>CM077085.1:40292591-40972591 GCA_039513925.1 Platanthera zijinensis
ATCGGGCTGGTGGTCGGAGGATGGAGGGGTCGGCGGAGGAAGACAGGGGAGGAGAAGATATGGTTGCGGGTCGAGCGTCGGTGGTTGAGCGGGCGCGGGGAGACACACGGTAGAGGGAAAGCGGCGGCTGGCGGAAAGCAGCTAGGGCATACACGGGATTTTTCTTCCGTGACTTAGAGAGAGAGAGGTAGGTGAGAGGGAAATATGAGAGAGAGAGTTTTTACTTTTAATTCTTCCTCCAAAAAGTCTCACACATAACATATAAATAGGTTCCAATTTGTGCCCCCCATTTAGGCTTAGACAATGGGTCAAATACGCAGAAATAAAATACGCAGAAAGTAAAGATAAACGGCGCGAGCACGCCACATAAGAGTACTCACCTATTTCGTGACAAAATGTTATAGTTAGGCATCTCCCTGAGCGGACCCCTTCGCAAGTGTATCAAGAGCGCATATGGAAGTCGCCTTGAATACTCATATGCAAAGATATATTATTGTAATTAATTGGTATTAATTAATTATTTAATTGGTTAATATTAATTACTATTTATTAATATTGATTTAATTAAAGTATTTGTAATATCTTATTAAATGTGCCCTCTGAGATCTATATAAGAGGAGGGATGCAAGGGTTTAGGCATCTTGGATCATTTTGAAATTTGGGCTCTCTCTTTAGAGAGTAGGTAGGATCTTGTCTCTCGAGTAAATATCATCTCTCTCTCCTTGGATTAGGCTCTATTCCTCTCACTCATCTTAAGTGTTTGCCTCTCGCAATTTCCTTGAGTGTATGCTACGATCATGTAATTATTTTGTTGTATGCTTATGGTTGTGGAATTATTCCGTTGATGTCAATGTTATCATGTCAATACAATTTCATTCGCTTTGAATTATCTCCCTCTTTTTTGCTTTGAATTTTTCGCTCCACATTGAGGATTCACTCCTGCTCTCAACCTCTGTACAATCCAACACCTAACAATGGTCTGACCTTCTGTGCCACCCGCCATATAGCTTGGTTGTTGTCCGCAGTCCGCTCCAAGCACCTCTTCCTTAACAGCTGGGGAAACTGTAACACCCTCCCCAACATGCAAATCAAAAGGATGATCGTCGGCACCTCCAACGCACAGATCGAAAGGGACAACCTTAACTTATCTGCAGACCGTACACCCCAACCTCTCTCCATGGACCGCCTCATGCAGCGCATTTGCCCGCTGGCGGGTTGTTGGAGGCTGCAACCTCTTCGTTTTTGACCTCTGATCGGTACAATTTCATCTTTTCCCTCCAAGATAACTCCAAAATCGAGCTTCAAATGAATTCTACTGTCCATGTGCATGAGTTATATATATGTTACGCCCCCGGACGAGGCTCGGTTGTTTGGACAACATTACAAGCGGCGGCGGCACGGACGTGGCGTTATTGGGGCTGAACCAATGGGTTCAGCCCCTCTTCTTAAATATATGGCTCGGGGGGGGGGGGGGGCTGAACCACGCAGGGTTCAGCCCCATTGGGCCGGCCGGCCCCTTGGACCCATTGGCCGGCCGGTCTTGGGTCCGGGGGTATAAATATCCGGACCCCTCTCTTTGGATGTCATGCAAGAATATATTCAGGTTCTTCCTCTTCTCTCAACCCTAACCCTAATCTCTTTCTCTAGCTTCCTCTACATCTTCTCTTAGTTTCTCTCCTAGTTAGGGCATAACAATTGGTATCAGAGGAGTCGATTCTCGCGGCAATGGTGAATACTCGCAATCAAGAGGAATCCTCGCGGATTGAAACCCTAGAGGAGAATGTTGTTGGCCTCACCGATTCCATGGCGGCGTTGGAAGTGCGTCTGGAGACCCGTTTGGAGGAGTTGAAGACCCTACTGAAGGGGAAAGGCCGGCCAACGAGGATTCGGCCGGATCGGGAGCCGATCCAGCCGGCTCCGTCTCTGCGCGGGCTGCGGAAGGCGTCGGGGGCGTGCGGCCTGCGGGAGGGGCTCCGGCCGGCGCGGCGTGGCACGGAGGGGTCGGCGGCACGGGATCGGCGGGATACGGGGCTCCTGCGGCTTCGGGAGCGGGTTACGGGGGTCCGGCGGGGCTGTTTCCGCCCGGATTCACTGCAGCAGGCTTCGGAGGACTGGGATCGGCCCCGGAAGAGTGGCGCCGAGGCGGGGAGGAGCTTTTGGGGCTCCGGCGGCCACCCGACATGGTGGGACAGCAAAGGGGGGGCTCCTTCCTCCTCCACGCGGGTTTGGGCCACCAGGAGGGGTCGGATTTGGCCCAGGGTGGGGCGGCCAGCCGCAGCACCCGCAGCCTCCGCCTTGGGGAGCGGGACAGCCGCACGGGTACGGGGGTTTTGAGCATGGGGAACACGCAAGGAGGGACGGAGGTCCAGGAGCACAACGGTTGACCCCCGGGTTAACGCGTATGTACTTTCCAGAGTTCGAGGGCGGCGACGCCCTGGAATGGATTCACAAGGCCGAATTATTCTTCCAGTACCAGGAGGTGCCTGAAGGCCAGTGGGTGCAGCTAGCGTCCTTCCATCTGAAGGATGATGCCTTCCAATGGACACAGTGGTTCTTGCGGGGACGGGAGTACGTGCCTTGGGGGGAGTTCGTGGATGGATTTACGGCCCGGTTTGGGCCACTGGAGTATGAGAACTTTGAGGCACTCCTTCAGAAGCTTCGTCAGAAGGGGTCGGTTATGGAGTATCGGACCGAGTTCGAGAAGTTGGCGAATCGGGTTCAGTGGCCAGAGAGGACGCTTTACAGCTGTTTTATATCCGGTCTTAAGGAGCATATTCGGGATGAGGTTCAGGCACTCATGCCCCGTTCCTTGAACCATGCCATTACGTTGGCACGTATTCAGGAGGAGAGGTTCAACAGGCAACGGGCACGTAACACGAGTAGACCAGCTTTGGGCCCGACGATGGCAGCACGACGGGAGCCCCCCACGGGTACCAAGCCAACGGTGACTCGGTTGTCTTGGAGCGAGTTGGCGGCTCGGAAGGAGAAGGGTTTATGCTTTAATTGTGATGAGAAGTTCGTCCCCGGTCACAAGTGCCAGAAGGTCCAGGTTTTCATGTTGCAGCAGGAGGAGCAGCTCGAGGAGGACGTATTACCAGAGGAGGAGGTGGAGTTTGGGGAGACCTAGACCTGACGGAGTTGGGCGTTTCCCTACATGCCATGGAGGGATGCAATCCCCCCCCCCCCCCCCCCCCCCCCCCCCCCCCCCCCCCCCCCCCCCCCCCGCTTACGATGCGGTTGGTTGGACGGGTTCGGCGTGAGAGGGTGACGATTTTGGTCGACAGTGGGAGCACCCACAACTTTATTCATCCTGATGTAGCAAGGAAGGTGGGGCAACAGATCGACACGGGTGCAGCCTTTCAGGTCATGGTTGCAGACGGCAGCAAGTTACAGTGCCAAGGGATGTTGAAGGCGGTAGAGCTTCGGATGCAGGAATATGTGGGGTGCACGGACGTCTACCTCTTACCGATCCGAGGCTCAGACATGGTTTTGGGAGTGCAGTGGTTACAGCAGCTGAGGCAGGTTACTTTTGATTGGGATCAGATGACGATGGAATTCATGCAAGGCGGACGACAGTTCTGTTTGACGGGGCTCAGATCGTCTCCCGTTAAGGAGATTTCCCTTCGCAGTTTGCAGCAGCTGGAGGAGTCTAGTAGCTTGATGGCAATCCTGCTAGGGGTGCGGTCGGACGAGGAGGGATTAACACAGGTGCCAGATCAGTTGCGGCCGCTTGTAGAGGAGTATGATGACATCTTCCAGGAGCCGAGTACCCTTCCACCGTCACGTTTCCGTGATCATCAGATTGTGTTACCGACTGGGGCGGAACCGCCCAACATCCGCCCGTACAGGTATCCCTACATCCAGAAGGCCGAGATTGAACGCAGTGTGAAGGAAATGCTTGATGCAGGTATCATACGGCCTAGTACCAGTTCTTTTTCCGCACCGATTATTTTGGTTAAGAAGAAAGACGGATCATGGCGTTTTTGCGTGGACTACCGGGCCTTGAACAGTGTAACTGTGAAGGACAAGTTTCCGATTCCCGTGATCGAGGAGCTCTTGGATGAGTTGCATGGGGCGACCCTGTTCACCAAGCTGGATCTGCGGTCCGGCTACTATCAGATCCTGATGAAAGAGGAGGATGTGCATAAGACTGCCTTCAGAACTCATGACGGTCACTATGAGTTCTTAGTGATGGCCAATGGATTGACTGGGGGGCCGTCTACCTTTCAGGCCAATATGAATGAGATTTTCCGTTCCTTCCTGCGACGCTTCGTCCTGATTTTTTTCGACGACATCCTGATTTACAGTGCTACTTGAGAGGATCATCTACTTCATGTGGCTCAGGTCTTCTCTACTCTTCGGCAACACCAGTTATATGCTAAGCGGTCTAAGTGTTCTTTCGGACAACCTGAGGTGGAATATTTGGGGCATCTAGTTTCTGTTGAAGGGGTGAAGGCAGACCCACGGAAGATCGAGAATATGCTGTCGTGGCCCCGACCGTTGACCATTCGGGCACTGCGGGGGTTCTTAGGCCTCACTGGGTACTACCGACGCTTTGTACGGGACTACGGGAAGATTGCTAGGCCACTTACACAGCTGCTACAGAAGGATGCTTTTGAGTGGCACGCTGAGGCCGAGACCGCCTTCCAGGCGCTCAAGCGAGCTATGACGACGACTCCAGTGTTGGCACTCCCGGACTTTACCAAACGGTTCGTGGTCGAGACAGATGCTTCTGGCGTGGGTGTGGGGGCGGTTTTGATGCAGGAGGGGCGGCCGATCGCCTTTTACAGTAAGGCTTTGGCTCCCCGGACTCTGGGTCTCTCAGTGTATGAAAAGGAGATGCTGGCGGTGATTCATGCGGTGGCTCTCTGGCGGCCCTACCTACTTGGGCGTCATTTTACGATCCGGACCGATCACCAGAGTTTGAAGCATTTCTTGGAGCAAAGGATCTCTTCCCCCCTGCAACAAAAGTGGGTCACCAAGCTGTTGGGCTATGATTATGCGATCGAATATCGACCGGGGAAGGATAATCGGGTGGCTGACGCCCTCTCTCGCTTACCCGAAGGGGGTTTGGCACACATTTCCGGGCCGCAGTTGGAGTCGATGGATGAAATTCAAGACGCGGTGCAGCGCGACCCCGAGTTACGGGCTATTGTGGAGGACTTGCAGCAAGGTCATGCGACAGCTCCAGGCTACCATTTACAGAATGACCGACTCTTCTATCACGGGCGGGTGGTCATTCCTGCTCATTCTGCTTGGCGCATGGTGATGATGCATGAGTTTCACTCGTCGCCGACAGGCGGCCACGCCGGCGTTCTTCGCACCCTTCAGCGGGCTCGGGCCAACGTGTTTTGGAAGGGCATGCGCCGCGACATTCAGGAGTTCGTACAGACGTGTGAGGTGTGCCAACGACAAAAATATGAGACTACTTCTCCGGCCGGCCTCCTCACTCCCTTGGAGATTCCACATCAGATCTGGGACACGGTTTCTATGGACTTCATCGATGGGCTACCTAAGTCGCAGGGGAAAACAGTGATCTTGGTAGTGGTGGACAAGTTGTCCAAGTATGGGCACTTCCTTGCTCTGAGCCATCCCTACACCGCGGAGTCTGTTGCGACCTTATTTGTGCGGGAGGTTGTTCGTTTGCATGGTGTTCCCCGCGCGATCATTTCCGACCGTGATCCGACCTTCGTAGGCCGATTTTGGACAGAGCTATTCCGCTTGCAGGGGACTTCCTTACGTTTCAGCACGGCTCATCATCCCCAGACTGACGGCCAGACCGAGGTCTTAAATCGGGGCGTCGAGACTTACCTTCGCTGTTTTGTCATGGATGAGCCGCGGACCTGGACTAGTTGGCTACATTGGGCGGAGTACTGTTTCAACACTTCTTATCACTCGGCCAGTAAACTCACGCCGTTTGAGGTCGTCTATGGGCGTCCACCTCCTACCTTGAGCAGTTATGAGCCCGGGAGTACGGCCGTGGCAGCAGTTGATCGGGCGCTCCGTGATCGTGATCGGACTCTCACCACCCTACGGGAGAACCTTCGAGCAGCACAGGATCGTATGAAGATTCAGGCCGATCGTCATCGTACCGAGCGGGAGTTTCAGGTGGGGGATGAAGTTTTCCTCAAACTTCGTCCTTATCGCCAGTTGTCGGTGGCCCAGCGGACAAATCAGAAACTGGCACCCCGCTACTATGGACCATTTCGGATCACGCGGCGTGTCGGGCCGGTGGCGTATACCTTAGCCTTACCGGCGAGCTCCCGGATTCATCCTACCTTTCATGTCTCCTTGCTGAAGCGGAAGTTGGGGCCTGCTGTTCCGGTCTTCCCCGTGTTGCCCGAGGCTACTAGTGGTGGCGAGCTTCGCCCGCTTCCGGAGGATGTTCTGTTGGTTCAGTGGAAACGCCGTGGCACGGCGTACTGTCCAGAGCTATTGGTTAAGTGGAAGGATCTCTCGGCAGAGCACAATACTTGGGTCGATTTACTGGAGTTCCAGGAGCTTTACCCGGACTATCACCTTGGGGACAAGTTGACTTTTGATGGGGCAGGGAATGTTACGCCCCCGGACGAGGCTCGGTTGTTTGGACAACATTACAAGCGACGGCGGCACGGACGTGGCGTTATTGGGGCTGAACCAATGGGTTCAGCCCCCTCTTCTTAAATATATGGCTCGGGGGGGGGGGGGGGGGCTGAACCACGCAGGGTTCAGCCCCATTGGGCCGGCCGGCCCCCTTGGCCGGCCGGTCTTGGGTCCGGGGGTATAAATATCCGGACCCCTCTCTTTGGATGTCATGCAAAAATATATTCAGGTTCTTCCTCTTCTCTCAACCCTAACCCTAATCTCTTTCTCTAGCTTCCTCTACATCTTCTCTTAGTTTCTCTCCTAGTTAGGGCATAACAATATATATATAAGGTTATTTATTGGGACCTCCCCTCGAAGTTTGCATGATTAAAGCTTGCACCGCTCTAACTTTCAAAATTACAATTACCTCCCCTCAATGTTTACATTTCATAACATCCACACACAAAAAGACCCTCCCAAAGATTTACTCCAAAGGGCTAGTTTTGTGCATGGATGTTATGAAATGTAAACATTGAGGGGAGGTAATTGTAATTTTGAAAGTTAGAGGGGTGCAAGCTGTAATTATGCAAACTTCAAGGGGAGGTCCCGGTAAATAACCCTATATATAGGCAATAATTATATGTAGGCCTACTTCGTCTATGTATAGGTTGCACAAATTCATAACGATTATGTGTATGTCAAGGCCTATACGGACGTGTTCATAACTTCCTATGGTTTTGTAGTTTGACATGCATTTATCCTTGGACTGCACATAGCCGAAAATGATCCGCATATAACATCACCCTATATATATGCATATATGTATGTATATATGTATGTATGTATGTATATGTGTGTGTGTGTTGAACCCGAAAACCTGGGTTTAAGAGGAGTTCAGACCAATTGAGTGTAGCTTGCGCTTGTTTCTCCAGAGTTAGAACACTAGGTCGGGCACTCAGAGCTAAGAGCCTCGCTCACATGGGTGGGTAACTAGAAATAGACCCCAAGAGTTGTAGCGAGTACGTCCCGCCACAAACCTGGAAGATCAAATAGAGCTGTAGCGAGGAGGCCAAGAGAGCTTCTCATCCCAAACAAAAGCTAACTTATGCTGAGGCGAGCACATTGGAGGGCACTTGAGAGCACCATAATATAAACTTGGAAACCAGGGTGAATAGGGTGCTGGAGCTCTTCCCAACTAGAACCAGCCAGTGGAGAGAAGAAGCAAAGGATCCTCTCCAAAGGTGCCCTTGGGGCTCTATTTATAATTTTCTGAAAATGGTCTGCGGATAGCGGAATCCCTCCATTTGGTATTACTAGTTGCAACCCAAATTGGTCTTCCAACAACAGAATCCCGCTGTTTAGAATGGTTAATTGCAGGCCAAAATGAGATTTCTTGGAAAAATGGATCACTTCTAGTGGCGGGTCCACGTTACTCGAGGCGTGCTCGCCTGTGGGTTGCGAGTATCGGTAAGGCTGGGTACTCGCACTCGCCCAAAACCAGGGGCAGGTGTGAGCAGCCAGGGGTGCACTCGCCCATGGTTGTCCTCCTGCCCCGCCCCTTCTACAGTTCTACCTGCTGGTCTCCTGAGCCCACTCAGCAAATACAAGGTTGCATACAATTCCCGCTCTTTGCGAGTTTGCCTTAAGCCCAGAAAGATAGTTCAACTTCAAGTATTTGACGAGTGCCTGAATTAAAGGGAATCTTTTGGTGGGTCCCACTAGGGGTTATATATATCAAGAGGGGGAGGGGGAGGGATTTAACCCCGCCTCGGGGGGATTTATGCTTTTATTTGGTGTGGCTCGCGTGTCATGTTTCATCATTTTTCTTTTTACTATTTGATGCATGGGCTTGAGTGACAAGGGTGCTCGTGCTCGCCTCTTATTGGCGGGCCGACGAGCCTTACAGTGAGGGCGTGAGCGAGGGGGTTGAAGGCAAGTGGGTCGCGCCAATAACTGCGTCCCACCCCTCCCAAATTTTTCTATAATACCCCATGTATTACCTAGTGCATTAACTTCTCCCCCGACCTTCCCGTCTTTTCCCTTCTCCCCGATCTCGCGACCTCCATTTGCAACCCTTGTTGTGCAATGATTGGCGACGCGGAGTCTACTGACTGGCGGCGCAATGACTGGGTCGCGCCAATAACTGCGTCCCACCCCTCCCAAATTTTTCTATAAATACCCCCTCTCTTACCTAGTGAATTAACTTCTCCCCCGACCCTCCCGTCTTTTCCCCTTCCTTCTCCCTGATCTCGCGACATCCATTTGCAAACCTTGTTGCGCAATGACTGGCGACGTGGAGTTTTCTGACGGGCATGACAAGTGCATTGAAACTTTATGGACCTCCTCTTCCCTGATGGGAAGGAACTGGAGGAGGACTTACTGGCCTTCAATGTCGTGCTTCTACCCCCAGGGTTTATAACTCGCCGCCCGTAGGCCGGCGAGTCCATCATCACATTTTACCAGGATTAACTCGCTTTCCCCCTGCCTCACTTCGACATTGGACTCCGCCTCCCACTATGGCCTGAGGTAAAGCAGTTCTTCAAGTACTTCGGCATGGTGCCCTCGCAGATGAACACGAACACGATCGCCGTGCTGGTCGCGTTCGCGTGCTATCTACGCGAGGAGAAGGTAAAGTTCATCCTCACTGTCTTCCGCAAACTGTTAATCTTCTACGCGACTTCAGATGGCGGCGCCTACCTAACCGGCTCCCAACTAAAGGTCTGTGAGACCGCCAACAAAGTCCCCCACTTGAACATCGGTTCCTCTTCATCAAGGGAGACTTCGACAACATACCGTACTCGCTGATTCTGAAGAGCGGGACGATCTATAGGGACCCTCGTGTGGACAACGAGGCGACGAAATTGTATAAGTTATTCGTCGGGATTAACTTTGAGATCACCTACCTGAGGCGCAACCTCGATCCCCCCCTATTGCAACCCGGGGAAGATATTTTTCTTACTTGCTCACTTCTCTTTCTTCCACTCGCCCCTTTTTAGGGCCAAACCTTACACCACTTTCCTTTTTTATCGATTTTTTGTTTCAGGCGAGTGGCTACTCCCGGTGAACCCCCCCCATGCGGGCAAGGCGAAGCTCACCTCTCAGCTCGCCCTCGCAAGGGCTGCCACGGATGCTTGCGCCGGTTAACTGGGCGAGCCCGCACTCAACAGTGGCAAAGAGAAGAGGTCGATAGTGGACCTTGACCCCTCCCCTTCTGCTGCCTTGTGGAAGAAACAAAAGTCCGAGAGGAGGGAGAAGGCCGTCAAGCCGAGCGACCTGGAGTCCTCGGCCCTGAAGGATGGTGAGCCTGGCGAGTCGACTGTGTAGCTGTGCTAGAGTCGCACCCCAACTACGGCTTGGGGAAGAGGGCCGTTGGCAGTGCGTGAGACCCCTTACTCGCCTGGGATGCGAGGGCGAATAGGGTCTTTGTTTTCTCCCCCCTCCTCTTGGGGCGAGTAGGGCGGCTCCGACGAGGACTCCTACTGCCTGTCTTATGGGCTGTATGGCAAAGAAGACGCGGTCTCCTATGAGAAGTAAACTCTCCGCGATCTCCCCTACGAGTGCTCGCGGGCCCTTCTGTGCGCCGTCGAGCTATCTGATATGGCGTCACGTCGCGGTCTCAGCTTCAGCACGAAATATTTTATGGCTGAGACCGCGAAAAAGCTCGCAAAGGAGCTAGCCGAAGACCTGGAGATGCGGTTGGGAGTCGTCGAGAGGCTCCTCACGAAGGTCTCCAGCGTCGTGGTAAGTTTCATTTCCTTAGATAAAATTACACTTTTTTTGTTTCTCTCAACCTTCTCATGCGAGTTCACTGCAGGATGCTGACATGTCGACGCAAATGATGGCGCGGATCGGTGAGTTCAAGCTGGAGGTGGAGGGACTCAAGACTCAACTTGTCGTGGCCTCCGCGAATGTACAAAGGCTGGAGCGTGGCGAGTCCTCCTTTAAGGGAGCGAAGATGCTTCAATTCACGTCGTGTGAGGTCGAGGCCACTCGACGGACTTTGGTCACCAAGTCCACCGAGTTCGCGCTCAAGATGTTGCGTGACCTTGGTGCCTTGCGGGACGGATGGGAGAACGTCACCGTCGAACTCCTCATCCTGGAGTTCTACCTCCCCGAGCCCGCGGAGAGCTCGCCTTCCGGAAAACACGATTACTCGCTTCCCTCTCAGGGCGACAAGGGCGAGCTAGGCCAATCCCCTAGGGACCTGCCAGCTGTGTAAGCGTGGGCTTCTTTTTTTCGTTTCTTACTTTCTGCTATGTATGAGTGAGGCCCACAATCATTGTAATCGTTTTGATGAATTATAAATGGAATTTTCTCTAGTTTTTTCTTTTGTTTTCCTCCCCCCCTTTTTTTCATTGGCGATTTGCTTCAATCTCTTGGACTTGCCGAGTGCCCGCCTTAAAGGCCAAACATCTTATCGAGGCACCCGACTTGTCCCATTGGAACTTGCGAGACCTAGGCGTAGAGTCACTGGCGCACCCACAAGCCTTTAACGAAATGACCCGTGCTTTAGATGCAGTTTGTTGTGCAAGAGTCCGTGATTGCGCTTAGTGCTGTGCCCGCGAGCTGTCGACGATACCCTTGTATTCGCCCCCGCTCACAGGTTGTCAACATTATTGAGGCTTCAACATCATTCGTACCCCTCAACTCGGCGAGTGCTCAAGTTTAGGTATTATTATTCGCGCCTTTAGGGAGGCGGTGCTCACTCCTGCCCGCCTTTGTCGCGGGGTGCGTGATTCTTGCAGCATTAGCACGCTAGAGTGGGCAAATGGAAGGCGCGTGTGGCCTGGGAGAGACCAACCAGGCTCGTCACCCTGTCCCCATTTTTACTTGTGTTACTATGCCATTCTTACTTTACTGCTTTTTCTCGTTTATGCCTTCAATGTTATAACAACGATTCTCTTCGAGCGCCTTCTCACTCGTCTTAGCATGTTCCTATTACCCGAGTGAGGGACCTGCCCTGCCGGCCTGTGAGATCCCGATCAACAGTATCTTCTCGGGGGCTTCTCTCCAAAACAACTTTCATTCTGCCACCCGAGTGAGGGGCCCGCCTTGTTGGCTTGTGAGGGTTTGGTCATCGGTATCTTCTAGGGGGTTACCAACCAAAACCACCTTTTTCTTTGCCACCCAAGTGAGGGGCCTGCACTGCCTTCTTCTGTGAGCCCGATCAACGGCGTTCTTCTTGGGGGCTTCGAACCAAAACAACATTCTTTTTTCCCTGCCACCCGAGGGAGGGGCCTGCCCTGCTGGCTGGTTAGAGCTCGGTCAACAGTGTTCTTCTCGGGGGCTTTCTATCAGAACAACTTTCTTTTTTCCCTGCCACCTGAGTGAGGGGCCTGCCCTACCGGCTTGTGAGAGTTTGGTCAACGGTGTTCTTCTAGGGGGCTTTCTACCAAAATACGTTCTTTCTTCCTGCCACCCGAGTGAGGGACTTGCCTTGCCGACTTGTGAGAGCTCGACCAACGATGTTCTTCTCGGGGGTTTTCTACCATAACAACTTTCTTTTTTCCCTGCCACCGGAGTGAGGGTCTTGCCATGCCGGCTTGTGAGAGTCTGGTCAACGATGTTCTTCTCTTGGGCTTTCTACCAAAATACTTTCTTTCTACCCGCCACCCGAGTGAGGGGCTTGCTCTACCGACTTGTGAGAGCCCGATCAACGGTGTTTTTCTCGGGGGCTTGATACCAGAACAACTTTCTTTTTCCACAACCACCCGAGTGAGGGGCCTGCCCTGCCGGCTTGTGAGAGCCCGGTCAACGGTGTTCTTCTCATGGATTTCTACCAAAATTCTGTCTTTCTACTTACCACCCGAGTGAGGGGCCAACCCTGTCCGCTTGTTATAGCCCAGTCAACTCTGCTCTTCTCGGGGGATTTCTACCGGAACAACTTTTTTTTCCTTGCCACCCGAGTGAGGGGCCTGCCCTGCCGGCTTGCGATAGCCCGGTTAGCGTTGTTCTTCTCGAGGCTTTCTACCAAAATACTTTCTTTGACGGTGTTATTCTTGGGGGCTTTCTACCAAAATACTTTCTTTCTACCTACCACCAGAGTGAGGGACCTGTCCTGCCGGCTTATGAGATCCCGGTCAGTGGTGTTCTTCTCGGGGGCTTTCTACTAGAACAATTTTCTTTTTTTCCCGCCACCCGAGTGTGGGGCCTACCCTGCCGACTTGCGAGAACCAGGTCATCAGTGTTCTTCTCGGGGGATTTCCACCAAAATACATTCTTTCTACCCTCCATTCGAGTGAGGGGTCTGCTTTGCCGGCTTGTGAAAGCCTGATTAGCGGTGTTCTTCTCTGGGGATTTCTACCTGCACAACTTTCTTTTTTCACAGCCACCCCAATGCTATGTTGTTAAAGGCGCGCCTCAGGCGCACCTAAGGCCCCAGGCTCACCAGGCTCAGAGGTTTGCGCCTTCGTGTGCCTTTTTTGCATCTTTGGACATTAAAGACGCGCCTGAGTATGATTTTTGTTGCAAATCTTTTTTCAAAACAATGAAAAAATAATGCAAGAACTCAATAATTTTTATATGATTTAGTGTTTTTGAAACATAATGTCTCGTTGAGACTTAGATATGATGCAAACAATCATATTGATTTTATTTTTTAAAAGATATAAATGATAGTAATGAATGATTAATGAGTAGAATGTATGAAGAATCCATTCAAGATGATGAACTGATGTTTGATGTTGATTATTTAAAATGAATGTGGTTGCGTCTTGCTTTCTTTGGGCGCACTCCTACGCCCTGAGCTTTGCGCCTAGGCTTCAATACCCCTTTGCGGCTTGGTGCGTTTTGCACCTTTAATAACTAAGCCTGAATGTGGGGCCTGCCCTGCCGGCTTGCGAGAGCTCGGTCAACGATGTTCTTCTTGGGGGCTTTCTACCAAAATACTTTCTTTCTACCTACCACCCGAATGAAGGGACTGCCTTGCCGGCTTGTGAGATCCCGATCAGCGGTATTCTTCTCGGAGGCTTTCTACCAAAATACTTTTATTTTATTTGCCACCCGAGTGAGGGGCCTACCCTGCCATCTTGTGAGAGCCCTGTCAGTGTTCTTCTCAGGGGCTTTCTACCAAAACAACTTTCTTTTTTCCCTGACACCCGAGTGAGGGGCCTGTCCTGCCGACTTGCGAGAGCTCGGTCAATCGCGTTCTTCTCAGGGGCTTTCTACCAAAATAATTTCTTTCTACCTGCCACTCAAGTGAGGGGTATGTCCTGCCGTCTTGTGAGTGCCTGGTCAGCGATGTCTTCTCGGGGGCTTGCTACCCGAACAACTTTCTTTTTTCCCCGCCACCTGAGTGGGGAGCCTGTCGGCTTGTGAGGGCCCGGTGAGCGGTGTTCTTCTCGGGGCTTTCTACCAAAACAACTTTCTTCTCGGGGCTTTCTTAAAATTTGTGACTTATTTAGGGATAAAAATGTTTCAAGCCGTCGCCACTCCAAGTGTTACTGAGGGGAGCTCCCTCAAAATTTTGGAGGCGGTACCCTCTTTACTTTTAAGCTTCTAAAATTACATAGAGACCTTCCTGGTTGGGGTGGAGTTTCCCAACCGCCGCTAACCTTCCCGCGGTGTCGACCTTTTTGAGAACCTGGTCCTCTTTACAAACTGTTTGATCCTAATATGTTTATCAAAATACCTAGCCATCCTACTCATCTTTCCGGTGAATCATTGCCAGGTCGCAGAGCTCTTCCACGAGGACAAGCGAGAGTTGCTGCTCTTCATCGTTCTCCACCCTCCACTCATCATCTCCTTCCCCCATGGCGACGACTCGCGGGGACCTTACCTCGAACTCCACAGACAACACGGTCTCGCTACCATGAGAGAGTTTGAAAGGTGTTTTTCCCGTTACTGTGTTGGGTGTAGTTCTCAAGGCCCAAAGGATTGAAGGAACCTGCTCCATCCAATTACCCTTCAATTTTTCCACCTTATTCTTCAATAGATTCATAATGATTTCGTTCGCGGCCTCCCCCGGCCCGTTGCTCCTGGGGTGATGGGCGCACGCGAAGCGGAAGTCGATCCCCAACTGGCCGCATAAGCTGTCGAGCTCCTCACTAGCAAACTATGAGCCGTTGTCAGTGGCAATGGCTAGGGGTAGTCCATACCTGCTGATTATTTGTCCCCATATAAAATTCTTTATTATCCGTCCGGCTAGCGCTTTGACCTCCAGCTACTTGGAGAAGTAGTCAATCATGAATAGGAGATATTTCTTCTGTCCGCTGACCTGGGGAAGGGTCCTACCACGTCCATTCCCCAAATTGCAAAGGGTCACAGTGTAGTGATCGTCCCGAGCCTCTGCGCCGAGAGGAGCTGAAGCGGCGCGAAGAGCTGTCATTTGTGACACTTCCGTGCGTACTCTACCGCATCCCTGCCAATCGTTGACCAAAAGTAGCCATACCGCAACACCCTCTTCTCCAAAGTCCGACTCCCGGAGTGACTGCCACATTCTCTGAAGTGAATTTTTTCCAGGACTCTGGGGACCTCCTCCTCAGTGACACACCTTGCTAGGAGTCCTGACAGGGTCTTCCAATACAGGTCCTGACCCCCCTCTGGGAACTTTCCTGAGGTTAGGAAGACGATGAAGCAGTCCATCCACGAGGGCCGCCGGTTGATCTCCATCAGCTCTCCCTCTTCAATTGACGGCCAAAACAGTTTTGTCACCGTTCCTCCCGCACGAGGGCCATACTTATCCAAGTCGTCTGCTTAAGTGTTCGCCTCCCTCGACACATTCTGAATGGAGAAAGTGTAGAACAAGCCAATGAGACCCTTAACATTTGCCAGGTACCGCTGGAGAGTCGGTTCCCTTATCTTGAAGTCTCCCTTGATTCGGGATGCCACCACCATTGAATCTGTAAAGACCTTCATGTCTTGAAGTCTCCCTTGATTTGGGATGCCACCACCATTGAATCTGTGAAGACCTTTATGTCCTGGATCCCTAACTCCCTTGCTAGGAGAAGTCCCGCCACTACAACCTCGTACTCGGCTTGGTTATTGGTGACAGTGAAGCGGATGTCAATCGCCTGCTCGATCTTTGTCCCCTGCGGGCTGACCAAATATTCCCCATCGACGAGCATCTCCCATGCCACCTGCTCAGGTGACTTGGATTCTTTCACTTTGACCACGTACTTTGCCAAGAAGTCAGTCACCGCCTGCGACTTCATCGATAGCCGAGGAACGAACAATATTTCAAACTCGCTCGGCTCCATCAACCACTTTGCTTGCCTTCCCGAGTGCTCCACCCCTTCCATGATGTTGCAAACGGGGTGGTCGGTGATCATCTTGATTGAATGTGCTTGAAAGTACGACCGGAGCTTCCTAGCCGAGATAATCAGGGAAAAGACCAACTTATCCAAGATGGGGTACTTGAGTTTTGCTTTCTTCAGGGCCATGCTGACATAGTAGATGGACAGTTGCTTCTTTCCTTCCTCTCGGACTAGGACCGAGCTTATTGCCTTGGCTCCCACCCCGAGGTACAAAACCAGATCTTCCTCCTCCCTCGGACCCTGGAGTAGCGGGGCCTGCGTGAGCTGCTTCTTCAACGCCTGGAAGGTTCCCTTGCACTCTTGTGACCATTCGAACTTCTGGTTCCTTCACTACACCTTGAAGAAGGGTCCCCTGCCCGGGAGAGGAACCTACTCAACCCTGGCAGTTTCCCCATTAGACGCTGGACCTCCTTTGCATTTCTGGGTGACTCCAAGTCCAGGATTGCCTTTACCTTGTGAGGGTTGGGCTCTACCCCTTCCAGTGTAAAGAGATGACCAAGGAATTTTCCCCTTCCGGTCTCGAAAGCACACTTTAGGGGTTGAGTCTCATTTTAAAATTTTGAAGGGTAGTGAAAGTTTCTGCCAGGTCCTGGAGATGAGACCCGACATCCTTGCTCTTCACCATAAGGTCATCCACGTAGACCTCCAAATTTCTCCCATTTTACTTCCTAAAGGCCCGATCTATCATCCTTTGGTAGGTTGTCCCCGCGTTCTTTAACCTGAAAGACATCATTTTATAGCAATAACATTCATCGTCTGTGATTAAGGAAACATCCTTGATATCCGGCGGGTGTATTCAGATCTGATGATAACCTGAAAAAGCATCTAAAAAACTCATTATAGGGAAACCGATGACTGAATCTACCAGCACGCCGATTCGAGACAGCTGATAACACTCCTTGGGGCACGCTTAATTTAACAAGAAAAAGTCTACACACATCCTCCACCTTCAATCACTCTTTTTCACCATTACAACATTGGAGACCCAACCTGGATACTGGATCTCCGACACAAAGCCTGCCTCTAGCAATTTGCTCACTTCCTCCTTGATGGGTCTGGTCAGAGTAGTTTCCGCGATCCTCTTCTTTTGGCGGATAGGGCAGACACTTGAGTCGAGGTTGAGGTGGTGACAAGCCATATCCACGTCGATGTCTCGCATGTCCACGACACTCCAAGCAAAGACATCCACGTTTTGCTGGATGCACTCCCGGACCCTCTCCTGGTCCTCCTTGTTCAGCCTCCCTCCCTGGGCGATGATTGTTGGTGTTACCATTGTGATCTGGAAGTGATCAAGCATGTAGTCTCACTGCCAACGCAATATGAGCCTACATGGTCGCACATAAGAGCGTTTGAGAAATCGGAGGAATGGATTATGTTGGTCCTACTCATGTTATGAGTGAGGGACTAAGCAGCCAGGTGTTGAGTGTGTTGAGAATACACTGCCAGGAGTTGAGTGTGTCGAGACCATTCGACGATTCGTCGAATCAAGTGTTGATTCGTCGAGTCTGGCGTTGAGTGCGTCGAGACCATTCGACGATTTGTCGAGTCAATTGTTGATTCGTCGAATCTGGCGTTGAGTGCGTCGAGACCATTCGACGATTCGTCGAGTCAAGTGTTGATTCGTCGAGACTGGCGTTGAGTGCGTCGAGACCATTCGACAATTCGTCGAGTCAATTGTTGATTCGTCGGGTTAGGCGTTGAGAGTGTTGAGTCCACTCGACGCTTCATCGAGTCAAATGTTGATTCGTCGAGTTAGGCGTTGAGTGCACTCGACGCTTCATCGAGTCAAGTGTTGACTCGTCAATTCATGTGCCGAGGCCACTGCCAGGCGTTGAGTGCGTTGTGATCACTCGGCGATTCGTCGAGTCAAGGGTTGATTCGTCGAAATAACTTCCATATTTTATTGGTCCGCCGATAACGACGACTTTCTACTATTTATTCCTTTGGAATCCCCAATCTTAGAGCAAGCAGTAATTGTGGAGGGAAAATTGACCCCTCAAATCCCCAATCTTAGAGAAAGCAGCAGCTATGGAGGAGAAAACACAAAATTTCAATAATAAGGAGAAGATGGAGCGCAAGGAGGATGAGGTATATGCCAAACCTCAGGTGAATGTGAGGCAAGTGATTGCAGAATACTGTGCTTGAATCAGCGACGGGTTATGCCCTTGCTGAACGTAGGGGGAGAAGCGCTTGCAGAAGACTGATGACCTTACCTGACACGGAAAAAATTTGGAGAAAGGTTTGCGGCAGGGAGATGAGAGAGAGAGAGAGAGTCAAGTTGTGCGTACTTGGCTGTAAATCAATGGGGGAGTACATTTTCACCGGCGGCTTACGGTGTAAGGTCGAAGTAGCTGTGTGCTCGGGGGATTGTGTGGGGGCGGGGCCGCAGGGGCAGTGAGGAGAGGATTTTTGAGGAGGTGTGACCTGGAGGAGCGATCGAAGAAGATCGGGTTGGCATCGGGTTTTTTGCGAGAGCTGAGGGAATGGATTTTGAAGAAAACTCTATTTGCAATCCAATCTATCTTGATCTTCCCTGATCCAACGGCTTGAATTTTTTTCATGAATTTTTAGTTCATGATTATTGAAAAACCACCCTACTTCTTTTTAATATAGTATATATATATATATATATCTTATTATATAAAACAATATGCGTATCTAATGCACACCGAAGATTGAATATCAGCCATTGGATCATGAGAGAGTGTGTGAGGGAGAGGGAGCGGGAGGGAGAGAGCAGAGGGGAGGGGGGGGAGAGAGAGAGAGAGAGTGATTTTAATGAAGAAAGAGAATGATAATGAGATAGGGGGTGGGAGCGAGGGAGAGAGAGAGAGCGGGAGTGATAAGGAGAGAGAGAGGGGGATATTATTTCATTGGATCATGATATGCTTATATTAAATTTTTTAGGTTAAAATTTGCAAAATTTTATAAATAAAAATAGAAATATTACTTCATATTTTTTTACGGGTATTTTAAGTACTCATGTATATGTTTTGAAAAAAAGATTTATGGTGCGTCGCAGCCCGCTCATATGCGGGCGAAACTCGCTCAATGTGGCCGAGCCCGCTTGGATGTGTGCGCAACCCGCCTTGATGCGGGCTGCGCCCGCAGCGACGCATTGAGCACAATCCTTCAACCCTGGCTTACCATCTGTCTTATTATTATTATTATTCTGTTATTATTTTGTGAAGAAATGAAATGAAATGACTGGCTTACCAGAAACGTTCTCATGAGCGCTCAATGCTTATATTATCCCTAAAATTCTAATGTGTTTTTGTTGTTGTTGGCAGGAGCACAATCCTTCAACCCTGGCTTCATCAGCAGAGCCATCTGAAGCCTTTGTTGCTCAGCTGATTACTATGGGATTCGATCGCAGCTCGGCAAGACAGGCCCTCATTCAAGCTCGAAATGACATCAGTCTGGCCTCGAACATCCTTCTCGAGGCCCAGTCTCATTGACCTCTATTCGCCCCACCCCCTCGACTTAGAGCTTAGATAACACCCACAAGATGACGAGTTTTTGACGGATTTTGGATTATGTAATTTGTGCATGCATGCATTATTCGCGTATGATACACAAATTTATTAACAAAGACGGCCTTATGTAAAATCCGAAGTGTCGTCACATATTTCTTAAATTATACGCGCAATGAAGTTTCTTAGGTGAGATCGGACGCGTTCAAGGATGACGGTTCATAATCACTGTGCTCATGACTGCCATCTTTGTGCCAAATCGAGCTAAAGTAGTATATCAAAAATATTAAGAGTGATGCGATTGTCTTTACATTCGCCAAATACGAGAAAAATAAATGTGATAATAATTGATTAATTCAATGTTTTAAGAATAGGACCGATCCTGGCGGACGGATTCCGTTCGATCGTTACAGTCACGAATCGCTCAAGAACCAAAGAACCGTTGATCGAATATATAAATTGGTGAAAAATCGGGTGATTCTCAAATCTAATTAGCTCTAAAAATGATTTTTTAAAACGGAAATTTTAATTTATGCTCTACACTTGCTAGGCAGAATTATGAATGAATTTTAATTGATATTTTACACACAGATTATGATTATTTGTTATATCGAGGTTAATTTAATTCAAAATAATATTACATTTTACAACTCTTTTTTAGTCAACTTAACAACAATAGTTTCAAAATAAATTTTGTTGCTGCAAAATATTTTAATAAAATATAATTATGTTAAAATTTAAATATTTTAAATTCATTTTATTTATTTATTTAAGTTATAGCGATTCTACGATGGTTGAACCGATCTATTCTTGAACACCTAGAGTTCAATGTTCGGTCCGATTTTGAGACCTTGGAATAATCTCTTTTTTTTTCTACTTTTTCCACTTATTTTTTTTGCAAAAAGAATAAATTATTAAGGGTTAAACGAAAATGAGTAATGTTTTACCAAAATTTATTTTATTTATTATATATTATAGAGGTGTATTTTGTAATAATGCATAACAAAACACAAGAAATGAATGGTTTCAAATAAACTATAAATGCTTAGCTTCAAATTAAAAAGTGAAAATTGTAACTTTTAAAACTTAAATTGTTTGTCTTCATTTATGAGTTTATTGGCAAAAATATATATATTGTATCTTAACTTTAATATTTTGAAATTAGTCCCACAATTGCTTTTTTTTGCATGATTTTAATCTTTCAACTTTGTATGTCTAGGGTGGGACTAAAAATATGAACTAATTTCATTAAGTTTGTAAAGTTGAGGGGTCAAAATAAGGCAAAGAAAGGTTGAGGGATATACAAAAAGTGTTAATTATTAAATCAAAAGATGTTTATAAGAGAGGAAATATTATTGGGTTGATTATAAGACTATTTTATGTATATATTCTACTCTTTGCCTTACAAACCTTACAAGTGCAATAGTCGAACTTCGGGCGGCCGTTCATCTTACAAGCGCAATACTCTTTCCCTTACAAGTGCAATACTCTGCCTTACAAACCTTGTGGCTGTAGATGTTGAGATGGTCTACTCCCTATCTTCGTGGGTCTAATTCCAAATAATTGCGTAGTAGCGTTGAAGTTCAATGATTTGAAGACCCTTACAGACCTTATGGCTTCGTTTGGCGCAGCTTATTTGCTCTGGTGAGTTTGATCAAAGACGTCATTATCATAGAATAAATGTTTGGCAAGACAGGTTATGACCGCTACCAAGAAAATAAATTAGTTTTGAGCATAAAATACATGAATTTTGATCCATGTTCAGATTTATTTAATATTTTTACACATTTATTCTATCCCATGGGTTTTAAGATTAAAAAAAGATTGATGAAATTAGCAGACCCTTTTGGCTATTTGTAGCTCTTCTTTTTGTCGATATAAATTTGAGTACATAACGGGTTCACAGGTTAGTTTTAAGATACATAGTAATTTAAAAGGTTGATAATATTAGCCCATTCACAACTCTTTAATATATGCAGGCTATGAAATTATATCTTTAGACCAACTTGAAATTTGTAGACCAATTTATTTTAAAAGTTTGTAATGCTTTTAGTTGGAAGGAAGTAGAGGGGCGAAAGCGTGGAATTCCTGAATGTCGAGCCGATTCACGACCTAGGGAATTTGGGGGACGAACTTTCATCGTTTTACATAAGGGGTGTAAACGAGTCGAGCTTTGCAAAATTCTCGAGCTCGAGCTAAACAATTCGAGCTCGAGGTTGACGAGCTCATTTTGCATGGCTAAGGCTTGAGCTCGAGACCAATAAAGTAAGCTCGAGATCTGCTCTCGAGTTTTCCAACTCATTAGTCATTTTTTCTTTATAATTATATATATTTTAAAAATAATAATAATAAAAAAAGAAGCTCGCGAGCCAGCTCAAAAGCTCATGAACACAAAGTGCAGGCAAGCTCGAGCTCAACTGGCTCGAGTTTGAGTCGAGCTTTTTTCGAGCCGGCTCTTCAAGCTCATGAGCCGGCTCAAATCATCAACTTGCACTCCTAGTTCTACATCTAGTTTCCTGCTATAAATAAAAGATGTACCAAGAAAAAACTGAAAATATGCGCACGTCTTTATCTTTCATAAGATTATTAATTACTTTTTCATTCAATCTTAGGCTGTGTTTGGCGCGGCTTATTTGTTCTGGTGAGTTGGACAAAAATGTCATTGTCATATCAAGTTCTTATGCCCCAAATTAGTTTTTTTTTATAACCGTAATAACATTTGTCATACCAAAAATGTCATTTTATGACAATGACATTTTTGTCCAACCTCATCGAAGCAAGTAAAGCTACGATAAACCGCGTCAAACGCAGCCTTAGTTTAATTGGATGTCGTTTCCTCCCCATGCGACTTCTAGTCTCGGTCAAGCAGGTTTAAAGTCAACCTGGGAGGGCTGTTTAATGTTTTTATATACCCTCTTGAAAAGTATAAAATGGTCAAATTAGTTGATAAAATGCAGCGTGATTAAGAAAAGTCTTAGCCAATAATTACAATTAGCGCGTTAAACAATGCTATTTCTAGTTTCCATGAGCAATGACTTTGTTTGGTTCAACTGCATCGCTTGGAGAAGCAGTGATAACTGGTGAGAAAATATAATGTTTTGTAGAGTGATGAAAAAAATAGTGAAATTATTTAGAAGAATTGTATTTACAGTCTTGTCTTGTTTCAAACGGAGGAGCTGTTTAACTTGTTTGACTAGATTGTGTTTGGCGCGGCTTATTTGCTCCGACGAGATTGGATAAAAATGTCATTGTCATATCAAAATCTTATGCCCCAAATTAGTTTCTTTTTTTATAACAGTAATAACATTTGTCATACCAAACATGCATTCTATGACAATGACGTTTTTGTTCAATCTTACCGGAACAAATAAGTTGTGATAAGCCCCACCAAACACAACCTAAATAATCGTGCAATGTGTAGTACAACTTTTTTGAATTAAAGCAATAAAAACTATAACAAAAAGCATTTCAGTCTAGTCAATGTGAAATTCTAGTAGCCCAGAATATTTGAAAAAATAATAATAAACATAGTAAACATATATTTTTTCCAAAAAAAAAACTCATTGGGATGCTCCTTCATTAACATTAGGAATATATCTTTCGAGACTCATTAGCCCAGAATATTCTTTCCTTTTACTAGCGCCTTTCTTTGATTCTCAAATCAAGCTCATGTCTTCGCTCATATAAGCTAAGTAAGCTCACCTCCTTCGCCTTACGGCTCACCTACTACGTACCCTTCGCCTTACGGCTCACCTACTACGTACCCTTCGCCTATTTCTATATATATATATGCTCATCCCCTTTGGGGCCATTCGTCGCTATCGCGTCTCATCCCCTTCCTTTGGGCCCTCTTCGCCTATCGGCCACTGATTTTCATAGTATAAGCTTCGCCTATTTCTATATGCTCACCCTTACGGGCGGCTCTCTCCTGTTCATCCTTATTCTATTGAACCTGACCATACCAACTCCTTCTCAATCTAGATGTCGGCAGATCGTTTGCTATTTAAGATTCCAATTCAAAGTATGATCTTGGTAAGCTGCTACCAAACCGGATTCTAACCTGCTTGAAGGTCCCACATTGACTATCCAATCGGCGGATATATCTTTTCGGCTTAGTCGTGAAAAGAGGAAGTCTCCCGGATCTACCATATCTGGTTCCAATGGTTGCTGGATTGGTAAGTTGCTTTTGAGTTCGATTTTCATCACTCCGAATCTTCTTAGTTCGATTCTACCTCTGCTCCCAACCGAATTATGACTCCTTGCTTCCGGCTACGATACTAGTTTATTCAAAAAAATCCACCGAGGCGAGTGATAGCGAAGGTTCTAACCCGCTGTAATGTAGCCCCTTATAACGGTCATTTCAGTATCGCCCGTCTCTTCAAATGTACTAGGTGCAATATTTGAATCTGTGTTGATAGTCCTTGGACGGTTGTTTAATTTGGTCTAAGCGCTTAAGCCTCTGAATGAACAAAGCATTCGTTCTCATCACAGTCGTCAAACTCCGGATCCGGTCACGATGGATGTTATCAAATATAGTTATGTAGTGTTATCGTAGCCACCACAATCATGCAGTGTGTAATGACCTGCTAGAATGTTATAATCCAAATGCTTTACTTACTTTATCAGATGTCGCACTTTACTGGATAAATTTTTTTATTTGCAACTGTATAACTCTAAACCCTAAACTCTAAACTGTGCAAAGTTTGCTACTCAATACTAGGTTCTGCAAACTCATTACTAAGAAAGTTGAATTCATTAGATTACCTCTTTGGATCAGTGCCGACAATAAAAATAGATTCTTTATACAAATTGTATTTGTTCTTTATTTTTGCATCCTAAGAATGAAAAGAAACTAAGTAAAATAAATGTCTCAAAATCTAAAGAAATTGAAACCAAAAATTCTTGTTTAAGAAAACTGAAAGCTCTAAACATGCAGGACACAATATCGAAAAATCTTGCACTTATGTGTACTTTCCAAGCACGAAAGAAATTACTTTCAATTTGGGAGGTCGGCCTTGCGCCAACCGCCTTAAGGGCGGCCGACCCCGCGACGTGCGGCGGATGGCCGCCTGCTGGCCCGACATTGAGGCAGCACGCTGTGTGTGCGGCTTTGTGGTCAGGGGGCGACGGCTGGCCAGGAGGCCGGCCGCTCGCTCGGCCTCGCGGCCGTGAGTGGCGCAGAACCAGGGGGTGGTGGTTGTGCAAGCGGCGGTTGGCCGGGAGACTGACCGCCCGCTCGGCCTTGCGGTCAGCGTGGGGCACAACCGCGGGGAGGAGGCTGAGGGCCGGCCGCCCGCTTGGCCTCGCGACCGTGCAGGGTGCACATCGGCAATGCGGCGGTTGGGCGAGTGGTGGCCAACCACCTATCGGGCATGCGGCGGTTGATTTTAACGGTTGACGTGGAGGCGAATCGAGCGAGTTGATCCACGTGTGATAGTTGCGGCGGTTAGCGCATTGATTGTACGGTGACCGTGTTTGTGGATCATGCACGTGACAGGTTTTTCCCATAACTCCCCACTATATTTGTGAGGGACATGAGAATTCCGGAATTTCTATAAATTGAGGGAAATCCCATCAAAATAAGATCCCATAAAATTTGATAATAAATTGAATAAAATATACATTTAAACTTCTTATTTGTGTGTCCGAAATTCCAAATGCACCGAAAATCATTCGTTATTCGAAGTCGTTTGTAGGAATGCGTCCAAATCACTAATATTATAACAATTTTCATTTTAATTTCTCCATCCCCTTTTTAACATTATAATTTATTTATGAAAGTTTATTTTAAAATTTTAAACGTTACTTTTGTGATACCAAATTTTAGTTTATTGAACCTAATTATGTTAATATGGAGAGAAAGGTTCAAATCTTGTATATACTTCTTGAATATTAAATTACAAGTATGAATACAAATATATAGGAGAGAGAAGAGGAAGACTCAACTATACAAACAATGTGGGACTAAACACTAAATACTACACGGGCCATATTAATGAGCCAATACATCATTTTTCCCAGTATTCTCTAACATTATGTATTATTCTAATTGTACATTAATGATGGATGATATGTAATTGAGAGTTTGATATGCTTGCACATTAAAATAATAAGTGTAATATGCATGCATATTGAAATATTAAGTGTATAATTTGTATGAGTATTAAGTGCATGATATGCATGTGTATTAAAATAATAGATATGCGATGCATATGTACTATATTAAAATATTAGGTGGAGAGTCAGATATAAAAGATGTATAGTTTATTTGGGCGATTGATATGCATACCCTTTAATTTAATTTAGGCACCCCTTTGGTATATGCAGCTCCAAAACTGTAACTTGTACATCATATTGTTATTTGTAGCATAAATAAAAAATTGCATTTAGATTTCTAAATTTTAACTACACATTCATCTACTAAATTCTTCATTAACATAAAAATTAACATAAAATTCATTCTAGATATCAATTACATATATTTGTACTAAATCCTTCTTCAATTTCCCTTTAACATGCATGATTTAAAAAGTTTGTTAAAACATTACATTGATATAGTCTTCTTGAAGTAGCAAATTAAATTAGCATATTTAGTACCATAAATAGTGTAATAGTTGTAAAAACATTAAATCCAAAAAGCATTAACCCAAAAAGTTTCATCCAAAAAATAGGATGGTGTTACTAGCAAACCCATTTTGAATGCTAGCAAACCCATTTTGAATGCTAGCAAACCCATTTTGAATGCTAGCAAACCATTACTACAAATCACAAAATTCAAAAATGGTTATTTCAAAACCATGTTGTTACTAGCAAACCACTGAAAAATGAGGTTTTGCAGCTGGTTGGCCCTCTTGTCCTCCAACTTCTTTATCCCCTTCATCAGTAGCGGATCTAGAAAATTAATAATGGGGTGCACAAATTGATAATGGAGGTGCATATATTTTTTTAAATGCGTCGTGTTCTAAAAATTTTTACATGAGGGCCCAGCCATGAACTTCCTTCAAATTTTTTTTTTAACATTTCAATCTTATCGGAGTTGTTTCTTCCTCATCTGACAACCGTTTTTGACGTATAAGTAGTCAAAATTCATTGTCTCGACGAGAGAAATTCAAATACACTAATCATTTTGAAAAATAATGGGGGTGTCAGTGTCCCTCGGGCCCCCTTTAGATCCGCCCCTGCCCTTCATGTTTCTCTTCACAGCCTTCTCGATCTGTTCGTTGGAGATCGGCGGGGCGGTTTCGACTGCCGCTGCAACTCGCACGTAAATTAGCTCACGTCAAAATAAATTTTTATAGCACGAATCGTGTATTTTGGGATTTTGAGTCCCAAATGTATCTCATTTGAAAAAATGATAAACAATAAAGTTGATCACTTTTTGATTTGAAGTCGTTTAGACTCCTGATTTTGTCCCCGTAAAAAGACACGCCGAAAATCTATACGGACGACTCGTTTCGGGCGTCACTTTTTTCGGGGTTAGGAGAAAATTTTAGGTGAGTTACTCTCACCTAGAATTAGGTGGGAGAATAAATAGCAAAATTTGTGAGTGGGGTCCACTCCACTCCTTCAAAATTTTTTTCTTCCTCAATCTCTACTGTCGTGAAACCCTGAAGCGCCAGTTCCTGGCTCATCCTCTTCACGCGATGCCACCCTACTGGGAGGTCAGGGTTTCACGCGGAGCCCTCCTCCTTCTCTCGCGGCGAACTTCCCCCCTCCTACTCCCGCGGCGAAACCCTGACCTCCTCCTCCTCCAGCGGAGAAACCCTGACCTACTTTAGCGGAGAAACCCAGACCTCCTGCTCCTCCAACGGCGAAACCCCGGCCTCCCAGTATTTTGGTGAAATACTGGGAGTTCTGATAGTATTTTGTTGAAATATTGGAAGTTCTGACAGTATTTGAACTGTATATTATGACAGTATTTGTTGAAACAAAAATTCAGTCTCTGTGGAGTTCGGGGTCCAAAAAGAGGGGTGATCGCACACCTACTATACTCAAGTGAACGATCTAGGCATAAGATTAGGAACTCAAAGGACATACCCAAGGTCTCAGCGTGGAGGTCCCACCGCATACCCGAAAGACTAACAATTTCTTCTCCTCCCAAGCCAAAGACTGAGCTAAGGCACCTTTGGAGGGCTCTCTTGGCCGACCGAAACATCTAAGGAGAAACTCAAGACCAACTCTCTCATATCCAGAGGTGCCTCCTCGGGTCTATGAAAAACGCTCTTCATCCGCCCTACCAATGGCGTAAACTCGCCGAACAGTTCTACTTTACGCAACCTCAATTGAACAGCCAACAACGTAACTCCACTGTTCTGAAAGGCTATTAACAGACCCTCAAGGGATTCCCGATAACTTTACCTCGAGGTCCCCATGGGGCAAGCGGTTCACGAGAATACCGCTCGCCTAAGACGAAAAAGATAAGTAACATACACAAGACATCACAAACGTTTTAATTTACAGGAATATAAATTCCATACTTCGGCACGCAGACCGACAACATAAGCAAATTAGGCCTTCTAGGGTCGGCACAAACTCGGGCTTAAGCCTGCTACTTTCTGCTTGATACTACAACGCCTGTACGCCAACGTCTCGACAAGCGGCGACAAGCTAAACATCAGTCGACTAAAAACGAGCCAATTATATTGCATCCACCCTTATTCGGGGCTATGGTGCTTATTCCCTGCAAATAGATAATATAAAACTTCCTTTGAGTCTCCTCCGAGAACCCCAGAACATCACCAATCCGGCTTACACGTCCGGATGAGCTTCACACAGCATGCCTAAATCCATACTCACGCTTTCGGATACTAAATGCAATTAACTGCGAGGATGTACACATCAACCCGTCGGATATCACCCTTCACCCACCCGTTGGTGGAGAGGGGCTTCCATGCAAATATGTTAATTGAGGGCTTCACTTGCCCAAAAATAAACTTCATTACCCTTGACGTGTGTTTTGACGGAGCAACAATCACATATCTTGCATGAGGCTCGATGCCTAGTGACTGTCGCGGTTGTCCACGCACGGATCCGGCCTCTACTCGAGGGTTAGAGGTTCCAGGCGTTTCACCTCTATGGTTGAGCGTCTCCATGGCCGAACAAGCACTATGCTGAGTGAGACGGGAGGGGACCCCCCGATCTTCCTTCCTTTTGGAGGCATTTGGGAAAAAGCTCCTAGCCGATCTAGCTCCAGCCGGTGCCGGGAGAGAAGCTCCCGGCCGATCCAGCTCCAGTCGGTGCTTGGAGAGAAGCTCCCGACCAATTTAGCTCCAGCCGGTGTCAGGAGAGAAGCTCTCGACTGATCTAGCTCCAGGCGGTGCCGAGAGAGAAGCTCCCGGCCGATCCAGCTCCAGGCGGTGCCGGGAGAGAAGCTCCCGGCCGATCCAGCTCCAGCTGGTGCCGGGAGAGAAGCTCCTGGCCGATCTCCTCCAGGTTGTCGATCTCGACTCCAGGCAACCAACCCCTGCTCCCGATGGTCGATCCCGACTCCAGGTTGCTGAACCCGACTCCAGGTTGTCGATCTTCACTCCAGGCGGCCGAGCTTCACTCAAGGCGTCCAAGCTTCACTCTAGGCGGCCAAGCCCTGCTGGGAGAAAATGATCCTGACCATTTTTTTCTCCCTGCCTCCTTCTTTGTTCCTCCTTTTTTTAGGGCTCTTCCCCCCCCCTCTTTTATCATTTCTTATATATATATTAAATAAGAAATATATAAAACTTAATATATTTATATTTTAAACATATAACAATCCTTCATATGTTATGAACAAACATCTATCGACCAGGATCGTACCAAATCGCCGCTTATAGCACGCCCCGAGCCCGCTACCTGGGGAGGATCTCACTCGGCCGGGTACGAGGTTGTACAGTATTATGACCAAAAAGTCAAAAACAAACACATTATAATCTACCAAAACGGTATAATGTTACGTTATGTAATCATATTAACATCTTCTCTCCACTATTATATATATTATGATATAAAATATCTAATTTATAGATTGTATTGTGCACGATATTGAACAATATATTGACAGTATTTTTGTGAAATACTGAGAGTTGTAATAGTATTTTGGTGGAATACTGAGAGTTGTGATGATATTTGGTCAAATACTGTCAGAACTCCCAGTATTTCACCAAAATACTGGGAGGTCGGGGTTTCGCCACTGGAGGAGGAGGGCGTCTGGGTTTCACCGCTGGAGGAGGATTCGAGGTTTTCACCGCGGGAGGAGGAGGAGGCCGGGGTTTCGCCACAGGAGGAGGAGGAGGCCAGGGTTTCGTCGCAGGAGGAGGAGGCCGGGTTTTTGCCGCGGGAGGAGGAGGCCGGGGTTCGCCGCGGGAGGATGTTGGGGTTCGCCGTGGGAGGAGGAGGTCAGAGTTCGTCATGGGAGGGGGGAGGAGGCATCCTTAGGGTTTCGCCGGGAGGGAGATGAGAGATCGGTGGTGCATCAATTTTTTGGAGGAAGAAAAGAAGTGGGGTCCACTTTCAATGAGTATTTATTCTCTCACCCTGAAATAGGTGAGAGAAACGCACATAAAATTTTCTCGTTAGAGACCTTAACGACTTCAAATCAAAAAGTGGTCAACATGAAAGTTACAACTTTCATGTTGATTACTTTTTCAAATGAGAAATATTTGGGGCACAAAATTCCAAAAAACTAAACTCGCGCTTTTTTTTTCTGTTTTAGCTCGAGTGTATACCCTCCAAACACATATATAACTGTCACCGCCCAAGGCATGGACAGCCCCACCGAGCTCGCCGACATCGTGATCCAGAACTGCCGCATTGTGTCGGACATCCGCCTCTTTCCTGACCGCTTCAAGATCCGCAATTACCACATCGGCGATCTCATCAGGCTTGAGGGGTGGATGGCAAACTCGTTGCTATTGCCGAGCAAGAAAACGAAAGGGCGGAAGGGCCGACAAATAAAAATCTCAAGCAAGCGGAATGATCAAGATTAGTTTGCTAGTAGTAATTTTTAGGAAGAGAAAAAAAATGCAAAAGTTTGTTGAACCTGTTTTTCCTGATTTGCTAGTAACAAAAATAGATTTGCTAAAAATGACACCCAAAAAATATCACCCACAACAATAAATTCAAATTAATTAGATATTTAATGACATAAATTAAATTTTCAAATGAATTTAAGTTGCGCAAATTCTAAAGTAATTTCCTTCTCGTTAACCTTTTAGACTTATTATGTACAAAATGTCTCAGTGTTCCCCCACTTCTTAGTGATACCTTGTCCAAATAAAAAATATTGGTGGTAGTGGACAAACTTTAGTAATACACAATGAAATGAAATGATTGTTGTTTATAAAGGTAATGCAAATAATCGTTATGTTTTCTGGAGGCGCTGAATGTAGTGCAAGAAATGTGAGGATTACTCGGTCGATAAATGGATAACCTAAATATTGTAGTAAGATACAACTCTTAACCCATGCCGGGCATTGTTATCTATTTATCAATTGGCGCCGGAACCAAACAACAATCAAGAGAGCTAAGTAATGTGGTTTTTCTACATATTTTAAAAATATCATTATACAATTTTTCATGCTGACGTAGGTCATGTGTTAGATCTTGACGAACTTTCATCCAATCATCATTCATATTCAATGTCTTGCAAATAACCATGTATCCACAATAGTCATCACCCATGACATCAATAGTCTCAATAATATGTGTAGACATGTATGATTTCACTTGCTTCTGCACATTTTCTAGAAAGTTATTTCTAGTTATTGTGATTATTCTTGCCACTTTTTCATATTAATTTTTAATGTTTCATTTTTACGCATCAATTCAAGTTCAAAATATGAAGGATCCCTCTTTGTAGATTAATTTGTAATCTTCGGCGAATTTTTTCAAACTACCTTTTGCTCTCTCTCTTTTAATTTTAGAGGCAATCTTGGTTCTTGTGATTGTGTTGTTGACGTGTTTCAATATCCCACATTTTTTTTCTTTTTTGAAGGTTGTTGGTGCTAGAAATGCACCTCCACAATGGCACACTTAAGGGGAGCTAGAGGGAAGGAGGATACTACGAGTTATCGATTCCTAGCGATCGACCAAATGCAAGAAGCGAGAGGGTTGCCTAAGCCTCAACACTAGACTTAGCCACTGCAGTAAATGCATCTCTTGCGACAGACTATTAATTGAATAAGAAAAATGATAACAACAGTTAAAAAGAAGAAGCTGCGCGAGCAAAAGCATGCAAAGGCACAAAACTCGAGACCACATCTCACAATAGGCGAGCTGGAGGATTCGAATCTGTGTTTTGAGAGTGTTACACCCCCTTATTTATAGGCTTGAGGGCTTGCCCAAATGGGCGTGATTAAGATTATTGGCTGCCCTGGGTACGGGAGAACCGGGCAGGGGTGACGGGATACATGGTCTGCAAATAAAGAAAAAGCACGTTGATAGAGAGACTAGGCGGTTAACCTTGAGTCTGGATTGCTTCTCCATTGACCTCTGCATCTTGGAAAGCCGACGTCTAGTGCGGTCAGCAGAAATTTAACCTCGTAGTTTGAACTTAAAGAAAATTTTATCGCGGGCTTCCAGGTAAACATGATCCCCGCACATTTCCAAATTTCTAGAAATTTTGGAAATGTAGGCTTTAACCGTGAGACCGTGACCGCCATAAATGCTGGGAAAGCTATAAATACGTCAGAGTGTTCTGCAGATTCCAAAAAACTTCTCTAGCCACGGAACGCTACTCTTCCCTTGCGGTTAAAATTCTTCAGACCACAATGTCTGGGCTTGACATGAATCTAATGTCTACAATTGTGTCGCGTGAGACGACTGATCAGTGGTCTAAGAAGAAGAAAGTTGCCAAGAAACCTTGCACTCCAGCTCGCAAGGTTGGTGAGGGTTCCAGAGTGACCTAGATCGCAACTGTAACCGTATTGAAGCCCGCCGACATCATCCGCAAGCCAACTGAGGATGTATTAAAGCTTTCAGATGCGCTGGTGGTCACATATGTCATCCCATTCTCTGCGGTTAACCCAGAGGATTTGAACATTGCTGTCACTACCACCCCCTTCTTGTTTTGCTCATGCTGAAAATGGCAAGGCTGGATGGCAGCAGTGTTGATTCTGAAAAACCCAAGGTCAAATTAAAGGGTGGTGAGTAGATCAGCTGTGGCCAAACAACAACCTTCTCGACCCCTATTGTTGTGGATGTTGAGGACGAGCCTATCCTCACATCCCCAACAAAGTTTTATTAGAGGAAGACCCCAAATGTTCCATTGAATTTTGACTTTATTTTTTTTCTTTTTTTTCTCGTCTTCAAAAAAAGAAGATAATTTATTGAAAAGTACTCTAGAGGGGGGTGAATATAGTTGTTGCGGTCTAACTCGACGTCTCGGTTGAACCGAAATAACATGGACCGTCTTAGCTCTCGGAAAGGTCGAGCGCGCACACAGTCAATAGAGTAGGCCGATTGAATACAAGCGGTTTTAACGTGGAAAAACCCCTCAACTGGGTAAAAAATCACGTGACCAGATCTGTGTCAGTCAAATTCCACTATTTTCTGGTTGTTTCAGCTTGTTCGTGAAGTCAAGGGTGACAGACCACCTCTCATTATAGCTTTGGGGATGAGAAAATACATGACACACAATGGAAGACAGGCCGTCGCGTCTGGAGTTGTTACAAATTGCGCTTCGTGCTGGTGGTCTTCGGTTAGCGGATTGCTGATTCTGGACGTAGAGCGGAGCACCTGGACTTGAGGTTGTGGGGGCCAATTGGAACTGGAGAGACTTGTCTTCGTCGGGTGGCTTCGACTTGATTCGCACGTGACTCGGGTGCAGCTCAGGAGCTGCTCGTAGGAGGAATTCAGTAGAGCTCCAACCTGAGGAAGAAGAAGACTCGGAGGAAAAAAGATAATAAATGATGAGGCATGTGGCTCCTTTTATAGGCTCCAAGTAGTGGTTATGGTGGTTACGCGGCTATCCGCACACCATAACCACCACCATGATTATTTTTGGTATAGTTAAAATGCACGTATTTTTCTATTTGGAGATCATTTAAATAAATCATAAATTATTAATTAAATCGCCCCCACTAACCCGGTGGTGAGTGGGTGGTTATGCGTGAATCGGACGACCGGGAACGCCCTCCACCGATCGGACGACGACATCAGAACTCCACGACCGGCCGGCGAACTCGCCGCCAAGTTCACCGGTAAGGGGAGGACAACCGACGACGGCCAGGGAGGGCCCCCGACCGCTCCCTTTGGCCGTGCACCGGCGGCCGAGGAAGGGGGCAGCCCGGGCGGCCGCCCACTTGGCCGCGCAGGCGGCCGAGGGAGTGGCGGCCCAGGCGGCTGCCCCCTTGGTCGGGCGGCCCGGGAGGCTGCCCCCTTAGCCGTGTCGGCGGCCGAGCGAGGGGGCGGCCCTGGCGGCTGCCCCCTTGGTCGCGCCGGCGGCCGAGCGAGGGGGCGACCCGGGCGGCCGCCCCCTCGGCCGAGCGAGGGGGCGGCCCGGGCGGCCGAGCGAGGGGGAGGCCCGGGCGTCCGCCCCCTCGGCCGCGCCGGCGGCCGAGCGAGGCGGCGACCCCCTCGACCGCGCTGGCGGCCGAGCGAGGGGGCGTCCCGGGAGGCTGCCCCCTCGGCAACACCGGCGGTCGAGCGAGGGGGCGGCCCATACGGCCGCCCCCTCGGCCGCGCCGGCGGTCGAGCGAGGGGGTGGCCCAGGCGGCCGCGCTGGCAACCGAGCGAGGGGGCGACCGTCCGAGCGAGGGGGCGGCCCGGGAGGCCGCCCCCTCGCCCGCGCCGGCGGCCGAGCGAGGGGGCGAATCGGGCGGCTGCCCCCTTGGCCTCACCGTCGGCGGATCGGGCGGCCACCCCCTTGGCCATGCCAGCGGCCAAGCGAGGGGGTAGCCCGGGCGGTCGCCCCCTAGGCCGCGCAGCGGCAAAGGGAGGGGTGGCCTAGAAGACCCCCTCGCTTGCGCGGGCGGCCGAGGAAGGAGGTGGCCCGGGCGGCCTCCCACTTGGTCGCACCGGCAGTCGAGCGAGGGGGTAGCCCCAGCAGCCGACCCATTGGCCGCGCCGGTGGCTGTGGGAGGCGCGGCCCGGGCGACCGCTTCCTCGGCCGCGACCGGCGCGACGAGAGAGGGCGGGTGTAACGCCCCGAAACTCAAAAGAGGAACGGGCGGCGTTTGAGCCAAGTTTGGGTCTTGGTAAGGTGAACACGGCCTGTGACACAGGCGTGTCACATGGCCATGTCGTGCTCGGGTCGTCGAGGCGATGCCGACGATTATTGAGGGCTGGGAACACGGCCTGGGACACGGGCGTGTCCTAGGGCGTGTCAAGCACACAGCCGGTGACACGGGCGTATCACATGGTTGTGTCCTCTTCTAGAAGTTTTGGTCCCATGTCGATTGAGGGACATGACCCGGAACACGGGCGTGTACTGATTGACACAGGCATGTCGAAGTTGACACGGGCGTGTCTAAGCCCGTGTCCTGTTCGGGACGTGATGGTTTCAGCGCCGATTGAGGCACACAGCCCATGAAACGAGCGTGTCCATGGGTGACACGGGCGTGTCTAAGCCCGTGTCCTGTTCGGGACGTGATGGTTTCAGCGCCGATTGAGGCACACGGCCCATGACACGGGCGTGTCTATGGGTGACACGGACGTGTCACAAGCCGTGTCACAGGCCGTGTCCTGTTCCTGATTTCCTAGTTTACGGCAAGTGTGGAACATGACCTTGGACACGGGCGTGTCGCAAGCCGTGTTCGGCCCAGTAATTTTACTTTAAGTGCGATTCTCGTTTCCTTATTTTGGGATCCAAGGGCTCAGGTTGGTCTATGCTGGGATTTAGGTCGGGAATAGGGTTTCTAAACCCTCATTTCAAGTGAGCATTCTCTTTCTAAGACTTTAGAGAGAGGGGATAGCAAGGAGGAAGAGGAAGAGGAAATCCGGCCGCCGGAGAATCTTAGGAGCCCCGATTATCGATCCGAGTCCAGATCTGCGAAGGCGAGGCCGATACGGTACTTTCCATCCGACTAGATCGTCATGGCGCCGAAGAGAAATGCTAGGGTAATGATTCTCTACTTGGACATGTGAGTTCCTCTTTTCTTCTTGCATAGGAAGCCCGCTCTCGCGAGTATGCGGTGAGTTTGAGGTGTTCCTTCGGATAGACATGAATAGTCCCCATTATTTTGCATGTAGAGTCCGGAATCGAAGTACGAAAATAGGCATGGTATGTGAAGCCTACTCGGACAAGTTTGTCCGGATCGGTGATGTTTCATTATGCATGAATAGCCGGAGAAGACTCCGTGCCGATGATTGTTTTCGGGTTTTTCTGCGCGGTAGATTGCAGTAGGGAGCCTTGGGGGCTAACTCCAAGGTGCCCCCGGAAAATTTGGCAGAAGCGTGTTATCTGTCGCCTTTGGTGGCTTTGGAGCCATCCTTGTACATAACCGGGTTATGTACTTTTGTTTGATTCATTTTCGGGCTGCGGGGAAGCTTAACTCGCGCCAATGATTTTTATTGTCGTGGCGATGTGATTAACAAGTTGAGTGGATCCGTACCCACTCTATGTGGTTTGGTTAAAGAGACCTAAGGTACATGATACTTACCATTGGCATAGATGGAGGGTCTTAGGCTTAGGACGGAAGGACCAAAATGCTCACGAGATTTGCCGTCCTAGAGGCGGTTGTGGACCGAGTTCACCGTGTTAGTGCCCTGAGAGCACGGGGCGTGCGGCTGTGTATGCCTACGCATGTGGTGAAGTGTACTTAAATTGTACTTTCGCTATCCCGTTTGTTTATACTAATGCATTGCAGGGAAGGAGCACCGCCACCCCAAGTAAAGGGGTGGGGTCGTTATAATTTGGTCAGCTTTAGCTGACCGTTGCTTTTGTTTGCCACCGTACGGTGGAATGTTGCTTGCAGGTTCTGCGGAGCTGAGTGGCAAATAGCGGGCTAAAGCCCTTGTTGCAGTGCTGGCCCTCGAAGGCCAAAGTGTATTGTTTACTTTATTCTCATTTGTGACCGGCCTGCGTGCCGTTGTATGGAAGACACATTTTATTTAAGTAAGCTTTTGTAAGGTCATAAGGTCAAGTACTTGTTATCTTTGTACGTTCATTCCTCTTTGGGTTTGTTAGTGGACATCGATGCTTTTGGTTGGGTTCTTTCTTTGCAACTTATTAAATTGCTTTCGCTAAAATGTACTCTGTGTAGGACGTGTGATTGGAAGAATGGTTTCATTTAGTAACCCACCGGTCTGTTAGTGGTATATGGCGTCGGGCCCCGGCCGGACCTACTGCTATATGCTATGTGACAGATATGGGTGTTAAAATTTGGTATCAGACTACCGGTTTCGGTCATGCTTAAATGAATTCGTGGGCGAATTCTTTTAAGGGGTGATGAGCACATGTGTGTGCGTCATCATTATAACATAAAAAGAACCCATGAATGTCCACTTAGGAATGAAAATACACATGTTTGAGGAACCTGCGTGTTCTTATAATTGCTTTTTGTAATATTGTTCGGTCACTTAATGGTGTTTTGTACGACTAGAGGTGACCATGTGTGGTGTAGGGCCGTCAAAACATCCAGTTTCTGAGGCAAGTAGCGTACCAAATGTTGAGCCTGCAACACCTCTATAACAACCTGACCAATTAAATAACATATAATAGAAGGTCAGTTCGGGGCCCCACATTATATGCCACAAACAGACGGCAAGGTCACAGGTTAATACAAAAATACCAACGCACCCTAACCCAGAGCATTCTAGCGGAAGTTTAAAGCTTGCAAGAACTCATCCAATGAATGTCCACTAGTAATATATAAACAACTCATTTATATATAAATAACACCAGGAATGTCTACAACTCAAACGTTCATGGCCTTAAGGCCTTACAAGTTGCTCTTTACAAAATATGATTTCATACATCGGCACGCAGGCCGACCACACATGAAATCCAAATCTCTGCACGGCACTCGAGGGCCTACCAGCAACAGCAGCATAAAGGGCTTCAGCCCGCTCAATCCATTTCAGCATCAACAAGGGCAGCACCTGCATATGAACATCCACCCCATGGGTGATAAACAAAGCAACGGTCAGCATTCAGCTGACTAATTATAACGACACTAACCCTTACCCGGGGCAGTGGTTCCTTCCCTGCATGCACAATACATATAAATATATAACACACACACACATCACAAACGCCAGCCTCAGAGCCTAGCACTCCATGCACTCATGGCATAATTATGGTGTACCGAAACATCCTTCGTACACCACTGACTTGAGGTTCTTAACTTGTTGGAGATGGAGCATAGTCTACTACAGCGCGCAGACTGGAGACCCTCTCTCCCATCCCATTCAGAGGTAGTAACCTTACGACAACTGTGAGCACTATCAGTCGACCTACCCACGTAGTGTAACAAGCCTAGGGAAATCGCCCCATTGCATTGCCACCAATCGACCTCTCACCCGATCCTACCACTGAACTGGTTGGGTGGCCCACCCACTCAGAGGTTCTTAACTTGTTGGTCATGAACATCAGCCGCCAAATCCCTATTAGATACCTCTCGCACCCAGCCACTCAGAGGTGCTCGCTTATAACAATCTGATCCTTGAACTTGGTGGGTGTCCTACCCACTCAGAGGTTCTCGCATCCCTCTCTCAACACTGACACATAGTGCCGCTTTCCAGTCCATCATACGGCTCGTACCGAGCATACAACCAAAGGAGCTATGCAAAGCTTCCTTACCATACTTCACAAGCATCCTCACACGCTCCGCAAGCTATTCATTGTATACACGGAGTCTTCTCCGGATCGCAGCATCACCAATCCAGACTATACATCAAGATGGGCTTCACACATCATGTCTATTCCGTACTACACACTTCTGGATCTAAATGTAGACTCAACCACTGGAATCACTTACGCTCTTCCATCTTTTGATGAAGGATTCCACAGATATACATGCATAAACAAAGGGCTTCACCTGCCCAAGGAAGAAAGATCGTTACCCTTGACGATCGCTTCGGTGCCATGAAAGAACTAGCCGGATGGAAATCACCGCAACGGCCTTGTCTCCACAACGCTGAACTCGGCTCTCGATTCGAACCGCTGAAGCTCCACCGACGGTCGGAAAGCTTCTCCTTCTTCCTTCCTTGCTCTCCTCTCTCTCTTCTCTTTTAGAAAGAGAATGGCCAACATAAGAATGAGATATTCATCTCCATTCTCGGCCTTATAATAGCAGGGAGAAACTTGGACCACAGGATCCAAATAGAAGGAAACGAACGGCCTCGATCTGCTTTGAAAAGCATCTACACAGAGCTGACACGGCTTGTGACACGCCCGTGTCACAGGCCGTGTTCCTTGAGCGGCTACAGAACCGACTTAATGTAGATCAGAACACGGGCTATGACACGCCCGTCTCACTTCCTGACACGCCCGTGTCAACCAGTACACGGCCGTATGACTAGCCGTGTCACCCCATTAACACAGGACCAAAACACCCGAGAAGAACACGGCTAAGGCACACTCCCGTGTCATTAGTCGTGTGCCCAACACGCCCCTGTGACACGCCCGTGTCCCAGGCCATGTTCCACACTCAACGCCACTCCACTCAACGCCACTCAATGCCGCCCAATTACCCACCCGAGCAGGACACGCCTTGGGACACACCCGTGTCCCAGGCCGTGTCACCTCTTGACGATCGTCGACCGTACTATCTCGAGAACTCGACTCGACACACACCGTAAAGGAAATGCCCTGGGACACGCCCGTGTCCCAGGCCGTGTGCACTGGACACGCCCTTGGGCACGCCCGTGTCCCAGGCCGTGTCACCCAGCCTGACCCCATTTTTGGGACTTAGGGTTTTTGGGGTGTTACAACCCTCCCCTCCTTATAAAAATTTCGTCCCAAAATTTAGCGCAACTGTAATATCAACACAACAATGCAATCGAGCACAACTAACCAAAACGATCCGGGTTTAGAGCTCAGAGGCCGCAGCTTGTCTCGCCCCACGGCATCGCACAACCACCCATGTTTTCAACAAACATACATACATACAACATAATATGTACCAATAAAACGAAATAAAGTACACCCTTTAATTTACTTCCGCTCCTCCGCATCTTGCCTGAACCGCTTTACAGCCTCGTGCAATTCCAAATTATGCACGCGATTAGGCTGCTCTTCACGGTTTGAACTTTGCGGCTCCTGCAACTCGAGAGTGTACACTCGAGGCTGCGCCCTAGATGCAGATGATTCCGCCACATCTTTGTCCCTTTCTTCATAGGTCGCACCGAACTTTTCCTCACCCTTCGAGGCTTCACTCCAACAATCTCAGGGATATGCCCCTGCCTCCCACATTTAAAACACGTACGTGTCTCCACACGTCCTTGCTCGTACGTTGCTTCCAAAGTAACATTCGACTGAGCTTGTTCAGCAGGCCTAAACCGTTTCTTATCACGTTTCCTAAACTCCAATTAATCAGACTGCGGAACTTTAAATTCCGACTTTTCTGTCGCCAAGTTTTTCTTGTCTTGCACCTGTTTCAAATCTTTCTCCAGCGCACAAGCTGTATCTACTAAGGCTTGGAAGCCTTGGTTCACTGAACTCGAAAGCGCCAATCTCAACTCATCTCGGAGTCCCTCATAGAATCTATTCGTCTGCCATGCTTCTTCTGCAAAAGTCGACCCCGCATAATGCCCCAGCCTGGTAAATTCATGCAGGTAATCATCCACAGACTTCTCCCCCTGAATCAGACGTTGTAATTCGTTCTCCATAGCAATTCTCCACGATACTAGCAAATACTTTGCCCAAAACAATCTGGAGAATTTGTCCATCGAAATCGCTCCCAGGCCTCTGTCTGCCAACTGGTGCATCTCGACTTCATCCCACCACAGTCTCGCCTCTCCTTCAAGTAAGAAAGTAGCTAACGTAACTCTCTGCCCCTCGTCAATCCTGAGCGCTGTCAGGATCCTCTTCACTCTAGAAAGCCAATCTTCCGCCTGCATTGGGGAATTCGCCCCGAAAAACGTAGGTGGATGAAAATCCATAAACCGCTTCAGTTGCTCGGCAGTCGCTCGCTCGTCCACCCGAGCTTCAACACGCTCTTGCCTCGCACCAACCCGAACTGGCTCCACTACATGCCTTGCCTGCCGAACAGGTTGTGCTTGAATCATGGCAAATACCGCCTCCGCAACTAGGCGTACTGTTTTCGCAGAAGAAGGAGGTGTGGGCACCTCGGCTGGTGCCGCACTCTCATCCAAACGCTGGGGCTCAGACTGCCCAGCACCACTCCTTGTCACCTATATATGAATAAGATATCAATCATCAACCGCCAATCCAAAATGGCAAACATACCGAATACACACGCGCAAATTCCTAGTGGACATTCTTGAGTTCAATTATGTTAAAACGGTTCGCACGTACACGTGCTTGCCACCCGACAAAAGAATTCGGCCACGAATTCGAAAGCGGAATACCGAGGGGTCTCTGATACCAAAATGTAACAACCAGACTCGTTAAATAACATATAATAGAAGGTTCGGCCGGGGCCCCACATTATATGCCACAAACAGACAGCGAGGTCACAGATTAATACCAAAATACAAACGCACCCTAACCCAGAGCATTCTAGCGGAAGTTTAAAGCTTGCAAGAACTCATCCAATGAATGTCCACTACTAATATATAAACAACTCATTTATATATAGATTACACCAGGAATGTCGACAACTCAAACGCTCACTGCCTTAAGGCCTTACAAGTTGCTCTTTACAAAATATGATTTCATACATCGACACGCAGGCCGGCCACACATGAAATCCAAATCTTCGCACGACCTTCGAGGGCCTACCAACAGCAGCATCACAAAGGGCTTCAACCCGCTTAATCCATTTCAGCATCAATAAGGGCAACACCTGCATATGGACATCCACCCCATGAGTGATAAACAAAGCAACGGTCAGCATTCAGCTGACCAATTATAACGATCCAACCCCTTACCCGGGGCAGTGGTTCTTTCCCTGCATGCACAACACATATAAATATATAACACACACACATCACAAACGCCGGCCTCAGAGCCAGGCGCTCCGTGCACTTAGGGCACGATTATGGTGTACCGAAACATCCTTCGTACACCACCGACTAGAGGTTCTAAACTTGTTGGCGATGGAGCATAGTCTACTACATTGCACAAACTGGGGACCCTCTCTTCCATCCCATTCAGAGGTAGTAACCTCATGAAAACCGCGAGCACTATCAGTCGACCTACCCATGTAAAGTAACAAGCCTAAGGAAATTGCCCCGCTACATTGCTACCAATCGACCGCTCACCTGATCCTACCACTGAACTTGTTGAGTGGCCCACCCACTCAGAGGTTCTTAACTTGTTGGCCATGGGCATCAGCCGCCAAATCCCTATTGGAGACCTCTCACACCCAGCCACTCAGAGGTGCTCGCTTACAACAATCCGATCCTTGAACTTGGTGGGTGGCCTACCCACTCAGAGGTTCTCGCATCCCTCTCTCAACACTAACACATAGTGCCGCTTTCCAGCCCATCATACAGCTCGTACCGAGCACACAACCAAAGGAGCTATGCAAAACTTCCTTACTACACTTCACAAGCATTCTCACACGCTCCGCAAGCTATTCGTTGTATACACGGAGTCATCTCCGGATCGCAGCATCACCAATCCAAACTACATGTCCAGATGGGCTTCACACAATATGCCTATTCCGTACTACACACTTTCGGATCTAAATGCAGACTCAACAACTGGAATCACTTACGCTCTTCCATCTTTTGATGGAGGATTCCACAGATATATATGCATAAATAAAGGGCTTCACCTGCCCAAGGAAGAAAGATCGTTACCCTTGACGATCGCTTCGGCACCATGAAAGAACTAGCCGGATGTAAATCACCGCGATGGCATTGCCTCCATAACGCTGAACTCGGCTCTCGATTCGGACCGCTGAAGCTCCACCGGCGGTCGGAAAGCTTCTCCTTCTTCCTTCCTTGCTCTCCTCTCTCTCTTCTCTTTTAGAAAGAGAATGACCAACATAAGAATGAGATATTCATCTCCATTCTCGGCCTTATAATAGCAGGGAGGAACTTGGACCACAGGATCCAAAAAGAAGGAAACGAATGGCCTTGATCTGCTTTGAAAAGCATCTACACAGAGCTGACACGGCTTGTGACACGCCCGTGTCACAGGCCGTGTTCCTTGAGCGGCTACAGAACCAACTCAATTTAGATCAGAACACGGGCTACGACACGCCCGTGTCACTTCCTGACACGCCCGTATAAACCAGTACACGACCGTGTCACCCCATTAACACATGACCAAAACACCCGAGAAGAGCACGGCTAAGGCACACGCCCGTGTCCTTAACCGTGTGCCCAACATGCCCCTATGACACGCCCGTGTCACAGTCCGTGTTCCACACGTAATGCCACTCCACTCAATGCCACTCAACGCTGCTCAGTTACCCACCCGAGCAGGACACGCCCTGGGACACGCCCGTGTCCCAGGCCGTGTGACCTCTTGACGATCGTCGACCGTGCTATCTCGAGAACTCGACTCAACGCACACCGTAAAGGACACGCCCGTGTATCAGGCCGTGTGCACTTGAAACGCCTTGGGACACGCCCGTGTCCCAGGCCGTGTCACCCAGCCTGACCCCATTTTTGGGACTTAGGGTTTTTGGGGTGTTACAACCTCCCTCGGCAGAAACCATACGATTGGTGGCTGAAGCGGTGTTCGCTATGATCAATGCTCATCATGCAAGACAAGTGCAGCAGCCTGCCCTTTCTGTGGAGCAAGTACCGCTTTAAGCATTGGAACCGAGGAGGGTAGAGCAAGTGGTAGTGGAGCCATTGATGCCCAGGAGAGCAACTGAAGCATTTTATGGGCTTCAATCCTCCGGTGTTCTTGGGGACGGGAACCCCAACCCAAGCTGAAGATTGGCTCTCCCGGATAAAGAGATTCCTGACAGCTATGGAGACGGAGGAGTGACAGAAGTTGATTATAACCACTTTCTTGTTGGACGACGATGCAAGGATATGGTGGGAAGGTTTGTAACTACACCACTTGGTGGGGAGGCAACTCACGGACGTCTCGATGGAGGAGCTTTCGAGACTATTCTTGGCAAGGTACCTTCCCTAGGCTCAGAGGATTGCGATGGAGAACGAATTCCAGAAGTTGACGTAAGGAGAGAGTAGAGTGGACGAGTACCTCCACGAATTTACACGCTTGGGTCGATATGCAAGCGCTACATTTGCCGATGAGGAGCGAAAGATAAACCGATTTTATGAAGGTTTGAGGGATGACTTAAGGTTACTGCTCTCGGGCCTATGACGCAGGGTTTTCTAACCTTGGTCAACACGGCCCAGTCATTGGAGAAAGATATGAGAAATGTACAGGCGAAAAAGACTCTAATGAAAAGGTGACAGAGTTCATGTAAGACCCCCTTTTTTTCTTTTTCGAACACCGGGGTCTTAGCCCAGAATTACCGCTTTGCGGTGGCTCCGACTCACGGGAAGGCCGCCACTACAAAACGCTAATTCTGCCGGCCCTTTTTGATCACAAGGAGAGAGAATTAAGTATACATAAAATGTAAACAGGTCCATAGAAATACACATATAAAATGAAATCACATCCAGTCCATCAGTAATATCAAATAGAAGTACTACAAAGATAAGTTCAGAAGAAATATAAAGAAACGGGCTCGATCCCGGTACATCAAAGTCCTCACTACAAATCACTCATCACGGAAGCTATAAAAATACTAATCACTCACGGAGCTGGACACAGGTGCACCGGTGTTAGACTGGCCCACCTCCATGCGCACCGTACTCTGCTGGTGCTGGTCCTTGGGCAGCTGGTCCCTGTCTCCCATCTGGAGCTCCTGTAATGTTGTGGTTCGAAAACCATTAGTCATAAAGACTAAGCCCTATCATCCCCTACCCCTCCCCTCACGGCTCCTAAGCACCGAGCGGAGAGAAGGAAAGGTAAGCTACAAAGGTGGAGAATAATCAAGCAGATGACAATGGAGCTAGTCTAATAACTATCATGGTGTATAAACAACTATCTAGAATAAAGTACATCTAGCAATTCTACGGTAGTAAGTAATAAAGTAGACATGTAGTAAGTAGTCAATTTATAAGAGGACAAATAGAAAGCAAGTAAGTGAATAAGTAAGTAAGTAAGTAAGTAAGTTACCTTAACTTATATGAATGCTCATACAAACTTATAAGTTAAGGGGTCTTCTGCAAGGCTCCCATCGTATAAAAAGTCCCATACTGATTTATACGTTGGGGTGTCGATTGTATGCAAATATGAGTGCAGTGATATGCTATGTCATGACTCATGCAAGTGCAACTCATGCACACGACTCTATGCGTACAGACCTTTAGTTCCTCCTGTTCGGGCAGCTAGCTTCACTCCCAGGAACCTCCATAGTGGCAAACGAAGACAGTGGGTCGGGCCCCGCACTCCTAAGCGGGTATCCACACTACCAGGCCTAACCCCTTCCGTACGCCCCTAGAAGAACACAACCTAGAGTATCCGCGTACTTGTGCTGGCTATATCCACCAGACTTTCTTTGGCTAAGTGTCCCACACCGCCGATTCAACGTACCGATGTCGGTGTGAACGACAATCAAATACCGAAGACCCACCACCTTATTCTGTACTCAAAACCCTCGAGCCCTCGACTCCCCGGACTGTCCCGTCCGTGCATCTACCTTCAGAGCTACCGTCTGAATGGCAATCACACCAACTTATTCTACCTCCCTAGCTACCGGGGTGTGTGTATGTGTAACCTTAGATATTCTAGTTGCTCTTTTAATTTATTATTCCTACGGTTTACGTTAGCCCAGGACTACCCCCGGTATTTCCCGTGAAGGGCTCTCAAAGGGCACTAGGAACTATGATGGTAGCTGAAGCCCACCGTTCCCTTTAGCAAGACACTTATTATTATTGGTTAATTTCCCTTACCCATTCCCTTTTTATATTACGTAGACTAAACCTAAGGTGATTTTGACCTTTCACTCTACGGGGAAGACGATCTTTTGTCGAACCCAAGCACCACCTAACACTAACCAACTCACATCTCACTACTCAACCTAAACTTCTAGGATGACTCATCCACATCTATAAAATCCAGAAAGATGACTAACTCCAACTATGCCAAATCATTTCTTAATGATATTTCAACAACTTACTAAATGCAGATCAACAGATATCTTATGGAGTTCATGATAGGAGGTCCTTCGAGTTTTCATCCAAAAGTCCTAAATATTTACCGGGGACCTATCATGATATAATCAGCCTAAATGCAGATAATTAAAATTTTCTTAATTAATCTGATAATTAAATAATTTCTTAAAAGGATCCAAAGACTATCACTTGAACATGAGGTATATTTTTCAAATATGTTTACAGCTTCATAAATTCATGATAAATATTAGGGTATCTGAAAACTACAAATCCAAAGTTTGATAATTTTTGCTAATATCTGGGGGCCTTAAAACTATTTTAGCAATATTTTCTATCTTCCATGATTTGTGAATCAACTATAGAAAATTGTCATCCAAAAACTATGAATTAATTACATTACACTAATAACATCTTACAAATATTGTTGGCCAGGTTTCATAATTGTTCACTGGACATTAAATTCCAGGTAAATCAAATACTAAAATCTTAAATTGACATGCCCGTGAATCAAGTACTGTAAATATACTTCTAAAAATCTTGAATAAATTCCTATAAGTTAACATCACCCTAATAATATCAGTGGCCAAATTTCACATTTTTAGAAAGTATATTTATCTCTATTTGATTTATTCACCAAAATTGACCTTTATGAAATTTGTGAAGGTAGTATTAAATAAAGTCCACTAAAATTAATAATAAAATTTAGAGACATTCATTTAGGTCTAAAACCTCTACTGACCAAGTTTTGTCAGATTCCAATGAACAAAATGATCAAATTAATTCAAATATTATTTTGGGCAAATTGCTATCTACAAAAAGAAGTACTAAAAATGTATTCCATAAAATTCCAATAAAAATATCCAAGGGTTTTATCTACTCTAAAATTCACTCTACCCAAATTTCACAACTTTCAGATAGAGATTAGTGACTGTTTTGACCTAATAGTGTTTCTACCGTAAAACTAGGGTTTGGATTTTGAGGTATCTTACTACCTCTAACTTCTCTAATATTCCAACCAAAGGATTAAATATAAGTTAACTGCCTCTATGCTAATTTACAAGGCCATACAAGGGCATTTGCCCATATGTCCTTCACAACCCTAAAAAGCCCTTTCTTAGGGTTTGAGTTTGGATTCTAGGGTAAATCAACCCTAAACCACCCCATTTTCCCTAAGGGGTGATAATGATCATACCAAGCCAGTGGTCAAAATATCAGCCTCTGTTGAGGTGAGTTGACCACTCAAACCCCAAGTAAACTTTTACTTAAAAATCCTTCCTTAAGGTAGAACTAGGGATTGATCATTCCCTAACCAAAACACCTTAAAATGAGGTGACATTTTGTATAGAGTCATACCATGATGCCAGGGACCACTCACCAAAATTTGGGAGGGTTTGAAGGTCATTTGACCACTTTACTAAATCATGCATGGATTATTAAATGTTTGCCAAAACTATAGAAAAAGTATCTCCAAAAATTTCTATTTTTGGACTGGCCCTAGGTATAGCTAATGGTGACTCCCTGTCCAAATCTCAAGACATTTGGACAAGAGATGAAGAGTGGTCACTCAATTTAGTGTCTGTCTAACCCTAGGTATAGCCCCCACCAAAACGGGTGTTGTGGTTAAACCACTTACCCAAATGGGTTGAAATTAATTTTAAAATAATGTAGACTCAAAGGCCTACAACTTTTGTGACTGGCCATATTTCCTAAATCGGCCTCTAAGGGCTTCATTTGGCAACATCAAAATGTGTATTATTTTAGGATAACTATTCACTATATAATATATATAATTTTTATATATAAAATCGCACTGTTCATCTTCTTAAAAGAAACCGAAACCAGCAACTCTAAAACGCCATTTCCTGTAGCTCTTGCGTGACCAACCGCCGGCCACCTAGCCACCTCCCTGGCCGGCCACCACCACCACTGCCTCTGTTGAGGTGAGGGCTACCGTCGGGCGGCGGCACGGCCGCCGGAGTGGCGGTTTCCAGCGAACCCGACCACCATTTATTTTTGAAAAACCATGGAAAAGCTCACTCAACCTTGCTCCTTTGAGCTCGATATCTCACCTAAATAATTTCTAAGATCTACCCATAGAAGAAGGAGTAGAGGAGGACCTTGTTCGCGGGTTGGAGGCGTGCAGACCGTCGGGATGCCATTGGTGCGGTGGTGGCGTCGCCGGAATTCTCCTACAGCACAGTACAAGCTCCAAAACCGTCGGGTAAGGGTGGAAACTTCATCTCTGAGTCTAGGGAGCCTTTTTAAACCAGTAAAAGGAGGGAGGGGAAAGGTCTAACGCTAGTGGCCATTAATGACCCATTATAGCTTGACTCGGCCATGGTGGAGGGGGCTGAAACGGCTCTGTGACAGCTAGCTAATGGCTGGAAACTCCTCCTCTTCCCTAGAGGAGTTCAATCCAGCCGTAAAAGGGGAGGGGAAGGGCTGCAAAGGCATCAAGTGCCATTACTGGCTATGAAGGTCGGGCTCGGCCATGGCCGTAATTGCTCCTTTTACAAAACCGACGGTCCACGTGGCACAGCTTCACTTGACCGGTCAACCTTTTTTAAAATAAGACTTAATTGGGTCTTATTAAAAGAAACGGCTTAATAATGCATTTGGGCCCACCATCTAGACCCGGCCCGGTTCAACTGAACCAGCACACAGCCAGAAATAAAATGCCAGAAAAATTCTAAGTATAATGGCGTTGAGTGAGCTCAGCTCACTCAACGCCATCCCAGATACAGCATTGAGTGAGCTCTGCTCACTCAACGCCATCCAGAATGGCCTCCGAGACTATGGCGTTGAGTGAGCTCAGCTCACTCAACGCCATCCGGATTATGGCGTTGAGTGAGCTCTGCTCACTCAACGCCATCCAAAATATGCCCTTTTAAACGATGGCGTTGATTGCGGTCAGTGCACTCAACACCGTTCAACTTATGGCGTTGAGTGCACCCAACGCACTCAACGCCATCCCGCCTGACAGATTACGGCGTTGAGTGAGCTTAGCTCACTCAACGCCATCCAGTCTACGGCGTTGAGTGAGCTCAGCTCACTCAACGCCAACCAGTCGACACCAGATGGCGTTGAGTGCAGTCTGTGCACTCAACGCCATCTAGCTTATGGCTTTGAGTGAGCTAAGCTCACTCAACGCTATCCAGACTACGGCGTTGAGTGAGCTTAGCTCACTCAACGCCATTCCAAGGTCACTGGCGTGACGGATCGGTCACGAGCGTATCAAGCCTATGTTGAAATTTCTGAGCTTGCCGATCGTCTTTCTGAGGTCGACGATCGTCGAAGGGGTCACGCCCTAGGTCACGGGCATGACAGGTCGGTCACGAGCATGACCACCCCTTGACTCGAAATCTTGGTTGATAAACTTCAATTCCTGGGTTTCCTAGGGTTTTGTTATGACAAAACCAATCCCAGGGGTCTAGTTGGAAATGGGATGTTACATTCAAAAGGCCTAACTCTTCAAAATCTGTGTTCCGTAAGTGGAATAAAAAGGCTAGGACTTTGGGCCCAGCCCCTTCTTCGGGTTCATCTGGGGCGACTACAGGACGAACCCCGGGTGCATGCTATACTTGTGGAAAGCTGGGACACTATGCCCGAGATTGTCGGAGCGGACGTCCAAAGTCCGAGAGGAAGCCGGGAGCAACCTACGAGGAAAAAGGGAAGGCGGTGGAGTCAACCGCATCCCATTATGCTCCAACTCAACCGAGAGTCTACAACCTTGGCCAACAGGAGGCCATAAAACAAGCGGATGTGGTAACATGTACGGTTTAAATTTATAGAAAATTAGCTTTAAATACTTTTTACCTTGCACATGTTAGCTTACTACTGTTTGTACTAGGCTTTGTGTTGACTTTTGATAATCTGGCAAGAGCACTCTTCGATACGGGAGCTTCGCACTCCTTTTTGTCCGAACGATTTATATCGTGCATCGGAGTATCTTCTTCGATGACGAAGGACAAACTGGATGTGTTGTTGCCTAACGGGTGTTCAATGCGCACGGATAGAATCTGTTGCGTAAAGATACAGATTGGGAGTCAGGAGTTCGACTTGCAAGCGTCGTTACTGCCGTTGGTGGAGTTCGACGTAATATTTGGTATTGACTGGCTCTCAGAGCAACATGCATACATTGATTGCAATCGCAAGGAGGTCAAGTTGGGAATGGGTCGCGAGACGACTTTTGCAGGCTTGAAAGGGTCGAGCAAGACGTTGAGTCTGCTCTTCAGGTGGTTAAGGCAGTTCGGGCCGGTGCAGAGCTGTTCTTCACGCTAGTGGAGGCTTCGAAGCCTAAGCCTGCTTTGGACAGTATCTCAATGGTATCCGAGTACCCTGACGTATTCCCTGACGATCTCCCTGGAGCCCCACCGCAGCGAGAGATTGACTTCACAATTGAGCTAGTGCCATGCGCCAAACCTGTGTCATGCTCTCCATATCGGTTAGTTCCTAAGGAGATGGCGGAACTGAAGGTTCAAATGGAAGAGCTTTTGGAGAAGGGTTATATGCGTCCAAGTTCTTTGCCTTGGAGCACACCGATTCTCTTTGTTAAGAAGAAGGACGGAAGTTTGCGGCTCTGTATCGATTATAGAGAGCTGAATAAGTTAATGGAAAAGAATAAGTACCCGATCCCAAGGATTGATGATCTGTTCGATCAGTTGGTTGGGTCATCCATGTACTATAAATTGGATCTTAAGTCTGGTTATTATCAGCTGAGGATAATGGTAAGTGATATCCCCAAGACATCGTTCAGCACGAGATATGGGCATTATGAGTTTACTGTCATGCCATTTGGGCTGACTAATGCGCCATCAGTGTTCATGGATCTGATGAATAGAATATTCAGAGAGTACTTGGACCACTTTGTGATCGTCTTTATCGACGACATATTGGTGTACTCATAGTGCGAAGAGGATCACTTCAAGCATTTGCATTTGGTGATGGAGACGCTGAGGAGGAACCAACTATACGCCAGGTTCTCCAAATGCGAGTTTTGGTTGTCCTTGGTGGCATTCCTTGGTCATATAGTCAGTGGATAAGGGATTTCGGTGGATCCGGCGAAGATAGTTGCGATACATGAGTGGCCTGTATTGTGTTCGGTAGCGGAAGTCCGGAGTTTTCTGGGGCTTGTCGGCTACTACAGGTGCTTCGTAGAGAACTTCTCGCGGATTGTGTTACCCCTCATGACTTTGATGGGGAAAGATCAAAAGTTTGTGTGGTCGCTGGAGTGCGCGCAAGCTTTCGAAGAATTGAAGAGTCGGTTGACCACGACGCCTATTCTATGTTCGTCGGTTGGGACCGAAGGCTTTGAGATCTACAGTGATGCTTCGGGCAGTGGTTTGGGTTGTGTTTTACTGCAGTACGGGAGAGTGATAGCTTATGGCTCGCGCCAGCTGAAGGTGCATGTGAGAAATTATCCGGTCCATGACTTGGAGTTAGCGGCCGTGTTATTTGCTCTAAAGCTGTGGAGACATTACCTGTACGGGATGAAGGTCGATATCTATACCGACCACAAGAGCCTGAAATACTTGTTAGATCAAAAGGATCTAAACATGCGGCAGCGGAGATGGATGGAGTTCCTGGGTGACTACATATTTAAGATTCACTATGTACCTGGGAAAGGCAATGCAGTTGTGGACGCATTGAGTCGCAGGGCTCTTGCGCGGGCCAACTGGTTAACGGTTCATGACAAGCGGTTGATTCGGGAGCTGGAGGCATTAGAGATCTCTTGTGTAGACAAGCAGAATAGTACCGAAGCGCAGCTGAACTGGACAGAGGTGCTGTAACATCCCGACTTTTATTGGGCCACCAGAGCCCTAGTTGGCCCAATAAAAGTGACCCGAACCTCTACCCAAGAATCATAATGGGTAGGAGATGACTCTATTTTGGAGATTTTGAGCTAATGAGCTCTGATTCGAGTTCTGTTTGTTGCTTTGAACTCGTATAACCGGTACGGGTGCAACCAAACTCGTTTCATTGCAAACTGAAGTCATATGGTGAATATGACCTATCCTCGTAGAACGTCACGAAAATGAGATTTTTGGATATTGACATAGAAAACTCCGATTTGAGTTCTGTTAGTTCCTATGACTTCGTATGGTTAATATAAACGCATCGGAACTCGTTGCGTCACAATTCGAAGCCTAACGATGATTATTAATGTTTTGACCATTTTTGCGCGCCGCGCCGCGCAGATTTTGAATATTTAGCAAATGAACTCCTATTCGACCCCGGTCAGTTACATTGGATTCGTATGGTCAATATAAAGTCAACGGAATTGTTCCCAATCAGTTTCAATGACGGGTGGCCAAACCGTGGTCAAATCAAGCTCAGTTGTGCACCGAAAAACGTGCGCACACAAGTTATGACACGACACCCTAACTTTGACCCGACTCCGATGTCATGGACCTCTTTTGACTTTGACCACCATGGGGACCCGCCCCATGGTTGACTTGGTCAAACCTCCCAAAAAATTGAATTTTCATGAAGAAATCCTAATTTTCAAGTTACCCCCACTTGAGGCCATTCATGTAGGCCACCCTTTGACCCAACATCAGCTCTATATGGGCTTTATTTTACAGCAAAATTACATCAATATGGGTGGGCCTTGGGCCAAGCCAAGAGAGAGCCTCTCTCCTTCCCTTTCTCTCTTTCTCAATTCCAAAGCCCAAGACCATCTAAGATATACTCAAGATGAGGACACATGGCTGTCCTTGGCCATTCAGATGAAGGCCACCTACCCTAACTTTGTAAGAAGAATAAAAAAATGCTCTCTCTCCCTCTCTTCCTATTGGCCAAAACTCCCACATGACTAAATAGCTCAACCCCCTATCCTAGACACTAGGGGGTACAACCAGCCACCAGGATGCTGACACCTTACCTCCACTTCACCATGGTTAGCTTAATCTAACTCATCTTCTTCCTTAAGAAATCATGGCCGAAAGAGAGAGAGGAGGGAGGTGTTCTCCTCTCCTTCTATAAATAGGCCCATCTGTCCTCATAGGAGTATAACCTTCTCCAAGCTCAAACGAGCCACAACCATGCCTCTGCCGGAGCTCTACCTCGCCGGAGAAAGAAGACCCGAGCTCCACCACCCTCCACCATCACTAATGGCGGAACTCGCTGAGAGCTCCCGGAGACCCTAAGAAAGGTGGAAAACTTCTCCTCTCCTTCCTCCCTATCTTCTGAACGTATCGCATGCGAGCTCCGACGGCCGGAGCGCCGCCGCCGTCATCCCCCTCCTTCCCGTTCAAAAAATTAAAAAAAAAAACTCCGGCGATGGCCGGCGGCGGAAGGCCGCCGGACCACCGCCGGAGGGAGAGCCCGGCCATAGGAAGGTTGTCGGGGGCGGAGTCACGGCCGGCCGGCGGCCGGCCGGCGGCGGGGAAGACCCGCAAGGGCGGTTTGTCTCGTACAGGCTTCGGCCTGTTTGGAGAAGAAGATAAAATATATAAGTATTATAATATTATAATATTATAATTAAAATTTGTATTTATTTTCTCGAGACCAATCTAGGCTTTTAAGAAAAATATTTTGAACATCAAAATTGTTCCCCTTAATGAGGGCAACCTCCACAAAAAGTTTGAGAATTTTTGAAATTGATTTGGTATTTTTAAAAGCCTAAATAAGAATTATTTGGCCAATTTAGAGGCACAAAATTGCTCGGAAAATTTTGAAAAATTTACTAGACTCTTTTTAGGCCCTCTTAAAGGTTGTATTAAAATTTGGGAACATTAGAATAAAATTGAAGATTTTCCAATTTTTGGAGCCTAAGGTCGCGCTTGGGAAAATTATGCGCTCAAATTCTTCGAAAATGGGAATCGGAGCGCGCGACCACTTTATATATTTTGAATAGTAAGTTCAATTAGGTATTCGATGAGAGTTATCATGGTAAGATCTCAAACGCTGAGTATTTCGAGGTTTTTACGAAATCATTGAGCGCCTCATTTTCAGATAACTCTCGAGCATTTTGGGTGGACTCGGAAGATGAAAGTACGAGTTTTGAGAAAAATAATCCATAACCTCATTACAGGTGAAGAATTTCCCTCATGTGTAAAAAAATGATTTTCGAGGTTGGAATTCGAGGAAGAATGTGCCCTCTGACGAGATTCTCGGATTCAATCCGACGCAAACAATCGAATTGATATTTATTCTCGGATGAATAATATAAATGTAACTCATAATAAACTTCCCCTGATCCGATTAAGTCGTGATTAAAAAGGGCACAACTGAATTGTTATCGGATCTTAATAATGGGTGAAACCCAAAAGAAACCTCCTGAGAACGGAGATGGAACTGAACTAAGCATCCTGAGAACGTAGATGGAACTGAATTAAACCTCCTGAGAACGAAGATGGAACTGAATCTGCCTCCTGAGAACGGAGATGGAACTGAAGCCTCCTGAATGGAGTGATTGGACTACTAACCATTTTCTTTATGTTTTATTCCAGTCTTGTACTGGTCCAGTTCATTTATTCATTTCAGTTCAGTACTTTCTTTCAGTACTCCAGTCTCGTACTGGTCCACTTCAATTTAGTACTTTCAATATAGTTCTACTCCAGTCCCGTACTGGTCAAGTACTTTTAATTCAGCTCTACTCCAGTCTCGTACTGGTCAAGTACTTTCAATTCAGTTATACTCCAGTCTCGTACTGGTCAAGTACTTTCAATTCAGTTCTACTCCAGTCTCGTACTGGTCAAGTACTTTTAATTTAGCTTTACTCCAGTCTCGTACTGGTCAAGTACTTTTTATTCAGTACTACTCCAGTTTCGTACTGGTCACGTTCTTTCTAGCACTTTAAATAAGCAGCATAAATACCGCATTTGCCCTCATTGCAATTTACTATTATAATCTCGGGTCTTGCTCTGACGAGTAGTCATTATTAAGGTTGAGCCTTAGTTGGGGATAACCAGAGATGAGGTATTCCTCCAGGTCTAGCCCCAAATAATGCGCTCCCACGCTCCTTGACAACAGTAGAGCTAAGCGCCGCCGCCCGAAGTTCAAGCTTAGTAGGGCAGGCCGACGTATACCCGGTGTATATTATGATTGTCATTTGTTTGATTGTTTGTAAATTACTTGCGGTGAAATAGTGGCGGGTCAGTCCCTCCCACAGACCGTTCGTACCGGTACGGGAAGGTCGACGACTCAAGGCGACAGGGAGATGGGTACCACGGGTGACCGTCCGTTCTATTATTCCCCGTCGGGTTTTCCTCCGCTGGTCGGCCAAAATGTTTCGCTGGATGTCACTCTCATCCAAGAGTACACCAGGTTGTACGTTAGGGCCTGAGGTTGTGCGGTACGATCACCCCCAGAAGTGGCAGGACTGGCCACTGTCACCGACGGCCACATTGGTGAGGCCCGCGGGGCTCGCTACCCTGCTGGAACAGAAGCGGTCCAAACTATGTCGACATAGGGTTTGTGTGCGCGGCTGTGAATGCTTGCGGTATGTGCGCGGCTGTGAATGCCTGCGGTATGTGCGTGGCTGTGAATGCCTGCAGTATGTGCGCGGCTGTGAATGTCTGCGATAGAATTCAGGATATGAAAATATGTTGTGCTGATGAGCTAGTAGAGTATTGTTATAACTGTTTTATACTATTGCTGCTTTTTCTGGTTATACTGCACCCTTTTATATTTGCTCCTAACTGTTCATATATGGAATATTGTGCTAACCCTCTCGTGCTTCAGCTATTTACTTCTGTTGGGTGGGTGCGTGCTCGTCCCCAGGATATGGATCCGGGGAGGAGATTTGTTTCCACTTAGCTCTGTGACTAACGGTTATTTGATTAACCATTCACAGGAGGTGGAGTACCGTAGTGACCCGCTGCCGCAGGAGATTACGCGAGCAGCTAGGTCTACTCGAGCAGATGCACCCCCGCCGTCCCCAGAGTTTAGAGACGTGAGTTCCGCCGAGCAGCGTAAAGAGAGAGTATATGAGGATTATATGTAGCATATGTATAGCCCACAGGCTTATATAAGTACTTAGGCATCAGCCCTAGAACCGCTGTAATTTTGATATGTGATATATAAATCTGCAATGGTTTCCTGTTAATGCTTCCGCTATATTCTGATGGGTTGTGAATGTTATGATTCGAGCCAACCAAGGTGGCCATCGAGTGCTTGGACAGGGTGGATCGTTTCCCCTATGAGCACTGGGTGGGCGTCTTGGGCCAGTAGTACCCCCTTCGGCCCGACCCGGGCAAAAGGTTGGGGGGGGGGTGCTACAGGTACAGTATGACCTGGCTGATCGGATTCAGCAGGCGCTAGAGTTAGATAGGAGCATGAAGCAAATCTTGGATGAGGCTTTGGATGGGTAAAATTCCCAGTTTAATGTTGTTGATGGACTGTTATGGAAAGATAGTCATTTGTGCGTCCCTTATGTGGGTAAATTACGGGATGAATTGATGTACGAGGCGCATCATACCAAGTACTCGATTCACCCGGGGAGCACGAAGATGTATCAGGATATGAAGAAGTTGTTCTGGTGACCAGGATTGAAGAAGGACGTGACACTTTACATGGCTAAGTGTCAAACGTGTGCCTTGGTGAAGGCGGAGTGCCAGAAGCCTGGAGGTTTCTTGAAGTATTTGCCTATCCCGGAGTGGAAGTTCGACGACATTTCTATGGATTTTGTGCACGGTTTGCAAAGATCGCAGAAGGGGAACGATGCTATCTGGGTGATCGTAGATCGTTTGACGAAAGTGTCGCACTTCATTACGAATAAGAAGGATGATTCAGTGGAGAAACTGGCGAAACTGTTTGTGGATAACATTGTTCGACTACACGGTGTGCCCCGCAGCATCGTGAGCGACCGAGATGGATGGTTCACGTCCAATGAATTGAGGCTGGTGCAGCAAATGTTGGGAACCAAGCTGAGTTTCAATACAGCCTTTCATCCGCAGACGGATGGTCAGACCGAGAGAGTTAACAGGACGATGGAGGACATGTTTCGCATGTGCGTCCTGGATTTCAGGAAACAGTGGGAAGATCACCTGTACTTGGTGGAATTTGCGTACAATAACAACTACCAAACGAGCATTCAAATGGCAACCTTCGAGGTCCTATATGGTAGAAAATGTTGCACGCCGTTGTCATGGTTAGAAACAGGTGAGACGAAGCTTTTCAAGAGGCAGGAGGTGGAAGATGCAATGTCGTTGGTATGAACCATTTGAGAACGGTTGCTAATCGCTCAGGACCGGCAAGCTAAATACTATAATGTCAAGCATCAGAATGTGGAGTTCGTTGTTGGCGACTGGGTGTATTTGAAGATTAAGCCGTTCAAGGGTGTTTCATGGGTACGACGCTTGAAGAAGCTAAGCCCAAGGTACCTTGGACCGTTTGAGGTTCTTGAGCGGATTGGCAAAGCAGCCTACCGATTGAAGCTATCAGCGGAACTTAGTGGGCTACACGACGTATTCCACATATCGGCGTTGTGGAAGGCGGTACGAGAGCCTTCGTAAGTGATCGTTGTCGATCAAGTACCGGTTGATGTTTGGTTGACGACGAAGGTCAAGCCCGTACGCATTGAGGACTCGGAAGTCAAGCGACTGCGTAACAAGAACATCATGATGGTCAAAGTCTGATGGTACAACTGCGGTCGTGAGGATCTTTTGTGGGAGCAAGAGAAAACAATGCTCGAGGAGTATCCCGAACTCTTCTTCTCAAGTACCGTTTAAGTTTGAGTACTTAATTTTTCTTTCTGTAATTTCAGGACGAAATTCATTTGGGGGGGGGGGGGAGAATTGTAATGCCCCAAAACTCAAAAGAGGAACGAGCGGCGTTTGAGCCAAGTTTGGATCTTGGTAAGGTGAACACGGCCTGTGACGCGGGCGTGTCACATGGACGTGTCGTACTCGGGTCATCGAGGTGAGGTAGACGATCGTTGAGGGCTGGGAACACAGCCTGGGACACAGGCGTGTCAAGCACACGGCCGGTGACACAGGCGTGTCACATGGTCGTGTCCTCTTCTGGAAGTTTTGGTCTTGTGTCGATTGAGGGACACGACCCGGAACACGGGCGTGTACTGATTGACACGGACGTGTCAAAGTTGACACGGACGTGTCAAAGTTGACACGGGTGTGTCTAAGCCTGTGTCCTGTTCGGGACGTAACAGTTTCAGCGCCGATTGAGGCACACGGTCCATGACACGGGCGTGTCCATGGGTGACACGGGCGTGTCACAAGCCGTGTCACAGGCCGTGTCTTGTTCTGGATTTCATAGTTTACGACGAGTGTGGAACACGGTCTTGGACACGGGCGTGTCGCAAGCCGTGTTCGACCCAGTAATTTGACTTTAAGTGCGAATCGTGGCTGTTCGCTTCCTTATTTTGGGATCCAAGGGCTCAGGTTGGTCTATGCTGGGATTTAGGTCGGGAATAGGGTTTCTAAACCCTCATTTCAAGTGAGCATTCTCTTTCTAATACTTTAGAGAGAGGGGAGAGCAAGGAGGAAGAGGAAGAGGAAATCCGGCAATCGGAGAAGCTTCGGAGCCCCGATTCTCGATCTGAGTCCAGATCTGCGAAGGCGAGGCCGATACGGTGCTTTCCATCCGATTAGATCGTCATGGCGCCGAAGAGAAATGTTCGGGTAACGATTCTCTACTTGGACATGTGAAGCCCTCTTTTCTTCTTGCATAGGAAGCCCGCTCTCGCGAGTATGCGGTAAGTTTGAGGTGTTCCTAGGGGTAGACATGAATAGTCCCAGTTGTTTTGCATGTAGAGTCCGGAATCGAAGTACGGTCATAGGCATGGTGTGTGAAGCCTACCCGGACAAGTTGGTATGGATCGGTGATGTTTCATTATGCATGAATAGCCGGAGAAGACTTCGTGCCGATGATTGTTTTCGGGTTTTTCTGTGCGGTAGATTGCAGCAGGGAGCCTTGGGGGCTAACTCCAAGGTGCACCCGGAAAATTGGGCAGAAGCGTGAATCTGTCACCTTTGGTGGCTTGGGAGCCATCCTTGTACATAACCGGGCTATGTACTTTTGTTTGATCGATTTTCGGGCTACGGGGAAGCTTAACTCGCGCCGATGATTTTTATTGTCGTGGCGATGTGAGTAACGAGTTGAGTGGATCTGTACCCGCTCTATGTGGTTCGGTTAAAGAGACCTAAGGTACATGGTACTTACCGTTGGCATAGATGGAGGGTCTTATGCTTAGGCCGGAAGGACCAAAATGCTCATGAGATTTTCCATCCTAGATGCGATGGTGGACCGAGTTCACCGTGTAAGTACCCTGAGAGCACGGGGCGTGCGGCCGTGTATGCCTACGCCTGTGGTGAAGTGTGCTTAAATTGTACTTTCACTATCCTGTTTGTTTATACTAATACATTGCAGGGAAGGAGCACCGCCACCCCAAGTAAAGGGGTAGGTTCGTTATAATTTGGTCAGCTTTAGCTGACCGTTGTTTTTGTTTGCTACCGTTTGGTGGAATGTTGTTTGCAGGTGCTGTGGAGCCGAGTGGCAAATAGCGGGCTAAAGCCCTTGTTGCAGTGCTGGCCCTCGAAGGCCGAAGTGTATTGTTTACTTTGTGTGACCGGCCTGCGTGCCGTTGTATGGAAGACACATTTTATTTAAGTAAACTTTTGTAAGGCCATAAGGCCCAGTACTTGTTGTCTTTGTACGTTCATTCCTCTTTGGGTTTGTTAGTGGACATTCATGCTTTTGGCTAGGTTTTTTCTTTGCAACTTATTAAATTGCTTCCGCTAGAATGTACTCTGTGTAGGACGTGTGATTGGAAGAATGGTTTCATTTAGTAACCCACCGGACTGTCTGTGGTATATGGCGTCGGGCCCCGGCTGGACCTACTGATATATGTTATGTGACGGATAGGGGTGTTACAGCGGGCGACCGACGTACGAGGAAGAGGTAGGCCGCTCGCCATCGGCGAGGTGGGGCTCGTGGCGGTTTGCCCATTACGCGTGATGGGCTCGGTGCATGGGGGATCGGGCGCGGTGATCGTGCGCGCAGTCAATCCCCTTATCCCGCTTCTTTTGAGGTGGAGATCATGGGTGTGTGGTTATGTGCACACCTAATCTTTATAAAATTGGGGTCATCCCCAACAAAAGTATTTAAATTTTAAGAGGCTCAATTTCATTATTTTCACAGATCCACACAACAATTAAGTTTATATCTAAACCTTAATCTAATCACAACAATCACAAGTATTAAGCAACAAAAGTAAAGGAAAAACGTAGAGAAAATGCACAATACAGACGACACAAAAAGTTATAATAGTTTCCTAAATATCGGGTACATCCACTCTTCTTGCTTAGCAGGAATCCACTATCACTAGTGCTGAGTCTTTTGATATGTAGACTCTTAAAACTAGGACTTTTGATAAGATGTCGAAAAAATACCGAGTCCTTGATAAAGAGACTCTTAGAACCAGTACTTTTGATAAGGTGTATAATAACCATTGAGTCTTTTGATAAGAAGATTCTTAGAACCATGAATTTTGATAAGGTGCCAAATAACCATCGTGTCTTTTTATAAAGATGCTCCTAGAATCACTGAATTCTTTGAAGAGCAATTATCAGTACTCCTTTTAAACAGGTTGGGTTTAAGTGAAGTTTTCACAAGAATATCTTCTTTGATGCTTGCTTGCATGCGTGCTGCTATATATTCTTCAGAGTAGAAGAATATCCAAAGAGAAAGAAGGAGAAAGGAGAAGACAGAGCAGCGGTTCACTAGATTCAACAAGCTACACTATCTTAATTCTTCATTTTGCATATTAATTGTTGTATTTATAACTTCTTTCTCTGTTACTTCAAAGTGTCTGACAAACAATACGGCTGAATAAAATATTCAAAATATTCCTAATTGCTGGCACACAATATTTTCATTATACTTTTTCAAATCAAGTTCCAATGAACTTAACTTCTTTCTTGAGATGACTGAGAGTTAATTGTCTATGTTTACAATATATTATTTACTAAATCAAGTCTCAAGATAAATATTTCCTTCTTGAAATGAGTTGTAATATAAACAGTTTTTTTTTCTATGATTAACAAAAGCAGCCTTGGTAAATCTCAAGCTTTATAATCAGTTTTTTCTACTTAAAAAAGCACACTGAAAGAACAGATTAACATAAATTTGTTTTTTTTTCCTTCGACTTCCTGACTAAAAAAGAAAGAATAAAAGAACAAAACTAAAACTGGAGCATGTAAAAAAGAATTAGGCTTGGAAGAGGGGATGTTGAGAGCATGTAAATCCAGCTTCTGTTAAATCTAAAAAATGCAGAGGAGCAGACAACTAAAACTGAACTAAAAACTAAAACTGAACTATAAAACTAAAGGAATGTTGATCAACCAAATGGCTCAGATGTCATCCCCCCCACAAAAACTAAAACAAAAAACATGTTTAAATCAAAATTGAACTGAACTAAAAACTAAAACTGAACTGAACTAAAAACTAAAAACACATGGAAGGCCAACAGTGAGCATAACTGATACATCATCGACGAGAGGGGAGCGATCTGCTGGTTCCCGAAGGAGGGGAGCGATCTGCTGGTTCCCGAAGGAGGGGAGCGATCTGCTGGTTCCAGATGGAGGAAGGAGCAATCATGTAATGCATGTTAGCAGTAAGAAAAAATGGGAAAGGAAGAAGATGAGCAACTGTGAAATGTGACAGGGGATCGAGAATGTTACTTGTCTCTCTCAAAATCAACGGTAGAAGCTCCGTCGGTGCACCTAAGAGAGACTTCTTACGAAACCCTAGCAAGAAATCGAAAAGCACATGCTGAAGAAATAGAAACCCTAGCAAGAAATCGAAAAGACATCGCGAAATGCTAGCAATGGTGGCCGTCATTTTAAAACACTGCTGGTTCCAAATGTTTCTTGCCGATGCACATGTTGAAGAAGGGTGTTAGGTCGAAGAAGACTGAAACTCACCGGAGAAGAGGCGTACTTGCTCTCCTTTCCTTTGCGCCATTCTGAGCCAAACCGAGGAAGAAATCGCGGCGGATGCGTGCGATGATCGTGGGAGAAGGAAGAATCGTGATGCCCTACGCAGAAGTGAGGAAAAAATTTCGGCTATCACGATTTTGAGAGGGGGAATAGTGCACGAAAGGAAACCTAAATTAAGCGGCCTAAAGACCGAAATAATAAACTATATAATAAAAATTTAGTTAATATATATATATATATATAAATATATATAATTTTTATAAACTATATAATAGTATTTGTTTAGCCACGATTTCGTCAATCCCATGGCTAATGGATTTGTTTTTTGCCACGAATTTGTTATCCGTGGATAATACTTAATTATTAGCAACGAAATATGATTCGTGGATAATACGTAACTATTAGCCACAAATTTTGACCCTGGAAAAAAAACATGTAGCTAATACTCATTTTTCTAGTTGTGTGTAGAAGGTAGGGATGTGAATATCTTGGAGAAAATTTGTCATTACTGAAACAGTTCGAAGTGGCTTCTTAGAAGTCGACGCAACTTGGACTTCACTATTCGACGTAGGTCTTAAAAGTAGAGAGGAGAGCTCTGTGTAACTCTAGGAATATGTCGACGAAGCTTAAAATTTACTAATCAAAGCAACTTGAACTTCTCAAGTCGACGTGGATGTTAGAAGTAGAGAAGAGAACCCTAAACATCTCTGGGAAGATGGCTATGCAGCTTGAACTTCACTAGTCAACGCAACTCTTAGAAATAGCGAAGAAAACCCTAAGTGCTTGCATTGAATAGTACTTGATGCAACATCGATAAGAATCATCGCAATGTTGATATGTACTCAGAGCAGCTAGCGTTGACATCTTCCCAACAGAATAAAAATAATCTTTCTATATATTTTAAGGCTTATCATAAAATCACTTTAATCTAATCTGATTTATTAAATAAGAGTTTTTTCCCAACATTTTTCATTTCTTTTCTTTGCTTGTCCTTTCCTACTCTTTTGTTTTTTGCTTGTTCTTTTCTTTTCCTTTATTCATTGCTTGTTCTTTCGTTTTATTTTATTCTTTGCTTATTCTTTTATTTTGTTCCTTTTTTGTATAAAGATATGGTCAAGGGTAAATAGATTTTCTTTCATTTCTTTTTCTTTTGGGCCTGACTCACATGATAAGTTTTGTGAGGTATTCTAGCTATTACTATTGGATCTAGTGGTCAACCTTAGAGGGGGTGAATAAGATTTTGAACGTTAATTGGAAATTCAAAATATTTTAGTCCAGAAAAACTAATTCTGGAAGCTACCGCGGGGCTTTAGGTAGCTAACGCATGGCGGTAGGTCACATACCTCATTTTTTTGGGCAAATTCCTCCTTGGAGATCTATGCACCCTTTAGAGAATCATAGGCTAACAATCACAACGTTATACGCAAGAGAAGAAACAAAAAATGAATTTCATTACAAACTAAATCAACAACTGTTTTTAACGATTACAAAAACTTGATCTCCATGACGGAGGAGATCGAAGGCGGTGAAGAAAGAAACTCTTTTGGTTTTCTATGCTGACCCACTACCCGGACCGGTAGGCTCTCTCCCTTTCCCTCTAAGAAAGGTGTTCGAGCCGATGCTTCACCTTCACACAAGGAAATGTCTTAAAGCCCTGCTAGATCCCCCGATCTAGACGTCCTTTTCCCGAGACGATTTCTCGCGTAATCCTCCCCGGATTCTAATGACCTCTACCGACCGATTTCCCTTACACAAAGAATACATTAAAAAAGAAATACACAAAGGTATGAAAAGATTAAAGTTTGAATCTCCCTTGAGACAACTCCTCCGTTGAGCGATCCATGATCCGTGCTTGAAATCTTCGTGCTCTTGCAACCAATCAACTTATTCGTAGTCGTTGTTTTCCTTGGCTCGACGGAGTTCTTCGTGCACGAACGGTGTGGAGACGGTTTTCTTTTCCTTCGATGGAGACGACAGAATGGAAGCACAGAGGCAGCTACCAGACCCTAGGAATAAAAGTTCTGAGTCTCTATTCGTCTGTCCCTTAGAAATTCAGAAAACAAGGCGCCTTTTATACGTCTTCGTAAAAACAGGCTACCTCCGGCGGTAAGACTAGCGCCCGACGGTAGGTTCACGTGCTTGATGTTGACAGCTGTCCTGCAAATTTGGAAAAATATTCAAAACGAATATTTTCCTCTTTTTTGTGCTAGCGCGGCGCGGTAGGAAGGTATCGCCTGGCGGTAGTCCAGACGCCTCGACGCTCTTGACGATCATTGAGTGGGCTAGCGCGGTACGATAAGAAGCTATCGCTTGGCAATACAACAGCTGTCTCGACGAATCTGTCTCGACGTTCGTTGAATGGGCTAGCGTTGTCGATTAAATTCAGGCTACCACCCGGCGGTAACTACTACCGCTCGGCGGTAGGTACCAGAGGAGAGCTTGCTTGCTTCGCTTAGACCTATAAACCTGCACACTCTACCAAACATAAGATGTGATCAAATACAACATGGGAATTGATATTATCAAACTGTGGATATGTGAATCGTCAGCTCCAACAAACTCCCCATTTTGATAATATCAAATCTCATTCATGAGATATAACAATGAAGTGCATGATACATCGTATATATAAGAGATAATTTTTAAAGCTCAGATTCCAGGTTGCATATAACTTTCCTTACACACGTGCTCCCCCTATATACGTGTTCTACGCGCTCCCCCCATCTACGTTCACAAGCTCCCCCTACACGAGAGCTTCCCTAACTTCCCTAATTCATAACTCATGAACATTTTAATCTCCCCCTTTGATATTATCGAAAGGGGGTTGGCTAGACCAAAAGTAAACATACACATGCACGGGAGAAAAGAAATGAAGTATATAATGAGCTTGATACAGAAAGCAAACAGTGCACGTTATAGAAAGTGAATCGAGAGGCAAAAAACAATATGGGTGACCAAACATAAATTAGAGAATATAAAACTGAGAGGTCAAACTAATGAGCGAAGTACACAGTAACAATTCAAATAAGTTTGCAGAGTTAAAAAGATCGGATAACACAGGTTAAACTAAGCACACAACGATTTAGAGTTCAATGCAAAGAGAGTTATAGAATTAATATAGAGGAACATTGTACATGTCAAGAAGATAAATCGTGTACTAGTACTTATGTGCTATAGACATAGAATGTCGTGTCAGTCCAATTAGTATGCATGAAAGCGTTAGAGAAATGACATGTGTACGTGTAGCATTAGAATACTAACATCAAGTAGAGTTAACATTCATTACATGTTTTATCTCAGTAATTTAGTATGCTATCACGAGATGAATAGAGTGAAAAATCATGTCATGTTTCTATCTTCATCATACCAAGACTAGAACTAGAGACACTAAGCTTAAGATTTTCATCTTTACACAAGATCGAAATGATTCTTTGGACCAATGTGTTCATCCTCACAATGCTCATAACGACTTATCAGGAGGTGAGAGTAGTGCTTGGGGGGTATCCTTGACACAAGGTTTGATAGCATGCAGTAACCTTTACATAAACACATATATGTCGTGACATTGATCATTCAAGTTATTTCTAACGTGGCAGACACAATATCACGAGTTATAACATGTAAGCATATAATTTCTACGAGAGTGCTCCGTCTAGAGATGTGTGAATAGTGTAAAGTCATTCCGCTATCTAGATACTCACACATACCTAAAGGCATATTCAACGAACACTAACATGTCTAGTCGCACTTAGTAGCTAAGTACCTATAGATTCGTCACATCATGACATAAGTAGACAGTGTTCACAGGGATTAACACTCATAAATCAAACATTGTACATAATTGTTATGCTCTATGTTCTATCCATGTGTGTCCTAAGAGTTATCAATCCATAGTTTTTTTTATTATGGTATATATATATATATATATATATATATATATATATATATATATATATATATATATATATTGTATTTTTCTGATTTAACAAAAAGGAACAAAGAGAACACCAAAAATAAGACTAAAGACATGTTTTTTTTTTGTTTTTGGATTTTTCATATATTTTTTTGTTTGGTTGAACAAAAATAAACAAGTAAACAACACATGCAAGACAAAACAACAAAGAAAAATATTTTAAAGGGAACACTCAAACACACTCAAAGTAAAAACACTGAATAGCTAGTACAATGAAACAAATATGGGAAACCATGATAGAGTAGTATGCAAGATATTGACTAACATGATAATGAGGCATGAAATACTATTCGTGCTATGGATATGATGTTAAGAGAATACTCAAGACACAAAAGACCCAAGAGTACGTCAACACCTTAGCCCCGTACAAAGTGACGGATGATCATGAGGAGCTGCACAGGTGTCGCAGTGTGGGGTGTTAATCCCATATGCACACATAAGGACCTGCTCAATCTAAAAATCTTTCCCCCCAGTGTCATACAAGGACCTACTAGAACCCTTCCCCAGTTAAGAATAAGACGTGGATTACAAGTTAGCGATCCTAATGTCGACACACCTACGCCCCCGCTATTGTGAGACACAACACAGTGAGTCATGTGTTGTCGTTTATATTAACTAAGTAATGAAGATACCAGTGCTGATCGTCAGGAATCAGTACGAAAAAGAATTATACCGCCGACGGTATAGATACTGCGTCGCGGTAGCTCCCAGATATATAAACAATGCTTTAGGTCCAATTTCTCCATTCCAGCTTGTGCACTCTCTCACCTCTGCGTATAGTGTTTCCGCTGGCGCTATCGGGATCTAGGTAATCTCCTCTCATTTTTCTCTTTATGTTGATGTAGGATTTAATTTAATGTGGATTTAGTAGATTTTGGGGACGATCCGTGGTGATTTTAGATGATTTTCAAGTGTGATTTGTGAAATTTCTTCATAGATCATGATTATTTTCTCGGATTACCTTGTGGAAGCTTGGATCTCTCTATCTTAACATTTTCAAGTGAACAATGAAAAAAACGGAGTTTTTGGGGAAATCCGGAGTTTATGCACTATCCATGGAGAGTTCAAGCGTTTTCCAAGTTTGATTTGTGATTTTTCTTCATGGATCTCTTTTCTTTTCACAGATCTACTTTGTATGAGCTTAGATCTCCCCCTACTCGTTTTGAGTGAAAATCGTGGAAAAATGGATTTTTGGGGGAGATCCAGCGGAAGAAGACGGAGTGCAGTCCGTCATGCTACCGCGTGGCGGTAATAGATTACTGCACCGCGGTAGGATCCAGAAACTGATGATTTGATTTTTTTTTAATGAAAAATTTGTGTGTTTTTTTTTCAGGTTATGGCATCCTCTAGCTCCCAGCCATCTCGTCGAAGTTTCTCAAAACACTCTCGAGTGCCTGCATCTACATTTCCTGCTATAGACGAGGCGAAATTAAGCATGTCGATGGTCATTGATATCGATGATCGGTATGCTTACATCTATGGTTATTTGGAGTACTCAGGCATACTCTCTGTGATTTCCTCCAGTGTTCCTTTTTCGTCAATCCTCACTCGGGAGTTCTACAACAACCTCAGGGATCCTTCTCACACGCAACTGGATGGAGGAGTGCAGTCATGTATTGGGACTAAGATGGTGACAATACTCCACGAGGATCTCGAATGGAAATACGTCTGGACTCCCAATTCTCTGTACCCGACATCGTGGAGTCCTTTAGATCCAGTCGGAATTGGATAGAAGTCAATGAAGTTCTCCACGGTGTGGAGGAGCGTGGAGATCTCATCACTACCGTGGACACGCTCACACTAGATGCCCACATCATCCAGGACATCCTACGTCACTCCCTGATGTTCAAGGCTGGGGATACCAAGAATATCACGACCCAGCTTTCTATGGTGACATACTGTATCATAGCTGGGACGGACTTCAACATCTCTGATCTCATCTTATTGATGATGCGCTGCACCTATCACCTCAAATCTCCCGACCGCCAGCGGATGAACACACTGCCTTTGGGCGGTGTGATCCAGAGTATCCTAATGGAGAAGTACCCTGCCATCGACTGGTCGGCATACCCTATTGACAGTTGTCCCCAGATCTATAGAGTAGGTGAGATTCCTACTACAACACGAGCGCAGCCACCTATAACACATCCTCTGTTACACCGTATAGGATCCCTCAGGGAGACCAGCTAGGACATCTACGGTATGGTGGAGGATCAGGGCCAAGAGATTAGGTAGATGGCGAAGGAGGTGAAGGGCATGAAGAAGATGATCAAGAAAATAATGAGCAAGTTCAACATTTCTCCCACTTCTTCTAAGGAGTGGCTTCCTAAGTTTTTTTATGCATACATGTTATGTTGTAATAAAACAGGCCGAGCACATTTGTCAGCAATTAATACTCATTATGTGATTAGTTTTACTTCATTTAATTAGTTTTGCGTTAGCACCCTGCTTATCATGATTCTTTACCATTCTTTTTTTTATGAGGCCATCTATCGTGCTGGAAAACAAATCGTAGAGCAAAAACATAACACGCACTGCAATAAACATTCTTACTAAAACAAAAAAAAAAGAAAAAAACAAACAAACTAGTAGGCATATCGTGAAGTAAGATATAGTGTAGTTTGTTTAGAACTTCATGCAGATTGTTGATGTTATGGGACATGTGGTTTAGGTATCCAAGTGCGACCCGGTGGGACTAGGGTTACAAACGAGTCGAGCTTGGCAAAATTTCCAAGCTCGAGCTCGAGCTTTTCATTTCGAGCTTGAGCTCGAGCTCGACGAGCTCATTTATCTCAGCTCGAGCTCGAGCTCAATGCCAACTTATCGAGCTCGAGCTGCTCACGAGCTTTATTTTCTTATTTTTTTTATTTATTTATATATATATTTAAAATGTATAAATAAAAAGCTCGCGAGCCGGCTCATGAGCTCATGAACAACACTCGATGAGCTCGAGCTCGAGCTCCATAGGCTCGAGCTCGAGTCGAGATTTTTTCGAGCCGGCTCATCAAGCTTTCGAGCTGGCTCAACTCAACTTGCACACCTAGGTGGGACGGTTCTCTTGGGCACCCAAATGTTATGTGATACACCTAGGGATGATAATGATGAATGTGTCATGTCGAGTAGTGTAGATCCGTCATTTTTAACTATGGGCCTTCATTCATACTTCGATTTAAGTTTATGTTTATATTCCAGATTTTCATTTAGTTTTCTACAAGTCTTTATGTGATGATCTTTACTTGAGTAGTATTGCGTTGGAGGTTTATAAATGTTGAAATGGTTCTCCAAGTTATAATTTTCTGGCTTAACATAATGGCTCATAGCATAATAGTTGTTTACAGAAAATCTACATTCATTTGTTTTTGAGTGGGGAGTAAATTTTTTTCATAGTGAAAGTGATTTTTATAGTTAAGAGTTTCACTTGTTCTAGCTCGAGATTTTCTACTCCCATTGAATAACTCAACCTTTAGATAGTGGTTCATATTAAACATGCCTTTGAGTTCTACGTGCAGCTTAGGAGTTGGTCTTTGCGAGTTTTTAAACATTATTTTCTTAAGCATGTTGATTTTTATAATTAGTTCTTTATTTTTCAGTTTGAGGTTATGTCTAGCTTAATTGTATGCGATTGTGCTGTTTTTGAGAGTGGAGGCTATAGATTCAATATGGGCTTCATACTTACTCCTAAATTCATCAAATGTCTCATTCATCTCTTCGATTTCAAATTCATAATTTTTGCATTCAACACAATCACTTTTCAATGATGAGTTTTCTAAACATAATTTATAGTTTTGTTCTTTTGCAAAGATGAGCTCTTTTTTAAGAAACTTATATTTTTCTTCTGATACATTATATTCTATACACGGTGTAGGAATGTTATCTAAAGAGCTTGCAGGTAAACTAAACACAACAATGATGGGTTCAATATTAACATTTGCTTTTAAGCGATTATTTTCTAAAAGTAGTTTTGAATTAATACGCGTCAATTTCTTAATTCTACGTTTTGCCCTATCTAGTTTATGTAACGTAGAAATAGAATTGCATACATAAAGGGTTTTTGATTTTCTTACTAAAGCTCTTGGATGAGATTTCAGCTTCCGTTTCCCGTGATGTGGTTGCCATGTCATTTTCCAAAACCACGTCTCCACTTGGTTCTTCACTTGGATCTATGAGAAATTTCTCTAACTCGTCATCTGCAGAAAGAGGACTATTAGTAGACTAAAAAAAATTTCATATATCATAGACAGTGGGAAGAGTCTAGATGAGTTTAAAAATTTCCTGACCAAGCCCACAAAATAAACTCTTCATAGCTTTAGCGTTTTTGTGACACTCGTGCTTAGTTAAGTTATTCGGCGGCTTGATATATGTTATGTTCCACACCTCTATGTCTAGACTTATAAGAAATTTTCTCATCAACACTTTCCGTCCTTCATAGTTTTTACCTAAAAATAGTGGTGGTGCTAGTGATTTTTCAGTGTACCAATTTCCATCCCCACTAGTCGATTCAGGAATAGTGTTAGTTATTATTCCCCGTTGTGAAACCATTTCGGAATAACCTCGCGCTGATACCACTTGCTGGATCTAGTAGCCAACCTTAGAGGGGGGTGGGGATAAGGTTTTGGACGCTAATTGGAAATTCAAAATATTTTAGTCCAGAAAACTAGTTCTGGAAGCTACCGCGAGGCATTAGGTAGCTAACGCACGATGGTATATCACATACCTCGATTTTCTAGACAAATTCCTCCTTGGAGATCTATGCACCCTTTTGAGAATCACAACATTATACGCAAGAGAAGAAACAGAAAATGAATTTCATTACAAACTAAATCAACAACTGTTTTTAACGATTACAGAAACTTGATCTCGATGACGCCGGAGATCGAAGGCGGTGAAGAAAGAAACTCTTTTGGTTTTCTATACCGACCCACTACCCGGACCGGTTGGCTCTCAACCTTTCCCTCCAAGAAAAGTTTTCGAGTCAGCTCTTCACCTTCACGCAAGGAAGTGCCTTAGAGCCCCACTAGATCCCCCGATCTAGGCGTCCCTTACCCAGGACGATTTCTCACGGAATCCTCCCCGGATTCCGACGACCTCTACCAGTCGATTTACCTTACACAAAGAATATAGAAAATAGAGAAATACACAAAGGTATGAAAAGATTAAAGTTTGAATCTCCCTTGAGACAACTCCTCCGTTGAGCGATCCGTGATCGGTGCTAGAAATTTTTGTGTGCTTGCAACCGATCAACTTCTTCGTAGTCGTTGTTGTCCTTGGCTCGACGGAGTTCTTCGTGCGCAAACGGGAGGGAGACGGTTTTCTTTTCCTTCGACGGAGACGGCCGAATGGAAGCACAGACGCTGCTACCGAACCCTAAGAATGAAAGTTCCGAGTCTCTTTTCGTCTGTCCCTCAGGAATTCAGAAAACAAGACGCTTTTTATACATCTTCGTAAAAATAGGCTATCAACGGCGGTAAGACTAGCGCCCGATGATAGGTTCACGAGCTTGATGCTGACAGTTGTTCTGCAAATTTGAAAAAAATATTCAAAACGAATATTTTCCTCTTTTTCGTACTAGCGCGACGCGGTAGGAAGGTATTGCCTGGCGGTAGTCCAGACATCTCGACGCTCTCAACGATCGTTGAGTGGGCTAGCGAGGCACGACAAGAAGCTATCGCTTGGCGATACAGCAGTCGTCTCGACGAATCTATCTCGACGTTCGTTGAATGGGCTAGCGCAGCGCGGTAGAGAGATAGCGCGGCGCGGTAAAGAGATAGCGCGGAGCGGTAACAACCCGAGCGCCATGTCGATTAAATTCAGGCTACCGCCCAATGGTAACTGCTACCGCTCGGCGGTAGGTGCCAGGGGGAGCTTGCTTGCATCACTTGGACCTGTAAACCTACACACTCTACAAAACACAAGATGTGATTAAATACAACATGAGAATTTATATTATCAAACTGAAGATATGTGAACCGTCAGCTCCAACAATTACCAACTTGCAGGAATTTATTGCATGATAATAATTATCATGGAGTTCTTACAAACTCACAACTTAGGTGATTCGCCCCACGGGTTTACCCTTAAATTCTTCGAATTATACGCATGCCTAACTTTCATCGTATAATTTATATTCTTGTATTCCTTAAATAAGTGGAAAGTTGATTTCTTTAGATTACCTCTTTGCATCAGTGCCGCCAATAGTTAAATTCCTTACTGGGACAATAGAAATAGATTCTTTATACGAATTGTATTTGTTCTTTATTTTTTCATCCTAAAAATGAAAAGAAAACTAAGTAAAATAAATGTCTCAAAATCTGAAGAAATTGACACTAAAAATTCAAAGCCGATAAATCTAACAGCTCTAAACATGCATGACACAATATCGAAAAACCTTGCACTCACTACAAGAAAAACTTCGATTAACAAGGGGTAACATTTCATGCTAATTAGCAAAATTCGTTGTTAATTTTAATTAGCGATGAATTTAGGAACAAAAAAAATATCTAGTTAATATAAACAAAAACAATCTTTAAAAGTGTTTGCTGAGAATCAAATCCCAACCTCTCATATCTAATAAATTATGCTTAACCAACTCACCGACCAAACTAATTTTCTCTAAAAATGTGTTAAATAATATATATATATATACATACAAACACATATAAAACTGATGGGTTCCACCTTAATTTATAAAGATGAGGAGACCCCCATGATCCCCACCAATGGAGATCATGGGTGGGCCCCTCCTTACCCCCATGATTTCTCATGGAGATCATGGGGGTGGGCCCCCATTAGCTCCCACCTTCCGCAGAAGGAACCGTCGCCGGCGGTTCCCCTCTGGCCGGCCACGGCCATGGCCCGCGGCCCTGGCCGGCCGCGGCCACGGCCGGCCGCGGCCGTGGCCGGAGGCGGCCAAGGCCGGCCGCGGCCGTGGCCGGCCGCCGCCGTGTCCGGCCGCCTCCTCGCCGTCGGCATCGTCCGAGCGGCCCCGCCTCGGGGTGGCCTCCCCGCCGTCCGATTGAGGGAGAGGACCCACTGGCCGTCCGATCGGGACAAAACCACCCACTAACCCACTATGTTAGTGGTGGAGCCCGTCGTAACTTCCCCCTGGAGCCTATAAAAGGACCCCAGGGGCTCCTCATTCGATCATCTTTTTCTCCTACGCTTCCCCCTTCTTCTTCCTCAGGTGGGAGCTCTCCCGTTTTTCTCCGCCGGCGGCCACCCCTCGTCGCCAACAACCAGCGGCCGCCTCTCGCCGCCAACCACCGGCAGCCGCCCGTGACCTCCAGCGGCCACCAACGGCTATCAGCACCCGTCAACGGCTATCAGCACTCGTCGTAGGCCATCGGCACCCGTCATCGGCTATTGGCACCCCACCAGCGCTCAGTTACAAAGGGAGCACCCCAAGGACGGAGAAAGACGAGCAAGGGAGGCAGTGACAACCCTTGGATACGCGCCACCTCTGAGCGCGCGCGCCTAAAGCATCCCGCGCATTCCACCGTCCAAGTCCCGTTGGCGAGGCAGTCTGTTGCCCACCAATGGTTGCATACACACTCTCTCTCTCCTCAAGATTGTAACGGGAGCGGCCTGTCGCCCCGATTCACCCAACATACTGTAATCACTCTGATCTAGTGGATTTTGACCGGCAGCGAACCGGTCACGTGGTTTTTCACCCGGTTGAAGGGTTTTCCACGTTAAAACTCCTTGTGTTCATTTCCCCTCATCAACTGACTGTGTTCGCGCTCGACCGCTCCGCGAGCTAAGGCGGTCCAAGTTAGTCCGGATCGACCGAAGCGCCGAGTTTGGCCGTAACTGTTTGGCGCCGTCTGTGGGAAACATTCCCAGTATCCTTCGCAGAGCAAATCCATCGTCCCTACTACTACAATGGCAAAGAGGAGTGCTCGCACCGCCGAAGGATCCACACTTGGCGGACACACTGAGCCTGCACGATCTCACTCTCTGGTAGACGTGCTGCTAACCACGGGAGCAGCCCTAGCTCCCGCGCCTGCCTTGGTAGGACGTATCTGTCAGATGGAAGAGCTACAAACCGAAATGCTCACCTTGCTCCGAAACTTGGGGGCACCAGTCATTCTCTCATTACTGAACCCGATGCCAAAATCTCGGCAAAGAAAAGAGCAAACTATTACGGGACAAGAAGAGTGGCGTCAGCCTGCGCCTCGACGGCCAGACCCTTCAGGGACTGGGGGGCAGCATCTACCTCAAGGATACTCCCCTCCCAACACCATCCACGTTGATGCAACCCATGCGGCACGGAATAAGCCGACATTCCACCACCTAAAGACTTCTCAGCCATTCGAACAAGATGTTTTACTGCCATCAGAAGAACTCCCTGCCCCCACTAGGCCTGGCCTACACAGAGAATACGACATAGAAAAGGAATTCTCAAGCACAAATAGCTCCCATGTACCTGCAACATCACTCCAAGAGATGTATGACCACTACCTCGCACGTCCTCATCATGAAGAGAGCACTAGAAACACAATAGCTCCTGGCACTTTTGCCACAAAGCAAGAACCAAATGAATACCTACCTAACAATAACTCACCTAGCTCCTGGGCAGCCACGGGCACAGAAATCCGTAGTTTCAATGGGACAGGCAACCCACTGGCACACCTGGAGTATTTTGAAGCCATCATGCACGCTCGCAATGCCTCAGATCAACTCATGATCCGAGTATTTTCAACAACACTAATTGGAGAAGCTCAGACCTGGCTTCAATCCCTACAAAGAGAAGATACCGACAGCTACATCGAACTCGCCGCCCTCTTCATCAAAAGGTTCATGACGGTCGAAAAGCCCTCACCAGAAAATCTGAGACCAAGCAGAAGACAGAAGAGAAAGAAAAAAGATGAACCAACCCATACAATGCGAAAAGAACGACGCCAGAATCGGAGTCGCCTCGATGGTCGTGAGCACAGCCCTCCGAGGAATGGGGGGCAACATTCGCTCCAGGAATACATCCCTCTGAATACTACCTGCACTAATGTGATGTATGCAATTCAAAATAATCCATCATTTCAACGACCAAGAGCGCCGCGGCCAAACCCCAAGGCAGACCAGACAAGATACTGCGAATATCACCGAGGTCACGGCCACAACACGAACGAATGCAATGGACTAAAAGAAGAAATCCAACGACTGGCCAGCTTAGGAGCAGTTGATCAATTCCTATCAAGAAGAAGACCACCTAACAACCAGAGCATAAGATGCACGACGGTCAAAATTGGCGAACCACCCACCAAATTGAATCAAGTTCTAGTGGACAAGGAAGTCACCACCAATATACTATTTTTATCAATTCTGCTTCAGCTCAAGCTCACCGCCGGATATCTCAAACTAACATCTGCAAGCGCTCGTATTCTCGGGGATCACCCGGTACCAATCATCGGCACCATCACTCTCCCAGTCACTCTTAAAGATGCACACCGACAGACATCCTATGACGTACAGTTTGTCGTCATCCAAGCTGATTCCAACTACACAGCAATACTCCAGCAGTCACTCTGGGATGTCTTCCAATCCTGCTCAAGCCACCTCCATCTTTAAGTCGTTTCATTCATTTGATTATTGTATTTATTAAAAATTATAGAAACCCGCCTGTCTGAGCTAGTAAGAACTATCCAAATGGCCTATATCTCGCTTTAAACTATTTAAACCGCAGGACCAACCCCGGGCAGGTTACCACCGTTCTTAAATTACTTCATTCATTTTATATTATTCATCTCTTTACTTATCTTAACAGTACAAGAATCGAGAAAATGACTTGCCCGCATGGAGATCATACAATCAAATGAAACATATAGAGCTAATCAGAGCAACACCATGGGGGCCTGCCCCCCTCACGAAGAAGCCGCGAGCCCGTCTCGCGCGTAAAGCCGGGGACCAGTTCCATGCAACACCGTGGGGGCCTGCCCCCCTCACGAAGAAGCTGCGAGCCCGTCTCGCGCGTAAAGCCGTGGACCAGTTCCACGCAATACCGTGGGGGCCTGCCCCACTCACGAAGAAGCCGCGAGCCCATCTCGCGCGTAAAGCCGTGGACCAGTTCCACGCAACACTGTGGGGGCTTGCCCCCCTCACGAAGAAGCCGCGAGCCCGTCTCGCGCGTAAAGGCGTGGACCAGTTCCACGCAACACCGTGGGGGCCTGCCCCCCTCACGAAGAAGCCGCGAGTCCGTCTCGCGCGAAAAGTCGTGGACCAGTTCCACGCAACACCGTGGGGGCCTGCCCCCCTCACGAAGAAGCCGCGAGCTCGTCTCGCGCGTAAAGCCGTGGACCAGTTCCACGCAACACCGTGGGGGCCTGCCCCCCTCACGAAGAAGTCGCGAGCCCGTCTCGCGCGTAAAGCCGTGGACCAGATCCACGCAACACCGTGGGGGCCTGCCCCCCTCACGAAGAAGCCGCGAGCCCGTCTCGCGCGTAAAGACGTGGACCAGTTCCACGCAACACCGTGGGGGCCTGCCCCCCTCACGAAGAAGCCGCGATCCTGTCTCACGCGTAAAGCCGTGGACCAGATCCACGCAACACCGTGGGGGCCTGCCCCCCTCACGAAGAAGCCGCGAGCCCGTCTCGCGCGTAAAGCCGTGGACCAGATCCACGCAACACTGTGGGGGCCTGCCCCCCTCACGAAGAAGCCGCGAGCCCGTCTCGCGCGTAAAGCCGTGGACCAGTTCCACGCAACACCGTGGGGGCCTGCCCCCCTCACGAAGAAGCCGCGAGCCCGTCTCGCGCGAAAAGCCGTGGACCAGTTCCACGCAACACCGTGGGGGCCTGCCCCCCTCACGAAGAAGCCGCGAGCCCGTCTCGCGCGAAAAGCCGTGGACCAGTTCCACGCAACACCGTGGGGGCCTGCCCCCCTCACGAAGAAGCCGCGAGCCCGTCTCGCGTGAAAAGCCGTGGACCAGTTCCACGCAACACCGTGGAGGCCTGCCCCTTAACGAAGAGGCCGCGAGCCAGGCCCGCGCACTAAGCCATGGGTCAGTCCCACACTAATACACCATGACAAAAATCAACTCCCACCAACAACCATCTCGTGACAAAATGCATCTGTGCAAAACACATGACAATGACATACAAGTAAAGCTATCATAGAAAACAATGAATTGGAGCCCTAACGGCGACAATCTCAAAAGCTATAACAAAAGCAAATGACTACAAATAGATGACGAGACATACAACAGCAAATAAGCACTACAGCTACTCATCATCAGCATCTGAGCCAGAACGCTCATCACCTGAAACGTCCGCAAAGCTGAAACTGGAAGTATCACACCCAAGATGCTTCCCTATGAAGCGAAAGGCCTTCGAAACACCGCGACGAAGCGCTAACTGACGTATATCATCCATCTGAGGCTCTACTTCCTTGGACCAAATGTCATCACGAACCTCCTCCGCAATCAGGCTGCGATCACGAAGATAGTCCAGCGACTCCAAGTACTCCGCAAGCCCTGCCGCCTTCAGCTCTGAGGTATGATCATCAGAAGATAACATCTCCACCTGTGCCTTCGCCGCCTGAAGCTGAACTTCAAGACCTGAAACCTCTTCCCGCGCCGCTTGTATATGGGTCCCCAAGCCAGATATTTCCTCTTTCGCATACTTTAACATCTGGGAAGTCCTCTCCACTAGGACTTTCTCCACGTCCAAGGAGGCACGAACATCTTCTAGCTCAGACTTCAGCTCTGACCCAACTCGATGGTACCGCGCGATGTCCCGGTCATGTTCTTCCTTGAGAGAAGAGAGTGAGCCCATCGACAATCGAAGCTTCTCCTACAAAGCGAGATATCCATCCTTCAGGCTCACGTAATGATCGTTCCAGGTAACCGCAATCTGTGCCTGAGTCTCAATCTGCAAAAGGAAAACGCGCAATTAGCCGCCTTCAAACAAAAAAAGGAAGGAAGAAACAGTAAGTCACCAATTTACCGCGTCGCTCATTGCCTTCAAAGAGGAAGACATCCGGGGAACCGCTGCGCTAACAAGCGCATGTGGAGTCGGGGAAAGAGGTAATTGCGTCTCTGGGACTGAATCATCAGAAGCTACCACCACAACGTCAGCATCACTAACGGGGGCCATCACCGTTTTTCTCTTTCGGCCCCCTCCCTGAGAAGACGACGCCACCCGTCCCGTGCCGGGAACTATTCCCCAGCCCAGCGAGAGCTAGCCTCCATGGCTATCTCCCCAGGCGAGCAGGTCACGCGAGTGGAGGTGGCGAGAGCTCCCCTTAGGGGGTCACCCTTTAGTGAGTTGATCATCTCAGCTCCCGTTCCCGAAGGGTTCAGAGAGCCAGACATGGTTTACTATACCGGGAAGTATGACCCCGTCCAGCACCTGCAGTGGTTCGAGGATGCCGTCTCCATCAGGCCAATGACGGATGCCTTCAAGTGTCGCCTCTTTGCGATCACATTGAAGGAGAAGGCGAGAGACTGGTTCCATCAACTCCCTCCAAGGTCGATCTTCGGGTTTGAAGACTTGAGCCGGAGCTTTCAGCTTCGCTTCTCCACCTCCAAGAAGAGGAAGAAAGGTCCTGAGTCCCTCTTCCTGATAAAGCAAAGGGCTGAGGAGTCGCTGACCCACTACATTGACAGGTTCCAGGAGGAGGTCCTTGACATCCAAGAGGTGCCAGGGTATGCCCTCCAGATGGCGTTTACGGTGGGGTTGCGCGAAGGGTTCTTCAAGATGAGCTTGACCCGGAAGACCCCCCTTTCCTTCGAGGAGCTGATGGAAAGGGCGGCAGAGGAGATAGCCATGGAGGCAGCCAACCCGGCCTTCGTGAAGAAGTTGGCAAAGTTGACAGAGGTGGAGTCAAAAGAGCAAGGTGGCTCAAGGCATCAAGAAGGAAGAAGGAGAGAGGAGCCGAGAACTCAGGGGTTCCAAGGACGGGAGGGTCCGGAGCTAGGTTGGAGGCACCAGGGAGGACCTGCCCAGGGTCCAGGAAGAGCTCTCATCCAGGGTGGGGGGGGGGGGGACTTTCAAGGAGGCCAAGGAAGATACAACTTCCAAAGGCAAGCCCCTAGACAGCTCCTACCCCCACCACAGCAAGCGATGGCGATCGGTCGAAGGGAGAGGAGGAACCGTACGGGAAGAGGAAGAGTAAGAGTAGAGTTACCCTACTGTGAGTTTCACCAGGAGGAGGGCCATGCAACAACTACTTGCCCCGAGTTCCAGGAATTGAGAAGGACAAGAGCTCCGGCACCACAACCTCAACAACCGCAAGATCCGGTACGGAATGAAGAAGTCCAGCCCGAGACAGCAAGGGAGAGGTGTGAGGATCGGGTCGACGTGGGAACACGAGGGAAGATATGAGCGACTCACGGTGAAGTGGAGATCATTCCCGGGTCCTCTGAAGAAGCCTCGCCCCAGTAGAGTCACATACTTTTCTTATGATGTAATGAGTCCATCCCCCGACCGGTAGAGTCGGGGGGGTCATGTAACCCATCACTTTTTTCCCCTTTTGAGGATGTTGAATTTTGGCAGAGTTCAGGTAACACGCCCCGTCCCCAAGACCCTTAGCTCCGAGATGATTCCGCTGCCAGGCTCTCACTAGCTGGTGGGTTCAGGTTGATCTCTCGTGGGAGCTAAGTCCTTTTGCTCTGAGATGATTCCGCTATCAGGCTCTCACTAGCTGGTGGGTTCAGGTTGATCTCTCGTGGGAGCCAAGACCCTTAGCTCCGAGATGATTCCGCTGCCAGGCTCTCACTAACTGGCATGGCAGGTTGATCTCTCGTGGACGCTAAGTCTTTTTACTCCGGGATGATTCCGCTGCCAGGCTCTCACTAGCTGGTGGGTTCAGGTTGATCTCTCGTGGGAGCTAAGTCTTTTTGCTCCAGGATGATTCCGCTGCCAGGCTCTCACTAGCTGGTGGGTTCAGGTTGATCTCTCGTGGGAGCTAAGTCTTTTTTGCTCCGGGATGATTCCGCTGCCAGGCTCTCACTAGCTGGTGGGTTCAGGGTGATCTCTCGTGGGAGCTAAGTCCTTTTGCTCCGAGATGATTCCGCTTCCAGGCTCTCACTAGCTGGTGGGTTCAGGTTGATCTCTCGTGGGAGCTAAGTCTTTTTGCTCCGGTATGATTCCGCTGCCAGGCTCTCACTAGCTGGTGGGTTCAGGTTGATCTCTCGTGGGAGCTAAGTCCTTTTGCTCCGAGATGATTCCGCTGCCAGGCTCTCACTAGCTGGTGGGTTCAGGTTGATCTCTCGTGGGAGCTAAGTCTTTTTGCTCCGGGATGATTCCGCTGCCAGGCTCTCACTAGCTGGTGGGTTCAGGTTGATCTCTCGTGGGAGCTAAGTCTTTTTGCTCCGGGATGATTCCGCTGCCAGGCTCTCACTAGCTGGTGGGTTCAGGTTGATCTCTCGTGGGAGCTAAGTCCTTTTGCTCCGGGATGATTCCGCTGCCAGGCTCTCACTAGATGGTGGGTTCAGGTTGATCTCTCGTGGGAGCTAAGTCCTTTTGCTCCGAGATGATTCCGCTGCCAGGCTCTCACTAGCTGGTGGGTTCAGGTTGATCTCTCGTGGGAGCTAAGTCCTTTTGCTCCGGGATGATTCCGCTGCCAGGCTCTCACTAGCTGGTGGGTTCAGGTTGATCTCTCGTGGGAGCTAAGTCCTTTTGCTCCGAGATGATTCCGCTGCCAGGCTCTCACTAGCTGGTGGGTTTAGGTTGATCTCTCGTGGGAGATAAGTCCTTTTGCTCCGAGATGATTCCGCTGCCAGGCTCTCACTAGCTGGTGGGTTCAGGTTGATCTCTCGTGGAGGCTAAGTCTTTTAGCTCCGAGATGATTCCGCTGCCAGGCTCTCACTAGCTGGTGGGTTCAGGTTGATCTCTCGTGGGAGCTAAGTCCTTTTACTCCGGGATGATTCCGCTGCCAGGCTCTCACTAGCTGGTGGGTTCAGGTTGATCTCTCGTGGGAGCTAAGTCCTTCTGCTCCGAGATGATTCCGCTGTCCAGGCTCTCACTAGCTGGCAGGGCAGGTTGATCTCTCGTGGACGCTAAGTCTTTTAGCTCCGGGATGATTCCGCTGACCAGGCTCTCACTAGCTGGCAGGACAGATTGATCTCTCATGGAGGCTAAGTCTTTTAGCTCCGGGATGATTCCGCTGACCAGGCTCCCATTAGCTGGCATGACAGGTTGACCCCTCGGGAGGCTAAGTGTTTTCACCCCGAGGCTGTCTCGTCACCCAGGATCCCATTAGCTGGCATGACAGGTTGACCTCTCGGGAGGCTAAGTGTTTTCACCCCGAGGCTGTCTCGTCACCCAGGCTCCCATTAGCTGGCATGACAGGCTGACTCAGCGAATACGTTGGGTTAGATGTTTCTTTCCGAGCTTGTGCCAACCTCGAAAAGAGCGGGGATTATGTACAATCCCGTATTCGCAGAGTAGGGTCCTTTCGGCAGGCGCAGAGCCAGTTTTAAGTTTTTAAGCTTTTTAGAGATTTTGGACTCTTGTTGGCCAATTTTGGCTTGGACTTGGAAATATACTAGTAGGGGGATGAAATATTTTTCTTCCCCCCCGGCCCCCTCGGGAGCTCACCAGGCCGCCGAGCTCCCCAGGCTGCCGAGCTCCCCAGTCCGCCGAGCTCACCAGGCCGCCGAGCTCACCAGGCCGCCGAGTTCCCCAGGCCGCCGAGCTCCCCAGTCCGCCGAGCTCACCAGGCCGCCGAGCTCCCCAGTCCGCCGAGCTCCCCAGGCCGCCGAGCTCCCCAGTCCGCCGAGCTCCCCAGGCCGCCGAGCTCCCCAGGCCGCCGAGCTCACCAGTCCGCCGAGCTCCCCAAACCGCCGAGCTCCCCAGGCCGCCGAGCTCACCAGTCCGCCGAGCTCCCCAGTCCGCCGAGCTCACCAGGCCGCCGAGCTCACCAGGCCGCCGAGTTCCCCAGGCCGCCGAGCTCCCCAGTCCGCCGAGCTCACTAGGCCGCCGAGCTCCCCAGTCCGCCGAGCTCCCCAGGCCGCCGAGCTCACCAGTCCGCCGAGCTCCCCAGGCCTCCGAGCTCCCCAGGCCGCTGAGCTCCCCAAGCCGCCGAGCTCCCCAGGCCGCCGAGCTCACCAGTCCGTCGAGCTCCCCAGGTCGCCGAGCTCACCAGTCCGCCGAGCTCCCCAGTCCGCCGAGCTCCCCAAGCCGCCGAGCTCCCCAGGCCGCCGAGCTCAAGGCCAATTGGTCGTAGGGGCATTTCGGTCATTTGACCCCCAGGACTTGGAAAAACTATAAATAGACCCCCTTGGGTACCTTTGGAGAGGCATTGGCTTTTGGCTTCCTCCTCCCTAACTTTCCTCTTGGTAGAGTTGAGAGAACTCTCCAAGGTACCCAGCTCTCATTGGTAAGGGAGGGGAAGTGTTCTTGTGACCTTCCGGGTGTGTGGTGGGACCTCCGCGCAAGAGCCGAGGGTCTGTTCCTAGTTTCCCAAGTCTTCGGCCCGTGACATTCTTCCAAGTGTAGTAGGTGTGAGGTCACCCCTTCCCCAAGGGTCGAACTCCACAGAGACCAAGTTTTTGGTTTCAACACCCAGGGGCTCCTCATTCGATCATCTTCTTCTCCTACGCTTCCCCCTTCTTCTTCCTCAGGTGGGAGCTCTCCCGTTTTTCTCCGCCGGCGGCCACCCCTCGTTGCCAACAACCAGCGGCCGTCTCTCGCCTCCAACCACCGGCAGCCGCCCGTGACCTCCAGCGGCCACCAACGGCTATCAGCACCCGCCAACGACTATCAGCACTCGTCGTAGGCCATCGGCACCCGTCATCGGCTATTGGCACCCCACCAGCGCTCAGTTACAAAGGGAGCACCCCAAGGACGGAGAAAGACGAGCAAGGGAGGCACTGACAACCCTTGGATACGCGCCGCCTCTGAGCGCGCGCGCCTAAAGCATCCCGCGCATTCCACCGTCCAAGTCCCGTTGGCGAGGCAGTCTGTTGCCCACCAATGGTTGCATACACACACTCTCTCTCTCTCCTCAAGATTGTAACGGGAGCGGCCTGTCGCCCCGATTCACCCAACATACTGTAATCACTCTGATCTAGTGGATTTTGACCGGCAGCGAATCGGTCACGTGGTTTTTCACCCGGTTGAAGGGTTTTCTACGTTAAAACTCCTTGTGTTCGTTTCCCCTCTTCAACTGACTGTGTGCGCGCTCGACCGTTTCGCGAACTAAGGCGGTCCAAGTTAGTCCGTATCGACCGGAGCGCCGAGTTTGGCCGCAACAAAAACGTTTATATAATTACAAAATTTATATAGTTTATATAAATATATTTAAATGTATATATTTATATATAGTTATCTATATAATATTTAAATATATGTATATATATAATTATTTATATATATACGGGCATATATATAGATATTTATTTAAATATATGTATATATAATTATTTATATATACATGCATATATATATATATATATATATATATATATATATATATATATATATATATATATATATATATATATATATATATATATATATATATATAGATATTTATAGAAATATATATATATGTATATATAGATATTAATAGAAATATATATATGTATATATATTATATAATTTATACAAATATATGATTATTTCATTATATACATTTATATATGTATATAAATAATTTAAAAATATATATTTAATAGTAGAGGAATAAAGAAATTAAAAATTCTCTTTTTTAATTAAGACTTCATTCGAGGAGGCGTTTTCACGTCAGCGTCTGCTCTCGCCGCGTCTGCTTCTGCCGGCTGCCGAACTAAATGAAGCCTAAGAGAGAAATTTTTTTGAAGAAAATAATTTTGTATCTCTATAAATATTTTGAAACAAAAATTTTTTTTTGTTATTTTGGAACAAAAGTTTTGCTACGAAAAAATTTAAAATTTTGCAAAAATAATTTGTTGTTTTTTTTTGCAACAAACAAATCGCTTGCTATGTTGGAAGGTAAATTAAAAAAATATTTTCCTAGCTAAAGTTGATTTTAATTATGAAGAATTATCAAGTGTTCCTAATTTTTCTTCCTAAATCATGTTTTTCTTATAGTGACTTATGTGTACTTTCCATGCACGAAAGAAATTACTAGTCTTTAAATATATTTTTTCATAATTAAGAGTAGACATTTAAAATAAAGCTAAATTAAAGAAATAAAAACTCAGTTTGAAAGATAGAGGATAAACCTGATTTACTCTAGGGGGGTGAATAGAGTAATTAAAGCTTTTGGCTGCTTTAAAATTTATGAGAGAAAATAAGTGATACTAGTAGTTATAAAGAATGGAATAGAAATAGGCTAACTACACTACCACAGCACAACAAAAACAAAGAGAAAATATTCAACCAGACAACACAAGAATTTTATAGTGATTTCTTAAACTTGGTACATCCACTCTTCTACCACCCTGATAGGAATCCACTATCAGGTTTTGCTCAGGTGACTGCCACCACAACATCTATTTATAAGGAGATCTCACAACCCTTTAGGCTTTTGAACAGGTACCCAAAAACCAACAATAAACTTTTGAAGGGAGTTAATAAACCATTTTATAGGAGGTTGAGAGAGTTGATGGTGTCTTCTCTTTTCTCTATACAACAGAGAAGACAAGTTGATTGTGTTTGTCAAAGCTCCTTTTGAAATGATGAAATGTTCAGAAAGCTTAGAGCCTTGCTCCAGGTGTAGGTCTTCAGCCTTGTCTTGAAGAGATCCAGTAACTTGCAGACTAATCAAGAGTTATTGTCCTTGAAGATTCATGGAGTAGAAGTTGAAGAAGACTCTTGAGATGTGATGGTTGTTCTTCTTCAGCTTTCAGTAAGATCAAGGGAAAACAGAATGTTTTCTGCATAGAGAAGAAGCAGTTATTCTTCTGTATGTTCTGTGTATCTTCTATGTATTCTCATTACTGTCTGATCATCTGAAGAGAAAATCTCTTTTATATTCTGCTATCAAAATTCTCCTTTGAAATTTGCATTCCAAACATTAATTGTTGACTGATTCTGGAGAATGAAACAGCTAGAATATCTTCTTAAATGAGTTTCCCCAACTGTCCCATTAAAATAAGCAAGTAATTAACTCTGATGAAATCCATTATTAATGCTGTCAAGAACGGCTATATTCTAGAGAATATAAGCATTAATTACTCAGAGAATTACTGCTAAATAATATAATAAATTAGGGACAGAAATAAGAAAAACTTCTCAATCTGGCTCGGGACAGAAATCGTCGACCTCGGAACAGAATTCATCGACTGGAGATCCAAGTTCGTCGAGCTGATAATTCATGTTCGTCGACCTGAGCTCAACGAACTGCCTTCTAGAAATAACTTGTCAATACTGCGCTCTAAGTTCGTCGAGCTGAGAATCTGTCTGAAAGAAGAGATCGTCGACCTGAGCTCGAATATCGTCGAGCTCAACTTAGAGAAAGATTTCTGAGTTCGTCGATCTGAGATCGACGATCATCGAGCTGAGTTCGAAGAATTTCGAACTGATAATTTTGAACTCTGAATTCTTCTAAGTCTGAGTTTACTGAAGTCCTCTACTGTCTGGTCCATGAAGGTTGAACCTAATGACTTGCCTAAACTCTAGGACTCATAGACTTGACCCTGTCTATACAATGTGGGTCAAACTCATCCTAATTTATGAACCTAGCCCAAATCCTAATTTGTGAACAGGGTGCTGGAGCTCTTCCTAACCAGAACCAGCCAGTGGAGAGAAGAAGCAAAGGGTCCTCTCAAAAGGTGCCCTTGGGGCTCTATTTATAATTTTCTGAAAATGGTCTGCGAATAGTGGAATCCCGTCATTTGGTATTACTAGTTGCAACCCAAATTGGTCTTCCAACAATAGAATCCTGCTGTTTAGAATGGTTAATTGTAGGCCAAAATGAGATTTCTTGGAAAAATGGATCACTTCTAGGGGCGAGTCCACGTTACTCGAGGCGTGCTCGCCTGTGGGTGGCGAGTATCGGTAAGGCTGGGTACTCGCACTCGCCCAGAACCAAGGGCAGGTGTGAGTGGCCAGGGGTGCACTCGCCCATGGTTGTCCTCTTGACCCGCCCCTTCTATAGTTCTACCTGCTGGTCTCCTGTGTCCACTCAGTAAATACAGGGTTGCATACAATTTCCGCTCTTTGCGAGTTTGCCTTAAGCCCGGAAAGATAGTTCAATTTACTTTATTTGACGAGTGCCTGAATTATATGGAATCTTTTTGTGGGTCCCACTAGGGGTTATATATATCAAGAGGGGGAGGGGGAGGGGGAGGGAACTCCGAGGATCCCCTCCCACTTCCCCTCCCCGCTTCCTCTTGGTCGGGCGCTTCCTTGCCATTATGCCGCCTTCCAAGGATATTATAGCTCGCCTCGCCTCTCTCAAGGAGAAGAACAAGGCGATGCCCTTTCCCTTATGGCTATTGTTGCTGAGCACTCCTCACGCACTCCTTAGAGGAGCGTGGAGAAAAGAATCGCTAAAAAAGTTAGACGTAAGTCCATGGGAGAGGTGACAACCTGCCCGGGCTACAATAACCTGGGTTCAGCCTGGGCCTTGAGATATTCGACTAGGTGCGAGCCCCCCTCTCCTTCTGACCGCTCGCAAATTGCTTTTACCGTATTTCTGCCAGTTCATAACCAAAAATTTCGTAGCCTAACCTCGTTGTTGAGGAAGACGCGAGAGCTCGGGTGGACGTTGACCAGGACAACGCGAGCATCCAAGTGAATCTTGATGCTCGTCCCCAGGTGCCTGGTAAGTAACCAACCACCTACTCGCACTCGAACCGCCCTTAGTGAGTACAATTAAATTCATGCGTACTTTCGCAGTGCCTCCTTTCGTTAACCTTGCCGATACACTCCTGCCACTGAAGTCACATGCTTGCAACCTCGCCCAAGAGTTTGCTGACACGGTTCTCACCCCATCGAGTAATGCTCCTAACCTTGTCGTGGCCCCCATAGTGCAGGGTCCTGATAAAGCTCCTCCACGAGTGGCTTTGGGGAAGTCATTGGTGCTTCCCTTCTTCAACCCTTTTGGCGCGTTGTCAAAGTTACACCAAGCTGTCGCCGCGAGCCGTCCCCCCATTAGTAGAAGAAGGGTGTTGAGTCTCTGCGTGGTAAGAGACCTCTACTCGCCTCCTTTATCATTCTATTAGCTTGCACTGACTTTTTCCTTAAATATTTCAGATCAAAATGAGATTTTGGGGGCTGGCGAGTCGGACTATAAAGTGATCTACTCGGCATCATCCTACCCTGACATGATTGATGAGTACCTTGGCAACCCCCACACCATTTCCAAGATAAAAAGCCTCATGGCCGGGGTGCTCCGAAAGTATGGATACATGCTTCGCGAGCTCCAGGAGGAGAGGGATTCCGGCGAGACTGACCCTTTACCTCGCATCCTTTCCATGGAGCAGCAAATGAGCGCTCTGAGGGGGACTGCGCATTGCTCGTTGAAGAGGTGCAACAGAGCGCGAAAGGCAACACGTCTTTGGAGGATCACCTCAAACGAATTGAAGACTAAGACTGCGTGCGCACCATGCAGCAAGAGTTCGCTGCCATTCGCGAATGCGCCAGCACTAGGCGAGGTTCAAGGGTGCGGACGCGAGGCCAGGGTGTCTGGAAGTAACACCCTCAATGAGCCCGTTCGCAACCCCTCTTTTATTGAGTATTTGAAGTAGCACCCTCATGTACCCGAACATTACTATTATTTCTATTGTTTTTAACCCCTCCTCGGGGGGATTTATGCTTTTATTTGGTGTGGCTCGCGTGTCATGTTTCATCATTTTTCTTTTTAATTTTTGATGCATGGGCTTGAGTGACAGGGGTGCTCATGCTCGCCTCTTATTGGCGGGCCGACGAGCCTTACAGTGAGGGCGTGAGCTAGGGGGTTGAAGGCAAGTGGGTCGCGCCAATAACTGCGTCCCACCCCTCCCAAATTTTTCTATAAATACCCCATGTATTACCTAGTGCATTAACTTCTCCCCCGACCCTCCCATCTTTTCCCTTCCTTCTCCCTGATCTCGTGACCTCCATTTGCAACCCTTGTTGTGCAATGATTGGCGATGCAGAGTCTTCTGATTTGCGACGCAATGACTGTGTCGCGCTAATAACTGCGTCCCACCCCTCCAGAATTTTTCTATAAATACCCCCTCTCTTACCTAGTGAATTAAATTCTCCCCCGACCCTCCCGTCTTTTCCCCTTCCTTCTCCCTGATCTCGCGACGTCCATTTGCAACCCTTGTTGCGCAATGACTGGCAACGTGGAGTCTTCTGACGGGCATGAGAAGTGCGTTGAAACTTTACGGACCTCCTCTTCCCTGATGGGAAGGTGCTGGAGGAGGACTTACTGGCCTTCAATGCCGCGCTTCTACCCCCAGGGTATATAGCTCGCCGCTCGTAGGCCGGCGAGTCCATCATCACATTTTACCAGGATTAACTTGCTTTCCCCCTGCCTCACTTCGACATTGGACTCCGCCTCCCACTATGGCCTGAGGTAAAACAGTTCTTCAAGTACTTCGGCATGGTGCCTTCGCACATGAACACGAACACGATCGCCGTGCTGGTCACGTTCGCGTGCTATCTGAGCGAGGAGAAGTTAACGTTCATCCTCATTGTCTTCCGCAAACTATTAATCTTCTACGCGACTTCAGATGGCGGCGCCTACCTAACCTGCTCCCAACTAAAGGTCTGTGAGACCGCCAACAAAGTTCCCCACTTGAACATCGGTTCCTCTTCATCATGGGAGACTTCGACAACATACCGTATTCGTCGGTTCTGAAGAGCAGGACGATCTATAGGGACCCTCGTGTGGACAACGAGACGACGAAATTATATAAGTTATTCGCCGGGATTAACTTTGAGGTCACCTACCTGAGGCGCAACCTCGATCCCCCCTATTGCAACCCGAGGAAGGTATTTTCTTACTTGCTCACTTCTCTTTCTCCCACTCGCCCCTTTTTAGGGCCAAACCTTACACCACTTTTCTTTTTTCTCGATTTTTTGTTTCAGGCGAGCGGCTACTCCCGGTGAACCCCCCATGCGGGCAAGGCGAAGCTCACCTCTCAACTCGCCCTCGCAAGGGCTGTCACGGATGCTTGCGCCGGTGAACTGGGCGAGCCCGCACTCAATAGTGGCAAAGAGAAGAGGTCGATAGTGTACCTTGACCCCTACCCTTCTGCTGCCTTGTGGAAGAAACAAAAGTTTCACTCAAGCGTCGTGGTAAGTTTCATTTCCTTAGATAAAATTACACTTTTTTTTGTTTCTCTCAACCTTCTCACGCGAGTTCACTGCAGGATGCTGACATGTCGACGCAAATGATGGCGCGGATTGGTGAGTTCAAGCTGGAGTTGGAGGAACTCAAGAATCAACTTGTCGGGGCCTCCGTGAATGTACAAAGACTGGAGTGTGGAGAGTCCTTCTTTAAGGGAGCGAAGCTGCTTCAATTCACGTCGTGTGAGGTCGAGGCCACTCAGCGGACTTTGGTCACCAAGTCCGTCGAGTTCGCGCTCAAGATGTTGCGCGACCTTGGTGCCTTGCGGGACGGATGGGATAATGTCACCGTCGAACTCCTCATCCTAGAGTTCTACCTCCCCGAGCCCGCGGAGAGCTTGCCTTCCGGCAAACACGATTACTCGCTTCCCTCTCAGGGCGACAAGGGCGAGCTAGGCCAATCCCCTAGGGACCTGCCAGCTTCGTAGGTGTGGGCTTATTTTTTTCGTTTCTTACTTTCTACTATGTATGAGTGATGCCCACAATCATTGTAATCTTTTTGATGAATTATAAATGGAATTTTCTCTAGTTTTTTTCTTTTGTTTTCCTCCCCCCCCTTTTTTGATTGGCGATTTTCTTCAATCTCTTGGACTCGCCGAGTGCTAGCCTTAAAGGCCAAACATCTTATCGAGGCACCCGACTTATCCCAATGGAACTTGCGAGACCTAGGCGTAGAGTCACTGGCGCGCCCACAAGCCTTTAACGAAATGACCCGTGCTTTAGATGCAGTTTGTTGTGCAAGAGTCCGTGCTTGCGCTTAGTGCTGTGCCCGCGAGCTGTCGACGATACCCGTGTATTCGCCCCCGCTCACAGGTTCTCAACATTATTGAGCCTTCAACATCATTCGTACCCCTCAACTCGGCGAGTGCTCAAGTTTAGGTATTAGTATTCGCGCCTTTAGGGAGGCGGTGCTCACTCCTGCCCACCTTTGTCGCGGGGTGCGTGATTCTTGCAGCATTAGCACTCTAGAGTGGGCAAATGGAAGGCATGTATGGCCTAGGTGAGACCAACCGGGCTCGTCACCCTGTCCCCATTTTTACTTGTGTTACTATGCCATTCTTACTATACTGCTTTTTCTCGTTTATGCCTTCAATGTTATAACAACGATTCACTTCGAGCGCCTTCTCACTCGTCTTAGCATGTTCCTATTACCCGAGTGAGGGACCTGCCCTGCCGGCTTGTGATATCCCGATCAACAGTATCTTCTCGGGGGCTTCTCTCCAAAACAACTTTCATTCTGCCACCCGAGTGAGGGGCCCGCCTTGTTGGCTTGTGAGGGCCCGGTCATCGGTATCTTCTAGGGGGTTACCAACGAAAACCACCTTTTTCTTTGCCACCCAAGTGAGGGGCCTGCACTGCCTTCTTCTGTGAGCCCGATCAACGATGTTCTTCTTGGGGGCTTCGAACCAAAACAACATTCTTTTTTCCCTACCACCCGAGGGAGGGGCCTGCCCTACTGGATGGTTAGAGCTCGGTCAACAGTGTTCCTCTCGGGGGATTTCTATCAGAACAACTTTCTTTTTTCCCTGCCACCTAAGTGAGGGGCCTGCCCTACCGGCTTGTGAGAGTTTGGTCAACGGTGTTCTTCTAAGGGACTTTCTACCAAAATACTTTCTTTCTTCCTGCCACCCGAGTGAGGGACTTGCCCTGCTGACTTGTGAGAGTTCGACCAACGGTGTTCTTCTCGGGGGTTTTCTACCATAAAAACTTTCTTTTTTCCCTGCCAACGGAGTGGGGGGCTTGCCATGCCGGCTTGTGAGAGTCTGGTCAACGATGTTCTTCTCTGGGGCTTTCTACCAAAATACTTTCTTTCTACCCGCCACCCGAGTGAGGGGCCTGCTCTACCGACGTGTGAGAGCCCGATCAACGGTGTTTTTCTCGGGGACTTGCTACCAGAACAACTTTCTTTTTCCACAACCACCCGAGTGAGGGGCCTGCCCTGCCGGCTTGTGAGAGCCCAGTCAACGGTGTTCTTCTCAGGGATTTCTACCAAAATACTGTCTTTCTACTTGCCACCCGAGTAAGGGGCCAACCCTGTCCGCTTGTTAACTCTGCTCTTCTCGGGGGATTTCTACCGGAACATTTTTTTTCCCTACCACCCGAGTGAGGGGCCTGCCCTGCCGGCTTGCGATAGCCCGGTTTGCGTTGTTCTTCTCGGGGCTTTCTACCAAAATACTTTCTTTGACGGTGTTCTTCTTGGGGGCTTTCTACCAAAATACTTTCTTTATACCTACCACCAGAGTGAGGGGCCTGCCCTGCCGACTTATAAGATCCTGGTCAGTGGTGTTCTTCTCGGGGGCTTTCTACTAGAATAATTTTCTTTTTTTCCCGCCACCCGAGTGTGGGGCCTACCCTACCGACTTGCGAGAACCAGGTCATCAGTGTTCTTCTCGGGGGCTTTCCACCAAAATACATTCTTTCTACCCTCCATTCGAGTGAGGGGTCTGCTCTGCCGGCTTGTGAGAGCCTGATTAGCGGTGTTCTTCTCTGGGGATTTCTACCTGCACAACTTTCTTTGTTCACAACCACCCCAATGCTATATTGTTAAAGGCGCGCCTCAGGCGCGCCTAAGGCCCCAGGCTCACCAGGCTCAGAGGTTTGCGCCTTCGTTTGCCTTTTTTGCATCTTTGGACATTAAAGACGCGCCTGAGTATAATTTTTGTTGCAAATCTTTTTTCAAAACAATGAAAAAATAATGCAAGAACTCAATAATTTTTATATGATTTAGTGTTTTTGAAACATAATGTCTCTTTGAGACTTAGATATGATGCAAACAACCATATTGATTTTATTTTTTAAAAAATATAAATGATAGTAATGAATGATTAATGAGTAGAATGTATGAAGAATCCATTCAAGATGATGAACTGATGTTTGATGCTGATTATTTAAAATTAATGTGGTTACGTCTTGCTTTCTTTGGGCGCACTCCTATGCCCTGAGCTTTGCGCCTAGGATTCAATACCCCTTTGCGATTTGGTGCGTCCTGCACCTTTAATAACTAAGCTTGAATGTGGGGCCTGCCCTGCCAGCTTGCGAGAGCCCGGTCAACAATGTTCTTCTTGGGGGATTTCTACCAAAATACTTTCTTTCTACCTACCACCCGAATGAAGGGACTGCCTTGTCGGCTTGTGAGATCCCGATCAGTGGTATTCTTCTCGAAGGCTTTCTACAAAAATACTTTTATTTTATTTGCCGCCCGAGTGAGGGGCCTACCCTGCTTATGAGAGCCATGTCAGTGGTGTTCTTCTCAGGGGCTTTCTACCAAAACAACTTTCTTTTTTCCCTGACACCCGAGTGAGGGGCCTGTCCTGCCGGCTTGCGAGAGCTCGGTCAATTGCGTTCTTCTCAGGGGCTTTCTACCAAAATAATTTCTTTCTACCTGCCACTCAAGTGAGGGGTCTGTCCTGCCGACTTGTGAGTGCCTGGTCAGCGATGTCTTCTCGGTGGCTTGCTACCCGAACAACTTTCTTTTTTCCTCGCCACCTGAGTGGGGAGCCTGCCCTGCCGGCTTGTGAGAGCCCGGTGAGCGGTGTTCTTCTCGGGGCTTTCTACCAAAACAACTTTCTTCTCGGGGCTTTCTTAAAATTTTTGTGACTTATTTAGGGATAAAAATATTTCAAGCCGTCGCCACTCCAAGTGTTACTGAGGGGAGCTCTCTCAAAATTTTGGAGGCGGTACCCTCTTTACTTTTAAGCTTCTAAAATTACATAGGGACCTTTCTGGTTGGGGTGGAGTTTCCCAACCGCCTCTAACCTTCCCGCGGTGTCGACATTTTTGAGAACCTGGTCCCCTTTACAAACTGTTTAATCCTAATATGTTTATCAAAATACCTAGCCATCCTACTCATCTTTCCGGTGAATCATTGTCAGGTCGCAGAGCTCTTCCACGAGGACAAGCGAGAGCTGCTGCTCTTCATCGTTCTCCACCCTCCACTCATCGTCTCCTTCCCCTATGGAGACAAATCGCGGGGACCTTACCTCGAACTCCACAGACAACACGATCTCGCTACCATGAGAGAGTTTGAAAGGTGTTTTTCCCGTGACTGTGTTGAGTGTAGTTCTCAAGGCCCAAAGGATTGAAGGAACCTGCTCCATCCAATTACCCTTCAATTTTTCCACCTTATTCTTCAATAGATTCATAAGTATTTCGTTTGCGGGCTCCCCCGGCCCATTTCTCCTGGGGTGATGGATGCACGCGAAGCGGAAGTCGATCCCCAACTGGCTGCATAAGCTGTCGAGCTCCTCACTAGCAAATTGTGAGTCGTTGTCAGTAGCAATGGCTAGGGGTAGTCCATACCTGCAGATTATTTCTCCCTATATAAAATTCGTTATTATCTGTCCGGCTAGCGCTTTGACCTCCAGCCACTTGGAGAAGTAGTCAATCATGAATAGGAGATACTTCTTCTGTCCACTGACCTGGGGGAAGGGTCCTACCACGTCCATTCCCCAAATTGCAAAGGGCCATAGTGTAGTGATCGTCCTGAGCCTCTGCGTCGACAGGAGTTGAAGCGGCGCGAAGAGCTGTCATTTGTGACACTTCCTTGCGTACTCTACCGCATCCCTGCCAATCGTTGACCAAAATTATCCATACCGCAACACCCTCTTCTCCAAAGTCCGACTCCCGGAGTGACTGCCACATTCTCTGAAGTGAATTTTTTCCAGGACTCTGGGGACCTCCTCCTCAGTGACACACCTTGCTATGAGTCCTGACAGGGTCTTCCAATACAGGTACTGAACCCCCTCTGGGAACTTTCCTGAGGTTAGGAAGACGATGAAGCGGTCCATCCACGAGGGCCGCCGGTCGATCTCTATCAGCTGTCCCTCTTCAATTTACGGCCGAAATAGTTTTGTCATCGTTCCTCCCGCACGTGGTCCATACTTATCCAAGTCATCTGCTTAAGTGTTCGCCTCCCTCGACACATTCTTAATAGAGAAAGTGTAGAACAAGTCAATGAGACCCTTAACATTTGCCAGGTACCGCTGGAGAGTCGGTTCCCTTATCTTGTAGTCTCCCTTGATTTGGGATGCCACCATCATTGAATCTGTGAATACCTTCATGTCCTGGATCCCTAACTCCCTTGCTAGGCGAAGTCCCTCCACTACAACCCCGTACTCGGCTTGGTTATTGGTGACAGTGAAGTGGATGTCAATCGCCTGCTCGATCTTTGTCCCATGCAGGATTACCAAATGTGCCCCATCGACGAGCATCTCCCATGCCACCTGCTCAGGTGACTTGGATTCTTTCACTTTGACCACGTACTTTGACAAGAAGACAACCACCTCGTGTGACTTCATCGATAGCCGAGGAACGAACAATATTTCAAACTCGCTCGGCTCCATCAACCACTTTGCTTGCCTTCCCGAGTGCTCCACCCCTTCCATGATGTTGCAAATGGGGTGGTCGGTGATCATCTTGATTGAATGTGCTTGAAAGTACGACCGGAGGTTCCTTGCCGAGATAATCAGGGAAAAGACCAACTTATCCAAGATGGGGTACTTGAGCTTTGCTTTCTTCGGGGCCCTGCTGACATAGTAGATGGACAGTTGCTTCTTTCCTTCCTCTCGGACTAGGACCGAGCTTATTGCCTTGGCTCCCCCCCTGAGGTACAAAACCAGATCTTCCTCCTCCCTCGGACCCTAGAGTAGCTGGGCCCGCGTGAGCTGCTTCTTCAATGCCTGGAAGGCTCCCTTGCACTCTTGTGACCATTCGAACTTCTGGTTCCCTCGCAACACCTTGAAGAAGGGTCCCCTGCTCGGGAGAGGAACCTACTCAACCCTGGCAGTTTCCCCATTAGACGTTGGACCACCTTTGCATTTCTGGGTGACTCCAAGTCCAGGATTGTCTTTACCTTGTGAGGGTTGGGCTCTACCCCTTCCGGTGTAAAGAGATGACCAAGGAATTTTCCCCTTCCAATCTCGAAAGCACACTTTGAGGGGTTGAGCCTCATTTTGAACTTTTGAAGGGTAGTGAAAGTTTCTGCCAGGTCCTGGATATGAGACCTGACATCCTTGCTCTTAACCATAAGGTTATCCACGTAGACCTCCAAATTTCTCCCATTTTACTTCCTAAAGGCCCGATCCATCATCCTTTGGTAGGTTGTACCCGCGTTCTTTAACCTGAAAAACTTCATTTTATAGCAATAACATTCATCGTCCGTGATGAAGGAAACATCTTTGATATCTGGAGGGTGCATTCAGATCTGATGATAACCTGAAAAAGCATCTAAGAAACTCATTATAGGGAAACCATTGACTGAATCTACCAGCACGCCGATTCGAGACAGCTGATAACACTCCTTGGGGCACACTTAATTTAACAAGAAAAGTATACACACATCCTCCACCTTCAATCACTCTTTTTCACTATTACAACATTGGAAACCCAACCTGGGTACTAGATCTCCGACACAAAGCCCGCCTCTAGCAACTTGCTCACTTCCTCCTTGATGGGTCTGGTCAGAGTAGTTGCCACGATCCTCTTCTTCTGGCGGATTGGGCAGACACTTGAGTTGAGGTTGAGGTGGTGAAAAACCACATCTGCATCGATGTTTGGTGTTGGAACCGAGAAATCGGTCTTTTGTGGAGTTCGACCCTTGGGGAAGGGGTGGTCGCGCACCTACTTCACTCCTGCAAGAAAGACAACAAAGAAAAGGAAAGGAGAGCGAAGGACTAGACTAAAGGCCCGGCTCGGAGGTCCCACCACAAACCCGGAAGATCACTGAGCGCTTCCCCTCCTTAGCCAAATGCCGGGCTAAGGTACCTCAGAAAGCGCTAGAAGACTAGGGAACCAGTACGCCCCTTCTGAGGTACCCCTTGGGTCCTATTTATAGGATTTTGAGGATGGTCTGTCAATAACGGACCTCTGCTGCCTTAAAATTACTAAAAGCTCCTCGGGCTGGCCTGCCAACAGCTGAACTCCGATGTTCTAAACAGCTATATGCAGCCCAATTGGGTCTGCCAACAGTGAGACCCCACTGTTTTGACTGGCTAGGGGCAGGCCAAAGGGGCAAAACAGTAAAAAATCCTCCCCACTGGGGATTGAGCGAGTGGCCCTTCAATGCCTCCACTCAGCGTGAGGCGCGGGCCTGGGATGGCTCACCGGGAGGGCGCGGGCCGATCCGCCTAGGAGAGGCGGACGGAGCTGGCCCGCCAAAGTAGGCGCAAGCAGGGCTGGCTCGCCGGGAGGGCGCGGACCGACCCGCCTAGGAGGGTGCGGGCCAGGCTGGCCCGCCAAAGTAGGCGCGAGCAGGGCTGGCTCGCCGGGATGGCGCGGGCCGACCAGCCTAGGAGGGTGCGGGCCAGGCTGGCTCGCTTGGGCAACCCTTCGGTGCGCGAGTCAGGGGAGCCCGCCTGGCTGCCTGAGTCCCTTCGGCGAACACGGGGTTGTACATAATCCCCGCTCTTTACGAGCTTTTGAAAAAAGGGCTCGGAAAGAAACATCCAACCCTCACGTGTTCGGCGAAAAACCTTACTGAGTTGGAGGGAATCTTTTGGTGGGACCCACCTCCTCGCTATAAATAAGCTGTCCGGCCTCTGGGGTAATTCCTCTTCTTTTTCCCCTTTCCGCGACCTATAGCCGCGAGATGCCTATGCCTGAGGAGATGCGGGCTTGTTTGGCGGCTGCGAGGGAGGGTGTACGGGATGTGGCTCTCGAAGCCGCCCTGTGGCTAGCGCGCGAGTCGCCTGGCCCCCTTTTAAATCCAAAGAAAGCGAAGATCGTCCAGCGGTCTTCAGGGCGCGACGACCCTACCTCCAGCTCGGTCGGCGATGCCGAGGTCGTACCTGAGGTATATGCGCTTCCCTTGCTCGATCCTTCCCTCCCCCGCTCCTTGAATTTTCTTTCCTTTTTGTAGGATACGTCTCGGGGAGCCGGGGCGGACGAGGGAGATCCCGGGCGTTCCGCTCTGGCGACGGCCGATCGGGTGGCTGATCCCTTGCCGCAGGAACCTGTCCCTCCCATGGTGCCTCCGTCACCAAGGCCCCGCGTCCTAGGAAAACCCTTCGTTACTCTTGGAGGAGAACCCTTCCAGGGTCGGCCGGGAACCCCTAGGCCTACTGAATGTGTGGGCGACGTACCGACGCCAGGTAAACCCTCTGACTTTGGCCTACTTGCGTTCATCGCTCCTTCTGATCTTACCTCTGCAGGTTATAACGCGGTCTCTTCGTCTGATGCCGAGATGAGTGAAGGATACTCCTCCCCCCAGACGTGGACAACATCTCTGAGTACCTGGGAGACCCGAGTGATGCCGAGAGGATGAAGAAGCAGGTAAAGCAACTGTTTCAAAAACACACGCTACTGCTACGGGAGGTCTTTGACAGAGTGGAGAAAGATAAGGCCGAGACGGAGGAGCGACTCGCGGCTTTGGAGGGAGCGAGACTTTCTTCTGAAGAGGATGAGGCAACTTCTCCGGGTGTGCATATCACGCGAGCTGAGGGGCGACTGAGGCGTGCCTCGGAGCAGATCAACAGGACCCAGCGGGAGTTGTCGGCGGTCCGCGAGTATCACTATCCTCGCGTACCGCCCCGAACCGGCATGGGGAGGGGAGGTAGGTGGAAATGGATCCAGCGTTAAGTTCACCCTCCCCTCACCGGTTGTTACCCGCCAGGTCCGGGTCTCCCCGCATGCGGCGGTGATGCTCAGGGTGTTCATCTCTTGGCTTATGTCAGTCTAGATATTTGTAATAATTCAGGACTACTTTCGCCCGTCGTGGGCTAATACTTATTGCAATTTTTCTCTGGATTGCGCCAATGTTCAGACCTCTGCGGGTTGTGCGGGCGAGAAGCCCTGGCTCGGTCGACCTTTCCTCGCGCGGGCTCGGCCTTGCCGAGTCGCCTCGCCGGGCCCTTTTCCTGTACTGGCGAAGGCGAGCCAGTTTTGCGAGTCTCGTGACAGGTGAGTCGCGCGCATGTCAGAATTGGCCCGCTTGGCGGCTACTGTTTAATCATGCGGTCGCGAGTGCGGGGGTTGACAACGGACCGGCGGGTTGGCGAGAACCCGACTTGGGTTCGGAAGTCGAAACGTCAGGGCCTTATTGCTATCCGCACTTTCCCGCCCAAGAAGGCTTTTCCCTCCCTTTCTCACCCTATAAATAGACTGTGGCGGCCTTTCCACACCTACCGTATTTAAGGCTTCTTCTTTCCCCCATAGCTCTTTGCAAAAACCCCTCTGTTCCGCTCGGCGAGACATCTGCAAGATGGGTGGAGGTGGTGGCGAGGCGGAGGGGAGGGCCAAATGCGCTTGGACCTTCTCCGAGCATGACTTCCCTCCCGCCGTCCTCTCGGAGGGGGAATTTGTAGACGCGGTTGGCCACTTCGTCCCGCCAGGATTTGAGGCGAGGCGGCCCAGGAAGGAGGAGAGAGTGAACGAACTATTCGCCGGCGAGCTCGCGTTCCCGGTGGCCCATTTTGACGCGGGCCTTCGGCTACCACTATGGCCGGAGGTCCGCCAAATCTTCAAGTATTACGGGGTGGTTCCCGGGCAAATGACCCCAAACTCCATCGCAGTGATCATCGGGTTCGCCTGCTACCTATGAGAGGAGAAAATAGAGTTCAGCCTCGCGGTATTCCGCAAGCTGTTCTCTTTTCGGGCAAATAAGGGCGGGACCGCCTGCTTCGCCAGCAGCCACGTCAAAGTGCGGGAGACCGTCAATAAGAGCCACAACTGGCTTAAGAAGTTTATCTTCGTCAAGGGGGACTTCGGCAATGTCCCCTTTTCGCCAGTCCAGCTCAGCGAGGCGAGCTACCGCCCCCCGGGCCTAGGGGGTCACAAAGCGGGGTTGTTCGGGTTCTTCGCCGGGAAGAACTTCGAGGTGGCCTACCTCCGTAGGAATCTGAACGACCTTGTCCCTGTTCCACCCGGTGAAGGTAAGCGGCTCGCCCCATCTACGCATCCTTGAAATCTTCGAATTTTTTCTAAGTTCCATTTCCTGTAGGCGAGCGCGACATCCCCATCCATTTGTCGTATGAGAGCGCGCGACTCGCCGCCGGCGAGCTAGCGCAGGCCGAGGCGGCGGCTGCCGCCCATCGCGAGTTCTCGACTCCTGCCCCCGCAAAGAGGCCAAGCCGAGAACAGCCCCAGGTTCCGACACCGCTTAAGAAGTCGAAGAAGGCGGGTGGCTCGCCTCCCCCGGCTCGAGACAAGGGTAAGGCCCTCGCGAGCCAGCCGTCCGCCGTCCATGCCCCCGCGGCCTCTCCGGCCGTCAGATCTTCAAGCGAAGAGGCGGGCACGTCGCAGCCGCCGGAGGAGGTTCGACCCGCCGGGAAGGCCATCCCTCGGGGCCATCGTAACTTCGGCTACGGCGAGGGGCCTGCCGACGAGGACGGAGTCCCGCTGCTCCAGTGGGATAAGGAGACCAACAGGGTCTACGTATCCTTGTTGCTGCCGAGCTGGTTGGAAGATGACTCCAGCAGCGGGGACGCCTACAACCTCGCCTTCGGCGTCTACGGGCGAGAGGACGCCGCTGTCTACGACGAAGAGGCAACTCGGGTGCTGATTTATGAAAGCGCGCGGGCTCAGTTCCGCAGCCTCGAGCTGGCCCATATGGTCGGCCGGTGATGTCTTCGGCTGGACAAGAGCGCTCCCTCCCTCATCAAGCTAATCGACGAGAAGGAGGTGGCCCGCCGACTAGCTCGGGAAGAGGCGGACGAGCAGCGGAAGAAGGCTGATGCGGCGGAGGCCGCTCTTGCTCAGTACCTAGGTGGAACGGTAGGTCCCTTGACTCGCCTCAACCTTCATTCCCTCTCGCATAACTTTATTCAGTTTTTCTCCTTTTCACAGGACGCGGCGACTGTCAGCCGGCTGGGTACTGAGGTCGCACCCTCCAATAGGAGAAGCAGGCGTTGTAGAAGCGAGTGGACGCACTGGAGGCCGCAGCAACCGCCCCGTCGCCATCTACAAGCGGCTGTCAGCTCGCTCATTATAGCGATCACGAGATCGAAGTGATGATGATGAAGAACCCAGCAAACGCTGCAAAGTACACCTTTCCGACGCTTAAGAGGGCCGACCTTATCAAGGACGACGGTGCCAAGCTTTTGGCGAGCGAGGTGGTACCGGAGCTGTTCCTTCCGGTATCGGAGCCGGGCGACGGGCCATACCACCCCATTTAAGGGCCCGCCGCCTTGGGCTCGCCTCGCCGTGAGCTTCCATTCGTCCTATTTTTGCTGTGGCAGCGACGCGGGCCAGAGCCCAGTTTTTGTAATAGCTTTATCTTTTTTGAATTTTGTCAATATGCAAAATTATTCTCTGAGTTGAAACGCGAATACTCTTATCTCTTGCCCTCGCCTCTTGATTCTCGCGCTAATCGTGATTTCTTTTATCTTTGAATGTTCTCATGGATGCCGCGACGGTGAGCGAGCGAGTTAGGTCGTCCGCTCACTTTGAACTCTGAACTTAGGCTCAGGAGCGAGGGGTAGGTTGGGTGGTCGCGACGCGCGAGAGCGGCTTACTGATTCCCTTCGGGCTCGCTAACCCATCTGTGTCATTGGGTAGGCGAGAGAAACCTGGCGCGCACTTGGACTCTGGGCGAGCCGGCTTCTGGGGCATTGGCGCGGTCGGGTTGTCGCCGTCTAGGACCTCTTCCCTGGGGGCTCGCCGTTCTCTAGGCCGGAGCCGGCTCCCCTTACTCCCCATCGTGTCGGGGTCCCCTTGTCAACCCGCCGATTCATTCGAGGCTCTCTGCCAAGACAGAGAATCTGCTCGGGGTCCAAGGCAGACTCCCCCGAGTGACGTCCAGCCCTGCTAGCTTGATGGGAGCCTGGAAGAGGGATCTGCTCGGGGTCCGAGGCAGGCTCCTCCGAGTGACATCAAGCCCTGCTAGCTTGATGGGAGCCAGGCAGCGGGATCTGCTCGGGGTCTGAGGCAGACTCCTCCGAGTGACATCCAGCCCTGTGAAAGTGAAGGGATAGATACTACTCTAGAGGGGGGGTGAATAGAGTTATCAAATTTTGCACTAGACAAAACTTAATAGTCTACCCAACTCCCTTGGAGTGAAATGCGGAATGAAAAGATTATAGATAAGGAGATAACCCTAAAGCCTAACACAAGTGATGTGCACAGACTCAAGTTAACTGTAATTACAGTTAAGGCTTGGATATCCTAATCAGCAACTAGCAAACCTAGTTATATCTAATCACAGCCACAATGCAAGAATTTAAACAAGGCAATCCAGACGACACAAGGAATTTAAGTGGTTCCCCAAACAACTTGGGTACGTCCACTCTTCTACCAACAAGGTAGGAATCCACTCAGGTTTTTGATCAGGTGCCCTGCCACCAACAAGATCTACTTCAGGTAGATCAAGAGACCCTTTAGACTTTTGATCAGGTGTCTAAAAACCAAACACAGGTTTTTGATCAGGTGCCCTGCCACCAAGGGATACTTTTGAAGGGAGTAATAACCCTGTACAGGAGGGGGAAAGGGGTTAAGGTGTCTTCTCTATTTTACAATAGATTAGAGAAGCACAATAACTTGCACTGAGCTAGACAGCTCTAAAAGAATCAAGGCTCCCCCTGGATCAAAGAATATCCAGGTGAAGTCTTGCTTCAGTGCAGAAACTCTTCAGTGAGAACTGAAGGAAAAACTACAAGAAGATATAAAATAATAAAAGAAAATCTTCTAGCAGTTATCTTCTTCTTCTTCAAAAGATCTCTGAGTTAGAACTTCCTGGAACAGGAGAACTCAGGTTGAAGAAGAGCAGAAGAGCTAACACTTCTCAGTTGAATGAGGATTGCTGAGAGCAGTAAACTTGTTCTTGCTGTAAGCTTGCTGAATGAATTTCTTATCTCTGTGTACTCGTTAATTTCTTCTTCAAAGAAGTCTTTATATATCAGCAGCAGCAACGGCTCTAATTGAGTTTGAATCTTGTCGTTGTCTGAACTCTGCATGTTGAAGCCAAAAATGACCAAAGCCAAAATCGACTTATGTGGAGTTCTACCCTTGGGGAAAGGGGTGACCTCACACCTACTATGCTCGGAAGAACGTCACGGACCGAAGACTTAGGAAGCTATGAACCGACCCTTGGCTCTAGCGTGGAGGTCCCACCTCACACCCAGAAGACCTTTGAGGTCTCCCCCTCCCTAGTCAATGCTTGAGCTAGGTGCCTTGAAGGAAAGCCAGAGAGATTTTGGTGGCTAAGGAAAGAATGACAAGTGCCCCTCCAAGGCACCCTCAAGGGTCTATTTATAGTTTTTCCAAGTCCTGGGGGTAAAATGACCAAAATGCCCTTAGGACAAAAATGCCTCCAGCCAATAGAAAACCTCCACATCGGGGGCAAAAAGGGAAAATCCACCTCGGGGGTAAAACGGTAAAAGCATGAGAGGTCACGCCCTCCGGCCACCCCTCCTTGGTCGGTCTCGCTCGGCCTGACCGCGAGGCCGCGAGGCAGGGGCGAGAACCCGGCCCCAGGCCGGTCTCGCCCCGCCTGCCCTCGCCTAGCCGCGAGGCAGGGGCGAGAACCCGGCCCCGGGCCGGTTTCGCCCCGCCTGCCCTCGCCTGGCCGCGAGGCAGGGGCGAGAACCCGGCTCCGGGCCGGTCTCGCCCCGCCTGCCCTCGCCTGGCCGCGAGGCAGGGGCGAGAACCCGGCCCCGGGCAGGTCTCGCCCCGCCTGCCCTCGCCTGGCCGCGAGGCAGGGGCGAGAACCCGGCCCCGGGCCGGTCTCGCCCCGCCTGCCCTCGCCTGGCCGCGAGGCAGGGGCGAGAACCCGGCCCCAGGCCGGTCTCGCCCCGCCTGCCCTCGCCTGGCCGCGAGGCAGGGGCGAGAACCCGGCCCCGGGCCGGTCTCTCCCCGCCTGCCCTTGCCTGGCCGCGAGGCAGGGGCGAGAACCCGGCCCCGGGCCGGTCTCGCCCCGCCTGTCCTCGCCTGGCCGCGAGGCAGGGGCGAGAACCCGGCCCCGGGTCGGTCTCGCCCCGCCTGCCCTTGCCTGGCCGCGAGGCAGGGGCGAGAACCCGGCCCCGGGCCGATCTCGCCCCGCCTGCCCTTGCCTGGCCGCGAGGCAGGGGCGAGAACCCGGCCCCGGGCCGGTCTCACCCCGCCTGCCCTCGCCTGGCAGCGAGGCAGGGGCGAGAACCCGGCCCCGGGCCGGTCTCGCCCCGCCTGCCCTCGCCTGGCCGTGAGGCAGGGGTGCGCCTCTGGACTCCGGCCGGTCCCGCAGCTTCCCCTCACGCCTATCATGCCGGGACGGGTGTCTACCTACTCGTCGCCCCTGCCCCTCAAAGGGGCTCAAAAGCTTAAAACTTACTAGCATGCCTTATGCCTTGCTTGGGTCCTCCCGTCGCGAATACGGGGTTGTACACAATCCCCGCTCTTTTCGAGGTTGGTACAAGCTCGGAAAGAAACTTCCAACCCAACGTATTCGCTGAGTGAAGCTTGCTCTCGCGGTATCGAAAGACTGAGGCCTCTTCCGGGGAGTCAACCTGCCATACCAGCTGATGAGAGCCTGGGTGGCGAGACCCCCTCAGGGTAAAAAGATATAACCTCCTGGGGCGGGTCATCCTGCCATGCTAGCGGTGAGAGCCTGGGTGGCGAGACCCCCTCAGGGTAAAAGCACCTAACCTCCTGGGGGGTCAACCTGCCATGCCAGCTGTGAGAGCCTGGGTGGCGAGACCCCCTCAGGGTAAAAACACTTAACCTCCTGGGGGGGGTCAACCTGCCATGCCAGCTGTGAGAGCCTGGGTGGCGAGACCCCCTCAGGGTAAAAACACTTAACCTCCTGGGGGGGTCAACCTGCCATGCCAGCTGTGAGAGCCTGGGTGGCGAGACCCCCTCAGGGTAAAAACACTTAACCTCCTGGGGGGGTCAACCTGCCATGCCAGCTGTGAGAGCCTGGGTGGCGAGACCCCCTCAGGGTAAAAACACTTATCCTCCTGGGGGGGTCAACCTGCCATGCCAGCTGTGGGAGCCTGGGTGGCGAGACCCCCTCAGGGTAAAAACACTTAACCTCCTGGGGGGGTCAACCTGCCATGCCAGCTGTGAGAGCCTGGGTGGCGAGACCCCCTCAGGGTAAAAACACTTAACCTCCTGGGGGGTCAACCTGCCATACCAGGTGTGAGAGCCTGGGTGGCGAGACCCCTTCAGGGTAAAAGGATCACCTCCACGAGAGATCAACCTGAACCTGCCAGCTAGTGAGAGCCTGGCAGCGGAATCGTCTCGGAGCTAAAGGACTTTGGCTTCCACGAGAGATCAACCGGCCTTGTCAGCTAGTGAAAGCCTGACAGCGGAATCATCATCGGAGCTAAGGACTTGGGCTTCCACGAGAGATCAACCGGCCTTGTCAGCTAGTGGGAGTCTGACAGCGGAATCATCATCGGAGCTAAGGACTTGGGCTTCCACGAGAGATCAACCGGCCTTGTCAGCTAGTGAAAGCCTGACAGCGGAATCATCATCGGAGCTAAGGACTTGGGCTTCCACGAGAGATCAACCGGCCTTGTCAGCTAGTGGGAGCCTGACAGCGGAATCATCATCGGAGCTAAGGACTTAGGCTTCCACGAGAGATCAACCGGCCTTGTCAGCTAGTGGGAGTCTGACAGCGGAATCATCATCGAAGCTAAGGACTTGGGCTTCCACGAGAGATCAACCGGCCTTGTCAGCTAGTGAAAGCCTGACAGCGGAATCATCATCGGAGCTAAGGACTTGGGCTTCCACGAGAGATCAACCGGCCTTGTCAGCTAGTGGGAGCCTGACAGCGGAATCATCATCGGAGCTAAGGACTTAGGCTTCCACGAGAGATCAACCGGCCTTGTCAGCTAGTGAAAGCCTGACAGCGGAATCATCATCGGAGCTAAGGACTTGGGCTTCCACGAGAGATCAACCGGCCTTGTCAGCTAGTGGGAGCCTGACAGCGGAATCATCATCGGAGCTAAGGACTTAGTTTTTTCGAGGTGCCCTCAACCCACCCAGCTAGTGAGAGCCTGGTATGGGGAGGATTTTTTTTTTGGGAGGGGGACTAGACATCTCAACCGAACCTTACCAAATCCAACATCCTCCAAAGGGGAAAATATGATAGGTTACATAACTCCCTCGACTTAGCTAGTCGGGGACTGGACTCATTATATCATAAAGAAATACAAGACTCCGCCGAAGTGAGGCTTCTTCAGAGGGTCTGGGCTTGATCTCCACTCTATTGCGGATCACTCACAAGGTCCCTCGGGTTCTAACATCGACCCGATCCTCACATATGTCTTCTCCCCCCACTCTGGGTCGAACCCCTTCAACCTGCGCCGGCGGCTGAGGCTGGGAAGGGCCTCTCGCCCCCCTCACTTCCAAGAACTCGGGGCAGGTAGCCGTGGCGTGCCCCTCCACCTGGTGAAAGTCGCAGTACAACAATGCTCTTTCTCCCCGCTTTCGGCGGGCTGGGCGATCTCTTCTGTTGCCTCTTCCTCCTCCGCCTATCGCCAAGGCCAGCTGGGGTGGGGGTAGGAGCTGCCTTGGGGCTTGTCTTTGGAAGTTGAACCTCCCTTGACCCCCATGAAAGTTCTCACCCCCTGGGACGAGAGCTCGCCCTGGGCCTTGTGCCGGTCTTCCCTGCTGCCTCCAGCCTAGTTCCGGACCCTCCTGTCCTTGGAACCCCTGGGCTCTCTGCTCCTCTCTCCTTCTCCCTTCATGATGCCTTGGTCCACCTTGCTCCTTTGACTCTGTCTCTGTTAGCTTCGCCAACTTCTTGACGAATGCCGGGTTGGCCGCCTCCATGGCTATCTCCTCTGCCGCCCTTTCCATCAGCTCCTCGAAGGAAAGAGGAGCCTTCCGAGTCAAGCTCATCTTGAAGAAGCCCTCCTTCAGCCCAACGGTGAAGGCCATCTGGAGGGCATACCCTGGCACTTCTTGGATGTCAAGGACCTCCTCCTGGAACCTGTCAACGTAATGGGCCAGCGACTCCTCGGCCATTTGCTTTATCAGGAAGAGGGACTCAGGACCTTTCTTCCTCTTCTTGGAGGTGGAGAAGCGAAGCTGAAAGCTCCGGCTCAAGTCTTCGAACCCGAAGATGGACCTTGGAGGGAGTTGATGAAACCAGTCCCTTGTCTTCTCCTTCAACGTGATCGCAAAGAGGCGGCACTTGAAGGCATCTGCCACCGGCCTGATGGAGACGGCATCCTCGAACCATTGAAGGTGTTGGACGGGGTCATCCTTCCCGGTATAGTAAACCATGTCTGGCTCTCTGAACCCTTCGGGAACGGGAGCTGAGATGATCAACTCACTAAAGGGTGACCCCCTAAGGGGAGCTCTCGCCACCTCCACTCGCGCGACCTGCTCGCCAGGAGGGCTAGCTCTCGCCGGGCTGGGGAACAGCTCCCGGCCTGGGAGGTCTCGCTCGACCCCCTCTACCATCCTCTCCTTCCCAGGCCTCCTATCCGGCATACTCACTTCTCCCCCTGATGGGGTGATCTCGCCTTGCCCCCTGGGAGCCAGCTCGCCGAGACCACTCTGGGTTAGCTCGCCGAGACCCCTGGGAGCTAGTCCCTGGGGGGGTGGGGGTTGAGCTGTCAGCCCGAGGGGCAATGCTTCTAAGCATCCCAATGATGCCTTCGATGGAAGCCATGAACTCCTCCCTTCCTACGAAGGGTCCGGGGTTGGGGAGGCCACCGAGGTCATCACTACCTCCCTGATCTCCAGCCATGACGTTCACCCGAGATTTTCTGTGCTGGTCACTCTCCACGCTCACCGCACCAAAACTGTTGAAGCCAAAAATGACCGAAGCCAAAATCGACTTCTGTGGAGTTCTACCCTTGGGGAAAGGGGTGACCTCACACCTACTATGCTCGGAAGAACGTCACGGACCGAATACTTAGGAAGCTATGAACCGACCCTTGGCTCTAGCGTGGAGGTCCCACCTCACACCCAGAAGACCTTTGAGGTCTCCCCCTCCCTAGCCAATGCTTGAGCTAGGTGCCTTGGAGGAAAGCCAGAGAGATTTTGGTGGCTAAGGAAAGAATGACAAGTGTCCCTCCAAGGCACCCTCAAGGGTCTATTTATAGTTTTTCCAAGTCCTGGGGGTAAAATGACCAAAATGCCCTTAGGACAAAAATGCCTCCAGCCAATAGAAAACCTCCACATCGGGGGCAAAAAGGGAAAATCCACCTCGGGGGTAAAACGGTAAAAGCATGAGAGGTCACGCCCTCCGGCCACCCCCCCTTGGTCGGTCTCGCTCGGCCTGACCGCGAGGCCGCGAGGCAGGGGCGAGAACCCGGCCCCGGGCCGGTCTCGCCCCGCCTGCCCTCGCCTGGCCGCGAGGCAGGGGCGAGAACCCGGCCCCGGGCCGGTCTCGCCCCGCCTGCCCTTGCCTGGCCGCGAGGCAGGGGCGAGAACCCGGCCCCGAGCCGGTCTCGCCCCGCCTGCCCTCGCCTGGCCGCGAGGCAGGGGCGAGAACCCAGCCCCGGGCCGGTCTCGCCCCGCCTGCCCTCGCCTGGCCGCGAGGCAGGGGTGCGCCTCTGGACTCCGGCCGGTCCCGCAGCTTCCCCTCACGCCTATCATGCCGGGACGGGTGTCTGCCTACTCGCCGCCCCCGCCCCTCAAAGGGGCTCAAAAGCTTAAAACTTACTAGCATGCCTTATGCCTTGCTTGGGTCCTCCCGTCGCGAATACGGGGTTGTACACTGCAAGCTGGGCTGCAAAAAGCATAAAGCAAAAACAAACTACAGCAGGCAGATATCCTATAAAAGGATAAAACTTTCTAATAAGCTGCAAATACTTCTGATGAAATAATATAAGATAAAGTCACATCAGAAAGATCTCTTTACGGCCAAGGAAGACTTTTTGAGTCTAACGGCTATAAAGGACAGCCTGGCAGATATCATATCTCAGCTACAAGACAAACAACTTTGTCAGAAAAGATTAGCTCATGCATATAGAATAGAACTAATATTGCATGGAAATAATGTTACAAAATATTCAGATAATCTATTATAAAATATGCCAAAATAAATATTAATTTAGTCACATCACAGAAGACGACAAACTAAATAAGAGCATACAGCAGAACGTCGAACGACCTTCGGAGATCGTCGACCGACGCACGGAGATCGTCGACCTATCGGGCAGATAGTCGAACGATCCAGATAGTCGAACTATCAAAGAGGATAGTCGAACTACCTCGGCAGATAGTCGACCTATCAGAACAGATAGTCGATCTATCAGATAGTCGATCTATCCGGACAGATAGTCGAACTATCAAACACAAACAGATAGTCGACCTATCAAGCAGATAGTCGACCTATCACAGAAAACAGATAGTCGACCTATCAACAGATAGTCGACCTATCAAGACAAAACAGATAGTCGATCTATCAACAGATAGTCGAGCTATCAGATAGTTGAACTATCAGGACAGATAGTCGAACTATCAAAGACGACAGATAGTCGACCTATCAACAGATAGTCGACCTATCAAAGCGGAACAGATAGTCGACCTATCAATAGATAGTCGAGCTATCAGATAGTTGAACTATCAGGACAGATAGTCGAACTACCAAACCAAGCAGATAGTCGACCTATCAACAGATAGTCGAGCTATCAACGCAGACAGAGCGTCGACCAACTGATAGACGATAGTCGATCAGCCGATAGACGATAGTCGAGCGACGTTCGACTATAGTCGAACGAAAAAACTACTTAACCAAATATTCATCTGGAAAAGCAATTCTACACAACTAGGGAATCTAACCTATCAACTAACCTTTGACCATAGATAAATCTTGGGTCAAGAGACTAAAAAAGAAAAGACTAAACTCAAATCAAACTAGGGTACCAACAATCTCCCCCTATTTGAGTTAAGTCTCTCAAAGACTAAAACACAGAGCTAGCTATAGAACAATAAAATCAATACAGGAAATAGTTAAACAGCTAACTAGCAATTAACAATCAGTCAGATATATATAACAGTCAATCAAAATTAAGGATCTACAGAATCAGGTTTGGGATCAGAAGAGCTAGGAACAAAAGATACTTTCCTCAAGGGATCTATGGCTTCTTTCTTAGACATTTTCATATCTTGTACACCAATAATCTTTAGTTCTGATGCCCTTGGGACGACTGCTTCTGGATGCTTTTCCATGTATTTAGAAGGGTCAAAAACTTCAGGGCTAACCTGGATTTTATCAAGTTCCTTCATTCTGAATTTTGACATGGTTGTAAATCTTGCAGAATCTTTTCCTTCAGCCTTAGCTTTCTTTATCTGGGCTGAGCCAACAAGCTCTAGAAAACGAGCCATCCTTAAATCAGGATCTAACTCTTGACTTTCATACTTATTTTCAGATGAAGTATCTATTGGCTTCACAGCTTTAAACTTGGTAGACAGATCTAATAAACTTTCAGCTGGATCTTTAACTTCTTGAATAACAAGAGATGTCGGAGGAGCAAACTCAGCAAACTTCTTACTGGATTTTTCTGAGAAAACAATTCTTTTACTCTTTGAAGTGTCTTTAGCAGCAGGTGAAACTTTTCTCTTTGGAGAGGGAGGAGGTGAAAAGGTTGGCTTTTGATATACCACCTCCTTTACTTGCTCTTTTGCCTCAGCATCATGTCTTTGATATCCAGAATATGATCTGCCTTGATGGCTTTGAGAACTTCTCCTTGAAGGAGGCTGAGAAGGTGCAGATTTGTCAGAAGGGGCAGATGGATTTGCTGAAATATTGCCAGAGGCTCCTGCACCGGGAGGTGGAGGAGGAGGACCTCTGGGAGTCCATCTGGGAGCAGGACTATCATACCTCTTTGATTTCTTCCTCTCCTTTTGCTGGTTCTTAGAGAACCACATCCAGTGCTGGAACTCTTTGGATTTAGGATCAATCCCATTTAGAATGTAGTAAGGAGTATCATGATCGGGATTGGGAGGAGGAGGAGCCACAGCTTTTCTTTTCCTCTTTGCAGCTTTCTTTTTCTTAGAATCCTCAGACAGATCTGAATCATCTTCATCCTCAGAATGAGATGAGGGAGGATGATCATATGGATCATAGGCTTCTGATACAGCCTTTTCCTTTTCTTTCAGGGCAGCTTTCTCTTTCTCTTCTTCCATGACATCCTGTGCCAGAAGGAGGTCTAGGTTTGGTCCTGGTGAATCATCCCAAACAGTAGACTTTTCAGCTTGCAAAGCTTTTTCTTTCTCTTCCAAATCAGCCTTTACTCTTTGTTGCCAAGCAGCTTTTGCTTTCTCTTCTTCCAAACTCAGTTTTGGGGTGTCATCTTTATTTTCAACTTGGCTTTCAGAAACATCTTCTATATCAGCTAAAAAAGAATCTAATTCAGGATCTTCTTGCATATCTGACTGAGCTGGTAGAACAGACTCAGTGTCTTGAGCATCAGGCAGATGATCAGCTGGAGCAATTGAAGCATGTTCAGGTACTGTCTCTAAGACATCTGGAACTACTGGAGCAGATTCAGCAGGCTCTGGAGTAACTAGTTCTTCTTGAACTTTATCTGTGGATTCATGAACACAGATCTGCTAAATAAGATAAAAGCATTCCTTCTAGGTATTCACAAACTAGCAAGTCAGTTGACTCGTCAATAAAACGAATGAGTGAATTACCTTCAAACTTTACTATCTCCCAAGATTCATCTAGATAGGAAGTAATGACTCCTTCTAGGAATTGAGCAACAAAAGGAGTAGAAGCTTCTTCTAAAACTACTTTGACAACGAATTCTGATTCCAATATAGCATCAAAAATTTCTTTTTCAGACAGTAGAGGAGCTACTTCTTCTTGAACTGGAACTATCTCTTCTGGAACTGTTATCACTGGAGCTATAACTGCTAATACTGATTCTGTTATAACTGGAGGAACTGCTGGAAGGTAGGCTGGGAGCTGCTCAGAGACATCTTCATTGAACATCTCCCCCTGCCTGATTTCAGTGGGAACTGAAACCAGGCCCCTGGATGAAGAGGGCTCAGCAGAGTTAGAGAGAATTTTGATGGCATCAGTCAAAGAAGCAATGGAGGAAACGAGAGGAGCAATTGCCTCGTCAATCATGATTTTGATTGAAGGGGTAATTAACTCCAAGATGTTGGAGATGAATGCAGGAGTTATCTCAAAAGATGGTGGGGGAACTGCAGTGGATGGAAGATCAGCAGGAGGAATGTATTCCTGATGAACTGGAGAACGAACTAGAGATTGAATTGGAGAGTTAACTGGAGAGTTAACTGGAGATAGATGGGTGGAAGCAAGAAGATCAATATGATCTGAAGATTGAAGAGGAGAACGAATTGGAGTAGAAGGTACAGAAGCTAATAAATCAAAACTAGGATTAGATATCCTAGCAAGATGATGAGGGATAGGAGATGCTGGAGGAGAAGATGGAATTTCAACTATTGTTAAATCATGAACAGGAGAGGCAAAATGTCGTACTTCAACTGAAGTAGACACCAGAGCAGAAGAGGATGAAGGAACTGAGCCAACTTCTTGAGGGTGGGGAGCGACAGAGTCAGTCCTTGTGCTCTCCGATGCAGCTGGAGCAGCCCCTGCAGGAGCGGGCTTCACGAATGTCCTCTTCCACTTTGAGAACAAGTTGGGATCCATCTTCTTACTGGCATTAATGGTTGTAGCAGTTGAAACTAGCAGATGAGAATACTTCTCTTTCAGAAAAATCCCAATAACCCTGCCTAGGGTAACCTCTTTCTTGCTATTCTTCTTCCTTATCAAATCGAACAGAACACCAGCCCAGTTTATTTGCTTCTTATTAACAATTGCACACATTAGTGCAAATTGTTGTCTGGTGATATTATCATGGGCTGAGTGCTTTCCTAGAAGCACTTTTCCAACTAATTCTGCAAGGAACTTGATCTTGAAGGGAAAATTCACCTTGAGGAGCTTGGAGGGGATGCCTTCTGCATGTCCCAGCTCAAACAACATTCTTCCGAATTCTGGAGCATCTTGCTCATATTCTTCTTTGCCATTAGTCAATCCAAAAACATCAGTCAAAACGGCGGGAGACAAAATTACCTCTACTCCGCCAATTGTTCCTGTCATTGAATCTTCAGTAGAAGATGAAGTAAATGCCCATTTCTTTATCTCTGGGATATTTAACTTGATCCTTGTTGACATGAGCCTTTCCAGACCTTGATCTTTGCAGAGCTGAAGAATTTCCACGATACCTGGTTCAAAGCAGCTGAATGCATCAAAATCCACGCTGAAACCTGCGTCAAACTTGACTACTGCGAGGAGCGCTGGAGAAATCGCCATGGAAATGCTGGAGAAGGCGCGAGAGGAACGGAGAAGACGAATCGACAGAGAAAAGAGACAGAGCAAGCACGACGGCGGAATACGAAAAGACGCTCTCCGTCGACGATAAAAGCAAAGATCTTTTAACCTAGGTCGACTATCGGCTTTATATTAGACCGGAGATAGTCGATCTATTCAAAAGATACAGGAGACGATGGTCGAACGGTCGTTCGACGATCGGTCCAGAAGCAGAGTAGTCGAGCAATCGTTCGACTATTTCTGGCTTCTCAAACAACAAGCTGTCGTCATCCATAGATCGACGATGAGCTCGACTTGTTCGACGATGGTCGAATGCCGGTCGACGATCTTCAAACAGACAAGCTTTCATCAACCATAGGTCGACGATGGGCTTGACCCGATCGACTATCTTCGAACGTCGTTCGACTATCTTCAAACAAGTTTCAACAAGGCAGAAGTCACACTTAGTCTCTTCCATTGATCATGCCTAGTTGAACCAAAAAGAACAGATGCTTCTGTTCATCTAAGGGCTTGGTGAATATATCACCTCTCTGAAACTCAGTGGATATGAACTCAAGACAAATCTTGTTCTTTTCCACACAATCTCTCAGGAAATGGTGTCTAATCTCAATGTGCTTCGTTCTAGAGTGGTGCACTGGATTTTGTGCAATTGAGATAGCACTGGTACTATCACACATGATTTTGGTGTTCTTGTGTGAGTAACCATAATCCACAAGCTGGTTTTGAATCCACAGGATCTGTGAATAACAACTGGCAGCTGCTATATATTCAGCCTCTGCAGTTGAAGTTGAGACAGAAGCCTGCTTCTTACAAAACCAAGAGACCAATCTCTCTCACAGGAACTGTCAAGTTCCTGAGGTGCTATTCCTGTCAACTCTGCAACTAGCATAATCAGAATCAGTATATCCAATTAATTCAAATTCTGACTCTGCTGGGTACCAAAGTCCTAGATTTGGACATCCCTTCAGGTATCTCAGGATTCTCTTGAGAAGAATCAGATGAGATTCCTTGGGGTTGACCTGGAATCTAGCACAAAGGTATGTAGCAAACATTATATCAGGCCTACTTGCAGTTAAATATAATAGGGAACCAACAATGGCCCTATAATTCTTTTGATCAACTGGCTTGCCGTGATCATCAGAATCAATAACTACATTAGTAGCCATAGGTGTAGGCATTGCTGAAGCATCAGCCATCCCAAATTTCATTACCAATTCCTTGGCATATTTGGATTGGGAGATGAAGATACCATCAGCATCTTGCTTAACTTGGAGACCAAGAAAGTAAGACAGCACACCCATACTACTCATCTCAAACTTAGAGTGCATCAGGTCAGAAAACCTTTTGCAAAGTTTGGGATCAGTGGAACCAAATATAATATCATCCACATACACTTGAACTAACAGGATTGTGTCCTTGTGGTGCTTGACGAAAAGGGTTCTATCAACTACTCCCCTAGTAAAGTTGTGCTCTAACAGGAAACTAGCTAGAGTCTCATACCAGGCTCTTGGTGCTTGTTTTAGTCCATAAAGAGCTTTCTGCAACTTGAACACATGTGAGGGCTGAGTTGAAGAAACAAACCCTGGTGGTTGTTCAACAAACACCTCTTCCTTAAGCTCACCATTTAGGAATGCACTTTTGACATCCATCTGAAAGACCTTAAACTTCATGAAGGCTGCATAGGCCAAGAAGATCCTTATTGCTTCTAGCCTTGCAACAGGAGCAAAGGTTTGGTCATAATCTATACCTTCCTCCTGTCTGTAGCCCTGAGCTACAAGCCTAGCTTTATTCCTTACAATAATTCCATTTGCTTCCAACTTATTTCTATACACCCACTTGGTGCCTATGATCAGTTGGCCTTTAGGTCTTGGAACCAAAGTCCAAATTTTACATCTCTCAAACTGATTGAGTTCCTCTTGCATAGCAATGATCCAGTGGGGATCTAGCTCAGCATCTTTAAAGGTGAGGGGCTCAACCTGTGAGAGGAAACAAGCGTGCATCACATCTTGTCTTAACTGATGTCTTGTTTGAACACCAGCTGATATGTCTCCTATCACTTGAGATGTGGGGTGATCTCTAAGTGTGACAACATCAGCAGGTGGGATGTGATCTTCAGCAACAGTTGGGATTAATTCCTCAGGAGGAATTTGATCTACTGTTGGTGGAACAACAACAGCTTCTGCAATGTCTTCATCACTGTCTGATTCAGTGATCTGAAGAGTTGATAGTTGAAGAATCTCTTGAGTAGCATCAGGTACCTGCAATGAACTGGAGGAAGGAGAATTTTCCTTCTCCTTGTAAAACATCTGAGACTCATCAAAAGATACATGCACAGATTCTTCAATTTTACAGATTGATTTGTTATAAACCCTATAAGCTTTGCTTACTTGGGAATATCCAAGCATGATTCCCATTGAAGCTTTTGCTTCAAATTTTCTAAGGTATTCTTTATTGTTATTATGAATGTACACTACACAACCAAATACTCTAAAATAATTAATTTTAGGTTTATTTCCTTTAAGCAACTCATAAGGAGTTTTACACTTAAGCTTGTGTATCAGGCTTCTATTCAAGACATAATTGGCTGTACTAACAGCTTCTGCCCAATAGGAAAGAGGCATATTAGCATCTGCCAACAATGTGCTAGCAGCTTCAATGAGTGTTCGATTTTTCCTTTCAACTATCCCATTTTGTTGGGGAGTTCTAGGAGCTGAGAAGCTATGTTTGATACCTTCTCTCTCACAGAATTCTTGCATGAGAAGAGAGTCAAACTCATTACCATGATCACTTCTGATCAAGGCCACATGAGTAGAGTACTCAGTCTGCACACATAATAGAAAGTCTGTAAGGGCTTTGAAGTTATCAGCCTTAGTTCTCAAAAAGAAAACCCAACTGAACCTAGAGAAGTCATCTACAATGACTAAGGTGTAATACTTCCCTCCTAAACTCTGTATATTTATTGGGCCAAAAAGTCCAGATGTAATAAATACAGGATTCTAGGAGAATCACTTTTATTTAAAGATTTAAAAGAGTTTTTGGTTTGCTTGCCTAGCTGACAAGCCTTGCATAGGCTCTCCTTCTTGTAGGGGCAAGAAGGTAAACCTCTAACAAGGTTGTGCTTAGATAACCTAGATATATTTTTAAGGTTAACATGACTAAGCCTCTTATGCCACAAAGAATTATTATTAATTGTTACTTCATTAAATAAACAGATTTCAGAATGAGTTGAATTGAAATCTACTAAATAAATATTACCTAATCTAATGCCTACTAAAACAACATTATTATTTAAAGTAATATTACAAGAAGAGTTAGAAAATGAAACCTGGTAGCCAGCATCACATAGCTGGCTGACTGAGATCAAATTGTGCTTCAGTCCAGTCATATATGCAACTCTCTTGAAAGTAACAGCTCCAATTGTGATCCTGCCATAGCCTTCTGTCTGACCACAGCTTGAATCTCCAAAGATAACCTTTGGGCCGAGCTTAGCTTTGAACTTTGACAGATGATTTTTATTTCCTGTCATATGCTTGGAGCATCCACTATCCAAATACCACTTATTTTGAGTGATAGGATAGGCCTTTACCTGCAAGAAATTCATTTAGACATTGTGGACCCAGGTAACCTTGGGTCCCTTGTTTTTCACATAAGAAAAGCTAGAAATAAATGAAAATGCAGGCTGAGGGTGATAACCTAATGGGTGAGATCTCCTAGGTGGGATTCTCCATGCAGATGATGGGTCAACAAACCTAGGGTTTCTATTTTCATTTAGGTTTCTACGGGTTTGATGATGATTTTGAAAATCATATTGAAAACGTCGATCGACGTTCGACGATGGGTGCTCAGATCGTCGAGCTTCGTTCGACCATTGAGCTTCCGATCGTCGAGCAGCGTTCGACGCTCTTTGTATTTCCTTAAAAAATTTCTTCCTCTTTTCTCTCTTAGCTTTATTTAAAGTTTTATTAACTTGATTTACTTGCTCAGTGTTCTTTATCCCATCAGCTGAGATAAAGTTCACTGGAGTTGAAAGATTATTTTTAAGAATAACTGGGGGTTCACTGGGAGAAGCTCCTAAGCTTAGTTTGTTATTACCTGACCTAGTGTTAGTCATGCTGGTTATCTCTAACAGCTTAAGACTTCTACTATTTAGAGATTCTTCTAACCTTTTAGACTTAGCTAACTCAATTTTAAGAAACTTAATTTCTTCACTATAATTAGTGAGATCTTCCTTTAACTTAATATTTTCAGTAGATATGATTTCTGATTCAGCTAGCCTATGTCTAAGTTCTTTAATTTCTTTTTCAGAACTAATTAAATCTAAGCATAAAGATTTAAAATCTAATTTGAATTCTGCAGAAGTGAAATCATAAGAAGATAGTACCTCATCTTCTATTGGCATTTCTTCCTCTGAATCTGAACTCTCTGCAGCTGAGTGATTGCTGCAGGCATCTATTGCCATCAGGCAAACTTCCTTTGCCTTCTTCTCTTCCTCATCCTCGCTGGAGCTTGAGGAGGAAGATTCTTCATCAGAATCACTCCAGGTTTCAGCAATGAAACCTCTCTCCTTCTTTTTGTTCTTGTAGGAGGATGGCTTGGAGTGCTTTCTGTGCTGTTCCTTTTCTTTTTTCTTATCTTTGTTCTTCTCCTCTGGACAATCTGGTAAGATATGTCCAGGTTTCCTGCAACCATAACAGATAATTTCTTTAGCAGGTGAACGGTAATACCTTGGTTTGTCTTCATAGCGTGAAGACTTCTTTCTGAATTCCTTTCTCCCCATCTTGAGAAACCTCTTGGCAAATAATGCCATTAGTTCCTCATTGGATTGGCTGCCTTCAGAAGCATCAGCAGCCTTAAGAGCTAGAGATTGCTCTTTTCTTGTTGGAGTAGGGGTCTTTGCTTCAGCTTCTGCTTCCCTTATCTTCAGCACTTGCTCAAAGTATTTGAGCTTGCCGAGAAGAGTCTCTGTTGAGATCTCCGTTGTACTTCTGGCTTCCTTGATAGGCCAGATCCTCAGATCCCATGTGCTAGGGAAGCACATAAGAATCTTATCATTGACCTCTGTCAATGAAATGTCCTTGTCAAGGGTCCTCAGCTCATTGATGATTGAGCTGAGCCTTGTGTACATGGCTTCAACTGATTCAGCATCAGTTTTCTTGAAGTTTTCATATTGTGAGATAAGGTTGGACCTTTTGTCCTTCCTTTCATCAGCTGAACCAGCTACAATCTGGTTCAGTGTATCCCACATTGCTTTTGCTGAAGGGCAGTCAGCAACCTTCTGGAATACTTCATCAGACATTGTCTGAGCCAGTATATTCATTGCCTTGGCATCTGCTATCTTTGCCTTTTTGTACTCATCGTTGTAGTCTGGAGGAGGCACTGCACTCATATCAGATGATGAGGCAGAAGCAGCAGCAGGTGCTCTTGGGGGTCCTGACAAAATAGAAGCAAAAATACTTTCATCAATAAAATTCATATATAATTTGATCCTTGCCTTCCAGAAGCCAAACTTAGCTAAGTTGCATGCTGGAGGTCTGGTGCTAGAATAATCCTTGGACTGGGCCATGATAGTGACAGTGAATATCTATAAACTTTGGTATCTATCAGGATCTTGTGACTTAGGTGTTAGCCTATTCAGTCAGTCAACCTCCCTCTGATACCAATTGAAAGTGAAGGGATAGATACTACTCTAGAGGGGGGGGTGAATAGAGTTATCAAATTTTGCACTAGACAAAACTTAATAGTCTACCCAACTCCCTTGGAGTGAAATGCGGAATGAAAAGATTATAGATAAGGAGATAACCCTAAAGCCTAACACAAGTGATGTGCACAGACTCAAGCTAACTGTAATTACAGTTAAGGCTTGGATATCCTAATCAGCAACTAACAAACCTAGTTATATCTAATCACAGCCACAATGCAAGAATTTAAACAAGGCAATCCAGACGACACAAGGAATTTAAGTGGTTCCCCAAACAACTTGGGTACGTCCACTCTTCTACCAACAAGGTAGGAATCCACTCAGGTTTTTGATCAGGTGCCCTGCCACCAACAAGATCTGCTTCAGGTAGATCAAGAGACCCTTTAGACTTTTGATCAGGTGTCTAAAAACCAAACACAAGTTTTTGATCAGGTGCCCTGCCACCAAGGGATACTTTTGAAGGGAGTAATAACCCTGTACAGGAGGGGGAAAGGGGTTAAGGTGTCTTCTCTATTTTACAATAGATTAGATAAGCACAATAACTTGCACTGAGCTAGACAGCTATAAAAGAATCAAGGCTCCCCCTGGATCAAAGAACGTCCAGGTGAAGTCTTGCTTCAGTGCAGAAACTCTTCAGTGAGAACTGAAGGAAAAACTACAAGAAGATATAAAATAATAAAAGAAAATCTTCTAGCAGCTATCTTCTTCTTCTTCTTCTTCAAAAGATCTCTGAGTTAGAACTTCCTGGAACAGGAGAACTCAGGTTGAAGAAGAGCAGAAGAGCTAACACTTCTCAGTTGAATGAGGATTGCTGAGAGCAGTAAACTTGTTCTTGCTGTAAGCTTGCTGAATGAATTTCTTATCTCTGTGTACTCGTTAATTTCTTCTTCAAAGAAGTCTTTATATATCAGCAGCAGCAACGGCTCTAATTGAGTTTGAATCTTTTCGTTTTCTGAACTCTGCAAGCTGGACTGCAAAAAGCATAAAGTAAAAACAAACTACAGCAGGCAGATATCCTATAAAAGGATAAAGCTTTCTAAGAAGCTGCAAATACTTCTGATGAAATAATATAAGATAAAGTCACATCAGAAAGATCTCTTTACGGCCAAGAAAGTCTTTTTGAGTCTAACGGCTATAAAGGACAGCCTGGCAGATATCATATCTCAGCTACAAGACAAACAACTTTGTCAGAAAAGATCAGCTCATGCATATAGAATAGAACTGATATTGCATGGAAATAATGTTACAAAATATTCAGATAATCTATTATAAAATATGCCAAAATAAATATTAATTTAGTCACATCACAGAAGACGACAAACTAAATAAGAGCATACAGCAGAACGTCGAACGACCTTCGGAGATCGTCGACCGACGCGCGGAGATCGTCGACCTATCGGGCAGATAGTCGAACGATCCAGATAGTCGAACTATCAAAGAGGATAGTCGAACTACCTCGGCAGATAGTCGACCTATCAGAACAGATAGTCGATCTATCAGATAGTCGATCTATCCGGACAGATAGTCGAACTACCAAACACAAACAGATAGTCGACCTATCAAGCAGATAGTCGTCCTATCACAAAAAACAGATAGTCGACCTATCAACAGATAGTCGACCTATCAAGACAAAACAGATAGTCGATCTATCAACAGATAGTCGAGCTATCAGATAGTTGAACTATCAGGACAGATAGTCGAACTATCAAAGACGACAGATAGTCGACCTATCAACAGATAGTCGACCTATCAAAGCGGAACAGATAGTCGACCTATCAACAGATAGTCGAGCTATCAGATAGTTGAACTATCAGGACAGATAGTCGAACTACCAAACCAAGCAGATAGTCGACCTATCAATAGATAGTCGAGCTATCAACGCAGACAGAGCGTCGACCAACTGATAGACGATAGTCGATCAGCCGATAGACGATAGTCGAGCGACGTTCGACTATAGTCGAACGAAAAAACTACTTAACCAAATATTCATCTGGAAAAGCAATTCTACACAACTAGGGAATCTAACCTATCAACTAACCTTTGACCATAGATAAATCTTGGGTCAAGAGACTAAAAAAGAAAAGACTAAACTCAAATCAAACTAGGGTACCAACACCCTGCCAGCTTGATGGGAACCTGACAGCGGGATCTGCTCGGGGTCTGAGGCAGACTCCTCCGAGTGACATCCAGACCTACCAGCTTGATGGGAGCCTAGCAGCGGGATCTGCTCGGGGTCTAAGGAAGACTCCTCTGAGTGACATCCAGCCCTGTCAGCTTGATGGGAGCCTGAAAGCGGGATCTGCTCGGGGTCTGAGGCTGACTCCTCTGAGTGACATCCAGTCCTGCCAGCTTGATGGGAGCCTGGCAGCGGGATCTGCTCGGGGTCTAGGCAAACTCCTTCGAGTGACATCCAGCTCTGCCATCTTGATGGGAGCGTGGCAGCGGGATCTGCTCTGGGTCTGAGGCAGACTCCTCTGAGTGACATCTATCCCTGCCAGCTTGATGGGAGCCTGGTAGCAGGATCTGCTAAGGGTCTGAGGCTGACTCCTCCAAGTGACATCCAGCACTGCCAGCTTGATAGGAGCCTGACAGCGGGATCTGCTCGGGGTCTGAGGTAGATTCCTCAGAGTGACATCCAGCCCTTCCAGCTTGATGGGAGCCTGACAGCGGGATCTGCTCGGGGTCTGAGGCTGACTCCTCCGAGTGACATCCAGCCCTGCCAGCTTGATGGGAGCCTGGCAGCGGGATCTGCTCGGGGTCTGAGGTAGACTCCTCCGAGTGACATCCAGCCCTGCCAGCTTGATGGGAGCCTGGCAGCGGGATCTGCTCGGGGTCTGAGGCTGACTCCTCTGAGTGACATCCAGCCCTGCCAGCTTGATGGGAGCCTGGCAGCGGGATCTGCTCGGGGTCTGAGGTAGACTCCTCCGAGTGACATCCAGCCCTGCCAGCTTGATGGGAGCCTGACAGCGGGATCTGCTCGGGGTCTGAGGCAGACTCGCATTTGCGCTTTTCATCGTCGGGGCACAAGTTCATCAACAGAAGCTTTATTAGGAAATTGAAGCGACGTTTACATGACTCAAGGGAAAAAACGTTTCAAGTCATCACCACTCCAAGTGAGGCTCAGGGTTTCGCCCTCCACATTCCGGAGACGGTACCCTCCTGACTTCAATGCCTCCTGTACGATGTACGGTCCCTCCCAGTTGGGATTGAGCTTTCCCATGGTGGCTGACCTCCCTGCGGCGTCCACCTTTCTCAAGACCAAGTCCCCTTCCGCGAATTGCTTGACTCTGACGTGCTTATCAACGTATTTGTCCATTCTCCTCTTCACTTCCTCTTGCCTGATAGCTGAGAGATCTCGCGATTCCTCAACCATGTCGAGTGAGAGTCGCAGTTCCTCCTCATTCTCGGTCTCCATTCCTCTCTGCCCCCTCCGGCCTCAACCACCCGGGGGGTTCGAACCTCGAACTCTACTGGAAGCACCGCCTCACACCCATGAGAGAGCTTGAAAGGAGTCTCTCCTGTCGCCGTATTAGGTGTGGTTCTCAGGGCCCAGAGGACCAAGGGGAGTTGCTCCACCCAGCTTCCTCTCAGATTCTCTACCTTCTTTTTGAGGAGGTTAACAATGATCTTGTTTGCCGATTCTACCTGCCCGTTGCCCCTGTAGTGATGAATCGAGGCAAACCTGAGGTCGATCCCAAGCTGCTCGCAGAAGCTGATGAACTCGGCGCTGGCGAACTGATGGTCGTTGTCCGTGACAATGGCCTGAGGTAACCCATGACGACAGATAATCTCCCCCCATACGAAGTTCCTGATGACCTGGGAGGTTACCTTGGCCAACGCCTTAACTTCCAACCACTTGGAGAAGTAGTCAATCATTACGAGCAGGAACCTTCTCTTGCCGCTGGCCTATGGGAAGGGCCCAACCAAGTCCATTCCCCAAATGGCAAATGGTCAGGGGGCCGTGATACTCCTGAGGCGTTGGGTCGGCTGTAGCTGGAGGGGGGCGAACAGCTAGCACTTGTGGCATTCTTTCACGAACTTCGCCGCGTCTCGGCTCAGGGTTGTCAAAAAATACCCCTGCCTGATGATACGACCTTCCAAGGTTCGACTCCCGGAATGGCTCCTGCACTCCCCGAAGTGAGTTTCTTCTAAGATCCTCGGGACCTCCCCCTCGGCCACGCAGCACGCCAACATCCCGGAGAGGGTCTTTCGATATAGCTGGCCGTCTCGCATGATATAATATGCCGACTTGTACTTGAGCTTTTTCTTGTCCATCCCCTCTGGATACTCCCCAGTGGACATGTATGTCATGAAGGGATCCATCCACGAGGGGTGCAGCTCCACCTCCATCAGCTCCCCCTCTTCGATGGACGGGCGGAAGAGATTTGTGAGGGTACCCCCCACCCGTGGGCCATGCTTTGCCAACTGATCTACTTGCTCTCTCTCTTCCCCTGGGCATGTGTCGAATGGAAAAGGTCTAGAAGGCGTCGACGACTCCCTTTACCTTCGCCAAGTAAAGCTGCAGAGTCGGTTCCCTTGCCTCAAACTCCCCGTTAATCTGGGAGGCCACCACCATGGAGTCAGTGAGGACCTCCACATCATGTGCGCCTAGTTCCCTGGCCAAACGCAGACCCGCAATCACGGCCTCGTACTCGGCTTGATTGTTGGTGATGGGGAAGTGTATCACCACTGTCTGCTCGATCCTCGTTCCCTGGGGGCTCTCCAAGATGATTCCTGCCACAAGGGAATGCCTCCCTGAAGCGCCGTCCACCATGACCTTCCAAGGAACCGGGCGAGTGAGTTCTTCCTCCGCTACCTCAACCACATAATCAACCAATAAGTCGGTCATTGCTTGGGCCTTGATCGAGAGGCGATGGACGAAGGAGACGTCGAACTCGCTCAATTCTACTGACCACTTAGCTAATCTGCCCGAATGCTCCACTCCTTCGAAGATGCTGCGGAGGGGGTGGTCAGTCACCACTTAGATCGAGTGTGCCTGGAAGTAAGGTCGGAGCCTTCGGGCCGAGATGATGAGGGCGAAAGCCAGCTTCTCCAGGATAGGATAGAGGAGCTCGGCCTTCCTCAGCACCCTGCTCACATAATAAACCGGGAGTTGTTTCCTCCCCTCTTCCCGAACTAAGACAGAACTCACGGCCTCCGCCCCGACCCCCAAGTATAAGAATAAGTCATCCCCCTCCTTTGGCCCCTGGAGCAAGGGGGCCTGAGTCAACTGCCTCTACAAGTCCTGGAATGCCTCCTCGCACTCCGAGGTCCATTCAAACTTCCGGCCTCCTCTCAAGGTCTTGAAGAAGGGAGAGCACTTCTCCCCGGCCCGTAAAATGAACCTGCTCAACCCCGCCAGCTTCCCCGTCAATCGCTGTACCTCCTTTGCACCTCGAGGCGACCCCAACTCCATAATCTCCCGGACCTTGTCGGGGTTGGGTTCCACTCTAGCGGGGGTGAGGAGGTGGCCCAGAAATTTGCCCCTGCTCGCCCCGAAGATGCACTTCAAGGGATTCAGCCTCATCTTGTACTTTCGCAGGGTGGTAAAAGTTTCTTCTAGATCCTGGAGGTGGGAGTCGCCATCTCGACTTTTGATCATGAGGTCGTCAACATACACCTCCAAGTTCCTTCCCTTCTGCTCCCGAAAGACCCCGTCCATCATTTTTTGATAAGTTGCCCCTGCGTTCTTTAGCCCGAAGGGCATCATTTTATAATAGTAGCATCCATCCCCGGTGATGAAAGAGATATCTTTGACGTCGGGAGGGTGCATCCTGATCTAGTGGTAACCTGAAAATGCATCTAAAAAACTCATTACAGGGAATCCGACGGCTGAGTCAACCAGCGCGTCGATCCGAGGTAAGGGGTAACAGTCCTTAGGGCATGATTTATTAAGAAGTGAAAAATCAACACACATACGTCACCGGCCGTCTCCTTTTTTAACCATTACAACATTGGAGACCCAGCCGGGGTATTGGATCTCGGATACAAAACCGGCCCTAAGAAGCTTGGCCACTTCCTCTCGAATCGGCTCGGCCAACCTATGTAAGACCCCCATTTTTTTTTAGACACCGGGGTCTTAGGCCGAGAACCGTCGCCTTGCGGTGATACCTTTGCACCCGGGAAGGTCGTCACTACAAAAAGCCGATCCTGCTGGCCAAATCGATCACAACTGTAGCAATAAATTAAAAGCAAGTCCACAGGAATCACATGTATAGAAAATAAGCTCCACAAAGGGAGTGTCCACAGATAGTACATATAACAGAAATCTCGGGCTTATGCCCAGTACAACATGTCCTCACTACAAATCGCTCATCGCGGAAGCAAACTAATATTACTACTAGTGGTCGGGACTCACAGTCCCTGCTGTCTGGACTCCGGTACTAGACTGTCCGATCTCCAAGCGTGCCGACCTCCGGGGCTGCTCCTCCATGCTGGGCTCCGTGGTCCCCTAAAATGATGTGGTTCGAAAACCATTAGTCTAAAAGACTAAGTCCTATCGTCCCCCGCCCCTTCCCCCATGGCTCCTAAGCACCGAGCGGGGAGAAGGAAAGGGAAGGACATGAAGGTGGAGAATATCAAACAATAGATGGCAGCGGAACTAAACTAACAGTTCAAAAAGATGGTAATAATGATATAAAATTTGAATAAGAAAGTAACCTTGACTTATGTGAATACACATAAGCTAAGGGATCTCTTGCAGGGCTCCTATCGTATAAAAAGTCTCATACCGATTTATACGATAGGGTGTCGGTTTTACTAGCAGGCTTAAATATATAGTACTGAAAGAGAACCTTGACTTATAAGCACGCTCGTGCAAACTTATAAGCCAAGGGGTCGTTTTGCAGGGCTTAATGTATAGAACGTCCCATACCACTTATACATTAGGTGTCAGGTTATATGCAATGGTTATGCTATGAAATACAATTATTCCATGACGTGGACATGCAAGTGAACCTCACCCACTCGACTCTGTGTACACAGACCTTTAGTTCCCCCTTTTGGAGCCGTTACCTCCCAGGATACCTCCGTAGTGGCAGACGGAAGCGGTGGGTTGGGCCTCGCCCACCTCTAAACCAGTAAAGCACTACCAGTAAGACCTATCGTACGCCTCAACGCTTGGTGCACAAAGCGGACTCCTGCGTACTCTTGTCGGCTGGCGCACCGGACTTCTGTTGGCGAAGTGCTAACAACACTTTCCGAGTCAGTGTATTGGCGTCGGTGCATCGACCCTCCAATACCGAAGACCCACCACCTTATACCTTTTATGCACATGCAATACTTATGAGTCCAACCAATAACCAAGCTAAAGCTTCCCAGACTATCCCGTCCGTCATAATCAACCACCGAGTCAAAGCTCCCCGGACTATCCTGTCCGTCATAATCAACAACCGAGCCAAAGCTTCCCGGACTATCCCGTCCGTCATAATCCACCACCGAGCCAAAGCTCCCCGGACTATCCCGTCCGTCATAATCAACAACTGAGCCAAAGCTTCCCGGACTATCCCGTCCGTCATAATCAACAACCGAACAAAAGCTCGTCGGGCCATCCTGCCCATCACCATAACCACTGGCTTACTGCCCGAGTAACCCAAACTTTCTCCCGAGACATTGGGGTGTGAGAGTGTGAAATCCTAAGTTTACTATTTACTCTTCATTTTATTTTATGCCTACGACTTAGGTTTGGCCCAGGACTGCCCAAGGTATTCCCTGTGAAGGGCTCTCGAGGGCACTAAGAGCTATGATGGGCTGAATCCCAAAGCTCCCTTTCGCAAGGCACTTATTCTTGTTGGTTGATAACTAATCTCATATCCCTTAGCTATTGCATTGGATCTAATCCTAGTATTTTGACAACTTCGTCCTACGGGTTAGACGATCTTTCGTTGATCCCGAGCACCATCTAACTTTTAGCCAAAACCAACCCTTGCTCATCCAATCCTGAGTGATGAACTCATTCTAAATTATCCAAACCTATAACCACTAATCTTTGACTTATGTGTTTAACTTGTACTCCAGATTATTTCTGTAGATTTACTATATGCAGACCACAAAGGTTAAATGTCATGTAAAATGGGAAGTACATCAAATAATCATCCAATACTCCTATCATAATTAATGAAGGTCCATTATGACCTTTATTGCCCAAATCCAGAATTTCACAATTTTCCTATTTATCTAGAAATTTATTAAATATTCATAGTGGCCAAAGTCTCCGAGATTGAACAGGAGGTACCAAATTTAGACAAGATAAAATTCCCCCAGATTTATGTTATACTCAATATAAACATTTAACCTAAGATCCAAGATCTCTTAATTTTTCAGCAAGGTTTAGGCCACTGATTTTATTTTAAAAGTATCTTGCAATTATTCATTAAAAAGATAAATAGGGCAATATTATTTCAAAAAATTCAAGGAAAACTCTAACATGATTTCAAGGGCATATAAATGCTCTGGATCAAATATCATAAGTGATTAAGGAGTGATAAGTCTCAAACAAATTCATGAACAACTTTCCAAAATTACTAAATGCAGACTACCAAGGTTAAACATCATGTAAAATGGAAAGTACATCGAATAATCATCCAATACTCCTACAATAATTAATGTAAGTCCATTATGAACTTTAAGCCCTAAATCCAGAGATTCAAAATTTTCCTTATTTATTTAATAATTTATTTAATTATTATAGTGACTAAAATTTCCAATAATGAACATGATGTACCAATTTCAGACAAGGTATCATTCCACTAATTTTATAGGATATTCAAAATAAGAAATTAACTCATCCTCCAAAATATCTAAATTGTTCAGTAAGGTTTTATCCCCAAATTCTTATTTCATTTTAATCCTTAAAAATTCATTTAAATAGATATAAAAGACTATATTGCTTCCAAAAATTCAGAGAAAATTCAAGTATGATTTTAATGGAATATAAATGCTTTGGGATAAATCTCATAATTTATTTATCAGTAAAAAGTCTCAAATAATATATTGAACAATTTCCTCATTTACCAAGATTGTGAAGTACCTCAAATATGTATTCAAAAATTCTTATAAAATTTATATATGTCTATAATGATTCAGAACTTCCTCTGCATAACTTTCATGCCCTTCCAAGGGGCAGAGGGACCATAATGATCAATTTATTAAATTGAGGCATCCTCTTATGTTATAAAGGAAGTACTATAAATATTATCCCAAAATTCCCAATTAAATTACCAGAGGCTTATAATATCCTTATGAACATTCTACCAAAATTTCATCTTAGTTTGAGGATTTTAACTAGCCCATTCCAACCCAACAATATTTGTGCCCTAAACTAGGGTTAGGGTTTTGTGGGTCCCAAACTTTCCAAAACCCCTAAGATTTTTACCAGAGGGTTTTACTTATCCTATTACCCTTCCTACAAAATTTCATGGTCATACAAGGTGTTTTGGTCACATGCCCTTCACAAGGTACAAAAGCCCTTCCTTAGGGTTTGACCTAGGATCTTGGGCCAAATCAATTCCAAAACCCCCAATTTTTCATTGGAAGGAGAATAAAGTCATGCCAAGTCAGTGTACCAAATTTGAACCTCTGTTGAGGTGAATTGGACATTCTAAGCCAAAATTACATTTTTGGACCAAAATGCTCTTCTTAGGGCAAGGTTAGGGTTTGCATGATTTCCATTCAAATCCCTTCCAAATTTAATGAAATTTTAACCAGAGGTCAATATTGACCTCATATACCCCTCACAAAAATTTGGATGAATTTGGAGTTTATTTAACCAATAAATTAATTTACCCTAGATAAATTAAATTATTTATAAAAGCTATAGAAAAATTATCTCCAAAAATTCCCATTTTTGGGCAGAGTCTAGATATTGGGTAGGGTGACTCCCTGCCAAAATTTCAACTCATTTGGGCTAAGGATGAAGTGTGGGCTCTCTGTTTAATGTCTGCCTAGTCATATGTATAGCTCCCACCAAAATGATTGCCCTGGTCAAACCAGTCACCAAAATTGGTTCAAACCAATTTTGTATAAAAATAGACTCAGAGGGCTACAATTTATGTATTGACCATTTTTTTTAAAAATGCCTCTAGGTATTTTTAAAAAATAAAAAACATTAAATACAATTGTTGTGACAGAAATGAAATGTTTCAAATATTAAAACTCATAATTTATTATCAATCCCGCACGCATCTTGACGCAAAGCCGACGGCATCCCATCGTCTTCTTCCTCCAGCAGACAGCCAGGATTCCTCCTGCCTGGGCCGTCTTCCAGCTGCTGCCGCCGGCGCTCCGGCCACCTCCCCGGCCGGCCACCGCCGCCAACACCTTCATGGTGGTCGGGGCTATCTCCAGGCGGCGGCACGGCCGCCGGGGAGCACTATTCTGGCGAAACCGAAGGTATGGATTTTCTGGAAAATCCATGATTTTGAAAATCCGATTAGGCTCAATTGAGCCCTAACCTTGTCTATAATGATTCCTAAGGACTACCCATGTAAGAAGGAGTGGAGGAGGACCTGCACACGAGCTTGGATGCAGGTGGAGCGGCGGGAAACCATGGCGGTGGCTGGTGGTGGTCAGCCTCCTACAACAATGCAGTAAAACTGCCTAGATCCTTCAGTAAAGTGGTGGGAATTACTCTCTGGACTCCAGTGAAGCTTTTAAGGAGGGGAATTGGGGTGTTAGGTGGCTGAATTGCTCCATGCCATTATTGGCCATGGTCAAGGTTGGCGGCTATGGTTGGTAGGGGAAAATGCATGGCTCCAACTAGTCAAGGATTGGCTGGTTGGATTGGGGCTGCCTTCCTTGTCCTAGAGGAGTGAATGGTGGGGGTTGGGGAGGGGGAGGATGAGCCCAAAAGTCCTCCTCCCTTTTCTTCCTTCTCTTTCTCTCTCCTCCATGGTGGCCTCCTCTCTCTCCTAAACCCCAAGCTGAAATTTTGGCTCCTACCTAACCCATGGCAGCCCACAAGTCCATCTCACCCATCAAAACAAGGTTAGCCCAATCAAAATGGACTTGAGCTTGAGTTAGCCCATTTGGGCTAGCTTGACCCAAACTTGGACTAGGGCCCACTTAGGTCAATTTGGTCCTTAAAGTTTCCTTAATGGGTCCTTGGTGACCCATTAGCCTCCCCTAGGGTCAAGGTGGGGTTGGATTGGCCCTTGGAGGTTACTTGACCCTTAACTAGGGCATTTTGACCATTTTAGGTCCAGAGTTGACTTTGGTCAACCTAGCCTTTTTGATTGGTCCCAATGGGTCCTTGGTGGCCCTTTGGCCTCTCACTAGGTCTATGAGGGTATTTATGGGGTCCATTTGGCTAAGGGACTGCAACTGGCCCTTGTGTAGGTCAATTTGACCCAATTAGGGTTAGAGTTGACTTTTGTCAACTTAGCTCCTTTGACTGCCCTCCATGGGTCCTTAATGACCCATTGACTCCTCACTAGGGTTATAAAGGTATGGGTGGGGTCTTGGAGTCTTGGTGAAGCCCCATGATCACCTTCAACCAAGGTTTTGGAATTTACTATTTGCAGACCATAGTGCCCCTATCCACACCACCAGGTCCACTTGACTTTTTCTTGGGCTTCCTAGGGTTTTGTCATGACAAAACCACTCTTAGGGGTCTAGTTGGAAATGAGATGTTACAACCTATCCACGATAGGCCTCTTCTTCTGCTGGACGGGGCGAGCCTCCGGGTCCAGGCTGAGGCGATGGCAGGCCACGTCGGCGTCGATCCCGGGCATCTCTGCAGCGCTCCAAGCAAAGATGTCCACGTTCCTCTGGATGCATTCCAGCATTTTGCCTTGGGCCTCCGGGGTCAACCCCCCGATGACGCGAACCTTCTCCACCTTGCCTCCGAGGGTGAGAACCTCCATCTCCACCACCTCTTCTGCCTCTTCCAGGCGAGGCCTCTCCCCCCATTCCTCAACCTCCCCTCCTCCTGAGGCGAAGGCTTCTGCCTCTGCTTCTTCCACGGCCATTGCCTCGGCCGGCTCTTGAACTTCCTTCACTTCTTCCTTTTGGGCGCAGCTCCCCTCCACCTCCATCTCCTCCAGACCAGCCCTCTGCTCTGCCTCCTCCATCCTTCGCCCCATCTCTTAAGCGCCCTCCTGCCATGAGATAGAGTTTACGACGGGTACATAGCACTCCCTTGCCATCTTAGGGTCTTCGCGGACCCTAACCTGGACCCCCTCGATGTTGAACTTCAGGCATTGGTGGAAGGACGAGGGGACGCAGCGGAAGGCACTGATGAGGGGCCTCCCGAAGATGGCGCTGTAGCTACTAGGTGCGTCCATGATGACGAACTTGCAATTGCGGGACTCCCCCCCCCCCAGAGAGACTTGGAGTCCGACCCCTCCCTCGACTTCCTTCCTCTCCCCCGAGAAGCCAAACAGGGGCCCATCCGAGGCCAACACCCTTCTAGCCTCCACCTTCATCCCATCAAACGTCTTCTTGAAGATGACGTTGATGGAGCTCCCGTTGTCGATGAGAATCCGAGAGACGGTGAAATCCTCAATGGCCGTCCTGATTACCAGCGCATCGCAAAAGGGGTCCTCGTGACCCGGCATATCCTGAGCCGTGAAGGTGATTCTTTCTTCCGGGGCGGGATCTGGGACGTAGAGCCAACACTCCTTCGGTACATGGTGTGGAGGCTCGCCTTGCGGGAAGCCTCGATCCCCGCCCCTCCGTGGATCGCTCTGATCCCTCCCCGGGTCCCCACATCTGCCCGGTCTTCTCACATATCCTCCTCTGCCCGAGGCAGGACCTCCTCGATCCGCACCCCTTTGGCGGTCTCGCTGTTGCTGCTGCTCCCTGTTTCCCCTCATCTCGAGGAACTCCGGGCATGTGGTCGTGGCGTGCCCTTCCTCCTGATGGAAGTCACAGTAGGGTAACTCCACCCTAACCTCCCTTCTCCTCCTCCGCGCTGCTCTTCTCCTCTCCCCCAGGGCTATGGACATAGCCTCCTCTTGGTCGGGGAGGGGGACCTCTGGCCCTGCCTCCCACCTGGAGGGTAGAACTGGCCCTGGCCTCCCTGACGGTAGTCCCCTCCGCGGAACCCTCTCCTCGCCCCCTGCTCCTGCCATTCGGGCCTCCACCCTAGCCGCTGATTCGGCTCCTGACGCCCCCACCTGGGCTGCTGTTGCTGCTGCTCCCTCTGTCGGGGTTCAACTCTTCTCTCCTACTGACCCCTGCCCCCTCTGGGCCTCTCCTCCTCTGTATCCCACTTGGCTAACCTCCAGGCAAACTCTGGGTTCGACGCCTCCCCGTCGACTTCTCTCGCCGCCCTCTCCATCAACTCCTCGTAGGAGAGGGGGGAATCCTTTTCAGCTCCATTCGGAAGAAACCCTATTGCAGCCCCAGGGTGAAGGCCATCATCAAAGTGTGACCCGGCATTTCCTGAACCTGGGTGACCTCCTCCTGGAAGCGATCAACGTAGCTCCCCAGGGTCTCGTTCACCCCCTGCTTGATGCGGAACAGGGATTCCGACTCCTTTTTCCTCTTTTTTGAGGTGGTGAATCTCAGCATGAACTCCCGGCGGAGGTCCTCAAAACAGTAGATGGAACTGGCTGGCAGCTGGTGGAACCACTCCCTAGCCTTTTCTTTTAGAGTGATGGCGAAGAGCCTGCATTTGAAGACATCCGACATCTGTCGGATCGAGACCACATCCTCGAACCATTGGACGTGTTGGACCGGGTCTCCCTTCTCGGTGTAGTAGGACATGTCGGGCTCCCTGAAATCCTTTAGGACTGGTGCGGAGGAGACCAGCTCGCTGAAGGGACTCTCCCCCCCCCCCCACCGGGCGAGCCAAAGGGTCTCGCGCTCCCCACTCGCCGAACTTGTCGTCGCCTCCTGAGCCTGGGAAAAGCACCCGCCCGGGGAGCTCGGCGCCCCGGCCCTCCTAAACGACTTCCTTCCCCGCTCGCCGGGCGGGGGCGGCCTCGCCGAGTACTAGATCCGTGAGGACCGGTATTGCTGGAGTCGAGCACTCGGCGCGCGTACCAAGTGCGAACCGAACAAGGCCAAGTACCTCCTGCCTGAAGTCCTCGAACATCCCCATGGTGGCGAGAGGGGGAGGAGGTGGCGAGTCGGTCCTGTCCGATCCTTGCCCTTCTCCTCCCGTCATCGAGCTCGCCGAAGGTTTTCTGTGCTGACCACGCTCCACGCTCACCGCACCAAAATGTTGGAACCGAAAAATCGGTCTCTTGTGGAGTTCGACACTTGGGGAAGGGGTGGTCGCGCACCTACTTCGCTCCTGCAAAAAAGACAACAAAGAAAAGGAAAGGAGAGCGAAGGACTAGACCAAGGGTCCGGCTCGGAGGTCCCACCACAAACCCGAAAGATCACTGAGCGCTTCCCCTCCTTAGCCAAATGTCGGGCTAAGGTACCTCAGAAAGCGCTAGAAGACTAGGGAACCAGTACGCCCCTTCTGAGGTACCCCTTGGGTCCTATTTATAGGATTTTGAGGATGGTCTATCAATAACGGACCTCTGCTGCCTTAAAATTACCAAAAGCTCCTCGGGTTGGCCTGCCAACAGCTGAACTCCGCTGTTCTAAACAGCTATATGCAGCCCACCTGGGTCTGCCAACAACGAGACCCCGCTGTTTTGACTGGCTAGGGGTAGTCCAAAGGGGCAAAACAGTAAAAAATCCTCCCCATTGGGGATCGAGCGAGTGGCCCTTCAATGCCTCCACTCAGCGTGAGGCGCAGGCCTGGGCTGGCTCGCCGGGAGGGCGCGGGCCGATCCACCTAGGAGAGGCGGGCGGAGCTGGCACACCAAAGTAGGCGCGAGTAGGGCTGGCTCGCCGGGAGGGCGCAGGCCGACCCGCCTAGGAGGGTGCGGGCCAGGCTAGCCCGCCAAAGTAGGCGCGAGCAGGGCTGGTCGGCGGGAGGGCGCGGGCCAACCCGCCTAGGAGGGTGCGGGCCAGGCTAGCCCGCCAAAGTAGGCGCGAGCAGGGCTGGGTCGCCGGGAGGGCGCGGGCCAACCCGCCTAGGAGGGTGCGGGCCAGGCTTGCTTGCTTGGGCAACCCTTCGGTGCGCGAGTCAGGGGAGCCCGCCTTGCTCCCTGAGTCCCTTCGGCGAACACGGGGTTGTACATCTGGCATGTCCACGACACTCCAAGAGAAGACATCCTCGTTGTGTTGGATGCACTCCCGGACCCTCTCCTGGTCCTCCTCGTTCAGCCTCCTTCCCTGGGCTATGATTGTTGGTGTTACCATTATGATCTGGAAGTGATCAAACATGTAGTCTCACTGCCAACGCAATATGAGCCTACAGGGTCGCACATAAGAGCGTTTGAGAAATCGGAGGAATGGATTATTTGGTCCTACTCATGTTATGAGTGAGGGACTAAGCAACCAGGTGTTGAGTGTGTTGAGAACACACTGCCATGAGTTGAGTGCGTCGAGACCATTCGACGATTCGTCGAATCAAGTGTTGATTCGTTGAGTCTGGCGTTGAGTGCGTCGAGACCATTCGACGATTTGTCGAGTCAATTGTTGATTCGTCGAGTCTGGCGTTGAGTGCGTCGAGACCATTCGACGATTCGTCTAGTCAAGTGTTGATTCGTCGAGTCTGGCGTTGAGTGCGTCGAGACCATTCGACAATTCGTCGAGTCAAGTGAGGAGAGGATTTTTGAGGCGGTGTGACCTGGAGGAGCGATCGAAGATCGGGTTGGCATCGGGTTTTTTGCGAGAGCTGAGGGAATGGATTTTGAAGAAAACTCTATTTGCAATCCAATCTATCTTGATTTTTCCTGATCCAACGGCTTGAATTTTTTTCATGAATTTTTAGTTCATAACTATTGAAAAACCACCCTACTTCTTTTTGAGCGCTCAATGCTTATATTATCCCTAAAATTCTAATGTGTTTTTGTTGTTGTTGGCAGGAGCACAATCCTTCAACCCTGGCTTCATCAGCAGAGCCATCTGAAGCCTTTGTTGCTCAGCTGATTACGATGGGATTCGATCGCAGCTCGGCAAGACAGGCCCTCATTCAAGCTCGAAATGACATCAGTCTGGCCTCGAACATCCTTCTCGAGGCGCAATCTCATTGACCTCTATTCGCCCCGCCCCCTCGACTTAGAGCTTAGATAACACCCACAAGATGACGAGTTTTTGATGGATTTTGGATTATGTAAATTGTCCATGCATGCATTATACGCGTATGGTACACAAATTTATTAACAAAGGCGGCCTTATGTAAAATCCGAAGTGTCGTCGCATATTTCTTAAATTATACGCGCAATGAAGTTTCTTAGGTGAGATCGGACGCGTTCAAGGATGACGGTTCATAACCACTGCGTTCATGACTGTCATCTTTGTGGCAAATCGAGCTAAAGTAGTATATCAAAAATATTAAGAGTGATGCGATTGTCTTTACATTTGCCAAATTCGAGTAAAATAAATGTGATAATAATTGATTAATTCAATCTTTTAAGAATAGGACCAATCCGGGCGGACGGATTCCGTTCGATCGTTACAGTCACGAATCGCTCAAGAACCAAAGAACCGTTGATCGAATATATAAATAGGTGAAAAACCGGGTGATTCTCAAATCTAATTAGCTCTAAAAATGAATTTTTAAATGGAAATTTTAATTTATGCTCTACACTTGCTAGGCAGAATTATGAATGAATTTTAATTGATATTTTACACACAGATTATGATTATTTGTTATATCGAGGTTAATTTGATTCAAAATAATATTACATTTTACAACTCTTTTTTAGTCAACTTAACAACAATAGTTTCAAAATAGTCAACTTAACAACAATAGTTTCAAAATAAATTTTGTTGCTGTAAAATATTTTAATAAAACATAATTATGATAAAATTTAAATATTTTAAATTCATTTTATTTATTTATTTAAGTTATAGTGATTCTACGATGGTTGAACCGATCTAATCTTGAACACCTTCCAGTTCAATGTTCGGTCCGATTTTGAGATCTTGGAATAATCTCTTTTTTTTTCTACTTATTTTTTTTTTTTGCAAAAAGAATAAACTATTAAGGGTTTAACGGAAAGGAATAATGTTTTACCAAAATTTATTTTATTTATTATATATTATAGAGGTGTATTTTGAAATAATGCATAACAAAACACAAGAAATGAATGGTTTCAAATAAACAAAAATGCTTAGCTTCAAATTAAAAAGTGAATTGTAACTTTTAAAAATTAAATTGTTTGTCTTCATTTATGAGTTTATTGGCAAAAATATATAATTTGTATCTTAACTTTAATACTTTGAAATTAGTCCCATAATTGCTTTTTTTTGCATGATTTTAATCATTCAACTTTGTATGTCTAGGGAGGGACCTTAAGTATGAACTAATTTCATTAAGTTTGCAAAGATGAGGGCTCAAAATAAGGCAAAGAAAGGTTGAGGGATATACAAAAAAAAGTGTTAATTATTAAGTTCAAAGATGTTTATAAGAGGAAATATTATTGGGTTGATTACAAAACTATTTTATGTATATATTCTACTCTTTGCCTTGCAAACCTTACAAGTGCAATAGTCGAACTTCGGGCAGCGGTTAATCTTACAAGCGCAATACTCTTTGCCTTACTAGTGCAATACTCTGCCTTACAAACCTTGTGGATGTAGATGTTGAGATGGTCTACTCCCTATCTTCGTAGGTCTAATTCCAAATAATTGCGTAATAGTGTTGAAGTTCAATGATTTGAAGACCCTTACAGACCTTATGACTTCGTTTGGCGCAGCTTATTTGCTCTGGTGAGCTTGATCAAAGACGTCATTATCATAGAATAGATGTTTGACAAGACAGGTTATGACCGCTACCAAGAAAATAAATTAGTTTTGAGCATAAAATACTTGAATTTTCTTTAGTGAGACCGAGCGTTCACGAAGGACGGTTCATAACCACTGCGTCAAATGAAACCTTGTGGTAGAGACAAGCTAAATTCATATTGATGCATGCAAAAATGCTTTCATCCAAGTTCAGATTTATTTAATATTTTTACTCATTTATACTCATTTATTCTATTCCATGGATTTTAAGATTAAAAAAAGATTGATGAAATTAGGAGACCCTCCTAATGTAGCTCTTCTTCCTGCAAAAATGCTTTCTATTTGTAGCTCTTCTTCCTGTTAATGTATATTTGAGTACATAATGGGTTCACGGGTTTTTTTTAAGATATATAGTAATTTAAAAGGTTGATAATATTAGCAGATTCGCAACTCTTTAATATATGTAGGCTATGAAATTATATTTTTAGACCAATTTTTTTAAAAAATTTGTAATGCTTTTAGTGGGAAGGAAGTAGAGGGGTGAAAGCGTCGAATTCCTGAATGTCGACCCGATTCACAACCTAGGGAATTCGGGGGACGAACTTTCATCGTTTTACATAAGGGGTGTAAACGAGTCGAGCTTTGCAAAATTCTCGAGCTCGAGCTTGACGATCTCATTTTGCATGGCTAAGGCTCGAGCTCAAGACCAATATAGTGAGCTCGGAGCTCGCGATCTCGAGCTGCTCTCGAGTTTTCTAGCTCATTAGCCATTTTTCCTTTATATTTATATATATTTAAAAAGTAATAATAATAAAAAGGAAGCTCGCGAGCCGGCTCACAAGCTCATGAACAAGTGCAGACAAGCTCAAGCTCAACTGGCTCGAGCTCAACTGGCTCGAGCTTGAGTCGAGCTTTTTTCGAGCCGACTCAACTCAACTTGCACCCCTAATTGAACATCTAGTTTCCTGCTATAAATAAGAGATGTACCAAGAAAAAAAATGAAAATATGCACACGTCTTTATCTTTCCTAAGATTATTAATTACTTTTCCATTCAATCTTAGGCAGCGTTTGGCATACCAAAAATGTCATTTTATGACAATGACATTTTTGTCCAACCTCATCGAAGCAAGTAAAGCTACGATAAGCCGCGTCAAACGCAGCCTTAGTTTAATTGGATGTCGTTTCCTCCCCATGCGACTTCTAGTCTCGGTCAAGCAGGTTTAAAGTCAACCTGGGAGGGCTGTTTAATGTTTTTATATACCCTCTTGAAAAGTATAAAATGGTCAAATTAGTTGATAAAATGCAGCGTGATTAAGAAAAGTCTTAGCCAATAATTACAATTAGCGCGTTAAACAATGCCCCAAATGCAGCGACATTGTCTTACTAATTTTTTATGCCCCAAATTAGTTTTTTTTATAACGGTAGTAACATTTATCATATCAAAAATGTCATTCTATGACAATGACGTTTTTGTCCAACCTCACTGACGCAAATAAGCTACGATAAACCGCGTCAAACGCAGGCTTGGTTTAATCGGATGTCGTTTCCTCCCCATGCGACTTCTAGTCTCGGTCAAGCAGGTTTAAAGTCAACCTGGGAGGGCTGTTTAATGTTTTTATATACCCTCTTGAAAAGTATAAAATGGTCAAATTAGTTGATAAAATGCAGTGTGATTAAGAAAATTCTTAGCCAATAATTACAATTAGCGCGTTAAACAATGCTATTTCTAGTTTCCATGAGCAATGACTTTGTTTGGTTCAACTGCATCGCTTGGAGAAGCAGTGATAACTGGTGAGAAAATATAATGTTTTGTAGAGTGGTGAAAAAAATAGTGAAACTATTTAGAAGAATTGTGTTTACAGTCTTGTTTCAAACGAAGGAGCTGTTTAACTTGTTTGACTAGGTTGTGTTTGGCGCGGCTTATTTGCTCCAATGAGATTGAATAAAAATGTCATTGTCATTTCAAAATCTTATGCCCCAAATTAATTTCTTTTTTTTATAACAGTAATAATATTTGTCATACCAAACATACATTTTATGACAATGACGTTTTTGTTCAATCTTACCGGAACAAATAAGTTACGATAAGCCCCACCAAACACAACCTAAATAATTGTGCAATGTGTAGTACAACTTTTTTGAATTAAAGCAATAAAAACTATAACAAAAAGCATTTCAGTCTAGTCAATGTGAAATTTTAGTAGCCCAGAATATTTGAAAAAACAATAATAAACATAGTAATCATATATTTTTTCCAAAAAAAACTCATTGGGATGCTCCTTCATTAACAGTAGGAATATATCTTTCGAAACTCATATGCAATCAAAAGTTAACTGCATAATAACAATAAATATAGTTAATAAATTGTATATTATTGTTTACAGTATTGAACGGCGAAATGTATTGTACATGTGATATTCCATTAGTTGAGCTGTAATGTAGCCCCTTATAACGGTCATTTCAGTATCGCCCGTCTCTTCAAATGTACTAGGTGCAATATTTGAATATGTGTTGATAGTCCTTGGACGGTTGTTTAATTTGGTCTAAGCGCTTAAGCCTCTGAATGAACAAAGCATTCGTTCTCATCACAGTCGTCAAACTCCGGATCCAGACACGATGGATGTCTTCTAATATAGTTATGTAGTGTTATCGTAGCCACCACAATCATGCAGTGTGTAATGACCTGCTAGAATGTTATAATCCAAATGCTTTACTTACTTTATCAGATGTCGCGCACTTTACTGGATAAATTTTTTTATTTGCAACTGTATAACTCTAAATCCTAAACTCTAAACTGTGCAAAGTTTGCTACTCAATACTAGGTTCTGCAAACTCATTACTAAGAAAGTTGAATTCATTAGATTACCTCTTTGCATCAGTGCCGACAATAAAAATAGATTCTTTATACAAATTGTATTTGTTCTTTATTTTTGCATCCTAAGAATGAAAAGAAACTAAGTAAAATAAGGGAATTGTTAAAAGCACCGCACTTTTGGCTAATCGCATCGCATTTAGGTCTTTTAACACTTAAAATTTGTCACTCTAAAAATATACCCGCACCGCACTGTTGCTTCCTCGCACCGCACTGTTGCTTCCTCGCACCGCAGTCCTAAAATCCCGATCTTCTCCTCACGCCTACTGACGCGTCGCTGGCTCCTCCCGCCTCCTCCAGCCCCCTCGAGCCCTTTCCGTCGCCGACACCGGCAGATATCAGCGCCAACGCCGCCTCTCCTCACGCTCAGATTTTACGCCTTTCAGAAATACTCCTTGTACATGCAATTTCAGGAAAAGTGTTCAACACGAAAGTTGTAGATCTCGTCGAGATCTACAACTTTTGTGTTGAACACTTTTCCTGAAATTGCATGTACAAGGCGTATTTCAAAAAGACGTGAAAAGTTAGGAGATTTTTGGGTGCGACTAGCCAATAAAGAGTTGCGGTTAACAATCACCTATGTTAAAAGGACTTCTGAAATTTCTTTGAGAGTTCATTACTGTTTATATGTTTAGAAGTAAATTGTTGCAATATTATTGGTCCTCATCGTGAATTGTGCCCCAAGTATTATTGGGCCATATTATAGATGTCATTGATGAAGATCACAAATATTTGAAGAAAAGAGTATAATAATTTGGACAACACATTTGATGGTTTTTTTGTATCAAATATTTTTTCTATTGAGTATATATTAATATTGTAATTCAATGAGAACCTATTTTAATTCATAAATTAAGTGCAGTGCGTTTATCTCAATTACGGTGCGGATAACAATGTGCGGTGCTTTTAACAATGTGTGAAAAACTGCGGTGTTTTTAACAAAGCGGTGCGCGATTAGCCAAAAGTGCGGCGTTTTTAACAATTCTCTAAAATAAATGTCTCAAAATCTGAAGAAATTGAAACCAAAAATTCTTGTTTAAGAAAACTGAAAGCTCTAAACATGCAGGACACAATATCGAAAAACCTTGCACTTATGTGTACTTTCCAAGCACGAAAGAAATTACTTTCAATTTGGGAGGTCGGCCTTGCGCCAACCGCCTTAAGGGCGGCCGACCCCGCGACGTGCGGCGGATGGCCGCCTGCTGGCCCGGCATTGAGGCAGCACGCTGTGTGTGCGGCTTTGTGGTCAGGGGGCGACGGCTGGCCAGGAGGTCGGCTGCTCGCTCGGCCTCGCGGTCGTGAGTGGCGCAGAACCGGGGGGAGGTGGTTGTGCAAGCGGCGGTTGGCCGGGAGACTGATCGCCCGCTTGGCCTTGCGGTCAGCGTGGGGCACAACCGCGGGGAGGAGGCTGAGGGCCGGCCGCCCGCTTGGCCTCGCGACCGTGCAGGGTGCACATCGGCAATGCGGAGGTTGGGCGAGTGGTGGCCAACCACCTATCGGGCATGCGGCGGTTGATTTTAACGGTTGACGTGGAGACGAATCGAGCGATTTGATCCACGTGTGATAGTTGCGGCGGTTAGCGCATTGATTGTGCGGTGACCGTGTTTGTGGATCATGCACGTGACGGTTTTTCCCAGAACTCCCCACTATATTTGTGAGGGACATGAGAATTCCGGAATTTCTATAAATTGAGGGAAATCCCATCAAAATAAGATCCCTTAAAATTTGATAATAAATTGAATAAGAAAAACATTTAAACTTCTTATTTGTGTATCCGAAATTCCAAATGCACCGAAAATCATTCGTTATTCGAAGTCGTTTGTAGGAGTGCGTCCAAATCACTAATATTATAATAATTTTCATTTTAATTTCTCCATCCCCTTTTTAACATAAGTTTTTGTAATGAAATGAAAACTTTAGGGGAAGTTTTTGTAATTTCGAAAATAAGAAGGGTGCTGTCAGTAATTTAGCAAAGTTAGAGGGGAGGTCCCGGTAAATGGCCCTTATAATTTATTTATGAAAGTTTATTTTAAAATTTTAAACGTTACTTTTGTGATACCAAATTTTAATTTATTGAACCAAATTATGTTAATATGCGTAGAGAAAGGTTCAAATCTTGTATATACTTCTTGAATATTAAATTACAAGTATGAATAAAAATATATAGGAGAGAGAAGAGGAAGACTCAACTATACAAACAATGTGGGACTAAACACTAAATACTACACGGGCCATATTAATAAGCCAATACATCATTTTTCCCAGTATTCTCTAACATTATGCATTAATCTAATTGTACATTAATGATGGATGATATGTAATTGAGAGTCTGATATGCTTGCACATTAAAATAATAAGAGTGTAATATGCATGCATATTGAAATATTAAGTGTATAATTTGTATGAGTATTAAGTGCATGATATGCATGTGTATTAAAATAATAGATATGTGATGCATATGTACTATATTAAAATATTAGGCGGAGAGTCAGATATAAAAGATGTATAGTTTATTTGGGCGATTGATATGCATACCTTTTAATTGAATTTAGGCACCCCTTTGGTATATGCAGCTCCAAAACTATAACTTGTACACCATATTGTTATTTGTAGCATAAATAAAAAATTGTATTTAGATTTCTAAATTTTAACTACACATTCATCTACTAAATTCTTCATTAACATAAAAATTAACATAAAATTCATTCTAGATATCAATTACACATATTTGTACTAAATCCTTCTTCAATTTCCCTTTAACATGCATGATTTAAAAAGTTTGTTAAAACATTACAATGATATAGTCTTCTTGAAGTAGCAAATTAAATTAGCATATTTAGTACCATAAATAGTGTAATAGTTGTAAAAACAATAAATTCAAAAAGCATTAACCCAAAAAGTTTCATGCAAAAAAATAGGATGGTGTTACTAGCAAACTCATTTTGAATGCTAGCAAATCATTACTACTAGCAAATCACAAAATTCAAAAATGATTATTTCAAAACCATGTTGTTACTAGCAAATCACTGGAAAATGAGGTTTCGCAGCTGGTTGGCGCTCTTGTCCTCCAACTTCTTTATCCCCTTCATGTTTCTCTTCACAGTCTTCTCGATCTGTTCGTTGGAGATCGGCGGGGCGGTCTCGGCTGCCGCTGCAACTTGCACGTAAATTAGCTCACGTCAAAATAAATTTTTATAGCGCGAATCGTGTATTTTGGGATTTTGAGTCCCAAATGTATCTCATTTGAAAAAGTGATAAACATCAAAGGTTTAGATCTCATCGAGATCTACAACTTTATTGTTGATCACTTTTTGATTTGGTCCCCGAAAAAAGACACGCCGAAAATATGTACGGACGACTCGTTCCGGACGTCACTTTTTTCGGGGTTATGAGAAAATTTTAAGTGAGTTACTCTCACCTAGAATTAGGTGGGAGAATAAATAACAAAATTTGAGAGTGGGGTCCACTCCACTCCTTCAGAAAATTTTTCTTCCTCAATCTCTACTGTCGTGAAACCCTAAAACGCCAGTTCCTGGCTCATCCTCTTCACGCGACGGTACCCTACTGGGAGGTCATGGTTTCACGCGGCGCCCTCCACCTCCTCTCGCGGCGAACTTCCCCCCTCCTACTCCCGCGACGAAACCCCGACCTTCTCCTCCTCCAGCGGAGAAACCTTGACCTCCTCCAGCAGAGAAACCCAGACCTCCTGCTCCTCCAACGACGAAACCCCGACCTCCCAGTATTTTGGTGAAATACTGGGAGTTCTGATAGTATTTTGTTGAAATACTGAAAGTTCTAACAGTATTTGAACTGTATATTATGGCAGTATTGTGACCAAAAAAGGCAATAACAAACACATTGCAATTTATCAAAACGGTATAATGTTACATTATGTAATCATATTAACATCTTCTCTCCACTATTATATATATTATGATATAAAATATCTAATTTATAGATTGTATTGTGCACGATATTGAACAATATATTGACAGTATTTTTGTGAAATACTGAGAGTTCTAATAGTATTTTGGTGGAATACTGAGAGTTTTGATGATATTTGGTCAAATACTGTCAGAACTCCCAGTATTTCACCAAAATACTGGGAGGTCGAGGTTTCGTCGCTGGAGGAGGAGGACGTCGGGGTTTCACCGCTGGAGGAGGAGGCGGGTTTTCACCGTGGGGGGGAGGAGGCCGGGGTTTTGCCACGGGAGGAGGAGGCCGGGGTTTCGTCGCAGGAGGAGGAGGAGGCCGGGTTTTTGCCGCGGGAGGAGGAGGTCGGGGTTCGCCGCAGGAGGAGGCTGGGGTTCGCCGTGGGAGGAGGTCGGGGTTCGTCGTGGGAGGGGGAGGAGGCATCCTTAGGGTTTTGCCGGGAGGGAGATGAGAGATCGGGGGTGCATCAATTGTTTAGAGGAAGAAAAGAAGTGGGGTCCACTTTCAATGAGTATTTATTCTCTCATCTAGAAATAGGTGAGAGAAACGCACATAAGCTGTCACCGCCCAAGGCACATATAGCTGTCACCGCCCAAGGCATGGACAATCCCACTGAGCTCGCCGACATCGTGATCCATAACTGCCGCATCGTGCCGGACATCGGCCTCTTTCCTGACCCCTTCAAGATCCGCAATTACCATATTGGCGATCTCATCAGGCTTGAGGGGTGGATGGCAAATTCGTGCTATTGCCGAGCAAGAAAACAAAAGGGCGGAAGGGCCGCCGGGTAAAAATCTCAAGCAAGCGGAATGAACAAGATTGGTTTGCTAGTAGTAATTTTTAGGAAGAGAAAAAAAATGCAAAAGTTTGCTGAATCTGTTTTTCCTGATTTGCTAGTAACAAAAATGAATTTAAGTTGCGCAATTTTTAAAGTAATTTCCTTCTCGTTAACCTTTTAGACTTATTATGTACGAAATGTCTCAGTGTTCCCCCACTTCATAGTGATACCTTGTCCAAATAAAAAATATTGATGGTAGTGGACAAACTTTAGTAATACACAATGAAATGAAATGATTGTTGTTTATAAAGGTAATGTAAATAATCGTTATGTTTTCTGGAGACGCTGAATGTAGTGCAAGAAATGTGAAGGATTACTCGGTCGATAAATGGATAACCTAAATATTGTAGTAAGATGCAACTCTTAACCCATGTCGGGCATAGTCATCAATTTATCAATTGGCGTCGGAACCAAACAACAATCAAGAGAGCTAAGTAATTTGATTCTTCTACATGTTTCAAAAATATCATTATACAACTTTTCATGCTGACGTAGGTCATGTGTTAGATCTTGACGAACTTTCATCCAATCATCATTCATACTCAATGTCTTGCAAATAACCATGTATCCACAATAGTCATCACCCATGACATCAATAGCCTCAATAATATGTGCAGACATGTACGATGACACTTGCTTCTGCACATTTTCTAGAAAGTTATTTCTAGTTATTGTTATTATTCTTGCCACTTTTTCATATTAATTTTTAATGTTTCATTTTTACGCATCAATTCAAGTTCAAAATGTGAAGGATCCCTCTTTGTAGATTAATTTGTAATCTTCGGCGAATTTTTTCAAACTACCGTTTGCTCTCTCTTTCAATTTTAGAGGCAAACTTGGTTCTTGTGATTGTGTTGTTGACGGGTTTTCAATATCCCGCATTATTTTTCTTTTTTGAAGGTTGTTGGTGCTAGAAATGCACCTCCACATTGGCACACTTAAGGAGAGCTAGAGGGAAGGAGGATACTACGAGTTATCGATTACTAGCGATCGAGCAAATGCAAGAAGCGAGAGGGCTGCCTAAGCCTCAACACCAGACTTAGTCACTGCAGTAAATGCATCTCTTGTGACAGACTATTAATTGAATAAGAAAAATGATTACAACAGTTAAAAAGAAGAAGCTGCGTGAGCAAGAGCATGCAAAGGCACAAAACTCGAGACCGCGTCTCACAACAGTCGAGCTGGAGGATTCGAATCTGTGTGTTTTGAGAGTGTTACACCCCCCTATTTATAGGCTCGAGGGCCTGCCCAAATGGGCATGACTAAGATTACTGGCTGCCCTGGTTACAGAAGAACCGGGCAGGGGTGACGGGATACATGGTCTACAAATAAGAAAAAAAACATGTTGATAGAGAGACTAGGCGGTTAACCTTGAGTCTTGATTGCTTCTCCATTGACCTCTGCATCTTGGAAAGCCGACGTCTAGTGCGGTTAGCAGAAATTTAACCCCGCGGTTTGAACTTAAAGAAAATTTGATCGCGGGCTTCCGGGTAAACATGATCCCCGCACATTTCCAAATTTCTAGAAATTTTGGAAATGTAGGCTGTAACCGCGAGACCGTGACCGCCATAAATACTGGGAAAGCTATAAATACGCTTGAGTGTTCTGCAGATTCCAAAAAACTTCTCTAGCCACGGGACGCTACTCTTCCCTTGCGGTTAAAATTCTTCAGACCACAATGTCTGGGCTTGACATGAATCTAATGTCTACAATTGTGTCGCGTGAGACGACTGATCAGTGGTCTAAGAAGAAGAAAGTTGCCAAGAAACCCTGCACTCCAACTCGCAAGGTTGGTGAGGGTTCCAGAGTGACCTAGATCGAAACTGTAACCGTATTGAAGCCCGCCGACATCATCCGCATGCCAAATGAGGATGTGTTAATGACTTCAGATGCGTTGGTGGTCACATATGTCACCCCATTCTCTGCGGTTAACCCAGAGGATTTGAACATTGCTGTCACTACCACCCCTTCTTGTTTTGCTCATGCTGAAAATGGCAAGGCTGGATGGCAGCAGTGTTGATTCTTAAAAACCCAAGGTCAAATTAAAGGATGGTGAGTAGATCAGCTGTGGCCAAACAACAACCTTCTCTACCCCTATTGTTGTGGATATTGAGGACGAGCCTATCCTCACATCCCCAACAAAGTTTTATTTGAGGACGATCCCTAATGTTCCATTGATTTTTGACTTTCTTTTTTTTCTTTTTTTCTTTTCTCTTGTCTTCAAAAAAAGAAGATAATTTATTGAAAAATACTCTAGAGGGGGGGGGGTGAATAGAGTTGTTGCGGTCTAACTCGACGTCTTGGTTGGACCGAAATAACATGGACCGTCTTAGCTCTCGGAACGGTCGAGCGTGCACACAGTTAATAGAGTAGGCCGATTGTACACAAGCGGTTTTAACGTGGAAAAATCCCTCAACTGGGTAAAAAACCACGTGACCGGATCTATGCAAGTCAAATTCCACTATTTTCTGGTTGTTACAACTTGTTCGTGAAGTCAAGGGTGAAAAACCACCTCTCGTTATAGCTTTGGGTCGGGGATGAGAAAACACTTGACACACGACGGACGACAGGTCATCGCGCCGGGAGTTGTTACAAATTGCGCTTCACGCTGGTGGTCTTCGGTTAGCGGATTGCTGACTCTGGACGTTGAGAGGAGCACCTGGAATTGCGGTTGTGGGGGCCACTTAGAACTTGAGAGACTTGGCTTCGTCGGGTGGCTTCGACTTGACTCGCACGTGACTCGGGTGCAGCTCGGGTGTTGCTCGTAGGAGGAATTCAGCAGAGCTCCAACCTGAGGAAGAAGAAGACACGGAGGAAAAAAGATAATAAATAAGGAGGCAGGTGGCTCCTTTTATAGGCTCCAAGTGGTGATTATGGTTGTTAGGCGGCTATCCGCACACCATAACCACCACCATGATTATTTTTAGTATAGTTTAAATGCGCATATTTCGCTATTTGGAGACCATTTAAATAAATCATAAATTATTAATTAAATCGCCTCCACTAACCCGGTGGTGAGTGGGTGGTTATGCGTGAATCAGACGACCGGGAACGCCCCCCACTGATCGGACGACGACAGCAGAACTCCACGGTCGGCCGGCGAACTCGCAGCAAGTTCGCCGGCGAGGGGAGGACACCCGACGACGGCCAGGGAGGGCCCCCGACCGCTCCCTTTGGCCGTGCGCCGGCGGTCGAGGGAGGGGGCGGCTCGGGCGGCCTCCCCATTGGTCGTGCTGGCGGCTGAGGAAGGGGCGGCCCGGGCGGCCGCCCACTTGGCCGCACAGGCGGTCGAGGGAGGGGGCGTCCCAGGCGGCCTCCCCCTTGGCCGGGCGGCCGAGGAAGGGGCGGCCTGGGCGGCTGCCCCCTCGACCGTGCCGGCGGCCAAGCGAGGGGGCGGCCCGGGCGGCCGCGCCGGCGGTCGAGCGAGGGGGCGGCCCGGGCGGCCGCGCCGGCGGTCGAGCGAGGGGGCGGCTCGGGCGGCCGCCCCCTCGGCCGCGCTGGCGGTCGAGCGAGGGGGCGTCCCGGATGGCCGCCCCCTCGGCCGCGCCAGTGGCCGTGCGAGGGGGAGAACCGGTCGGCTGACCCCTTGGCCGCGCCAGCGGCAGACCGGGCGGTCGCCCCCTTGGCCGTGCCGGCGGCCAAGCGAGGGGGCAGCCCAGGCAGTCGCCCCCTTGGCCGCATAGCGGGCGGCCGAGGAATGAGGTGGCCCGGGCGGCCGCCCCCTTGGCCGCGCTTGTTGCCGTGGGAGGCGCGGCCCGGGCGGCCGCTTCCTCGGCCGCGGTCGGCACGACGAGAGAGGGCGGGCGAGGGGGAGGTCGGTCGCTCGCCATCAGCGAGGTGGGGCTCGCGGCGTTTTGCCCATTACGCGTGATGGGCTCGTTGCACGGGGGATCGGATGTCACAACCTGCATTTTTCTCCGGAAGAACAAGTATCAGAGTATGAGAAAATGCGCGTCGTGATGCCACGTCAGGCAGGGGATAACTGCCGACGCTCAGGCAACAGAAACTATTACCATAAAAATATTCATAAGTTTAATGTTTGGAAAGCTGTTTATATTTATAAGGGTCGTATCCCTCGGCTCAGTGGTTTATTAACCCACTGAGAAGAAAACATAATTTACGCTGCGGAAAATACCTTGATTTAATTAGATTAACATTCTACATGAGTGCAAACATCCTCGAAGGACATCCCATGGTATGCAAGACTCTAGATTTAGTATAAGTAAGGAAATACCTTTTACGCTAGTTGTAAAGTACTTCTTTTAAGTTTGAAGACATGAGATGTATGCCATACTATTAGTAAGGTTTAATACTCAAAATAACTAACATGCATCCTAGCATAAAACATTCCCAAGAGACAAGTAACCGCTCCCAATTGGATAACCAATCAACATAGAAGAGTATACAGTAGACTGAGAAAACAACCACCGAAGGGCGCCAACAAACTGACACAAACCCCTCGGTGTACACAAAAGTCTGAGTCAACAAAGCAACTAAACAATCTCACCTAAAGTGAGAGAGACACTCCTGCAAAGCGGTCAACCAAAATGCAGCTCCAAACTAGCTGCTCGGATGGCCGCAACCTGGATCTGAGGCATTCAAAGACAGAATACCTCAGCACAAATATAGCAATGCAAGTGGCAAAAAGAGAGAAAAGCAAACAACCCTCAGCGAGCAAGCTGTCAAACTCTGCAACAAGTCAGTAAATGAACGAGATTATAGCAAACAAAGCATCAACAAAAGTTGAAGGAAATGCACCAAGTGCCTCGGGAAAACCACCCGCTTCGGCTCAAACCTACTGGAGCAAAGCAAGAAATTGCAAACCAGCCAATATCCATAACAAGGATAGGAGCAATAGTCCAAGAATCAAGATAGGACAATCATTAACACTTAGTGATCCTCGTCTCGGAGGAGTGGGTGACTTCAAAGGCATTAAATTTGCTTGTAACGACCTGGAAAGCTAAATGGCACAGCATCGCCCGGCCCACTAGCAACCCATGGAGGACCCATGGCGCTCCAATGGTGTAGCCGGAATCTACAAGACCTGTCACGGAAACCAACACCCACAGAACACCTCACAAAGACCTCGGCATCACTGCATGCTAGCAAGTCGATACAACTGACCGTTCCCTCCATATTAACTTCTTACAACGTCTCCTGGACACACTTTCCAAGGATTGGGGTCAAAACCCCAAAACAGGCCCCCAAGGACCTCACTCGACGAAAACAGGGGACGACAGACAATTCCTTCAGAATTCTTTGAGTATCACCATTGATACTCGACGGATTCGTCGAGAATGGTCGACGAAGCCGACGGGAGTCGTCGAGTATCGCCGCGATACTCGATGATTTTCCCTAAATTCGTCGAGTATCGCGACAATATTCGACGATTTTGCCTGGGATTCTCGACGATTTGGCCTTCACTTCTCGACGACTCTACCTTGTCATTCTTGCCGATTCTCGCCGATTCTCGCCGATTCTCGCCGATTATAACTTAGCGTATAACGGTTAGTCCTAGCGATACTCGACGATCCCTCTATTGATACTCGCCGAATCTACCTAAGGATACTCGCCGACTATACCATGTCATTCTCGCCGATTCTACCTTGTACTCTCGCCGAATATACCTCAGCAGTCTCGTCGATTGCCTTAGCATTCTCGACGAAAATGCCTTAGCGTTCTAAGACGGTTAGGCCACGGGTAACACAGTACTCGTCAATTCCTCGAAGGGCTCTAAGTCCGCTTTCCTACCTTAGCCTAGATTTCTCATGGATAACAGCCCTATAACTTACACCTAGTCAAACCGGGAGCAAGAAAGGAAGATAATAGGGAAGAATGAAGCAAGCAAGGGAAGAAGTTCCACTTGCCTCAAAACCCACGGAAAAGACACCGCCCGTCCAGGCCGCTTCCAGATCCGGCCACAAGGAGCACCGAGCAACGGTTCCTGAAACTTTTGGGAGCAAAATCAAGCCAAAACCCCTAACCCTAACCTTCAAAAGTCAAGGAAACGGACAAAGCTTACCTCTACCGAGAAGCTCTTGCCGAGAGCAGCCCGAAAATCCACTCAGACAAGGAAAACGAACCCTCCAGCTCAGCACACCGCCGACCAAAGCCCCGCCGAGTCCGCCTCTCCCAGATCTTTCACAAAAACGAGGATGCCGTCGGGTGCGGGAAGAAGAAGATGCCGACCGGCCCCAAATCCTATCTATCCTATTTATACTATAATAAAACCTAATATATTATATAATATAAATATATATAATAACACACAATCTTAATACAACGCCCAACACAAACGAACTCGGAAACGCGCGAAACTCGCGCCGTAGCCAGAAACCAACGCTAAGAACGCAACGGCGAGGTCGAAATCCTAATCCGATGGGCTGAACTCAGGAAAACACCTACCAAAACCAAAACACAAGCGGCTCCGCCGAGTCACCAAACAGACCCGGTCTGCTAGGGAATCTCGCCAACATGCTAAGATACAACCCTACAGAGAACTCAAAGAGCCAAAACATACTCGAACAACGGCACACGCCAGACACGTGCTAAGGTAACGCTTCTAAAGGATATCGGGAAAAAAAAAATCAGGGGCGTTACATCGGACACGGTGATCGCGCGCGCAGTCAATCCTCTGATCCCGCTTCTTTTGAGGTGGAGATCATGGGTGTTTTGTTATGTGCACACCTAATCTTTATAAAATTGGGGTCATCCCCAACAAAAGTATTTAAATTTTAAGAGGCTCAATTTCATTATTTTCACAGATCCACACAACAATTAAGTTTATATCTAAACCTTAATCTAATTACAACAATCACAAGTATTGAGCAACAAAAGTAAAGGAAAAACGTAGAGAAAATGCACAATACAAACGACACAAAAAGTTATAGTAGTTTCCTAAATGTACAACCCCGTGTCCGCCGAAGGGGCCCCAGCAAGCAGGCGGGCCGGGCCCCAGCCGCCTCTCTCAGGCGGGCCAGCCCCCGCTCGCCTCTCCTAGGCGGGCCGGGCCCCAGCCGCCTCTCTCAGGCGGGCCAGCCCCCGCTCGCCTCTCCTAGGCGGGCCGGGCCCCAGCCGCCTCTCTCAGGCGGGCCAGCCCCCGCTCGCCTCTCCTAGGCGGGCCGGGCCCCAGCCGCCTCTCTCAGGCGGGCCAGCCCCCCGCTCGCCTCTCCTAGGCGGGCCGGGCCCCAGCCGCCTCTCTCAGGTGGATCGGCTGCAGTCCACCTCCCTCCAGGTGACAGGGGGTGACTCAACGAGAGGTGCGTATAACCAACCAGAACAGCGGGGTTTGGCTGTTGGCAGGCCAATCCGAGGGACTCTTTAGTAAATTCAGACCGCCAGGGGCAGGTTATTTGCAGACCATCCAAGGTAATCTATAAATAGGACCCAAGGGGTACCTCAGAAGGCACGCTTACTAGTTCATAAATCTTATAGCGCTTTCTGAGGTACCTTAGCCCGGCAACTGGTTAAGGAGGGGAAGCGCTCTAAGATCTTCCGGGTGTGTGGTGGGACCTCCGAGCCGGGCCCTTGGTCCTGTTCTCTGTCTCTCTCTCTCTTTTTCTTGTCATTTTCTTGCAGGAGCGAAGTAGGTGCGCGACCACCCCTTCCCCAAGGGTCGAATTCCACAGAAACCGGTTTTCCGGTTTCAACACTAAATATCGGGTACATCCACTCTTCTTGCTTAGCAGGAATCCACTATCACTAGTGCTGAGTCTTTTGATATGTAGACTCTTAAAACTAGGACTTTTGATAAGATGTCAAAAAACCACCGAGTCTCTTGATAAAGAGACTCTTAGAACCAGTACTTTTGATACGGTGTATATAACCATTGAGTCTTTTGATAAGAAGATTCTTAGAACCATGAATTTTGATAAGGTGGCAAATAACCATCGAGTCTTTTGATAAAGATGCTCTTAGAATCACTGAATCCTTTGAAGAGCAATTCTCAGTACTCTTTTTAAACAGGTTGGATTTAAGTGAAGTTTCCACAAGAATATCTTCTTTGATGCTTGCTTGCATGCATGCTGCTATATATTCTTCAGAGTAGAAGAATATCCAAAGAGAAAGAAGGAGAAGATAGAGCAGCGGTTCACTGGATTCAACAAGCTACACTATCTTAATTTTCATTTTGTATATTAATTGTTGTATTTATAACTTCTTTCTCTGTTACTTCAAAGTGTCTGGCAAACAATACGACTGAATAAAATATTCAAAATATTCCTGATTGCTGGCAGACAATATCTTCATTATACTTTTTCAAATCAAGTTCCAATGAACTTAACTTCTTTTTTGAGATGACTATGAGTTAATTGCCTATGTTTAGAATATATTATTTACCAAATCAAGTCTCAAGATAAATATTTCTTTCTTGAAATGAGTTGTAACGTGTAGAAGGTAGGGATGTGAATATCTTGGAGAAAATTTACCGTTACTGAAGGAGTTCAAAGTGGCTTCTTAGAAGTCGACGCAACTTGGACTTCACTATTCGACGTAGGTCTTAAAAGTAGAGAGGAGAGCTCTGTGTAACTCTAGGAAGATGTCGACAAAGCTTAAAATTTACTAATCAAAGCAACTTGGACTTCTCAAGTCGACGTGGATGTTAGAAGTAGAGAAGAGAACCCTAAACATCTTTGGGAAGATGTCTATGCAGCTTGAACTTCACTAGTCAACGCAACTCTTAGAAGTAGAGAAAAGAACACTGAGTGCTTGTATTGAATAGTACTCGATGCAACATCAATAAGAATCATCGTAATGTTGATATGTACTCAGAGCAGCTAGCGTTGACATCTTCCCAACAGAATAAAAATAATCTTTCTATATATTTTAAGGCTTATCATAAAATCACTCTAATCTAATCTGATTTATTAAATCAGAGTTTTTCCCAACATCTTCCATTTCTTTTCTTTGCTTGTCCTTTCCTACTCTTTTGTTTTTGCTTGTTCTTTTCTTTTCCTTTATTCATTGCTTGTTCTTTCCTTTTATTTTATTCTTTGCTTATTCTTTTATTTTGTTCCTTTTTGTATAAAGATATGGTCAAGGGTAAATATATTTTCTTTCATTTCTTTTTCTTTTGGGCCTGACTCACATGATAAGTTTTGTGAGGTATTCTTGCTATTACTATTGGATCTAGTGGCCAATCTTAGAGGGGGTGAATAAGATTTTGGACGTTAATTGGAAATTCAAAATATTTTAGTCCAGAAAAACTAATTCTGGAAGCTACCGCGGGACTTTAGGTAGCTAACGCATGGCGATAGGTCACATCCTCGTTTTTTTGGGCAAATTCCTCCTTGGAGATCTATGCACCATTTAGAGAATCATAGGCTAACAATCACAACGTTATACGCAACAGAAGAAACAAAAAATGATTTTCATTACAAACTAAATCAACAACTATTTTTAACGATTACAAAAACTTGATCTCCATGACGGAGGAGATCGAAGGCGGTGAAGAAAGAAACTCTTTTGGTTTTCTATACTGACCCACTACCCGGACCGGTTGGCTCTCTCCCTTTTCCTCTAAGAAAGGTCTTCGAGCCGACTCTTCACCTTCATACAAGAAAGTGTCTTAAAGCCCTGCTAGATCCCCCGATCTAGATGGCCTTTCCCCGGGACGATTTCTCACGTAATCCTCCCCGGATTCCAATGACCTCTACCGGCCGATTTCCCTTACACAAAGAATACAGAAAATAAAGAAATACACAAAGGTATGAAAAGATTAAAGTTTGAATCTCCCTTGAGATAACTCCTCCTTTGAGAGATCTGTGATCGGTGCTTGAAATCTTCGTGCGCTTGCAACAAATCAACTTCTTCGTAGTCGTTGTTGTCCTTGGCTCGACAGAGTTCTTCGTGCGCGAACGGTATGGATACGGTTTTCTTTTCCTTCGATGGAGACGGCGGAATGGAAGCACAGAGGCAGCTACCAGACCGTAGAATGCCGAATAACGACTGTCATTCATGACGAATAATGTGTGAGGCACATCGGTCTTTTATATCCTAATCTGGTGGTAATCAGAGAATGCATCAAAGAAACTCATGTATGAATACCCAACCGTAGAATAGACTAAATAATCTATCTAAGGAAAGATGTAACAATCTTTAAGACATGTTTTATTAAGTTTTTTGAAATCAACACACATTCGCCACTTTCCCTCAACCTTTTCACCATTATAATATTAGAAACCCACTTTGGGTATTGAATCTCCCTGATGAACTTGGCTTTGAGAAGTTTGGCCATCTCCTATGTAACACCTATATCCGTCACATAACATATAACAGTAGGTCCGGTTGGGGCCCGACGTCATATACCACGGACAGATCGGTGGGTTACTCATTGAAACCAATCAACCAATCACAACGTCCTACACAGAGCACCTAGCGGAAGCAAATTATTAAGTTGCACTGATAAAAGAACCCAGTCAAGCATGAATGTCCACTACAATAAACCCATAGGAATGTATACTACACAAATATTGGCCTTATGACCTTACAAAAGTTTGTTCAATAAAAGTGTCTTCCAAACCTCGGCACGCAGGCCGGTCACACATGAGTAAATAAGAAAAACACTCAAAATTAGGCCTTCGAGGGCCGGCACAGCAACTTGGGCTTTAGCCCTCTATTTACCGCTCGGCTCCGCAGCACCTGCAAGCAACAATCCACCGCATGGTGGTAAACAAAAGCAACGGTCAGCTATGCTGACCAAATTATAACGACCACACCCCCAACTCGGGGCGGCGATGATCTTTCCCTGCACATTATTAGCATAACAAAGCAGTATAGTGTAAACACACTTCATCACAAGCGTAGGCACGCACGACCACACACCTCGTGCACTCAGGGCATATTCACAGCGAACCGGCCAACGTCATGTCAATTTAAGCCATAGACGTTCCCGTCTCACCACCGTCCCTTGGACGGCCAACCATATGAGCATTTTGTCTTCCTGGCATTGGTCGCATCAATTAAAGCCATAGACCGCTGAAGACCCTCATCTATGCAAACGGTTCCACCGAATGACATACGGGTACGGTTCCGCCTGACCCGTGCTCATACTGCAATGTCAATTTAAGCCATATGCGCAGGTCAAGACTTCCCGAGTCCCGTTTCCATCACACAATTCACATAATCCGGTTATTCTCAAGTTGGCTCCCTGGCCACCATATTGGCAACATCCCGCATTTGCTTAGTTTTCCGGGTGCACCTTGGAGTTAGTTCCCAAGGCTCCCAGTTGCAATCTATCTCGTAGAAAACCCGGAAAACAACCATTCACACGGAGTCTTCTCCGGTTATTATGCAATGCAACATCACCGATCCAGACAAACTTGTTCGGATAGGCTTCACACATCATGCCTATGTCCGTTCTCGCATACGGACTCTACACAAGAGGGACTTTACATATCTACCCCAAGGAATGCCTCAACTCATCGCACACTCGCGTGAGAGGGCTTCCTATGCAAAGGAAAAGAGGACTTCACATGTCCTAGGATGAGAATCATTACCCTAGCATTTTTCCTTGGCGCCATGGAAATCTAGGCAGATGGAAAGCACCGCAATCTCCTTGCCTCCGCAGATCCGAAGTCGGCTTGCGATTTGGAGCTCCGAAGCTCCGCCGGTGACCGGATCTAGCTCTTCTTCTTCCTCCTTGCACTCCCTTCTCTCTAGCTTTTGAGAAAGAGAATGCTCAAGTAGAATGGGGGTTTTCAAGCCCCATTCCTGAGTATATCTCCTCAGGAACATCCCCCAGCTGTTGGATCCCAAACGAAGGAAATGGACGGTCACAATTCAGCCCAAAATTAGAAATCCTAGGCCGAACATGGCCTGCGACACGCCCGTGTCCAGGGCCGTGTTAGTCATTCGCCGTCATTCCGAAATCCCGACCAGAACACGGCCTGTGACACGGCTTCTAACACGCCCGTGTCACATGTGATATGCCCGTGTCAGGGCCAGTGTCACGCTCCGTATGCATAATCAAGAATTCTCCTGAGCTGGACACGGCCTGTGACACGGCATCTGACACGCCCGTGTCAGTTCCCGTGTCAGTGCCCGTGTCGCCCGTGTTATTGCCCGTGTGCACAAAACAAAAATCTCCCGAGTGGGACACGCCCTGGGACACGCCCGTGTCCCAGGCCGTGTGCCTACACCCGACGATCGCTGATCGCCAAAAAGTCAACCACGTGACCCATGGCCGAACACGCCCATGACACGCCCTGGGACACGCCTGTGTCCCAGGCTGTGTCACCTGCTCCAAGTCCCAGACTTGGCTTAAACTTCACCCGTCCCTCTTTTGAGTTTTGGGGTGTTACAACTCTCTCCCTCTTAAAAGAATTTCGCCCACGAAATTACTAAAGGAAAGAAAATGGAAAACTTTAAGCGGTACCTGAGCGGAATAACTCTGGGTACTCCTCCAGCATAATCTGCTCCCGTTCCCAAGAGAGATCCTCCCGGCCGCAATTGTCCTACCGGACCTTGACCATCCGGATCTCCTTGTTACGGAGTCGCTTGACCTCAAAGTCTTCAATATGAACGGGCTTGACCCTAGTCGTCAACCCTTCGTCCACCAACACATGATTAACTGCGATCACCTGCGAAGGCTCTTGCACCGCCTTCCGTAATACAGAAATGTGGAATACATCGTGTAGTCCACTCAACTCCACTAATAGCCTCAAATGATAAGCCGCTTCGCTGACGCGCTCCAAAATCTCAAAGGGTCCAAGGTATCTTGGGCTAAGCTTCTTCAAGCGTCTCACCCGCAAAACACCCTTGAACGGCTTTACTTTCAAGTACACCCAATCGCCGACCGCGAACTCCACGTTCCGGTGCTTGGCATTGTAGTACTTAGCTTTTTTGTCCTGAGCGATCAGCAAACGCTCTCAAATGATCCCCACCAAAGAAGTAGCACTCTCCACCTCCTGTTTCTTGTACAACCTTGCCTCACCCGTTTCTAGCCACGATAACGGTGTGCGACACTTCCTCCATACAGGGCCTCGAAGGGCGCCATTTGAATACTCGTCTGGTAACTGTTGTTGTACGCAAACTCCACCAAATACAGGTGGTCTTCCCAATGCTTCCCAAAGTCTAGAACACACATGCGGAGCATGTCTTCCATAGTTCTGTTGACCCTCTCGGTCTGCCCATCCGTCTGCGGGTGGAAGGCTGTGTTGAACTTCAATTTAGTCCCCAGCATCTGTTGCACCAACCTCCAATCATTGGACGTAAAATGCCCATCGCGATCACTCACGATGTTGCGGGGCATACCGTGTAGTCTGACTATATTATCCACATATAGTTTCGCCAGTCTCTCCTCTGAATCATTCTTCCTATGCGGAATAAAGTGTGGCACCTTTGTTAACCGGTCTACGATCACCCAGATGGCGTCGTTCCCCTTCTGCGAGCTTGGCAAGCCATGCACAAAGTCCATCGATATGTCGTCGAACTTCCATTCCGGAATAGGAAAGGATTTCAAGAATCCTCCAGGCTTTTGGCACTCCGCCTTTACCAAGGCGCACGTTTGACACTTTGCCATAAACTGTAAGACCCCCTTTTTTTTTTCTTTTTCAACCACCGGGGTCTTAGGCCCAGAACCGCCGCTTTGCGGTGACACCTTCACGTCCTGAAGGGTCATCACCACAAGGCGCCGATTCTGCCGGCCAAATCGATCACAAAAAGTAGCACAATTATTGAAGTAATAGTAAACAGTCCACAATAACAAAAACCACATATATAAATAAGTAAGCTCCACGAAGGGAGTGTCCACAGAAACATCAGAGTACTATAAATACGGGCTTATGCCCGGTACAAAATGTCCTCACTACAAGTCTCTCATGCGGAAGCGAAACAGTAAACTACTCAAGGATCGAGACTCACGGTCCCGGCTGTGTGAACTCCGGAGCTAGACTGCCCCATCTCTAGGCGCACCGATCTCTGGGGCTGCTCCTCCATGCTGGGCTCCACGATCCCCTAAATGATGCGGTTTGAAAACCGTTAGTCATAAAGACTAAGCCCTATCATCCCCTACCCCTTCCCCCCCATGGCTCCTAGGTACCGAGCGGAGAGGAAGAAAGGGAAGGACATGAAGGTGGAGATTAACATGAAAACAGATGGCAGCGGAGACTAATCTAGCAAGTTGTATTAGGTGAGCAGTTAATAAGTTGTTGTAATAGGTCTAGCAGTAAGAAAAGTAATTAAATGAATTTAAACCTTCACTTATGCGAGAACACATAAGCAAAGGGATCTTTTACAAGGCTCCCATCGTATAAGTGTCCCATACCACTTATACCTTGGGGTGTCGGTTATCAAACAGCAGGGGTTATTATATATTGAAAATAACCTTTGATTTATAAACTTGCCCACACAAGCTTATAGACCAAGGGGTCGTTTTGCAGGTCCTAATGTATAAGCGTCCCATTCCACTTATACTTTAGGTGTCAAGGTTGTTATGAATGATTATGAAATGCAACTATATGGTGGGTATGTTATGTCATGCAGTGCAACTCACACACCCGACTCTGTGCACACAGACCTTTAGTTCCCCCTTTCGGAGCCGTTACCTCCCAGGATACCTCCGTAGTGGCAAACGGAAGCGGTGGGTTGGGCCTCGCCCACCTCCAAAACCAGTAAAGCACACTGGTCTGACCTATCGTACGCCTCAACGCTTGGTGCACAAAGCGGACGCCTGCGTACTCTTGCCGGCTGGCGCACCGGACTTCTGTTGGCGGAGTGCTAATCACCCCGCCGAGTCAACGATATTGGTGTCGGTGCAATCGAACTCCCCGATATCGAAAGACCCACCACCTTAACTTTTCCTATTTTATGCACATGCAAGTTAAATCGTAAGCACACAAAACCGAGCCGAAGCTCCCCCGGACCGAAACGTCCGTCTCCAAACCAACCGAGCCGAAGCTCCCCGGACCATCCCGTCCGTTTCCCAAATCAACCGAGCCGAAGCTCTCATCAACCTTCCTGTGCCAACCGTGTTGTGACGAGTGCAGCCCTAGTTACTAAGTTATTCTTGTCGGTTTGTTATTACAGTTTACGTTAGCCCAGGACTGCCCCCGGTATACCCCGTGAAGGGCTCTCAAGGGGCACTAGGAACCAAGACGGTGCATTACGGCCCGAAGTTCCCTTTCGCAAGGCACTTATTGTTATTGGTTGTTTTCCCTTAGCCCGATTCCCTTCTCATATTACGATAGACTATCCTAGGGTGATTTTTAAACCTTCCACTCCTCGGGGAAGACGATCTTTCGTCGAGCCCGAGCACCTCTTAACTCTAGCTATCACCACTACTCACTACTCTTTATATCTTCCTAATGTAATTTCTTCCACAATTGTTCACCCAGACAAAATGTTTAAACCTCAAAGACTTTCTCAGATCGTGTCCTATTGCATCTCACAACCTGCTATATGCAGACCGACCTAGGATACATGTCGAACCGGTTATGCAATGATCCATTACTCATCCAAATGCCCTAAACTATTTACTGGAGACTTATCTTGGTATAAATAACCTAAATCCAGAGAATGGAAATTTTCTTAATTTATTTGGCATTTAATTAAATTCCTCGAAAATCTCAAGGGCCACCGGTTTGAACATGAACTATCCTAATTATTCATGCAAGATGTCCAGCAAATTTATGATAATTAGTAGACTATCTCAGAAGGCTAAATCCTAAGTATCATAATTTTCTATCATCAAAATAACCTGAAAACTATTTTGGAAATAATCTCTAATTTCTATAGTTTATGAATCAAGTACAGAAAATATTCTTCCAAAAATTCTAAATAAATTATGACATGATGAATAAGGGCTAAAATTTGCACTGGCTAAGTTTCATAATTTTCCAGCAAGCATTTTATCCATAATAATTTTTTAAACATAAAAGCCCTTTCTATCATTTGTGAATAAAGTACTAGATTTACTCAACATAAAATTCTATAAAAATTCAGGGATCAATGTTCTACAAGTCAAGATCTAAATCCAGAATTTTAACTGATTATAATTAATTTAAAGCCTCAAATTAATTAAAACAACAAATTGGGCTAATAATCCTTTAACACATGAAGTATAATATATATTAATCATAAAATTCCAGAAAAATTACCATGAGTCTAAAACATCCTAAAACCCCCTCCTCCCGAGTTTCACAATTTTTGGATTAGCTTTAGTGCTTAAAATAACTAAATTACGTTTCCATCCTAATCCTACATCTCAACTTTTGAGGTACCTAACTACCTCCAAATCCATCACTATTTCAACCAGAGGGTTTTCATCATATCATCCCCCTCTCCTCCAAATTTCAAGGGCATACAAGAGCTTTTGCTCCTATGTCCTTCACAAACCTCAAACTCCCACCCGTTGGAGTTGAGCCAATCTCTTAGGGTAAAATCCACCCTAAGCCACACCATGTTACCCAAGAGGGTAGACATAGACTCAACAAATCAGTGGCCGACAACTTCAGCCTCTCTTGAGGAGATTTGTCCACTCCATCTCCAATTGTACTTTTCCCCAAAGTACCCCTCACCAAGGCCTATCTAGGACTTGATAATTCCCTATTCAAAACTCGACCAATCGAGTTGAAATTTTGTACAGATCTTAATATTGATGCCAGGGACCACCACCCAAAATTTGGGGGAGTTTGGGCTTAATTTCATCTCCTAATTAATTTTATATTGTTTATTAAATTTTTACAAAAACTTTAGACAAAAGTTCTCCAAAAATTCTCATTTTTGGACAGCCTCTCGATATACACATTATAGACCTCCAGTCCAAATTTCAAGTCCTTTGGACGTGTTATGAACCGTGGGCAACCATTTTAATTTCTGGTTAACCTAGGTCTTGATCCCACCAAAATGAGTGCTGTGTTCAAACCACTCACCCAAATTGAATAAAATCAATTTTAAATTAAAGTAGACCCCGAGGGCTACAACTTTTGTCTCTGGTCATTTTTCCTAAATCGGCCTCTAAGTGCTTCGTTTTGCAGCCTCAAAAATACATTCAAAATAACATATTTTTCCATTGTAATATATAATAATCTATGTATTAAAATATTAATTCCACTGTTCATCTTCTTCATGAACCCGAAAACCAGACACAGGAAAAATCATTTTTCCTGTAAGCATTCCGTGATCCGTTGTCGGCCGTCCGGTCACTTCCCTGGCCAGCCACCACCACCACCACCTCCGTTGAGGCGATGGCTAGCGGTCGGCGGTGGTTTGGCCGCCGGAGGTGGCGGTTTCCGGCGAACTCGAAATATCTTTTTCATGGTTTTTCCATGAAAACGAGAGATGGATCCGGCTCTGTTGAGCGCGAATCTCCTTCCTAAGAATCCTAAGATCTACCCATGAAAGAGAAGGAGCAGAGGAGGACCTTGTTCGCGGTTTGGAGGCGAGAAGAGCGACGAGGTGCCATGGCGCGGTGGTGGCGTTGCTGAACTCCTCCTTACAGCAAGAACAAGGATCTGCTTCGTTTGCTTGAGCGTGTAACCCTCTCCTCTTTCCTTAAGTGGGCTTTTATAACTCAGGAAGTGGGAAGATGAAATGGTAACCGCCATTATGTCTTAACGTTTCGGTTACGGTGAAGGGATAAGAAACGGTGGAAAACTGAACCGGTGTATCCAGCTGGCGGTTTTCTATTGGACCACCCTTTCCTTATTTATTATTTATTTACAGAAGGAAAACGGCCTGAAATTACTCCTGGTGTAACTTCCCAAGCCAACATTTATTTCCACGCGCGTTAGAATTATTTCGGGCCTGAACTGTCGTTTCGGCCAATGTCACGGGCGTGACACATAGGTCACGGGCGTGACAGGCCCGGGCAGCCCATTCTGGGTTCGACGATCGTCGAACTGAGATCGACGATCGTCGATGGATGGTCACGGGCGTGACACCTTGGGTCACGGGCGTGACAGGTCCGAATAGCAGATTTTGGGTCGACGATCGTCGAATTGAGATCGACGATCGTCGAAGGCTGGTCACGCCCTAAGTCACGGGCGTGACACCTCGGGTCACGGGCGTGACATGCCCGAACGGCAAGTTTCGAGGCCGACGATCGTCGAATTGAGATCGACGATCGTCGATGGGGTCACGCCCTAGGTCACGGGCGTGCCACTCATGTCACGGGCGTGACATGCCCGGGGCGCAAGCCCGACGATCGTCTCACGGCGATCGACGATCGTCGATGGGGTCACGCCCTTAGTCACGGGCGTGACACCTTGGTCACGGGCGTGACATGCCCCGTCAGCACGATCGACGATCGTCTCGTGGAGATCGACGATCGTCAAAGTAGTCACGCCCAAGTCACGGGCGTGACGGGTCGGTCACGGGCGTGACCAACCCTTGACCCGAAAACTCAATTGATTTATTTTCACTTTTTGTGCTCCCTGGGGTTCTGACTCGACCATCCGACTCCTAGGGGTCTAGCCGGAAATGGGATGTTACAAATCCCAATAAACAAAACAAAAATTTCGTCCCCGAAATTGAGGTTGAGCCTACGGGGATTTCTATCGGAACGAATTAATCTTGTAACATCCCATTCGATCTTTCTATTGGGTTCAGGCGATCGTTCGTTTGATAACGAAGACAATCTCCCCAATAAACAAAAGATTAGCCCCTACCATTCTGATTAAGTGTGCATACCTAGGTCCTAGATTTCCCTTGTCTAGTCTTAACATTCCAAAACAAGAAGGCAGTTTATAGTATACCGAGAGGTGGTGAGATGTACCTGACTGAACAACTCCGGGTATCTTTGCCTCATCAGATCCTGCGGTTCCCAGGTGTGCTCCTCCTGACCGTGATTTCTCCACAAAACCTTGACTAAGGGAATCTTCTTGCGGCGCAAGATCCGCACTCCTTTGTCATCGATCCGAACCGGCTCCAAGTGAACAGATCGGTCTGAAGCTACCGGCCCTTCTGTGGTCAAAATTCGCTGCTCCGGGCGTAGTAGAGCCCTTCTCAGCGAAGAGATATGGAAGACGTCGTGTAGAGCTGCCAGCTCTGGTGGCAACTCTAGCCTGTAGGCTAAGGGTCCGATCCGCTCTAGGATCCGGTAAGGGCCCATGTACCTAGGGCTGAGTTTCTTCCTCCGACTGCGCACCCGTGAGACTCCGTGCATGGGCCGGATCTTCAAGAACACTCGATCTCCTACCCGGAACTCCACCTGACGATGCCGAGCGTCATAGTATTTTGCTTGTCTGCTCTGCGCCTCCAGCATCCTATCTCTGATCAGTCTCACCTGGGCCTCTGTATCTTCCACAAAATCCGATCCCAACAGCTTCGGATCCTCGTCTTGAACCCAAGAAAGCGGGGTCCTACATTTCCTTCCATACAAGGCCTCATAAGGCGCCATCCTGATGCTGGACTGGTAGCTATTATTGTAGGAGAACTCGACCAACGGTAACATCTTCTCCCACGGCTCCCCTCGGTCCAGTATACACAGCCGTAGTAAGTCCTCCAAGGTCCGGTTGGTGCGCTCGGTCTGCCCGTCCGTCTGAGGGTGGAAGGCCGTGCTAAAAGTCAACCGGGTGCCCAAATATGCCTGCACTGACCGCCACTCCCTGGATGTAAACCGTCCATCGCGGTCCGACACTATCGTCCGGGGCACGCCATGATATCGGACATACTGCTCCACAAACTTCCGTACCAGCACTCCCACCGAGTCGTCCTTCCTGATCGGTATAAAGCGGGCCACCTTCGTCAAACGATCGACAATCACCCAAATCGAGTCGTTCCCTGTCCGAGACCGGGGAAGACCATGTATAAAATCCATCGCTACGTCGTCAAACTTCCACTCCGGCACCGGGAGTGGCTGCAACAGTCCTGCGGGGTTCCTGCATTCCGCCTTCACCAACTGACACGCCTCGCAATGGGTCACGAAGTACGTAATGTCCTTCTTCATGCCCGGCCAAAACATCGTCCTCTTCAAATCAGCGGTCATCTTTGTGATCCCTGGGTGTACCGAGTACCGGCTGCAGTGCGCCTCCATCATAATATCCTCTCGGATCTGGCCTCCTGCGGGTATATATACTCTGCCTCTGAAGTGGAGCAAACCATCTCTCAGGGAATAATCTCCTGCCGAACCTTCCTCCAAAGCTCGGAACATCGGCTCCGCCCACGCATCTGTCCTCTGTCCGTCCCGAATGCGATCCCGGATATCGTCTATGGCCACTATCGATGCCAGATACTCCCTATACAGATCTGGGTCATCCTCGGACACTAGGGATATCTGCATGTCTCTGAATGACTGGACCAGCTCCATAGACATAACCTGGGGCCCGGCTTCGGAAGTGGCCGCTCTCCGACTTAACGCGTCGGCCACCACATTTGCCTTCCCTGGGTGGTAGTGCATCTCATACTGATAATCTGCCAAGAACTCCACCCAGCGCCTCTGCCTGATATTCAGCTCCTTCTGAGTGTCCACGTATTTCAAGTTCTTGTGATCGGAGAAGATGTCGCAGTGGACTCCATAAAGGTAATGACGCCAGACCTTCAGAGCAAAAACGACCGCTCCCATCTCGAGGTCGTGCACCGGGTAGTTCCTCTCATGGGTCTTCAGCTGGCGGGAGGCATATGCTATGACATGTCCGTTCTGCATCAGCACCGCTCCCATCCCTTGATATGATGCGTCGGTATACACCTGGAATCCCTCCTTTCCAGATGGAAGGGCCAGAATAGGGGCTGAGATGAGTCGATCCTTCAGCTCCTGGAAAGCCGCCTGGCACTGCGGGGTCCAAACAAAAGGTGCCTCCTTCTTTGTCAAAGATGTGAGGGGGAGGGCAATCCGAGAGAACCCCTCCACGAACTTCCGGTAGTAACCGGCAAGTCCCAAGAAACTGCGTACGTCAGTGGCTGTCCTCAGCTGCGGCCAATCGCGAACTGCCCGAATCTTTGCTGGATCTACTGATAACCCGGCTCCGCTGATGATGTGGCCTAGGAAGGCCACCTCCTTCAACCAGAACTGACACTTGCTGAATTTGGCGTAAAGGCGATGCTCCCGCAACCTCTCCAAGGTCAGTGCCAGATGCCGAGTGTGCTCCTCCTCCGTCCTAGAGTAGATCAGGATGTCGTCTATGAACACTATGACGAACACATCCAAGTAGGCCTCGAAAACCCGGTTCATGAGACTCATGAACGCCGACGGAGCATTCGTGAGCCCAAAGGGCATCACGGTGAATTCATACAGGCCATATCTGCTACTAAAGGCCGTCTTCGGGATATCCTCCTCTTGGATCCGCAGCTGGTAGTATCCTGATCTCAAGTCCAGCTTCGAGAAATAATGGGCCCCCTCCAACTGGTCGAATAATTCGTCTATCCGTGGGAGCGGATAGGTATTCCGGACGGTCAGCCTGTTTAGTGCTCGATAATCGATGCACAGGCGGAGTGTCCCATCCTTCTTCTTCACGAACAGGACCGGTGCTCCCCATGGCGAGGAACTCGGTCTAACAAAACCTGCCTCCACCAATTCCTGCAACTGGGTCCGAAACTCTGCCAACTCCTTTGGGGCCATCCGATAAGGGGCCCTAGATGCCGGCTTGGCTCCCGGCACAAGCTGTATCTGAAAATCCTGCTCTCGGTGTGGAGGTAGTCCTGGCAGTTTCTCCGGAAAGATGTCTGCGAAATCTCGCACCACCGGGATGTCTGTCACCGACTCCTTGACTTCCGCCATCTCAAAAAGGATCTGATAGACCTCCTCTCCCTGCAGATGGGCCTTAACGGCCTGTACCGAAGATAAGAGTATACGAGAGACAGGTCTTATACCTTCAATGGTAATGAAAGAGTCCCCGTGTCTCACGGTGATCCTCTTTGCCTGGCAGTCAATCTGGGCATAGTTCCAATGCAGCCATACCATGCCCAGGATCAGATCGTAGTCTGTCAGCTTCAAAATCGTCGCTGGAGCCTCGAACGCTTTTCCAAAAATCTCTGCCTCCATATTGCAGTGATCCGTGGTAAGGAGCTCTGATCCATCCGGTAGTCGCACCCTCATCCTCGAGCCTGTGAACCGCTCCACACCTTCCAGCCCTTCTACGAACGACTCCGACACAAAGGAGTGAGTAGCTCCAGTATCGAACAGCGTGCGGGCAGGCTTGCCACTGATGAAGACTATACCTGGGGTGATTAAATATCTCAGGGTTCTATAAAGAGTTTTCTTTCCTGGTTAATCTATCTAGTGTGGTTCTAAGTTTAACAACTTAAAGGGGAGATTCTATGAAAACAAAGAAAACATTTCGGCATACCTGCGATGACCTGCTCCGGATTCCGCGGCTGTGCAAGGTCCAAGGCATATACCTGCTCTCTTCCCTGTCTACGATCTTCCCCCTGGTATCCTCGACCGCGGCCGCGTCCTCGGCCTCCGTAATGCTGAGCTGGTGGGCCGCCCTGATGTGCTGGAGGTGGTGCCCCCCTCATGGGGCAGTTCCTCCGAATGTGCCCAATCTGATGACAAAAGTAGCACTCTGGGGGATACGCCATTCCCCCGGGTCTCGGCATCTCCTGCATCCGAAGGGGTGGAGGGGCCAATACCACCTGTTCCCTCGGCTCCGGCCTCACGTCCTGACGAGGCTGGTCCTCTGTCCTCCTCCCCTCTGGTACAGCACCTCGCCGCTGGTCATTCCTTCCTCTTCGTCCCTGATCCTCTGCTGGCCGTTTCCGGCCCCGGGTGGTGTGCCAATCTGCCTCAATCCTTTTGGCCATCTCCAAAATCCGGGAGATGGGCCCGTCAGATACAAACAAGAGGGCCTCCCTCAAGTCCTCACGTAGGCCCTTGTAGAACCTCCTGATATACCCTGCCTCGTCCAGCTGGTAGGAATCTGCGTATCGAGCCAGGTGGTCAAACTCTCGATGGTACTCCACCACGGTCCGAGTACCCTGCTTCAGCTGTAAGAACCGCTCCTCCAAGTCATCCCTAGCCGACTGCGGAACGAAATGCTCCAGCAGTGCGGCCCTGAACTCCTCCCAAGTAATCTCCGCAACCTCCCTATCAGCAAAGGTCGTGTCCAACAGCGTCTTCCACCACCTCTTTGCATGGGACTCCAGGCAGGAGACAACCAGAGCCACCTTCTCCTCCCATGGACACCGAATCCCGGTCAGCATCTCATACATGATATCTAGCCACTCTTCCGTCCGAACAGCCGACTCTGTCCCCAAATAGGACGGGGGAGCCAGTCCTCGGAAGATGCTTAGCCAGTTGGCCCCCGGATTTGGCTGCGGGGCCGGAACCTGCTGGGCCCTGAAGGCCTCCAGAATGGCAGTCAGGGTCTGTCCCATGTCTGACTGAAGGAAAGGAGTGGGGGCCGGTGGGGGTGGTGCAACATCCTGAGCCTGTGGAACTCCACCTTGAGGCGTAGTCCGTGCTGGAGGCTGCGTAACAAAAACACACGCTGAGAAAACGTTCAAATACTACATAAAGGTGGACAAATTATATGTGATCCCCATATGGGCACACCACTGCTTCCGCTGCTTAGTTTGTCCCCAAACTAAACTCGAGCGGGGGTGACCGAGGGTTTGTGGACTGCGACTTCCTTCTGATCGATGTTTCCCTCTGATACCACTTGTAAGACCCCCTTTTTTTTTTCTTTTTCAACCACCGGGGTCTTAGGCCCAGAACCGCCGCTTTGCGGTGACACCTTCACGTCCTGAAGGGTCATCACCACAAGGCGCCGATTCTGCCGGCCAAATCGATCACAAAAAGTAGCACAATTATTGAAGTAATAGTAAACAGTCCACAATAACAAAAACCACATATATAAATAAGTAAGCTCCACGAAGGGAGTGTCCACAGAAACATCAGAGTACTATAAATACGGGCTTATGCCCGGTACAAAATGTCCTCACTACAAGTCTCTCATGCGGAAGCGAAACAGTAAACTACTCAAGGATCGAGACTCACGGTCCCGGCTGTGTGAACTCCGGAGCTAGACTGCCCCATCTCTAGGCGCACCGATCTCTGGGGCTGCTCCTCCATGCTGGGCTCCACGATCCCCTAAATGATGCGGTTTGAAAACCGTTAGTCATAAAGACTAAGCCCTATCATCCCCTACCCCTTCCCCCCCATGGCTCCTAGGTACCGAGCGGAGAGGAAGAAAGGGAAGGACATGAAGGTGGAGATTAACATGAAAACAGATGGCAGCGGAGACTAATCTAGCAAGTTGTATTAGGTGAGCAGTTAATAAGTTGTTGTAATAGGTCTAGCAGTAAGAAAAGTAATTAAATGAATTTAAACCTTCACTTATGCGAGAACACATAAGCAAAGGGATCTTTTACAAGGCTCCCATCGTATAAGTGTCCCATACCACTTATACCTTGGGGTGTCGGTTATCAAACAGCAGGGGTTATTATATATTGAAAATAACCTTTGATTTATAAACTTGCCCACACAAGCTTATAGACCAAGGGGTCGTTTTGCAGGTCCTAATGTATAAGCGTCTCATTCCACTTATACTTTAGGTGTCAAGGTTGTTATGAATGATTATGAAATGCAACTATATGGTGGGTATGTTATGTCATGCAGTGCAACTCACACACCCGACTCTGTGCACACAGACCTTTAGTTCCCCCTTTCGGAGCCGTTACCTCCCAGGATACCTCCGTAGTGGCAAACGGAAGCGGTGGGTTGGGCCTCGCCCACCTCCAAAACCAGTAAAGCACACTGGTCTGACCTATCGTACGCCTCAACGCTTGGTGCACAAAGCGGACGCCTGCGTACTCTTGCCGGCTGGCGCACCGGACTTCTGTTGGCGGAGTGCTAATCACCCCGCCGAGTCAACGATATCGGTGTCGGTGCAATCGAACTCCCCGATATCGAAAGACCCACCACCTTAACTTTTCCTATTTTATGCACATGCAAGTTAAATCGTAAGCACACAAAACCGAGCCGAAGCTCCCCCGGACCGAAACGTCCGTCTCCAAACCAACCGAGCCGAAGCTCCCCGGACCATCCCGTCCGTTTCCCAAATCAACCGAGCCGAAGCTCTCATCAACCTTCCTGTGCCAACCGTGTTGTGACGAGTGCAGCCCTAGTTACTAAGTTATTCTTGTCGGTTTGTTATTACAGTTTACGTTAGCCCAGGACTGCCCCCGGTATACCCCGTGAAGGGCTCTCAAGGGGCACTAGGAACCAAGACGGTGCATTACGGCCCGAAGTTCCCTTTCGCAAGGCACTTATTGTTATTGGTTGTTTTCCCTTAGCCCGATTCCCTTCTCATATTACGATAGACTATCCTAGGGTGATTTTTAAACCTTCCACTCCTCGGGGAAGACGATCTTTCGTCGAGCCCGAGCACCTCTTAACTCTAGCTATCACCACTACTCACTACTCTTTATATCTTCCTAATGTAATTTCTTCCACAATTGTTCACCCAGACAAAATGTTTAAACCTCAAAGACTTTCTCAGATCGTGTCCTATTGCATCTCACAACCTGCTATATGCAGACCGACCTAGGATACATGTCGAACCGGTTATGCAATGATCCATTACTCATCCAAATGCCCTAAACTATTTACTGGAGACTTATCTTGGTATAAATAACCTAAATCCAGAGAATGGAAATTTTCTTAATTTATTTGGCATTTAATTAAATTCCTCGAAAATCTCAAGGGCCACCGGTTTGAACATGAACTATCCTAATTATTCATGCAAGATGTCCAGCAAATTTATGATAATTAGTAGACTATCTCAGAAGGCTAAATCCTAAGTATCATAATTTTCTATCATCAAAATAACCTGAAAACTATTTTGGAAATAATCTCTAATTTCTATAGTTTATGAATCAAGTACAGAAAATATTCTTCCAAAAATTCTAAATAAATTATGACATGATGAATAAGGGCTAAAATTTGCACTGGCTAAGTTTCATAATTTTCCAGCAAGCATTTTATCCATAATAATTTTTTAAACATAAAAGCCCTTTCTATCATTTGTGAATAAAGTACTAGATTTACTCAACATAAAATTCTATAAAAATTCAGGGATCAATGTTCTACAAGTCAAGATCTAAATCCAGAATTTTAACTGATTATAATTAATTTAAAGCCTCAAATTAATTAAAACAACAAATTGGGCTAATAATCCTTTAACACATGAAGTATAATATATATTAATCATAAAATTCCAGAAAAATTACCATGAGTCTAAAACATCCTAAAACCCCCTCCTCCCGAGTTTCACAATTTTTGGATTAGCTTTAGTGCTTAAAATAACTAAATTACGTTTCCATCCTAATCCTACATCTCAACTTTTGAGGTACCTAACTACCTCCAAATCCATCACTATTTCAACCAGAGGGTTTTCATCATATCATCCCCCTCTCCTCCAAATTTCAAGGGCATACAAGAGCTTTTGCTCCTATGTCCTTCACAAACCTCAAACTCCCACCCGTTGGAGTTGAGCCAATCTCTTAGGGTAAAATCCACCCTAAGCCACACCATGTTACCCAAGAGGGTAGACATAGACTCAACAAATCAGTGGCCGACAACTTCAGCCTCTCTTGAGGAGATTTGTCCACTCCATCTCCAATTGTACTTTTCCCCAAAGTACCCCTCACCAAGGCCTATCTAGGACTTGATAATTCCCTATTCAAAACTCGACCAATCGAGTTGAAATTTTGTACAGATCTTAATATTGATGCCAGGGACCACCACCCAAAATTTGGGGGAGTTTGGGCTTAATTTCATCTCCTAATTAATTTTATATTGTTTATTAAATTTTTACAAAAACTTTAGACAAAAGTTCTCCAAAAATTCTCATTTTTGGACAGCCTCTCGATATACACATTATAGACCTCCAGTCCAAATTTCAAGTCCTTTGGACGTGTTATGAACCGTGGGCAACCATTTTAATTTCTGGTTAACCTAGGTCTTGATCCCACCAAAATGAGTGCTGTGTTCAAACCACTCACCCAAATTGAATAAAATCAATTTTAAATTAAAGTAGACCCCGAGGGCTACAACTTTTGTCTCTGGTCATTTTTCCTAAATCGGCCTCTAAGTGCTTCGTTTTGCAGCCTCAAAAATACATTCAAAATAACATATTTTTCCATTGTAATATATAATAATCTATGTATTAAAATATTAATTCCACTGTTCATCTTCTTCATGAACCCGAAAACCAGACACAGGAAAAATCATTTTTCCTGTAAGCATTCCGTGATCCGTTGTCGGCCGTCCGGTCACTTCCCTGGCCAGCCACCACCACCACCACCTCCGTTGAGGCGATGGCTAGCGGTCGGCGGTGGTTTGGCCGCCGGAGGTGGCGGTTTCCGGCGAACTCGAAATATCTTTTTCATGGTTTTTCCATGAAAACGAGAGATGGATCCGGCTCTGTTGAGCGCGAATCTCCTTCCTAAGAATCCTAAGATCTACCCATGAAAGAGAAGGAGCAGAGGAGGACCTTGTTCGCGGTTTGGAGGCGAGAAGAGCGACGAGGTGCCATGGCGCGGTGGTGGCGTTGCTGAACTCCTCCTTACAGCAAGAACAAGGATCTGCTTCGTTTGCTTGAGCGTGTAACCCTCTCCTCTTTCCTTAAGTGGGCTTTTATAACTCAGGAAGTGGGAAGATGAAATGGTAACCGCCATTATGTCTTAACGTTTCGGTTACGGTGAAGGGATAAGAAACGGTGGAAAACTGAACCGGTGTATCCAGCTGGCGGTTTTCTATTGGACCACCCTTTCCTTATTTATTATTTATTTACAGAAGGAAAACGGCCTGAAATTACTCCTGGTGTAACTTCCCAAGCCAACATTTATTTCCACGCGCGTTAGAATTATTTCGGGCCTGAACTGTCGTTTCGGCCAATGTCACGGGCGTGACACATAGGTCACGGGCGTGACAGGCCCGGGCAGCCCATTCTGGGTTCGACGATCGTCGAACTGAGATCGACGATCGTCGATGGATGGTCACGGGCGTGACACCTTGGGTCACGGGCGTGACAGGTCCGAATAGCAGATTTTGGGTCGACGATCGTCGAATTGAGATCGACGATCGTCGAAGGCTGGTCACGCCCTAAGTCACGGGCGTGACACCTCGGGTCACGGGCGTGACATGCCCGAACGGCAAGTTTCGAGGCCGACGATCGTCGAATTGAGATCGACGATCGTCGATGGGGTCACGCCCTAGGTCACGGGCGTGCCACTCATGTCACGGGCGTGACATGCCCGGGGCGCAAGCCCGACGATCGTCTCACGGCGATCGACGATCGTCGATGGGGTCACGCCCTTAGTCACGGGCGTGACACCTTGGTCACGGGCGTGACATGCCCCGTCAGCACGATCGACGATCGTCTCGTGGAGATCGACGATCGTCAAAGTAGTCACGCCCAAGTCACGGGCGTGACGGGTCGGTCACGGGCGTGACCAACCCTTGACCCGAAAACTCAATTGATTTATTTTCACTTTTTGTGCTCCCTGGGGTTCTGACTCGACCATCCGACTCCTAGGGGTCTAGCCGGAAATGGGATGTTACATAAACAGTGTCACGTCCTTCTTGAGCCCTGGCCACCAAAACATCTTCTTTAGGTCCCGCTATATCTTCGTGCTCCCTGGGTGGATTGAGTACTTGGTATTATGAGCCTCGTACATCAACTCTGCCTGTAGATTTCCCCCGCTTGGGACGCACAAATGATGGTCCTTCCTTAATAGCCCATCCTCAACTGAAAACTGGGAATTTGACCCATCCAACGCTGCCTCCATAAGCTCCTTCATGCTACCATCCAACTCCACTGCCTGCCGAATGCGATCAGCCAGGTCATATTGAACATCCGTCCAGTTCAACATTGCTTTGGCGCTAGTCTGCTTGTCCACGCAACAGATCTCCAACGCCTCCAACTCCTAAACTAGCCTCTCATCATGCACCGACAACCAGTTGGCTTGGGCGGGAGCCCTGCGACTCAACGCATCCGCAACTACATTTCTCTTGTCGGGTACATAATGAATCTTGAATGTATAGTCCCCCAGGAACTCCATCCATCTCCGTTGCCTCGTGTTCAGATCCTTCTGATCCAACAGGTACTTCAGGCTCTTATGGTTGGTATAAATATCGACCTTTACACCGTACAAATAATGTCTCCACAGCTTAAGCGCAAAAATCACGGCCGCCAACTCCAAGTCATGGACCGAATTATTCCTTTCGTGCACCTTCAGCTGACGCGATCCATACGCAATAACATTTCCATGCTACAGCAACACGCAGCCCAAACCATTACCTGAGGCATCACTATAAATTTCGAAGCCCTCGGTCCCACTCGGCAAACTTAGCACTAGCGCTGTGGTCAACCGTCCCTTCAGCTCCTCAAACGCTTGCACGCACTCTTGCATCCACAAGAACTTCTAATCCTTCCTTGTCAACTTCGTGAGAGGTAATGCTATCCGCGAGAAGTTCTCTACAAAGCGCCTGTAATAGTCGGCAAGCCCAAGAAAACTACGGACTTCCGCTACCAAAGACAACACAGGACACTCCCGTATCGCAACAATCTTCGCCGGATCCACCGATATACCTTCCCCACTGACAATATGACCAAGGAATGCTACTGAGGGTAGCCAGAACTCGTATTTGGAGAATTTTGCATAGAGTTCATTCCTTCTCAGCGTCTCTAAGACTAGATGCAGATGCTTGAAGTGATCTTCTTCGCACTGCGAGTACACCAATATGTCGTCAATAAAGACGATCACAAAATGGTCTAGGTACTCTCGGAACATCCTGTTCATCAAATCCATAAACACCGATGGCGCATTCGTCAGTCCAAACGGCATGACCGTGAACTCGAAATGCCCATACCTTGTGCTGAATGCCGTCTTCGGGATATCACACTCCCTTATCCTCAGCTGATAATACCCAGACTTCAGATCAACTTCAAATATAACGACGATCCGACTAACTGATCGAAAAGATCATCAATCCTTGGGATCGGGTATTTATTCTTCTCCGTTAGTTTGTTCAACTCCATGTAGTTGATACACAGCCGCAAGCTCCCGTCCTTCTTCTTAACAAAGAGGACCGGTGCACTCCAAGGCGACGAGCTTGGACGCACATACCCTTGCTCCATCAACTCCTCTAGTTGAACCTTCAACTCCGCCATCTCCTTAGGCGCCAACCTATAAGGAGAACGTGACACAGGTTTGGCACCTAACACTAGCTCGATGGTGAAATCAATCTCTCGCTGCGGTGGGGCTCTGGGAAGATCGCCCGGGAACACGTCGGGGTACTCACATATCACTGGGATACTATCCAAAGTTACCTTATACTTTACAGCCTCCACTAACGTGAAGAACAACTATGCTCCAACACAAACCGCCTTCACCACCTGAAGAGTAGACATCAGCGTCTTGCTCGACCCCTTCAGTCCCGCAAATGTTGTCTCCCGCCCAACAATCAGCTTGACCTCCTTATGGTTGCAATCGATACAAGCCTTCTGCTCCAAAATCCAATCCATACCTAAGATAACGTCTAACTCTACTAGCGGCAGCAATGATGCTAGCAAGTCGAACACTTGGCTTCCAATATGAACCTTTACGACGCATACTCTGTCTACACGCATCGAACACCCATTCAGTAGCAACACATCCAATTTGTCCTTCGCCATCGAAGAGGGGACTCCGATGCGCGTTATGAAACTTTCGGACAAAAAGGAGTGCAAAGCTCCCGTATCGAATAGTGCCCGTGCCGGACTATCGCCAATAAGAACAAAGCCTATACAAATAGTATTAAGCTAACAAGCACTAGGTAACCGTATTTAAAGCTAACTTGTTATAAATTAAACTGTACATGTCACCACATCCGCTTGCTTGATGGCCTCCTGCTAGCCCAGATTAAAGACTCTCGGTTGAGTCGGAGCATAGTGGGACGCGGTTGACTCCACCGCCTTTCCCTTCTCTTCATAAGTGGCTCCTTGCTTTCTCTCGGACTTCGGACGTCTGCTCCAACAATCGCGGGCAAAGTGCCCCGTCTTTCCACAAGTATAACAAGCGCCCGGGGTTCGGTTGGTAGTTGCCCCCGATGCACCTGAAGAAGGGGCTGGACCCGACGTCTTAGCCTTCTTGTAGAACCTGCGATATCCAGACTTTGAAGTAGTCGGCACTTTAAACTCCGATTTCTTGCCACCGGATTCTTTCTTTGCTTGAACATTCTTCATGTCCTTTTCCAAGGACCGGGCCGAGTTGACCAAGGTCATGAAACCCTGCGCCATAGGCCCCGAAAATAACAACCTCAAATCATCTCTTAACCCTTCATAGAAACGGTTCGTCTTGCGCTCCTCATCGGCAAAGGTAGCGCTTGCGTATCATCCCAAACGAGTGAACTCGTGGAGATACTCGTCCACAGTACTGTCTCCTTGCACCAACTTTTGAAACTCATTTTCCAACGCAATCCTCTGAGCTGAGGGGAGGTATTGAGCCATAAACAACCTCGAAAATTCCTCCATAGAGACATCAGCCAACTGCCTTCCCCTCAGGTGGTGTAGCTCCATCCCTTCCCACCATAACCTCGCGTCCCAATCCAGCAAGAACATCGCAATCATGGTCTTCTGTCACTCTTCAGTCTCCGTTGTTGTCATCACTCTATTGACTCTCGATAGCCAATCCTCTGCCTGAGTCGGGGTTCCCGTTCCCGAGAACACTGGCAGATGGAAACCCATCACATGTTTAAGTTGTTTCTCAGTTGCTCTCCGAGGAAACTCCGGCTCCACCATCATCGGTTCCACCCTCCTAGGATCTGCCTCTTGGAGCGGTACTTGCTTTACAGTAGGAGCAGGCTGCTGCACCTGCCATGCAGGCTGCTGCACCTGTCATGCAGGCTGCACATTGATCATTGCAAATACAGCTTCCGCCACCAATCTAATGGTCTCGACTGAAGGAGGTGTTGGAGGCGCATCATTTGGTGCGCTGCTTGGCTCAGAACCTGGCCGTTCCGACGGTCCAGCACCACTCCTGGTCACTTATAATCATGCAAAACACCGATAAGCGACCAAACAATATTGCAAACAGCAATTATATGAACATGCAGGTTCCTCAAACATGTGTATTTTCATTTCTAAGTGGACATTCATGGGTTCTTTTCATGTTATAACGATGACACACACACATGTGCTCACCACCCCTTAAAGTGAATTCACCCACGAATTCATTTAAGCTTGACCGAAACCGGTAGTCTGATACCAAATTATAACACCCCTATCCGTCACATAGCATATAGCAGTAGGTCCGGCCGAGGCCCGACGCCATATATCACGGACAAACCGGTGGGTTACTCATTGAAACTAATCAACCAATCACAACATCCTACACAGAGCACCTAGCAGAAGTAAATTATTAAGTTACACTGATAAAAGAACCCAGTCAAGCATGAATGTCCACTACAATAAACCCAAAGGAATGTATACTATACAAATATTGGTCTTATGGCCTTACAAAAGTTTGCTCAATAAAAGTGTCTTCCAAACCTCGGCATGCAGGCCGGCCACACATGAGTAAATAAGAAAAATACTCAAAATTAGGCCTTCGAGGGGTGGCACAACAACTTGGGCTTTAGCCCTCTATTTACCGCTCGGCTCTGCAGCACCTGCAAGCAACAATCCACCGCACGGTGGTAAACAAAAGCAACGGTCAGCTATGCTGACCAAATTATAACAACCCCGCCTCCAACTCGGGGCGGCGATGCTCTTTCCCTGCACATTATTAGCATAACAAAGCAGTATAGTGTAAACACGCTTCATCACAGGCGTAGGCGCGCACAGTCACACACCTCGCGCACTCAGGGCATATTCACGGCGAACCGGCCAACGTCACGTCAATTTAAGCCATAGACGTTCCCGTCTCACCACCGTCCCTTGGACGGCCAACCATATTAGCATTTTGTCTTCCTGGCATTGGTCACGCCAATTTAAACCATAGACCGCTGAAGACCCTCATCTATGCCAACGGTTCCACCGAACGACATAGATCGGGTACGGTTCCGCCTGACCCGTGCTCATACCGCAACGTCAATTTAAGCCATATACGCAGGTCAAGACTCCCCGAGTTCCGTTTCCATCACACAATTCACATAACTCGGTTATGCTCAAGTTGGCTCCCCGGCCATCATGTTGGCAACAGCTCGCATTTTCCCAATTTTCCGGGTGCACCTTGGAGTTAGTCCCCAAGGCTCTTTGTTGCAATCTACCTCGTAGAAAACCCGAAAAATAACCATTCACACGGAGTCTTCTCCGGTTATTATGCAATGCAATATCACCGATCCAGACCAACTTTTCCGGATAGGCTTCACACATCATGCCTATGTCCGTTCTCGCATACGGACTCTACATAAGGGGGACTTTACATATCTACCCCAAAAAATGCCTCAACTCATTGCACACTCGCGTGAGAGGGCTTCCTATGCAAATGAAAAGAGGACTTCACATGTCCTAGGATGAGAATCGTTACCCTAGCATTTTTCCTTAGCGCCATGGAAATCTAGGTGGATGGAAAGCACCGCAATCTCCTTGCCTCCGCTGATCCGAAGTCGGCTCGCGATTTGGAGCTCCAAAGCTCCGTTGGTGACCGGATCTAGCTCTTCTTATTCCTCCTTGCACTCCCTTCTCTCTAGCTCTTGAGAAAGAGAATGCTCAAGTAGAATGAGGGTTTTCAAGCCCCATTCCCGAGTATATCTCCTCAGGAACAGCCCCCAGCCGTTGGATCCCAAACTAAGGAAACGGATGGCCACGATTTAGCCCAAAATTAGAAATCCTCGACCGAACACGGCCTGCGACATGCCCGTGTACAGGGCCGTGTTAGCCATTCGTTCATTCCGAAATCCCGACCAGAACACGACCTGTGACACGGCCTCCGACACGCCCGTGTCACATGTGACACGCTCGTGTTAGGGCCCGTATCACGCTCCATTTGCATAATCAAGAATTCTCCCGAGCTGGACATGGCCTGTGACACGGAATTCGACACGCCCGTGTCATCTTTGACACCCCCGTGTCAGTGCCCGTGTGCACAAAACAGAAATCTCCCGAGCGGGACACGCCCGTGTCCCAGGCCGTGTGCCTACACCCGACGATCGCTGATCGCCAAAACATCGACCACGTGACCCGTGGCAGAACACGCGCGTGACACGCCTTGGGACATGCCCGTGTCACAGGCCGTGTCACTTACTCCAAGTCCCAGACTTGGCTTAAAATGTCACCCGTTCCTCTTTTGAGTTTCGGGGTGTTACATCCTCTCTGATAGGTTGGGCAAGGATCATCGCCACCACCCTCTTCTTCTTCTTATCTGGCATGAAGATTGGTTCGATGTTGAGGTGGTGGCAAGCAATGTCTGGATCCACCCCTGGCATATCACCCACTAACCAAGCGATCACATCCAGGTTCTCTAGAAGGTAGAAGATCTATTGGGACTTCTCCTCCTATAACAAGTCAGTATTAATGGAGAACTTCTTCTCTCCATCCTCAGCAACATGAATATTTTTAGTCACCTGGGTAGATTACATATGAGCTCCTTCTCTGGCCTTTTCCTCTACTGGCTCTTTAGCAACTTCTGAATGGCCTGAAAGTTTAAGGACTGGAAGAACTGGAGGAACCTCCTAGGGAGGGACTAGCTCAGTCACATTAATCATCTTGACATAACATTCCCAGTCCAACTTGGGATCACTTCTAGTACATAATTGCTTCCCTTGGAGGGAAAATTTGATGGCTTGGTGGAAGGTGGACACAACTGCTTGATACTCATTGAGTGTACGCCTCCCAAAAATAACGTACGTGTAATAGCTGCTTGGAGCTTCTTCGTGATTCCACTGAGTGTCACAAAGAGAGTAACACTCCCTTCCACTTCATTCCTCTCACCGGAGAAACCATAGAGCATCCCTTCGGTGGAAAGTAGAGACTTCCCAAACTCCAGGGCCTTGAAGGTGGGCATGAAGATGAGATTGACAGAACTATCGGTGTCCCCCAAAATCTTGTTCACTATATAGTTGTTGATGACCTCCTTAATGACAACTACATCATTGAAAGGATTGTCGGTCAGGGGAAGGTCGTCTTGGAAAAAGGTGATGACCCCCTATCGGGAGCTGGGGAGGAGGTGGTAGCTACCTATTATCGAAAGACCTTCGAGAGGCTGGCATTCTGAAATGACTCAAGCTCAGCCCCTCCATGGATGCAGAAGAGGCGACCGAGTGAACCCTCATCATCAGCATCAACTCATTCTCTTTCATTATTAACGCAGTCGAGGATTCCAACGTCGTTGACTTCCATGTATTCCCAAAAAACCCTAACAACCTCTTTTCCCTTGGAGGTGGATGACTTTAAAGCATCACTCTTCATGACTAGATCATGCAGCTTGCCTTTTTTCAGCAATTTATCCACTAGCAGGCCGAGAGCATGGCAGTTCTCTGTCAAATGCCCTCTCCACCTATGATGCTCATAGAAATGTGAGAGGATACAAGACTTCAGCTCTGCCTTAAGAGGGTCAGGCCACTTATAGAAGGGTTGCTTATAGAGAATTTGAACGACCTCGCTCATAGGAATATTGAGCTAAATAAAAGTCTCCTAAGAGTAATCATACTGTTGCAGAGGTCGAACAACTAAAAGAGGAGGAGGATGAAGATACTGTACTGGTAGACTAGCATGACTGGCAGAATTGGAGCGGGTGGAGCGGATGGGGTGGCCAATAATAACTTTATATATTGAAACCATTGATGGCCTATAAGCGGACGATGATGGTAGAAGTTCCTTCCCCTTGGAGTAAGAGGTCCGAACTCTTGGCAAGGAGGCCTTGTCGGTTGCTGAGTTGCAGAAGAGGAACTAAATATATCCTTCTAATTGTCTCTTGCGGTCAAGGAGGAGATGTAGGAGGGGTTATCGATCTCACCCTGAATATACTGATTTGGCAAGATAATCAATTCTTGATAAGTACTTAGCACTTTGACATTGGCCTCAAATTTAAAAGGGCCTTCCTTTAGACCATTGATCAAGGTGACCTAATAAAGTTCAAGGTTTACATTCCTCACTTCCTTGATTTCTTTTTGAAATCAATCAGCAACATGAGCCCAAGACTCATTCTCTTGCCGCTTGATTTGAAAGAGGACAGCAAGACCACTCACCCTCTTCTTTGAGGTCACAAACCTAAGAAGAATCTCCCTCTAGATCTTAGTAAAAAGGTGATGTACTGGGGATGTAGTATGTATAACCACACCATCAAAAGAGGTAATAAAGAGCTTGCACCTCGTCGCATCTGAAAGAGATCTCCAAGCGACCACTAACTCAAAGGACTGAAGACGAGGGACTAGATATGTCTCCTAGGTAAATGCTGACAGGAGGGGATCCCAGAAGTTGTTGGGAGTAGGTTCCCAACAAACTCTATCGGAAAAGGGAGAGGGCTCCTCCACTTTAGCTAAAATTGGAGAAGACTGAGGGTAAGCGTCAACAGAGGTATGAGTAGGAGCAGTAGGAGGGGTAAGTAGCACCTTTCTGTAAGTTCAGTACTCAGGATGGACTTCCCTGAGCTGCCTCCCAGAAGAAATGACGACGGGCGTCAAACTATTGGTCTTGGGACCGTAGAGGATGAGCTACGGGCTGGATAAGAGGATAAGGTGGTGGAGGAGGATAAGGTAATCTAAGAGTAAATTATTTGTATGTTGCAAGGCAATCAATTGATCAAATGTCTTTCATATGATTGAGAGATTAACTATGGAAACTTCAAGAAATTTCTTAAGCTGACAGTATCCAACCTCAATACGATTTGTAGACGTGTTACCTAAATGCTAATAATTATCAACTCATGCAAAAATAAAGTACTCTTTTAAGGGCTCCAATCATATATGTACTTGTGACGTATGAAAACTCATTTGTATATTTTGATGCATACTCACTCAACATTTGATTAAATAACATATTAAATTCATTTTCAGAATGTGTTAATATTAAACTTTGCCACTCCTAAAAAGTGCCACATTCATTTTTCTCTTTGAAATTTTTTTTTACAATTAGCTAAAATATTAAGTTACATATGCACCCGACACAATAAATTTTTAGCTAATGGAAATACAATCTTTTTGACGTTCAGCACACCAACAATACATAGTAGTGGTAAACCATATAATCAATGTGATAAATATGTTGGAAAACATATTACTAAGCAATTTTATTTGTACATTGTTTTCATTGCAATTTTATTTGTAGTTAGGATCTCTTTTCTGCAAAGCTTGGAGTACTTTACGTGATTTTACTCCCACATTATACATATCTTGAACAAATTTTGCTCATTCTCATCAAGCCAATACGCAAATGCATGTGCCTCAAGGTGAACAATGTCGTGAAAATGAATTCCATTTAAGACTTCTACTTTTCACTTATTCAAATTTTCTCTATGCCCCTTAAGAGAAAACTCACAACCACAAGACTTATAGCTTGATTTCCTCATATTTTTTTACCCACGCTTTCTTATTTTGACTTTCATGTGTAAATTCGCCTCTTTCACAACCTAGAAAAATGCTAGGTTTTGCACTTGTGAAATTTTGTCTGCCCTAACAATAATGATAGTGTATTATAGTCATCTCCCAATATTTCACGCCTATATTACCGACTCTCCCTTGGACTCAAACTTGCATTAAAGTGATATCTAACACTATCTTGATACATATACTCTTTTCATTGATTAACAACATCAGACCCTCTGAATTCATTTCTATCACAAAGTGAAATATGAAATTAAATTTCTCTACAAGAAAAAAATCATTTAGTAACGAAAATCAGAAAGGCTAGATAATTTGTTGTTAATTAGTATCGAATTTAGCTAGGTATATGAAATTTGCTTTTACCTATACAAATAACAACAAAATATTTTGTTGAAAAAATTGCAATGAATTTTTTTGTTGCAAAATAGTTGTTGTTAAATAAAAATCAAATATTTTCTTTTAAAATTTTCATACTAATTATTTTAGTTTAAATTATTTATGACGGGAAAGATTCTTTTCCCTTAAAATATTTTCATTTCTTTTTTATTAAAAAATATTTGAAGTCGTAAACACACTAATCAAACCCTAATTACCCACATTCCGCAACCCGATAAATAATTCATCATCAATTTTTCCACAAAATAATGTATTATTAATATTTTTATTTTTAATATTTGATTTTTATGAGCATCAAAATCTGCAATAATTTTAATGTTTGATAATACTAGAAATTAAATTATTTTATTGTGATTAACAACGAATTTTTTATATGTATTATAACTTGTTAAATTAGAAAGTAATATATTTCTGGCAAAAATATTCTCTTGCAAAACAATAAAAAAAACATCATTGTTGAATTTAGCTAGACTTAATTTAAAAAGGAAAATCTTTTGTTGATAAATCTCTTGTTAATGTAAATTAGTAATAAATTTTGTGATTTAGCAACAGATTTTTCTTCTAGTTAATAAGTTGTTTTTTAGGGTCTGTTCGTTAGCACAGAATTGAGCCCATGAAATTAGAATTGAAGGTCGAATTCCAATTCCGTCGTTCGTTTGCACGCTTGATGTCGTTGGAATTTGAATTTTAATAAATTATGTGAAATTTATATTGAACTAAAGGCAATTCTTTCCAATTTATATAAAAATTAGACAATTCCGTCCGAGACATATTTTTAAGCTAAGCACATGATTTTTGCCCGGGAGTGCGTGTTGTCGCACGGGCGTGCCTTTTTTGTCCGTTAGCGTGTTTTTCGCTGAGGCGCGTATTTTTCCTCAGGGCGGCGTATTTCGCCCTGTTGTGCGTCTATTCACCCGGGCGCGAATTTTTCGCCTGGGCGCTAATTTTTTCTCCCGAGCGCAATTTTTTTGCCCGAGCGCGATTTTTTCGCTCGATCACCCTTTTTCGCCTGAGCGCGCATTTTTCACTGAAGCGTGCATTTTTCACCGAGACGCATTTTTCGTCGAGGCGACGTATTTCGCATTTGTGCTATTTTTTGCCTGACCGCGATTTTTTTGCCCGGGCACAATTTTTTCTCCCGGGGGCGATTTTTTTCCCGACCTCGCTTTTTTGCCCGGACACGATTTTTCGCAATTACGCGAACTTTTCGCCCTACCTCGAATTTTTCGCCCGACCGCGTTTTTTTCGCCCGGGAGCGAATTTTTCTCCTGACCGTGTGCTTTTTTCACCCGAACGCGATTTTTTCGCCCGGGCGCAATTTTTTTTGCCTAGGCGCAATTTTTTAGCCCTACCACGATTTTTTTCGCCAAGCGGCGATTTTTTCGCCAGAACGTGACATTTTTGCCCGTGCGCGATTTTTTTGCTAGACCGCAAAATTTTTCGTCCGACCTCGTTTTTTTACCTGGGCACGATGTTTTCGCTCAGGCGTGATTTTTTCCCCCAGGGCGTGTTTTTTCTCCTGGGCAAGATTTTTTTGCCCGCACGAGATTTTTTCCCTTGGGCGAAAAAATCACGTCCGGGCAACAAAAACTGGCCCGGGCGACAAAATCGTGCCCGAGCGAATAAAATGCAACCGGACGAAAAAGTCGCGGCCACATAAAAAAATCGCGCCCGTGAGAAAAAATCACGGCCGGGCAAAAAAATCGTGGCTGACCGAAAAAATCGCGTCCGGGTGAAAAAAACTCGCGTCCGGACAAAAAAATCGCTCCCGAGCGAAAAAGTTGCGGTCATAACGCACATTTGTTTATATTAGTTTCTTCATAATATTTTTCAATTCTTATTTTGCATTTTATTTAACAAACAACAAAGAATTCATCAATTACACTATATTCAACAATATTTTTTTATTATGCGAACGTTGGAATTGGAATTAGTCATCAATATTTAATTTAAATGAACAGACCTAAGTGAATTTAGAAATTAATTTTTAACAAAATTTGGCATACTTTTCAAAAAAAAAAATTTAATGAAGGTATGCTTTTTATACCTCACATTCTCACAATCATATACTGCCCCTTGGTTCTTCTATATTCTCAAATTTTCAATTTTTGTTGAAAAGGTGAACTCTAAAAACAAAACAAAAAAAGATTAAGAATTTAATTAAAACACCCAAAATAACATTATGATCAGTTTATCACATAAATATGAGTATATTTAATACTCTCATTATGTCTTGTTGGTCAGGAAGATTAACCCTAAAAGCAAAAAAAAGTGATAAAAGAGATGGACAAATAGGCAGATGGAAAAATGACATCTGACGATATATCTCCGACGTTGGCGGCGAAATGGAGAGTGGGTGAAGTCCCTTGAGCGAGACTGAAGAGCGGGTGAAGCACCTCCGCCGAGAATATGGTGGGCAACGACAAACTGGGCGGAAAAGAGAACATCGTCTCGTATTGGGAAAAAGAGAGGGGTCGGGGTCTACGATTATATGAGGATAGGGTATTAGATTTTTTTGTTTGTTTTAAAACTTAAAACGTGGTCTGTGAATTTCTAATTTGGGTGTGTGTATATCAATCGACTTTATTTGAAGCTTCAAGTTTGGAATTAGGTCTTATATATGCTATTTTACTTGTTCGCTCTTCTCTCTTCTCCGCACTAACATTAAATTGTTAATGACTTTTAAATAGGGTTCAAAAAAGGTGAAAGCGCACAACACGTACATGCACATTGCCAATAGAAAAAATACTGTGTGTGTTACTCTTATCTAGAAATAGGTGCAGGAGTAAATACTGATCGTTGATTTCCTACAGAAATAACATGATTGATTCAAATACGAATCAACGGTGTGCATTGTCAGTAACTCGCCTAAAATTTTTTATTGCCATGAGACATTATTTTTAAAAGAGACATTATTAATGACTAGGGAACACATGTGTGCATTGTCAGTAACTGTTTGTATGAAAATTGTCATCTTTAGCTATCAGACCTTTGTAAAAATTATTCTTGTCTTTGTGAAACTTATCATCTAGTGAAAGAGTTAAAGCTTATTACTACTGTTACCAAGAAAAGATAATTTGTTTTGAACATAAAAGTGGAGGAAGATACTTAGGTGAGGTGGGAGGTTCATAAGTCATAACCACTGCGTTCATGACCGCCACGATTACGCCAAATGGAGCCTTAGGCTGCGTTTGAGAGGACTTATTTTCACCGCTGAAGCGGTCATGACCGCATGAACCCACGGGACTTACATGACCGCTTGACCGATGAAAATAAATCCTCCAAAACGAAGCCTTAATCAGACGCACAACTAGCTAACGTCTTTCATTAAAAATTGTTGTGAATCCAAGTTAGGGAGTTGATGCGCAAAATGCGTCTCTATCCAGACGCCGGCCGGGAGTTGAGCCTCTTGAAGTTGAGTTCCCAAATGACAAGCAGAGGCGGCCGAGGGCTGTGTTGAATTTGACCAAATCCAGAAGAGAGGAGTTAGCAGCCTAATTCAATTTGCTAAGTGTACAGCAAGACTGAGAGGAGATGGATTAATTGGCTAAGTAAAGTTGAATTTGGCTAAGTACCTGGACATTAGGTTGAATTTAGCTAAATTCTAGGCTTCTACTGCAAGGGAACTCAATCAATCAAATCTTAGTAATTATGTTATTTTTTTAAAGAAATTTGTATTTATATTTGACTAGAAATTTGTTAGAAACAAAAAGATGTCAAATATTATATTTCTTCATTACATCTAATTATGAAATGCTACGACTTTTTTTTGCACTAGTGAGTTTGGACAAAAAACGTCATTGTCGTAGAATATATGTTGGCATGACGGGATTAATTAGTATGACCGCAACCAAGTAAAAAAAATTAGTTTTGAGCATAAAAGTGGATGAAGTTCCTTAGGTGAGGTTGACGTTCGCGATCGACATTTCATAACCATTGTACGTGTTCACAATCGTCACCGTCGCGACAAATGGAGCCAAAATGATATCCGCCATTCATAACCGCGGCGAGGAGATATTGTACACGTTTACTTTGATGCTGCCTACACATGGTTCTAATTCCTTGGTATAAAAAGTCAACATTTTGAAGAAAAAAAAATCTGATATTTGTATCCATTGGCCTCACATTTCGCTCAAAGTAATTAGGTGCAAACTAATACTGTCAACAACGGGCTGCAAAACGAGGATTATCTCGCCTGAGATAATGGCGAAGAGCAACGAAGCAAAGGCCGTGAGGTTAAGCGCCCGGCTGACGGCAAAGGAGGGCGGCCATAGCGAGGGCGTGCGTTGTCACTTGGAGGAAGGCGTATAGAGGCGGACCGTGAGACGCTTGTTGATGACGACAGCGACGGCGACATCGTTCCAAATGAAGGATACTACGGCGACATCGCTTTTTGATTGTGAGTGGGGCGAAGGGGGAAGAGAAGAGTGGAAAAGAAGGCAAGCTCGGGCTCTGCGAGGGATTTAAAGAAGTAGACGGTGTGTGGGTACAATTATAATGTATAGATACAAATATCATATTTGAGTATAAATTTGGTTTGTTAATAACAATTTAATTTACTGATATAATTTTAACAAAAATTATTTTGTGGATGCCAAAAATTTACTAAGAGTCAAAATTTCAATGGTGGTCTGTTAGGCCGCCAAGTGTCCAGCAGTTTTCTTGCTCCATAATAAGTCTCAACAACCATTATTATATATTAATATATATTATCATATAAATACTCTACTTCTGTAAATAAATAAATAAATAAAACCCTAAAACATAAATATGTAATTGTAGGCTTTGCCGTGCTCGACCAGTGGAAATGCGTCATTTGCAAGAATTTAATTGGCTGCCAGCAAATAAATAGTCAACATAAATACTTCCCGCTTTAACCTTTCATGTGTTGGCGCGCGCGCGCTCTCTCTCTCTCCTAATCTCTCTCTCTCTCTCTATCTCATGCCAACAAATTCTCAACTGCCAACTCGGCCGAATTGACTCTTTCAAAGACCAGGGCCAGGCTTTAATATACTTATTTACTAATTTGGATCCCTGGAGTTTGTACACATTGTAACGTGGTAGATTTTCTATTTTTTTAAATTATTTTTATTATTTTTTACTATTCATTTTTTTGTCTTTTAGCGTCTGGATTCATCTCGCCGTATGATTGACGGGAATCGTTCTCGCTCGATGGATCGAATTCTGCCCTGGAGTTCTCCGTACGAACTCCAGGCGATCCGGATCCTATACGGATTTGGACCGGCAATTAACACTGCATTTATGCTGATCTTCTCGATCTTTCTTAAAATTTAGAGAAGAGAGAGAGAAAATGAACATGTTGCATTTCTTTTGTTATTATTTTTTATTTTTATAACTAATTAATTGCTTATTTATAAAACTTTGGTATTAACATATAATCTTTATTGCGACTAATATATTTGTCCAATTATGACATACAACATATTTGTTCAATTATGACATACAATATATCAATAATATTATTTTTCAGACGTGCAAAATGAGACTTATATCAATAAAATCATTTTTTCGTCTTGTCGCACGCACGCACGCACAACACGTGCGCACCCCGAGCACAACGCATGTACGTACCGTGCACACCTTCAGAATGCTCTCCCGCCGAACGATGCAATCATCGTCTTTTGTCGTCCACAACCGTCGCCATCACGTCAGTCCTCACCGACGGGCAAGCCCGGACCACCCGGGGGGGACATCAATGTTATTTTCATAAAATGCTGATCCAGGTGATTAGAATATATCGTACAACCTCATTCGTCTGTCCAGATTCCAAGATGGCATAATTACCAAATGCACCTCTCAGAAAAACTATAAAAAGGTCTCTAGACATTTATTTGAAGAGAGGGAATAAAGAAGAGAAGAGAGAGCTCTAAAATTTTTTGGCGTGGACTTGGAACTCTGCTTATTCTCCTGCTCAAGTGCTCACTCTGCTCGCACTCTCGTTAAAGTGTGGACTTTGCTCTTCACAGTGTCTGCTCGAGTTCTTCGAGAGGCCACTCCTCTGAGCTCCAAGAAGAACTTAGCTTCTCTTTCATTTTCAAGTACTTGTAAACAAAGCGGTGACCAACACACCCTCCTGAAGATTATAACAGTTGTAACACCGAGCAAATTAGTAGATTTGGTTGGCACCGATCCGACCCTATAGTTTTTTCTTCTTTTCAAATTTTTCCAACAACATAATTTTTATTTGTATTTCTGTTGTTGGTTCTCTTTTGTACTGTTTGCCCACTTGGTTCACTTTCAATCCATGTCGGTTCAATTTTTCCCGACCGAGAGAGAGCGTTGAGCGACCCGCAATAAAAGTTAAGCCAATATTTCAACTCTGTTGTCCATTCATGATTATTAAACTTTGTTTTCAACAATTTTTTTAGAAAATTCTTAGGGGCCAGCTACAAAAATTATTGTCAATAAAATTTTATTTGTTACGAGTGACAGCACGCCCGAGAGAGGCGGGTGTGTGCGGCCGCCACAAGACCCCAATCACGACAGTGCCACAACGTTCTCAATGATATATTCCCGTCACTCGCAGCCCCCTACGGGCAATCGTTTCGTGCGACCGCATTGTTGCGCTCGGAAGACCGTAAGCGGCGGGAAAGTCGTCGCACCATGACACTATCCTAGCCCAGATTTTGTCGCGGCCTCGCAAAGGTCCTCCGTGCAATGCCACACGTGTCCAGTGTAGTGTGCATACACATACATAAGGAAATGAGATATTTTATTTAAAAACATTTTCCGACGCAAAATTATGAAATATACTAATTATAAATTAAAACATAATTTGAGAATTAAATTCCACCGTCTCCTTCATTCAGGCCTCCAAATGTCCACCAGTTTCCCTGCCTCTCAACTACCATAAAAACTCTCACAACCTTCAACCTCTGCTGTGCTGGTAGCCATTACTCTCTCTCTCTCTCTCTCTCTCTCTCTCTCTCTCTCTCTCTCTCTCTCTCTCTACCGCTCTGGTGTTGTCTTCTTCTTCTAGTTAACCTAATTCGAGCAATTTCTCAACCACCGGCAAACCCAAATTGCTCCTCCTATATCTAGCTAGCTATCTCTTCGGAAGATCATTAATCCCTTTTGAAGCACTGCCAATGGCTCTCTTCCTTCCCTCCCTGCACATCCTCTCGCCCCTTTCCCCCCGTAAAACATTCTTCCCGCCATGGGTTTTCGAGCTAGGGTTTCTCGCACTCCTGCTCTGCCAGGAATCCGTACATCACTTCTTTGATCTGGTCAAAAACTGGAGAATCTCAACAAACCCAAGCCTCAAAACTATGTCTACAATGTCTTTCAATCTGCGCCGCTCATTGCAATCAAAAGTCGAGCGGGAAGCAGCTCAGATCCCTGATTCGGGAACGACGATCTTCGATCTTCCGGAACTAGACCTGGACTGCATTCTAGAAAAGCTGCCGCCGGCGGAGCTCTGCAAGATGGTCGCCGTCTGTCGGTATTTGAAGGAGAGATGTGTCGGCGATCATCTGTGGAAGAGGCATATGAGGGAGAAATGGAGCAGAGTCATCGGCGAAGCGGCGCTCAGGAAATGGGAGCTGCAGATTGAGCCAAGAAGAGACTTCGAAGTCAGATCTGAGAAACCCGCGGCTTCTTATCTCCGGCGTCTTCCATGGCTCAAGCGCAAGGCGGATTCTAGCAGAACTTCGCCCGCCGATTCTCTGATTTCCTTCTACCAGGCTCTTGAGAACGGCGGATTCTCATTTCCAGCTCAGGTTTTCAACCGCGAGGTATCATATTCATGGCCTCAATCTCATTCCCTTCTCATGTTTGAGGGCTTTTTTAAAGCAGTTTGCATCCCAAAATATGGGGTTTTGACGTTTTGTGCACTCTGAATCTATAAAATTTGCACTTTACACCCTCACAATTACCATTTTTGGGCATTTTGTGTTAGGTTTCTCGAAGCATCCCGGGTGATGGTTAAAGTGGAACTGCCTTTCCGTTGGCCCTAGCTTGAGTTTTATAGACAAACTCTATGTTCAATACGGGTATCGGATATTTCGGTATCCGAATCAGACCCGTTAAGCCCCCGAGCCCGTTATGTATTCAAATATACATCAACATTTTGCACCCCCCAAGTTGAAATTTCAAGAGAATTTAGGTCCGGAAAGCACAAAATTCTCATTTTTGTACTTTGCATCCCAGATTATTAGTGCTGTCCCTTCCTAAATATCCTTAAATGAGCATTTTTGGTGCTGCCCCGACCTAAATACTGGGATGCAAAGTGCTAGAAATCGATAATTTGAGGTGCAAAATATCATTTTTAAGAACTTGCAGTGCTAAGTGTCAAAAACCTAAAAAGCCCATGTTTGAGTTATGCCTAAAATCACTACTTTCTGCAGAATGGAAATGCAGGGTTTCTGCTGTCATGCTATGATGCGGAGATTAGCTACAGTTATAGGAAGAACAAGTTCTATGCCAGGTATAATTCTTCTTCCTTGTGATTATTTACCAAAGCAATGGTTCTTCTTTAGCTTGTTCTCTGGTTTTGATGGTTTACTTCTTATTTTATAGGTATCCGCCGCATGGTAAAAGAGTTCCGGCCGTAGAGGAAGTGCCATGGGAGAGAATCAGAGCTCCTTCTGTCAGCACTTCGGCTCATGATCTTCACATTTCAGTCTGTTTAAATGATTTGAATCCTGGGGATCATATTGAGATTCAGTGGAGAAGAAACAAAGAGTTTCCATATGGTAATTTGTCAGAGAAATGGTGGAATATTTTCTAGCTCTTATTTCTATTGATGCATAAATAATGGAGGATGAATGTTTCTTTTTTTCACTTGCAGGTTGGTGGTATGCAGTTGTGGGTCATTTGGAGGGCTGTGACAGGGATGACCATCACTGTTTCTGCCATGAAAGTGGTGCATATCTTATCCTTTTCTTCTATTATCTTTTGATTCATTTTCTTTACTTTTGTATATTGAACATATGTGGAAGGAAGCACATGTGTTGTGCCAAAATTTACAAACTTGTTGCAGATTTTGTTAATCTACTGATCTAAAGTATGCTTAAAATACAGAAATTCGCAAATCTGTCAGTTTTCTTTAGGGTGCGTCGGTTTCACGCTTATTTGTTGGAGGGAATTGGTTTTGTTGTCCAAAATCAAAAATTTGTGGGCTTTGAAAATGGAGAAATCTTTAGGTGTCTTTCTCTCACCTAAGATCACGGTGCTCGTGCGCATCAAATTGTTGGTTCCTGTAAAAGCAGCATGATTGATCGAAATATTGTTGTATTTGACAATACTGACAGTATTTTTAGAATACTGCAGTATTCCGTGAAAACAACTCCGACATAGGATATCAGATCTTGCGGTTGTATTTAAACCCGCACCTAAAATTAGGTGGGGGAAATGCACCTAAAAACTTCCCTTGAAGCCAAAAGCAATTATTTTTGTTCGTTGGGAGAAAGTTTTGAGGCAACGAGAATTCAAAATTGATTATTTTGTGTGTAGGGGGAGGGGGGGGGGGGGGGGGATCAACTGTTCATCTTCTTCGATGAGCTCGTCTTCCACTGCTCATCTTCTTCGTTCAAGCTCTGGCAGCGTTGGCAACATGTTTTTGAATACTCAGATTTTCACCTGATTTAATCCTTTATCTGCTAGATTAGAACTACTGTTTCTGCCCTAATCTTGCAAAAACTGAACACCAAATCATTTTTGTGTCCAAAGATCACTGCTTTAGGTGTTTTTCTAACTTTTCCAAAACAGAAGAATGCAAAACTGCATGATTTCCAATTCATAGCATCGTTTCTGGATGGAATGTCTGCATAGCACAACAAATATGTATATGAATCTTATTTTGAATTCTTTCTATGGCAGATACGCTTGTGTTGGAGTTCAACCATTACCCTCCAGATTCAAGATGGAGGAAGAAAATCATTGACAGGAGAGAACACAGCGAAGATGGGAGTGAAGATGATGGGTTTTATGGCGGAATTAGGAAGCTGGAGAGGAAGGAAGAGATTTCCATATGGAAGCAGTTCTGGCCTGCTGAAGCTGTAGAATAGCTTCCACTTCCCCTTCTTCTTTCTTGGCGGTGTGAGAGACTCAAAAGGCATTGTGGCTGCGAATTCCTTCATTCAAGTTGATGAATGCCGCAAAGAAGCAAATTTCTTTCCGCCGACACCTCCATATCCCCAGCACGGTTCGATTCAAAGACCTCAGATCTCAGTGAAGCAGCCAGTTGACCAACTGATGGACTGATTCAGAGAGGTGTGGTATTTCTTATGCAGATGTAATTTTGAGCTCATTTACTCCCTTGTAGATAAAGATCATGGTTTTGAAAATATAGATTGATCTTGCCTGGAAATGAAACCGTTATGTTTGATGAGATTTTCTCAGAAGGTTTATGGAGTTTGAATTTCGAACCAGCAATGAATTTCAACGGTCTTATTTTGCTTCTCCTCATACTCCAACCAACCAATCAAAGGATGCATGTATAGTGGATTTTTAACTTAAAAGTGCATAGTTCAATAATAGAATCCAATTGATCAACATGTTCAATGTTTATATGTCCAGCGTCTCATATGAATCGAGTATTCATTGTTTTTGCGCGATGTGGCGGCTCGGGAAGCTTTTTTTTTTATCAATGGCATTTTTGGAGAAGTGGAGCGAGCGGCACAACACTAGTTTTCCAGTAGTCTAAAAGAGAAGCGATGAGTGATGACGTCCACCACCTCCGCTAGGCTGAGAAACCAAATGTTGCTATATGATTCGGTTCGGTTCAGGATTGTTTTGCTAAACTTTTGGAGTTCTTTGAATTAGGATTCTCTTCATAGCCAAATGGATACTATCCATTTCATGTTCCAGATTGATTCTTCTTTAATCCGACGGATTAAGTAATCTCATTTTTTTTTATTTTCCATATAGGGCCATTTGCCGGGGCCTCCCTTCTAACTTTCTTAAATTACTGACAACACCCCTCTTATTTTCAAAATTACAAAAATTTTTCCTAAAGTTTTTATTTCATTACAAAATCTTCCTTAAGTTTTAATTTGATAACATCCATGTACAAAAACACTCTCTCGGTGTACAACGTTCATGGGGTATTTTTCTTCATGGATGCAATAAAATGAAAAGTTCAGGGGAGATTTTTGTAATGAAATGAAAACTTAAGAGGAGTTTTTTGTAATTTCGAAAGTAAGATGAGTGTTCTCACTAACTATGCTAATTTACAGGGGAGGCTTGGGTAATTATTTCTTTTCATATAATTAAATTTTCTTGCACATTTAGATAAATGAGAATCCATCTTCACCGTGAAATGGACCAAATGAAGAGGACCTCCATTCATGTTCTTTATGTCGAGCTCATTTCGGTGAGCTCGATGCACCCATTAGGCCTTCTAAGTTTATTTGGACATGTAATAATTTTGTTATCATCTCTTAGGAAGATCTCAACATCCACCATTTAATAATTGCACTAATAGGCAACCATTTCCATGCTCCACCTAATAATTATTATTGAGTGGTGGGAATCATATATACTCTTAAGAATATCTTAGTAGCAAAGGTTGGTGCATTTTCCATAGGCTAATAAAGTTGTGGATCTACTAAAAATCTTTGCCCCTTTGGTGGGGTGGGGATGCATCTATTGTTGATGGAGATATCAAATTCATGTCTATCTTTTATTACATGCTAAATCCCTCCTTTGAACATCCAACAACCTATTTAAAGTCACTTGACCCTACAATTCAATATATGCCCCTATGGTTTCTTCACATCAACCGGCCTCCGCCATTAACCCAACCTTGACGTTTGCCTCCAGCCGGAGCAAACGCCGTCGGTGGACGTTTGTTTACCCGCCGTCCGACGACGTTTGCCCCAAACGGCCGGCCAAAACGCCGCGCCAAACGAAGCCTAAGCTACTATGTAGGCACAAAAATGAGCTAAGGATGAACACATCATTGCCGACAAGGTAGATGAAGTGACATTATGATTTCATATTCTGATGGAATATGTATGTTTTCTTTGGCGGGACGTTTTTCAAGCTGCACGTCACAAATTATTAAAAATCCGCGCCAAACAGAAAATTACACTCCTTTAGATTAAAAATGCCTCCGTCTTTTGGCTGTAGCGTTGCAATCCTTTTTTTAATTTATATTAGTATTACGTATTATATATAATAATAATAATATAAAACATTATTATTGATAGGGTCCTTTTGAAATGATCTAGATTGCGGGTAGCAAAACTACCCACCTCCTTTGCTGGAGTAAGTGAGGTTGATAAAGTCAACCCCACTAGTGTTGAAATCGCCGTCGTCTCCGCCATCGCCGCCACCATCGCCGCCGTCATCGCCACCATCGTCTTCATCATCGTCATTGCCGCCGCCAACATCGCGGCAACCGCCGCCATCACCGTCATTGTCTTCATCACCGTCGTCGTCGCCGCCATCGTCGCGGCAACCGTCTTCGTCGCCGTCATCATCTTCATCAGCGCCACCGTCGCTACGGCGGCCGCCTCCATCACCACGACAATCGCCACCATCGTCGCGGCAACCACCGCAAAGCCGTCATAGTCTTCGTCATCGTGGCCGTTGCCACCATCGCCGCAGCAACCGCCGTCGTTGCTCTTCTCATCCACCGCCGCCGCCACCGTCGCTCTTATCTTTCCCCACCGCCGCCGCCATCGCCCCTCTCTTCCTCGGACGTCGCCGTCGTCGCTCCTCTCTTCTGCGGCTGCCGCCGCTGTCGCTCCTCGGACTCCGCCGTCGTCGCTCCTCTCTCTCGCGGCCGCCGCTGCCAGTGGCGGATCCAGAAAATTAATAATGAGGGTGCACAAATTGATAATGGGGGTGCACATAATTTTTTTTGAATATGTCATTGTGTTCTAAAAATTTTAATATGGGAGGTCTGTCATCAACTTACTTCAAAAAAAAATTTTGAACGTTTCAATCTTTTCGGAGCTGTATCTCCCTCATCTGGCCACCGTTTTTGGCGTATAAGTAGTCAAAATCAATTGCCTTGACGAGAGGAATTCAAATACACTAACTATTTTGAAAAATAATGGGGGTGTCAGTGTCCCTCGAGCCCCCCTCTGGATCCTCCCCTGGTCGATGCCACTCCTCTCTTCCTCGGACGCTGCCGCCGTCGCTCCTCTCGTCCTCAAACGCCGCCGCCATCACCGACGCACTCTCCTCCAGCAAGCGCCTCACGCACTCTCCTCCAGCAAGCGCCTCACGCACTCTCCTTCAGCAAGCGCTCCACGCGCTCTCCATCAACCAGCTCTCCACGAGCTCTGCCATCAAGTCCGCTCCAAACGCACCTCCGTGTGTTCCGCTCTCAAAATTGTTGCAAGTATTCAACGCCTTTAGTTCAGCAACGAGCCCACAAAGCCTCAGTAAGTCAGCAATTCATGTCTCCTCTAAGTACAACAAGAGACAAATCATAGAGGATAAGACGCGCCCCACGTGTCGCATGAGCTTCCAAGCCCAGTACATCAGAACAAGTGTAATAAGCTGCTCTCACTTCCAAGAACTATCAGAGAACTCCAGAATTAATACAACGAGCGTATAGCTCCCCGCATCCCACGAAAAAAATGTTAGCTCTGCGAACAGTGGTCTCTCACCCTCCGAGCTCTTCTCTCTCTCCCCAATAATTGTAAAGAGAGGCGACCTATTGCCCTCGAGTTCTTGGAAAAATCCAGTAACAACACTCACTACAAGAAAATTCTCATTTAGCAAGGTAAATTAGGAAGACTTGATAATCATTTCTAATTAGGATCAAATTTAGCTAGAAAAATACTTTTTTATTTCACCTACAAAAATAACAAGGGATTTTCTTTGTTGCAAAATTAGCAACAAATTTTTTTGTTGCAAAATTTTCGTTGCTAAAATAGCAACGATTTTTTTTTGTAGCAAATTTTTTATTGCGAAATAACAACAAATTATTTTATTGCAAAATATTTATAAAGATAAAAAATTATTTTTTTAAAATTTTTTATCTTTTTTGCTTCGTTTGATTCAGTGGGAGCAGACGGATATGTGAAAACGCCGCCACCGTTTAGAGCTGGAGGGGGAGGTAAGGATTCTAAGCTAAGAGTTTTTGATCCGTTCCTCTAGCGTAGCGGGAGTACGCATCGCCCGTTTATTTTTCTGTCGTGTTGTGGTGTCTGCTCCTGCATCGGTGTGAAAACGCCTCCCCAAATGAAGTCTTAATTAAAAATAGAATTTTTAATTTCCTTTACCGCTCTTATAATTTTTTTTGTTTATATATATTTATAAATTATTTATATACATATATATATATATTATGAAATAAAAAATTATATAAAATATTTATATATATATTTCAATAAATAATTATATTTATATGTGAATATCTAAATAATTATATATATATATATATATATATATATATATATATATATATATATATATATATATATATATATATATATATATATATATATGTACTAGCATCTTCGAACGGGCTCCGCCCGTTCTCGATGCGTCGCTGCGGGCTTCGCCCGCTTGGCAACAACATTGGTACTGGCCGACATGTGTTGTGGGCGACAATATTGGACGTGGGGGCGACATTTATTGTGGGTGGCGACATTGGTCGTGGCGTCGACATTGTTCGTGGGCGGCGACATTGTTCGTTGGCCGAGACATTGTTCGTGGGCGTCGACATTATTAGTGGGTGGCGAAATTGTTTTGGGGCAGCGACAATGTTCGAGGCCTGCAATATTGTTCGGGAGAGACGACATTGTTTGGGCTCGGTGACATTTGTCAGGAGTGCCCGTTCTGCGGCGACATTCATCGGAAGTATACATTGTACGGCAAAGCCCGCAGCGACGCATCAGACGGTTTATATAACTTTATAATAAGATAATATATTATATATTATAACTTTATATAACTAACAATACATATATATATTCTAGGCTGACAGCTTGACACCCATCCTCTCTCCCTCTCCCTCTCTTCTGCCCTCTCTCTTTCTTGTCAGTGTATATTTGGAAAATTAACGGGTTCGGAGGCTTAACGGGTCGTGTCGGGTACACGGTTAACCCATACCCGTAGTAACTCCTAAGGGTTTGCCTATTTATACCCACCTAGGGGCAACGGGTAGGGGATTCCACCTAGATCCCCATCCGGATGCTTCGAGCAACACACACAATCTCGAAGTTACGCCCCTGCTGCTCGAACCGTTCTGAAAACCGCCTCTCCCGTAACCGCTCCCGTCCTTCTTCGCTGGCGAAGAAGAAGGATCACGCCACCTGGTTTTGTGATCAGGAAAAGGAGAAATCAATCACGTCGCTGCTTTCGATCGAGAGGAGGAACCCGCCAACTGCAAGGACGAGGCAGGAAATCGGTTTGCGGCGCGCGTAAGGCTGTGCGCCTCCCGTCGTTGTTTCATTTTTGCCGCTTGGACAAAGAGGCTTGTCGGCCGCCGCTGCCTTTTATTTCCTGTCGCTGCAGCCGATCGGGAATTCCACCACCTGGATCGGGAAGAAAAGGCCCGCCGGTGCTCCTGTTTTTGCACAAGAAAAGATCGGAAAGGAGAAAGGAAAACCGTCGCTGTCTCCTAGTCGGAAGGAAGAAATTTTTTCGCCATTGTTGGTCGGAAGGAAGAAATTTTTTCGCCATTGTTGGTCGGAAACGCTAAGGCCAGCACAGAGTGGTACTTGGATTCGGGGGCGACGTGTCACGTTTGCAACAATGCTGATCTTATGACAGGGCTCACTGCTGTGAAAGAGTCTGTTACAGTTGCAAATGGCGAGACAGCTGACGTCTTGAAGGTGGGGAATGCAACGCTGCTGCTATCCTCATGTAAGACTCTAACTCTTAAAAATGTTAAGTTTATTCCTTCTATAGCTGCTAACTTAGTGTCTATAAGTTTATTATGTGATGCTGGTATGTCTTTTAATTTTTGTAGCGGTAGAGTAACACTGTCAGTTAACTCACACTATTTTGGATGTACATACGTCCAAAATAGGATGTACCGACTAAGTCTAGCAAATGAGTTAGTTCAACAAGTTCAAACAAACTTAGTTAGCCCTAAGACTCTACATGAGAGACTAGGACACGTGAACTATAGGAAGATGTTCCAAATAGCTAGAACTCACCAGATCACATTAGACACTAAGTCACCGCCTGAGAAATGCGACGTGTGTGCTCAGACTAAGATCACTAGGAAACCTTTTAGTGCGGTTACTAGGAGCACAACACCCCTAGAGCTTATATATTCCGATATATGTGACTTTAAAAGTTTTGTCACCAGAGGAGGAAGGAAGTATATGATCACATTTATAGATGACTGCTCTAGGTTTTGTCACATCTATCTTCTTAAAACTAAAGATGAAGCGTTTGAAAAGTTTTGTCTTTTCAAAACCAGGGTAGAGAACCAACTAGACATGAGAATTAAGAGGTTTAGAAGTGATAGAGGAGGAGAATATATTTCCAGTGAGTTCCGGGGTTTCCTTGCCTCTCAAGGGATCATAGCAGAAACCACTGCTCCTTACTCACCCCAATCGAATGGTATAGCCGAGAGAAAGAATAGAACGTTAACAGAGATGTTGAATTCTATGCTCCTCACTGCTGGCATGCCTACATCCTATTGGGGAGAAGCAGTTTTAGCTGCAAACAACATTCTAAATAAAGTTCCTCATGCTAAGTTAGAAGTCACACCCTATGAGCTTTGGTTTAAGAGACCCCCATCTTTAACTAGACTTAAGACCTGAGGCTGCATAGCCTATGTCAGGGTCTTTGACCCTAGACGGTCTAAACTTGGACCTAGGACTAACACATGTGTCTACTTAGGTTGTGCTGAAGATAGTGCTGCAGATAGATTCTTAGACCTGTCTAATAATATAATTATTGAATCTAGGGATGCTGTGTTCTTTGAGGATAAGTTCCTTAAGGATAAGAACCTGACAATCCCAGGTATACAAGCAACTATTACTGAGGAAGACTCTGAATCAGTACCGAGCACCTCCTACTCAGTCCCGGTAGACAATAGTGTCCTAGAGTCTAGACGGACTTCAGTGAGAGAGCGAACTCCCAGAACCTTTGGTAGTGACTTTATCACTTACCACGTTGAGGCCGATCTATCCACCTATAAGGATGCGATGAGATCAAGGGATTCACTACTCTGGAAAGAAGCCATTGATGAAGAGATGAATTCTCTACTTCAGAACAACACCTGGACATTGGTTGATAAGCCAAGAGGGGCTAAAACTATAGGGTGTAAGTGGGTTCTGAAAAAGAAGCTCAATCCTGATGGTAGCGTAGCTAAGTATAAAGCGCGCCTGGTGGCTAAAGGTTTCACACAAGTTAGTGGGGTGGATTACTTTGATGTATATTCACCAGTGTGTCACTTAGCAACCATTAGGATCCTACTTGCTATTGCGTCTATTGAAAACTTTATTGTTCATCAAATGGATGTTAAGACTGCGTTCTTGAACGGAGATCTGACCGAAGAAATATACATGAGCCAACCTGAAGGCTTCATAGTAGACGGTCACGAAAATAAGGTCTGTAAGTTAATCAAGTCGCTATACGGACTAAAACAAGCACCAAAATTATGGTATGAGAAGTTTGACTATAGTGTAAGGAACATGGGATTCATGTCGAGTCTCTCGGAGAAATGTCTTTACATACGTCATAGATCGAACAAAGTCGCTATAATATGCTTGTATGTGGATGATATGCTGATACTTGGTTCTGATCAATCCGTAGTGGATGACGTTAAGTCAGAACTAATGAAAGAGTTTAGCATTAAAGACCTAGGTGTAGCTGAGACTATTCTAGGCATGCAAGTGAGTTTTGGAAAAAATGGCATTTTCCTAAGTCAAAGCCACTATATAAAGTCCATGTTGGACACGTGGGGATACAGTGAATGTAGAGCAGTGGAGACACCTTACGATTATAATAATCGCTTGAAGCCCAATGATGGAGCTGCGATTCGACAGTCAAATTATGCTAAACTGATTGGTAGTCTCATGTATGCTATGGTCTGCACAAGACCTGACATAGCCTTTACGGTCGGCATGTTGAGCAGGTTCACTAGTAATCCTAGCCAAGACCATTGAGATGCCCTCGATAGGCTGATGCGATACCTAAAGCACACCCAAAAGTATGCTTTATGTTATCATGGTCATCCTCCAGTGTTGGAAGGATATTCTGTTGCATCATGGTGCTCAGAATTAAACGACAGCAAGTCCACTAGTGGATTTATATTCACACTAGGAGGAGCAGCTGTAGCCTGGAAGTCCAAGAGGCAATCATGTATTGCGCTATCTTCTATGGAATCCGAACTCTACGCTCTAGCTTCAGCGGGAGAAGAAGCAGAGTGGATAAGAGATTTGGTGATGGACATTCCATTGACGAGCCTGAAATTGAGTTCTGTTGCAGTTTACTGCGATAATCAGGCTACTAAAACGATTGCTACGAACACTTTGTTCAATAGCAAAAGAAGGCAACTACGGATGAAACAAGCCTGGTTGACCTCCCTTACGAGTCAAGGGATTGTAAACCTCGTTGATGTGAGGTCAAAAGATAATGTTGCAGACGCCTTAACGAAAGGCTTAAATAGAGTTCTCACAATTAAAACATCGGGGGAGATGGGATTAAAGTTCATAGAAATATGAAACTTCCTCCAAGGTTTATGTTTTATGGTAAGAACCTATAGTCGCAACATTCAAGCATCTAATAACAGACTGAAAACCCCAAATAATTTCTTGATGAAAGCCCAAGATGGTCAGATGCTAGTCATTCCACACCTGATGACTTAACATCTTTCTCGTTGTAAGCTGATTTGAGAATTATTCAACTGGGAATAGAAAGTCGTTGCATGAGTTAATCTAACATTGGTGATCATAGCACATTATTCCACATTTGATAATGTTGCAAATGACGGTGTGTTAAGTCGTATGACAAGACACATAGTGGTCACTAATGAGTAAGATAACAACGTTTGATTTATTAAAATCAAAACTTGACTGGTCCTAACTAGACTGGATAGAGATGCTGACAGTGTTACTTCACTACTGCTACAAGTACTAAGCTCATTTAGGTAAAGCTAGCTTACTTTGATACGTCACTGCATATGTTTATGAATTCATAGAGTCTGACTCATGAAATTCCTTGCAGGCACTGGTGAAGATGGAGGAGAGAAAGTGGATTTTGACATAGATGATAATGATCTACTCTCTGAGTAGAATTGTTACACGTTTATCTGTAGTCATTTTATTGTTTTCCAGACTTATTTATTGTTGAGTAGCACATTTTCTTTTGATGTATTATGTTATTGTTTTTTAAAATTCATGTTTATGTTTCTTTAAAAACTGTGCTAACTCTTATAGAAATGTGTAAAGTCGGAAACATGTTTTTATTATTCTCCACTTTCTGCACTCCGAAACGTATACGTTATTTGTCACAAATATAGGAGGAGATTGTCAGTGTATATTTGGACAATTAACGGGTTCGGAGGCTTAACGGGTCGTGTCGGGTACACGGTTAACCCATACCCGTAGTAACTCCTAAGGGTTTGCCTATTTATACCCACCTAGGGGCAACGGGTAGGGGATTCCACCTAGATCCCCATCCGGATGCTTCGAGCAACACACACATTTCTCACATTCTCTCTTTCTTCATTAAAGTGACCCACGTTCTTAACTTTTCTCTCCCCCACCCTCTCTCTCCCCCTGCCTCTCCCTTCCACCATCTCTCTCACATTCTCTCTTTCTTCATTAAAGAGGCTCATCTTCTCCTTTCTCCCTCTTTCTTTTTCTCTCTCCCTATTGTCCCTCTCCCAGCGCTCTCTCTCTCTCCCGCCCTCTCTCATTTATCTGGATTTCGGGAGCTGGGACAAATTAATTTCGGGGGTGCACTTTAGCTGAGTGCCTGAGTCAGAGACCTTATATTTTTGATAATTATCATTTCATCAATTAATTATTTATAATTGATGATTTTAATTACACATTTATAGATTTATTTCTGTTATGTATAAGAAATTAGAAACAACTGCGTAATAGGTTGGAGTCTATCATTTAATGGGCTGATCTGCACCAGGACGCGTTCCTTCTCCACAACCACCTCCGTAGTTTGGCTGATCAGCCACCGGCGGTTCCACAACCATTCTCTTTCTCTCTCTCCATCTATCCCTCTTTCTCCCTCTTTCTCCCTCTCTCTCCCTCTCTTTGTCTCTCCCCTGTGCCCTGTCCCTCTCTCTTCTCCCCCTCTCTCTCCCTCTCTATTTTTCTCTCTCCCCTCCCTCTTTTTTCTTCCCTCTCTCTCTCCCCCAACTTAATTTGCCAATGACAACCGCCGGCTGTAGCGTTTTTTTAACCTGCTGAACCTGAGCGCTCCTTTGAAGGGAGGTGGAACCGCGAGGAGCCGTTTGGAGGAGGCGAGTCTTTGCGGAGTACGCGTAGTCGAGGAGGAGTTGCGGAGGAGAATCTATGGTGGAGGAGCTTTGGAGGGGTCGACGCTCTGCCAAGGAGGAAGATATATTTATGCAGGAGCTGTGAGAGAGGGTTAGAGAGGAAGCGTGACACAGGACTGACAGGAGCGGCGTGACATAGGACTGACAGGAGCCGTGTAGCAGTGGGTTTTGGCTTGCCGCGTAGCAGTGGGTTTTGGCTTGCCGTGTAGCAGTGGCTTTTGGCTTGCCGTGTAGCAGTGGCTTTTGGCTTGCCGTGTAGCAGTGGCTTTTGGCTTGCCGTGTAGCAGTGGCTTTTGGCTTGCCGTGTAGCAGTGGCTTTTACTTTTGCGGGCGGGATTTGCTATAGAAGAGTATCAGGATTTGGAATTTATTTGTTTGGCATAAATCGGACGGTGGCAAATACATGTAGCATTTTGATCGTGTGGTTCAACTCAGAAGTATGGTGTGCTCCGTAGATATGTATATTGGTTTATATAATAAAGATATATATATATATATATATATATATATATATATATATATATATATATATATATATATATATATATATACAGAAAACTGTAAAAACGCGCAGCTTGTTTTTGACAAAAAAACGTGCTCCCCAGAAAAACGAAAAAAACACCCTTCGCGCCTTTTGACCACTTTCATGTTGACCACTTTTTCTAAAAATGCTGTTTAGGAGGTCTATTTTCAAAAGGCGCGAAGGGGGTTCCGCCCGGTAAATATTACAATTTATATTGTTTGAGCGGACCCCCCTTCGCGCCTTTTGAAAATAGACCTCCTAAACAGCATTTTTAGAAAAAGTGGTCAACATGAAAGTTGTAGATCTCGACGAGATCTACAACTTTCATGTTGACCACTTTTTCTAAAAATGCTGTTTAGGGGGTGTATTTTCCGTTTTTCCATCGAGCGCGTATATAGCTCATATACACGCAGCGCGTATTCCCAGTGCCCCCATATATATAGGCGCTGTTACGTGCACACCACATTTGGCTATGTGCACACCTTTGATATGTGCACACCATAAATTTTATATGCAGACCAAAATGTCAAGTAAACGCCATAAATTTTATTTGCATGTAAAATTGTTAAATAAATACCAAAATAAAGTAATGAGTTTTTTTTACTTCAAATACAAAAGATTTCTTCTCTTTTAGATTTTAAAGCAACAAAAACAAACAAAATAAAAAACAAAAATCACCGATATAATTAAAATTTGCACGGTCCATTTTTAAGTTCATGTTGACATGCACGAACATAAAGATATGAATATTAGTTGTCTTAAATAAATAAAATATTCGCAAGTTACTTAAAATTAAATATTTTTACCTGTACGGTCATTTTGCTTGTTCAACCTTCCTTTTGATCGCCCCTTTAAGCGAACCGAAACTAAAGGTTCTATAGTTTGGCTTGCTGTAGATCCAATAGCTCCTGTAGTTTTCGTTTCAATTCAGTTTTTTGAATAGCCGATGATATATTGTTTTTTTGGAGTTTCTCATCCAACTCTACTTGTATGTCATGTGAAGCGAGGCTGATGCTGGGGCGAGGATAGGGTTTCGGCTTTTCGGAGAAAATAGGGGCGAGGTGTGCACTTAGGTTTAATATGGGTGGAATTGAAAAAAGTAATGGTATTGTTAACTTTAAGAGTTTGGTGTGCACATAGCCAAAAGTGGTGCACATAACAACTCCCTTTATTTTAAGAATTTGGTGTGCATATATCCAAAAGTGGTGTGCACGTAACAACGCCCTATATATATATATATATATATATATATACACACACACACACACGAGTGAAACGCACGGGCCTCCGGCCTGATAGCGCGCCACAGTACCCGGCCGGCGACGGCGGGCTTCGCCCGCCCCTGACAACAGTATCCCCAACGTCGCCCCCTCGGTGGGCTTCGCCCGCATCCGACCCTACGGCTCTGCGCGACAGTACCCGGTCTGCGGCTCCCCCCGACCCAATGTCGTGGCTGGTTTTTTTTATATAAATTTTTTTTGTCATTTTTTTAAATTCTATATTTATTAAATTAAAAAAAAATTAATACAAAAAAACGCAAGTGACAGCCATCTCTGCCGCCGGCCAGATCGGAGACCCTCGGCGGGTTCGCCGGGATCGTGCCAAAGGTAATCCTGTGGCGCTCCGGCGGGGTCCTGACCGTGAGGGCCACCTGATTATCGCCGATAAGTTCGCCCGGCGAACCCGCCGGGGGTCTCCGATCAGGCGGTCGGCGGCTCCGCCGGCGGCGGTAGATATGGTCGTTATTAGGGAAGAAGTGGAAATGGCGTGGGGGGAGGAGCGAAAATGGTAGTCGGGTTTTAGGAGAGAGGGATTTTTTTGGGTTTTTTTTATTGGTAGACCAAATAGGTTATTTGCAGCCCCAGATCCGACGGCTTTGGATCAAAACAGTGTAATCTGACGGTCCTTGTTTTTCCCCTATTTTTGAACTCATTTTTATTGACAGACCATCATATTTCTTTTTAGAATAAATATAGATACATATATTTAAATATTATATAGATAACTATATATATATTTATAAATTATATGTATACATAAATTTAATTATTATCATAAATTTAAATATTATTTAGATAACTATATATATACATTTATATTTTTTTCATGCGTGTGTGTGTGCGAGTGACAGGTACGGGCCTCCGGCCCGATGGCTACGCGCCACAGTACCCGGCTGGCGACGGCGGGCTTCGCCCGCCCCCGTCTTCGCCCGCCGTCGTTGGGCTTTGCCCGTTTCACCCGCCTGCTATTTATAATAAAACATTTAATAAATTTAAATAAATAAAATATATAATAAAAAAATTTATATAAATATTAAAACAAACGGGCAGACCCGCAAGCCGGCCAGCCCGCGAAAAAACAGCAAGCCCAGCCAGCAAAAACAGCAAGACGCCCGCCCGCAAGGCAGCCAGCGGAACCGCAAGCAGGCCAGCCAGTGGCGGATCCAGGAATTTTGGCTAGGGGGGCCCAGTTATCAAGCGAAGCAATTTTTTTTTAAATACAATATTAAACATAACAAAAATATATTATATATCTTCAATAAGCAAAAAAGATACAAACAATCGCGTACATGTTACTTCAATTGTGCACGACAATTTTTCACGTCATAGAATTCATCTATAATACAATCTTTGTCAATTTTCTCCGCTATTTCTCGCTCAATGTATAAAGTCATGCAATTTGCAAGAAATTCATCCTCCATCTTATTGCGAAGTCTCGTTTTAACAAGTTTCATAGCAGAAAATGATCTTTCTGTGATTGCTGTTGATACTGGAAGAGTTAAAATGAGTCGAATCAATCTGTCAATAAGATAATATGTCTTCGCTTTTTTCGTTTCCACCAATTTCTGATAAAGCTTGGAAATTGTAGACAAATTCTTGAAGTCTTTGTGAGAAGAAATATCAAGCTGATAATGTTGCAACTGAGCATTCAACACATAAATTTCATTCTCCCTGAAATCTTTAGAATAAAAATTCTTTGCGAGGGCACATATATCATCAATATTGAACGATTTGTAATCATCACTTGGATCTAAAGCCATACTTAGACGAAGTAATTCCATAGAATTTTCACTGAATCTTTGGTTGAGCTCCTGCAACACACAATCTATTGTGGAATTGAAAATGTCCACTCGAAAATGATGTTCCACTGTTATGATATCACGTGGACTTCGGAACCGACGATCAGTAAATCGAGCCTTCATGTCTGGAACTTCGACTTCATTAGTCTCACAAAATATGATCACAATCTTAAAGAACTTTTCCCAGCCAGATTCTCGCAATTTCTGAATGAGTGTTTTTGTTGTTGAAACTAAATTTATAGCATTTAATATATCTTGAGATTGATGTTGTAGTGTTTTGCATAATACGTCACTGATTCCCAAAACTTCTTTCATCAAATGCAAGGTAAATACAAATTCAAATACTCCAAGTTTTCTAAACGCTGCTTCAGCATCTCCTCGTTGATCAGATGTCCCTCCATTTTCGCTAATATCAAGCAATACAGAGCACGTAGCATTGTACATATTTATGACGCTACAAATAGAGTTCAAATGTGACGACCATCTAGTATCACCATGTCGTTGTAGTGAACCAATTTGATTGGCTCCCGTTCCTGTCTCAATTTCACCTAAAGCAATCATGTGATCGAAATACTCTTTTTGCGCAGCTCGTAATTGATCATTGTGTTTGGAGGAAGCACCAACAGTATTAACAATATAAATCAATTCACTGAAAAAATTATGCACAGACTTCACTTCCCTTGATGTTGCAACAAGAACAAGTTGAAGTTTATGGGCAAAACAGTGAACATAATAAGCTTGTGAATTTTCATTAAGGAATAAAGTTTTCAGACCTTTCCATTCACCTCGCATGTTACTTGCACCATCGTATCCTTGACCCCGCATATCCTGAATACTCAAATTATGACGAGAGAGAACTGCAGAAATTTCATTCTTAAGAGTTAGTGCACTAGTATCTGTAACATGAACGAGATCTAAGAACCTTTCTTTCACAAAGCCACAAACATCTACAAATCGAATCACGATAGCCATTTGCTCTCTTTTTGATTCATCTCTGGATTCATCAACTATTATATAATATTTAGAATCATCAATTTCTCTACGAATAATATCTTGCACCATTCTTGACATAGCAGAAAGAAGATCCTTCTGAATAATAGGCGATATGCACATAGCATTTCCTGGGGCATTTTCCAGTACTACATTTTCAACATCTTTATTATATGCTCTGAGTAATTTAATAACTTGGACAAAATTACCACGATTAATTGATTCTGCGCTTTCATCATGACCTCGAAAAGCAATACCTTGAAATGCACAAAATCGTAATGCATCAATTGAAGTTCCGACCCGCAATCGGTTCATTGCGATTTGCTAAGAAGATTGTCTTTCCATCACTGTTTCTATATGTTGATATTGAAACATTAAATCTGCACAACTTTTGATTGCAATGTTGTGTGGAGAACAGTGATCCTTCCCAACATGAGTCAAAAAAGCACAATTCTTGCAATTAACTTTCTTCCAGTTCCGAAATCCTTCAGTTGTGAATGAGTTCGTTCCAAATCGGTCAGGGATTTGTTTATTGAAGACAAAACATGACAAACAATATGCAGCATCTTTTGCAGGAGAATACTCCAACCATGGGAATCTCTCAAACCATGAACTTTGAAATTTTCGATTATGTTCACCCGATGATGGATAGTCTTGAAGTATGTGTCGATAAGGCCCAGCTTTAACATATGCTCGCCGCATTTCATCTTGTTGATTTGTAGAATATTGCCAAATTTGAGGACGTAGTCCAGGATCACGCTCAAAAGTTACTGAACGATTCTCAACTAGGGAAGAATCGACAATAACTAAAGGGGGTTGAACATTAACTGGTTCAGATGACGAAGGTGTACTAGATTCAGTTGATGATTTTTTGTTGAAAAATGAGTTGATTGTTTTTAATTTCTTCATGATAACCTATGTATTCACAATTGGCAACAAAAATTAAATGTGAATCCTAACGAGTGTAAACCAAAGAAGCAGATCATAAAATACTTATGCAACTACCACTTTAACAGAATAGTGTTTCCGAGAAGTTACTATAAGCAGACTCTGTGATATAACCAACAACCATGCAGGTGCTTCCACGAACCTGTAAGCACAAACAATGACAAATGTTAGTGAAGATGGTAGCTTTAACTTGCAAAGACTAAGAATTAAAGATGAAAATACTTAATGCCCTAGCTTACTTCACCAAACAATACAATTCAAATTAGATCTTATTGGCTCGATGACCCTACTATAACTTGGTGTACACTTAAATGAAATTACATCGACTTATGAAGTACCTTCTAAGACAATAAATTCAAATTAGATTTCGGTAAGTGGTATTGCATTCATGGACTCAATACGATCGCAAATACACTAGTTGCACCTCCTTCTGATTCAAATTTTGGGAAATTTGACGAAATAGGTCTGTTTAAGATGTGTGGTTGCCTCTAATTTTGGGAAATTTGACAAATTTTGGAATTGATCTCGATTAATTGCATTTAATTTGAATTTCCCATACGATCTCAATGAAATTCACTTAGTCCCATTTTGATGAGAATTGTCGAAGTTGATCAAAATGGGTCGCGTGACTCGCGTCGAGTTGTGTTGCGAGTCAAAGATGCATCTTTAGGCAAACGATTTCAGAATCGCATTTAGTAGACTCATAATTACAATACGAACCCAATTGAGTCATCCATACACAATTCCAACATTGTTAAAATAACTTTTGATGAATGAGTTGGACTAGGTTGCAAAGTCTCCATAAAGCGTAAAATGAGCAAACAAAATCAAGATTTTCTGGATCCATAAATCTGGATCCATAAATGAGCAAACAAAATCTGGATCCTTCTAATCCAAAATCTGGATCCTTCTAATCCAGAATCTGGATCCATAAATGAGCAAACAAAATGATCAAAGCCTAATCTGGATCCATAAATCTGGATCCAGAAAATCTGGATCCTTCTAATCCAGATTTTCTGGATCCTTCTCGATCCAGATTTTCTGGATCCACAGGACTAGAAGGATCCAGAAAAATTTTCTGGATCCAGAAAAAAAGAAGAAGAAGAAGAAGAAGAGAGTTACCGGGAGCGGGGAGCGGCGACGGGAGCAGCGCCGGGAGTAGCACGGGAGACCAGCGTCGGGAGCAGCGGCAGGAGCGGGATTGGGATAAGTGGATAACCGGATAACCCTAAAAGTTATATATATCCTTTTTTTTTCAATTTTTTTTTGGGGGGGGGGGCCGCCCCCCCCCCCCCCCCTCCCCCCCCTAAAACCGCCCCTGAGGCCAGCTCGCGAAAAACACGACCCGCAAGCCCAGCCCGTGAAAAACCGCAAGTCAGCCCGCCCGCAAAGCAGCCAGCCAACATTACTTCAAACAATTAAAGCAGAATATTCAATATATACCCGAAAAAGGGAACTGAACGGGCAGTGTGGGACTAAAACAGGCAGGTGCACTGTTCACCCGCCTGTTTTAGTCCCACACCGCCCGTTCAGTGACCTTTTTCGGGTATATATTGAATATTCTGCTTTAATAATTTGAAGTAATGTGGGCTGACCGACTTGCGGGCGGGCTTGCTTTTGATGTTTTTCGCGGGCTGGGCTTGCGGGTTTTTCGCGGACTGGCCGGCTTTGCGGGTCCGCAAAATTATTTTGCTAATTCATTTTTAAAATTAATTCACATAGTTTAGGACTCTCCTAGAGTAGGTTTAGGATATCTATAAAAAAGTGTGGAAAGATGGTTGGTTTGATCCAACAGTTCACGATCAAAACTCTGAAATCCAACGGCCACCTAATTATCCTTTAATTTCGAACTCATGCTATATGCAGACCACCATATTTCTTTATATATATATATATATATATATATATATATATATATATATATATATATATATCTGTGTGCGTATATATATATTATATAGATAACTATATATATATAAACGCATTCTTAAAACATATTAGTTAGTTGAGTGAGTTGGTTAAGTATTGTTGCGGTTCCTCAATGCCCTTGGTAGACCGGTTCAGGATCGGTCCGTCTTAGCCCCGGGCGATCGAGTACGCACACAGTCAAAGTAGAAAAAGAGAAATTGTACACACAAATTTAGCGTGGAAAACCCCGGAAAGGGGAAAAAACCACGTGGCCGGGTCTGTGACAACCAAGATCCACTATTTGCCTCTGTTACAGTGCTCTTGTAAAGAGAATGCGATGAAGACAGACCGCGTCTCGGTACAAACACTGGGGGGGGTTGAGAGAGCTCTCCTTGGGTGACAGGCCACCGCTTAGGAGTCCGTGCACTTTGTCGTGCGTCTTTCTTGAGTGCTTGCTCTTCAGGCTTGTGCTCCGCAGGATGCCTGCACTTTATCCCTCAGGCTGAGAAGGGTTGCCTTCACTGACACTTTGTTCCCTTTCTTCTTTGGGCGACGCTTAGAGGAGAAACTGCCAAGTTAGTGAGTGAAAGGGGAACGGATGAGGAGAGTAGAGAGAGAAGCTCTGGGGAGTAGTATGAATGAAGAGAGAGAAAGCGAAGGAGAGAATGAAGCCGGATCCCGTGAAATGAACTATCAGGGGTGCTTATATAGGGTTTTTGAGGCGGTTAGGGTTGTTACGGTGGTTAATCGCAGATCGGAGGGTCGCGATCGCTTGTGGTGATCGGAGGGCCGTAATGGCCTGCCACGATTGGACGGTGGAGAGAAGGCCGACCCACGATGGTGGTCGGAGGAGGCGCGCCGGCCGGCGGCCGCCCGAGGGAGGGGCGGCCGGTCTTGGGCGGCCGGCGAAGGCCGCCCGACCGGAGGGGGGGCGTCCGGCCGTGGCCGACGACCGCAAGGACGCGGCCGGCCGCGAGGAGGCGGTCGGCCCCGGGCGGCCGGCCGGGGCCGCCGGCCGGAAGGGGGCGGTCGGCCCCGGGCGGCCGGCCGCGGCCGCCGGCCGCAAGGGGGCGGCCGACCCCGGGCGGCCGGCCAGGGCCGCCGGCCGCAAAGGGGGGCGGCCGGCCGCGACCGCCGGCCGCAAGGAGGGTGGCGGCCGGCCATGGGTTCCGGGCGTCGGGCGTCGGGCGCTCGTAACGGCGGCGGCGGCTGCGATTTGGCACGCGGCGGTTGCGGGATCCAGCGCGCGGTGGTTACACGATCTGGTGCGCGGGAGTTGCGATCCGGTGTGCGGGAGTTACGATCCGGTGTGCGGGAGTTGCGATCCGGTGTGCGGGAGTTGCGATCCGGTGTGCGGAAGTTGCGATCCGGTGTGCGGGAGTCAACATAATCTTCTATAAATTAGAGGGTACTCATCATGTATAGTTTATTGTATATGGATTGTTGAGGGTTCGATCCTCAACCAACACTGTTAAAAGTGTATTTTTTTGTTAGCAACTAAATTAAATTTTCTTGCTAATTTAGGAAGGAAATGATACTTAGCTAATAATCCTTGCAAATTAGCAAGCAATAAATTCCTAGCTAAAATTAGCTGGGTCATATTAGCAAGGTATTTTTTTTGTTCCTAAATTCGTTGCTAATTAAAATTAGCAACAAAATTTGTAATTTAGCAAGAAATTTTATTCTTTGCTAATCAAGATTTTTCTTGTAGTGACTCAGATCTAGTGGAGCTTTGGTCGGCACATATCCGACCACGTGATTTTTCACCCAGTTGACGAGTTTTCCACATAAGAAAATTTGCTGTGTCAACTTTTATTTCTCTGTGACTGTGTGCGTGCTCGACCGCTTCGTGAAGTAAGATGGTCCAAATTAATCCGATCTGACCAAGCCGTCAAATTTGACCGCAACAATTATATTATATATAACGTATTATATATATAATATATTATATATCATATTATATCTTATATATCATATTATATAATAATCCGTGTCAAACAAAAAATTACACTCCCTTCCATTAAAAACAACACTGCCTTTTGGCTGCAGTGCTGCAATTTTTTTTTAATTTATATTATTATTATGTATTATATATAATAATATAAAACATTATTATATTATATATAACGTATTATATATATAATATATTATATATCATATAATATCTTATATATAATATTATGTATTTTATATTAATTATATGTTGTCATAATATATTATATATTCTATTAAAATAATAAAAATTTATATTAATATACATTATATATAATATATTTCAAAACAAAATTTTTTGATTGATTTTTAATATTTTTTGTTTCATGTGATTAGGTCTCATATTTTAAAATAACACTCCAACAGTTCTTTCAAACAGTTTTGATGGGTTCCACCTTAATTTATAAAGATGAGGAGATCCCCATGATCCCCACCAATGGAGATCATGGGTGGGCCCTCCTTACCCCCATGATCTCTCATGGAGATCATGGGGGTGGGAGCCCATTTTCCCCCACCTTCCGCGGAAGGAACCGCCACCGGCGGTTCCCCTCCGGCCGGCCACGGCCATGGCCCGCGGCCATGGCCGGCGGCGGCCATGGCCGGCCGCCTCCATGTCCGACCGCGGCCGTGGCCGGCCGCGGCCGTGGCCGGCCCCGCAGCCGTGGCCGGCCCCGCGGCGCGGCCGTGGCCGCGCGGCCGGCCGCGGCCGGCCTCGGCCATGGCCGGCCGCCTCCTCGCCGTCAGCATCATCCGGGCGGCCCCGCCTCGGGGTGGCCTCCCCGCCGTCCGATTGAGGGAGAGGACCCGCCGGCCGTCCGATCGGAACAAAACCACCCACTAACCCACTATGCTAGTGGTGGGGCCCGTCATAACTTCCCCTTGGAGCCTATAAAAGGACCCTAGGGGCTCCTCATTTGGGGGGATCTTTTTCTCCTACGCTTCCCCCCTTCTTCTTCCTCAGGTGGGAGCTCTCCCGTTCTTCCCCGCCGGCGGCCACCCCTTGTCGCCAACAACCAGCGGCCGCATCTCGCCGCCAACCACCGACAGTCGCCCGTGACCTCCAGCGACCCCCAGCGGCTATCAGCACCCGCCAGCGGCTATCAGCACTCGTCGTAGGCCATCGGCCCCGTCATCGGCTATTGGCACCCCACCAGCGCTCAATCGCAAAGGAAGCACTCCAAGGACAGAGAAAGATGAGCAAGGGAGGCAGTGACAACCCTTGGATACGCGCCGCCTCTGAGCGCGCGCGCCTAAAGCATCCCACGCATTCCACCGTCCAAGTCCCGTTGGTGAGGCAGTCTGTTGCCCACCAACGGTTGCATACACCCTCTCTCTCTCCTCAAGATTGTAACGGGAGCGGCCTGTCGCCCCGATTCACCCAATATATTGTAATCACTCCGATCTAGTGGATTTTGACCGGCGGCGAACCAGTCACGTGGTTTTTCACCCGGTTGAAGGGTTTTTCACGTCAAAATTCTTTGTGTTCATTTCCCCTCTTCAACTGACTGTGTGCGCGCTCGACCGCTCCGCGAGCTAAGGCGGTCCAAGTTAGTCCGGATCGACCGGAGCGCCGGGTTTGGCCGCAACAGTTTGGCGCCATCTGTGGGAACATTCCCAGTATCCTTCGCAGAGCAAGTTCATCGTCCCTACTACTGCAATGGCAAAGAGGAGTGCTCGCATATCCGAAGGACCCGCATTTGGCGGACACACTGAACCTGCACGATCTCACTCTTCGGTAGACGTGCCGCTAACCACGGGAGCAGCCCTAGCTCCCGCGCCTGCCTTGGAAGAACGTATCCGCCAGATCGAAGAACTACAAACCGAGATGCTCACCTTGCTCCGAAACTTGGGGACACCAGTCATTCTCTCACTACTGAACCCGACGCCAGAATCCCGGCAAAGGAAAGAGCAAACTAATACGGGACAAGAAGAGTGGCGTCAGCCTGCCCCTCGAAGGCAAGACCCTTCAGGGACTGGGGGGCAGCATCTCTCTCAAGGATACTCCCCTCCCAGCACCATCCACGTTGATGCAACCCATACGGCACAGAATAAGCCGACATTCCACCACCTAAAGACGCCTCAGCCATTTGAACAAGTTGTTTTACTGCCATCAGAAGAACTCCCTGCCCCCACCAGGCCTGGCCTACACAGAGAATATGACATAGAAAAGGAATTCTCAAGCACAAATAGCTCCCCAGTACCTGCAACATCACTCCAAGAAATGTATGACCACTACCTCACACGTCCTCATCATAAAGAGAGCACTGGAAACACAATGGCTCCTGGCACTTCTGCCACAAAGTAGGAACCAGATGAATACCTACCTAACGATAACTCACCTAGCTCCTGCACAGCCATGGGCACAGAAATCCGTAGTTTCAGTGGGACAGGCAACCCACTCGCACACCTGGAGTATTTTGAAGCCATCATGCACGCTCGCAACGCCTCAGATCAACTCATGATCCGAGTATTTTCAACAACACTAATAGGAGAAGCTCGGACTTGGCTTCAATCCCTACAAAGAGAAGATACTGACAGCTACATCGAACTCGCCGCCCTCTTCATCAAAAGGTTCATGACGATCGAAAAGCCCTCACCAGAAAATCTGAGACCAAGCAGAAGACAGAAGAGGAAGAAAGAAGATGAACCAACCCATACAATGCGAAAAGAACGACACCAGAATCGGAGTCGCCTCGATGGTAGTCAGCACAGCCCTCCGAGGAATGGGGGGCAACATTCACTCCAGGAATACATCCCTCTGAATACTACCTGCACTAATGTGATGTATGCAATTCAGAATAACCCATCATTTCAACGACCAAGAGCGCCGCGGCCAAACCCCAAGGCAGACCAGACAAGATACTGCGAATATCACCGAGGTCACGACCACAACACGAACGAATGCAATGGACTAAAAGAAGAAATCCAACGACTGGCCAGCTTAGGAGCAGTTGATCAATTCCTATCAAGAAGAAGACCATCTAACAACCAGAACATAAGATGCACGACGGTCAAGATTGGCGAACCACCCACCAAACTGAATCAAGTTCTAGTGGACAAGGAAGTCACCACCAATATACTATTTTTATCAACTCTGCTTTAGCTCAAGCTCACCGCCGGATATCTCAAACTAACATCTGCAAGCGCTCGTGTTCTCGGGGATCACCCGGTACCAATCATCGGCACCATCACTCTCCCAGTCACTCTCAAAGATGCACACCGACAGACATCCTACGACGTACAGTTCATCGTCGTCCAAGCTGATTCCGACTACACAGCAATACTCCAGCAGTCACTCTGGGATGTCTTCCAATCCTGCTCAAGCCACCTCCATCCTTAAGTCGTTTCCTTCATTTGATAATTGTGTTTATTAAAAATTATAGAAATCCGCCCGTCCGAGCTAGTAAGAACTATCCAAATGGCATATATCTCGCTTTAAACAATTTAAACCGTAGGACCAACCCCGGACATGTTACCACCGTTCTTAAATTACTTCATTCATTTTATATTATTCTTCTCTTTACTTATCTTAACAGTACAAGAATCGAGAAAATGACTCGCCCGCATGGAGATCATACAATCAAATGAAATATATGGCGCTAATCAGAGCAACACCGTGGGGGACTGCCCCCCTCACGAAGAAGCCGCGAGCCCGTCTCGCGCGAAAAGCCGTGGACCTGTTCCACGCAACACCGTGGGGGCCTGCCCCCCTCACGAAGAAGCCGCGAGCCCGTCTCGCGCGAAAAGCCGTGGACCTATTCCACGCAACACCGTGGGGGCCTGCCCCCCTCACGAAGAAGCCGCGAGCCCGTCTCGCGCGAAAAGCCGTGGACCTGTTCCACGCAACACCGTGGGGGCCTGCCCCCCTCACGAAGAAGCCGCGAGCCCGTCTCGCGCGAAAAGCCGTGGACCTGTTCCACGCAACACCGTGGGGGCCTGCCCCCCTCACGAAGAAGCCGCGAGCCTGTCTCGCGCGAAAAGCCGTGGACCTGTTCCACGCAACACCGTGGGGGCCTGCCCCCCTCACGAAGAAGCAGCGAGCCCGTCTCGCGCGAAAAGCCGTGGACCTGTTCCACGCAACACCGTGGGGGCCTGCCCCCCTCACGAAGAAGCCGCGAGCCCGTCTCGCGCGAAAAGCCGTGGACCTGTTCCACGCAACACCGTGGGGGCCTGCCCCCTCACGAAGAAGCCGCGAGCCCGTCTCGCGCGAAAAGCCGTGGACCTGTTCCACGCAACACCGTGGGGGCCTGCCCCCCTCACGAAGAAGCCGCGAGCCCGTCTCGCGCGAAAAGCCGTGGACCTGTTCCACGCAACACCGTGGGGGCCTGCCCCCCTCACGAAGAAGCCGCAAGCCCGTCTCGCGCAAAAAGCCGTGGACCTGTTCCACGCAACACAGTGGGGGCCTGCCCCCCTCACGAAGAAGCCGCGAGCCCGTCTCGCGCGAAAAGCCGTGGACCTGTTCCACGCAACACCGTGGGGGCCTGCCCCCCTCACGAAGAAGCCGCGAGCCCGTCTCGCGCGAAAAGCCGTGGACATGTTCCACGCAACACCGTGGGGGCCTTCCCCCCTCACGAAGAAGCCGCGAGCCCGTCTCGCGCGAAAAGCCGTGGACCTGTTCCACGCAAAACCGTGGGGGCCTTCCCCCCTCACGAAGAAGCCGCGAGCCCGTCTCGTGCGAAAAGCCGTGGACCTGTTCCACGCAACACCGTGGGGGCCTGCCCCCCTCACGAAGAAGCCGCGAGCCGTCTCGCGCGAAAAGCCGTGGACCTGTTCCACGCAACACCGTGGGGGCCTGCCCCCCTCACAAAGAAGCCGCGAGCCCATCTCGCGCGAAAAGCCGTGGACCTGTTCCACGCAACACCGTGGGGGCCTGCCCCCCTCACGAAGAAGCCGCGAGCCCGTCTCGCGCGAAAAGCCATGGACCTGTTCCACGCAACACCGTGGGGGCCTGCCCCTCACAAAGAAGCCGCGAGCCCGTCTCGCGCGAAAAGCCGTGGACCAGTTCAACGCAACGCCGTGGAGGCCTGCCCCTCACAAAGAAACCGCGAGCATCCCTCATACAAACTAGGCCGCCAGCCAGGCCCGCGCACTAAGCCATGGGTCAGCCCCACACCAGTACACCAAGACAAAAATCAACTCCCACCAACAACCATCTCGTGACAAAATGCATCTGTGCAAAACACATGACAACGACATACAAGTAAAGCTATCATAAAAAGCAATGAATTGGAGCCCTAACGGCGACAACCTCAAAAGCTATAACAAAAGCAAATGACTACAAATAAATGACGAGACATACAACAATAGATAAACACTATAGCTACTCATCATCAGCATCTGAGCCAGAACGCTCATCACCTGAAACGTCTGCAAAACTGAAACTGGAAGTATCACACCCAAGATGCTTCCCTATGAAGCGAAAAGCCTTCGAAACACCGCGACGAAGCGCTAACTGACGTATATCATCCATCTGAGGCTCTACTTCCTTGGACCAAATGTCATCACGAACCTCCTCCGCAATCAGGCTGCGATCACGAAGATAGTCCAGCGACTCCAAGTACTTCGCAAGCCCCGCCGCCTTCAGCTCGGAGGTATGATCATCAGAAGATAACATCTCCACCTGCGCTTTCGCCGCCTGAAGCTGAACTTCAAGACCTGAAACCTCTTCCCGCGCCGCGTGCAACTGGGTCCCCAAGCCAGACGTTTCCTCTTTCGCATACTTCAACATCTGGGCAGTCCTCTCCACCACGGCTTTCTCCACGTCCAAGGAGGCACGCACATCTTCTAGCTCAGACTTCAGCTCTGACCCAACTCGATGATACTGCGCGATGTCCCGGTCATGTTCTTCCTTGAGAGAAGAGAGTGAGCCCATCGACAGTCGAAGCTTCTCCTGCAAAGCGAGATATCCATCCTTCAGGCTCACGTAATGATCGTTCCAGGTGACCGCAATCTGTGCCTGAGTCTCGATCTGCAAAAGGAAAACACGCAATTAGCCGCCGTCAAACAAAAAAATAAAAGAGGAAGGAAGAAGCAGTAAGTCACGAACTTACCGCGTCACTCATCGCCTTCAAAGAGGAAGACATTCGGGGAACTGCTGCGCTAACAAGCGCCCGTGGAGCCGGGGAAACAGGTAATTGCGTCTCTGGGACTGAATCATCAGAAGCTACCACCACAACGTCAACATCACTAACGGGGGCCATCACCGCTTTTCTCTTGCGGCCCCCTCCCTGAGAAGACGACACCACCCGTCCCGTGCCAACAGAAATACCACATCCCAACAATCGCTTCTCCTCGACAAACGCATATATATTGAAGAGACGATTAGCCAACTCACGAGGCTCGGAAAAGCCCAGCACAGGGGAAAAGTCTCGCTCCCTCCCTTTCACACGGCGACAACGGTCAGGAAGCGCATTCCACACCTCGGGAAGACCCCAGGAATTCTTCACATATCCAAACAAAGTATTACCGTGACGACGATCCTTACGGGACTCAAACTCCAGCCAAACCTTGTTGCTGCGCACCTCGATCCGCTCACCACCATCAAAGCGCACATCACACCAGTCCCGGAACTGATCTAGGGAAAGAGAGCCCCCATGCTCACGGAAAAAAGCAACCAAGCCCATGATGCGAGTAACCCCGGTTGGAGCAAACTGGGAAATAGGGACTCCACAAAACTTCAGAATCTCCACCACCTCATCACAGGGGGGAAGACGGAAACCGGATCTGAGCGACACTTCGCAAACAGTCAGCCAACCACGGGGAGGATTTTGGACCCGCTCCTCGGGACGAGGGATCCTCACTTCCAAGTCAGAAGGAAGTCCGTGCTTTGTTCTCCAAATAGCCACACCATCGTCGGTCAAAGAGGAGTGTAGACGCATGGGTCCAGCAGAACGCTTTGGTACCTGCACACCGCAAAAAATCAGTCAGCTCAAAGTGGTAAAATCACGCAACTACGCGCACGCACATAAGCCATGCGCGGCCTGCACGCGCGCATGGCATGCGCGCAAATGCGGTCTGCGCGCGCGCACGACATGCGCGCAAATACGGCCTGCACGCGCGCATGACCTGCGCACAAGCACCGCCTGCGCGCGCGCACAACCGGCGCGCGCGCACAACCTCACCTACGCAGCCAGAGCGCGCACGGCCCGCGCGCGCGTACGCAGGCAGCCTGCGCGCGCACGGCCAGCGCGCGCGGCCAGCGCGCCCGCGGCCTGCGCGCGCGCGCGCGGCACGCCCGCGCGCGGGACGGCCTCCGCGCGCACGCGGCCTGCACGCACGGCCTGCGCACGTGAGTTGGGCGCATATCCCACTCACATGCGCAGCCCTTACGCGCACGACACGCTTACGCGCGCTCGGCCCTTTCCCCACATTAGGTGCACGCAATCGGCTCCGGCACCTTGCCGGCCTCCGCGCGTACTCTCCTGACACCCGTTCTCCAAACTAGCGCGCACCATCGTACCTTAGAGCCGCACGCCGTCGCCGCCATCCCAGGTTCAACGCCGGCGATCACCACCGCGACCAGAGTAAGAAATCTCTCCCCGTGTTCGCTTCTCTCCCAACTGAAAGAGATTTGGGGGGCAATTGATGGGTTCCACCTTAATTTATAAAGATGAGGAGATCCCCATGATCCCCACCAATGGAGATCATGGGTGGGCCCTCCTTACCCCCATGATCTCTCATGGAGATCATGGGGGTGGGACCTCATTTTCCCCCACCTTCCGCGGAAGGAACCGCCACCGGCGGTTCCCCTCCGGCCGGCCACGGCCATGGCCCGCGGCGTGCAGGTACCAAAGCATCATCGCCGTCGGCATCATCCGGGCGGCCCCGCCTCGGGGTGGCCTCCCCGCCGTCCGATTGAGGGAGAGGACCCGCCGGCCGTCCGATCGGAACAAAACCACCCACTAACCCACTATGTTAGTGATGGGGCCTGTCATAACTTCCCCTTGGAGCCTATAAAAGGACCCCAGGGGCTCCTCATTTGGGGGGATCTTTTTCTCCTACGCTTCCCCCCTTCTTCTTCCTCAGGTGGGAGCTCTCCCGTTCTTCCCCGCCGGCGGCCACCCCTCGTCGCCAACAACCAGCGGCCGCATCTCGCCGCCAACCACCGGCAGTCGCCCGTGACCTCCAGCGACCCCCAGCGGCTATCAGCACCCGCCAGCGGCAATCAGCACTCGTCGTAGGTCATCGGCCCCGTCATCGGCTATTGGCACCCCACCAGCGCTCAATCGCAAAGGAAGCACTCCAAGGACAGAGAAAGACGAGCAAGGGAGGCAGTGACAACCCTTGGATACGCGCCGCCTCTGAGCGCGCGCGCCTAAAGCATCCCACGCATTCCACCGTCCAAGTCCCGTTGACGAGGCAGTCTGTTGCCCACCAACGGTTGCATACACCCTCTCTCTCCTCAAGATTGTAACGGGAGCGGCCTGTCGCCCCGATTCACCCAACATACTGTAATCACTCCGATTTAGTGGATTTTGACCGGCAGCGAACCGGTCACGTGATTTTTCACCCGGTTGAAGAGTTTTCCACGTCAAAACTCTTTGTGTTCATTTCCCCTCTTCAACTGACTGTGTGCGCGCTCGACCGCTCCGCGAGCCAAGGCGGTCCAAGTTAGTCCGGATCGACCGGAGCGCCGGGTTTGGCCGCAACAAGTTTCATATATTCTGGCATCATTCTGCAAAACAGTTGATTATTTCACAACTGCTTCTCCAATCGCACGAAACAGAGCCTTAAAGTAAAATGTTGTTTATCGTCCCTAAAATTTTACACCATTGTCAATAATAGCCCAAAACTTTAAAAATAGGTGAACAATACTTCTTAATTTTACTTTTTCATCATGTACATCCTAAATAATCATAAAAACTTCAGCTTTAAGTTATTTAAGGGGTTAAACAAAATTTCTAATTAAAATACTAAAACAAAAAAAATTAAAATATTTCATAAATAAAAAAATTAAATACTTTCAGGATAATTAAGGATAAAATAAAATTTTCAAGTAAAATATCCTAAAATGAAAAAATTTTAATCGTAAGATTTCTTTAATTTAAATATTTTAATGATTTTATATATTTTTGTTAAATATGAGAGATCAAATTTACTTAGAAATTTTTCTACACCACATATAATCTTTGCAACATTTTGCATAACATATAATCTTTGCAGCATATTTTCACTATATATCTTCACTTCATATAACAGAAGTCATGTGTCAACATTACCTTCATTTTGGGCCGCATTCATTCTCATGAAAATTGAAAGAAGTTTTCTTTTGGACTGCATTTTGTATAATTAAATGTATTAAATTATGTTTTAATTAGAAATTTTGTATTCGGCCAGACAAAAAATTACAAGGATAACGAATGATAAATATACCGTCATATCGAGGCATGAGAGGAACCTAGGTGACCAGAGGCCAAAGAAAATAAATTTTTTTTATCTTTTACTAAGCTCAGGAGAATGAATGCAGCCCAAAATCAAAACAATATGGAAACATGACTTTTATTATATATAGAGAAGATATATAGTGAAAATATTTTGTGGAGATTATATATTATGAAGAGAATGTTTAAATACATTTGATATCTCTCCTATTTAACAAAAAAATATGTGAAATTATTATAGTCATTAACTTTATATTTAAAGCTCTTAACTTTAAAACTTTTAAGTTTTAATAAAAGAATTAATTTTTATTAAAAAGATCTGAATTTTAGGAATTTTACTTAGAATCTTTATTTTATCCAAATTTCCTTTTACATCTTAATTAGCTTAAAACTTAGCTTTTATGATGAATTAGGATGAGTGTCCTGAAAAAGAAAAATTTAGGGAGAGAGGTGGGGGGGGGGGGGGGGGGGGGGCATTGTTGCGACTCACTCGAGGTTTTTGGGAAGTCGGTTTAGATTTGACCGTCTTAGCTCTGAAGCGGTCGAGCGCACAAACAGTCAGAGAATTGCAGAATTAGACGAGAGATTTTTTTTTAGCATGGAAAACCCCGGATAGGAGTGAAAAATCACGTGATCAAATCAGTGCTGACTAAACTTCCACTATACGGTGCTGCTTTACATAGCTTTTAAGAGAATACGAGGGTGACAGACCGCTAATCGTTACGATTTACTTGGGGTGAGAGAAGGCATTTGGAGAGTGACATTCCACCTGCTCGTGAACTAAGTACTTGATGGGTACCCCTTAATTTATAAATAATTATGGTAACTCCCGTGCACCGGATCGTAACTCCCGCGCACCGGATCGTAACTCCCGCGCACCGGATCGTAACCCCCGCGCACCGGATCGTAACTCCCGCGCACCGGATTGTAACCCCCGCGCACCGGATCGTAACTCCCGCGCACCGGATCGTAACTCCCCCGCGCCAAATCGCAACCGCCGCCGCCGCCATCTTTACGGGCGGGCGGCGGCCGGTGGCCGGCCTCCCACGGTCGGCCGCCCCCCTTAGCGGTCGACCGCTTCCTTGCGGCCGGCGGCCGCGGCCGGCCGCCCCTTTGCGGCCGGCGGCCTTGGCCGGCCGTCCGGGGCCGGCCGCCCCTTCGCGGCCAGCGGCCTCGGCCTACCGCCTCCTTGCGGCCGGCGGCCGGCCGCCTCCTTGCGGGTCGGCCTCCCCCTTGCGGCCGGCGGCCGCGGTCGGCCGTCCGGGGCCGACCGCCTCTTTGCGGCCGGCGGCCTCCTCGCGGCCGGCCGCCTCCTCTCTCGGGCGGTCATCGGCCGGCGCGCCTCCTCCGACCACCGCCGTGGGTCGGCCTTTTCCCCACCGTCCGATCATGGCGGTCCATCACGGCCCTCCGATCGCCACATGTGATCGTGACCCTCCGATCTACGAGTAACCACCGTGACCACCGTAACCACCCTAACCACCTCGGAAACCCTATATAAACACCCCTAATAGTTCATTTCAGGGGATCCGACTTCATTCTCTCCTTCGCTTTCTCTCTCTTCGTTCCTACTTTTCCCCAGGGCTTCTCTCTCTACTCGCCTCCTCCTCTCCTCTTTCACTCACTAACTTGGCAGGTTCTCTCGCGAACGCCGCCCAGAGAAGGAAGCGAAGTGCCAGTGAAGGCAACCCTCCTCAGTCCGAGGCATAGAGCGCAGGCATCCTGCGGCGCGCGAGCCAGAAGAGCAAGCGCTCAAGAAAGACGCACGTCAAAGTGCACGGACTCCTAAGCGGTGGCCTATCACCCAAGGAGAGCTCTCTCAACTCCCCAGTATTTGTAACGAGGCGCGGCCTGTCGCCCTCGCTTTCTCTTTACAAGAGCGCTGTAACAGAGACAGATGGTGGAGTTTGGCTGGCACAGACCCGGCCACGTGGTTTTTTCCCCTTTCCGGGGTTTTCCACGTCAAAGTTGTGTGTGCATATTTTCTCTGTTTCTACTGTGACTGTGTGCGTACTCAATCGCCCGGGGCAAAGACGGACCGATCTGGAACCGGTCTACCGAGGGCATTGAACGAACCGCAACAATACTTGTTCTTGCCCGCGACAGAGAATTGAAAGGGCATGCTCTGGAGACTTGGCGGAGTTCTGCTCGTGCTTGGTGGCTGGAGTGGAGACAGCTTGTTGTTGATAGGTGGATGCTGAGTGCTTAGTGCGTTGTGCGCGGGTTACTTGTTGCGGCAATAGGAGTGTGCTCGATTAGGAACACTTGAAGACGCACGAAGACAGACATAGGCGGTGGAAGGAGGATGAAGAGCTTCGAGCAATCTTAATTCGAAGTGCTTGAAGATATTCTAGGGCGGTTAAGAAGATCGGGGAGGTTCCTGTACAACCCCGTATCCAGGCGAGCGGGATCCTCCCCAAGTGACGGACTCGGGACATGCTACGAGCGACGTTTTGATGTAGCCCCGTTCGGGGGCGTGCGGGTCCTCGTGCGTGCGTGCGGAGGCCTTGTGTGCGTAGGCTTAAAATTTATATGTGCTAAATATTATAATATATATATATTATATTATATATATATACTATATAAATAGATGAGTTGGATTTTATAAAGAGGGAAGGGGAGAGGGTGCAGCAGGGGGGTACGGGCAGAGGAACAAAAAAAGGAAAAAAAACAAAAGGAAAAAGGAAGAGAGCAGAGCTCGGGAGATGGAGAGAAGAAGAAGGAGTATGGAGAAAGCCTTTAGGGTTTTTCCCGATCCAGCCGCCGGCCAAGCCTGGAGCGGCCTCCTCCTCCTCTCCCGCCGCCGGCTTCAGCAGCCCAATGCCGGGCCGAGCCCCGCAGCCCCCCACATCCCGTCCAGGCCGGGCTCCGCCCCCTCCAGCTTTTCCCGTCCAGGCCGCCTCCAGCGGGGCCGAGCTCCTCTCGGCCCCCTCTTCCAGGCCGCCTCCAGCGGGGCCGAGCTTCTCTCGGCCCCCTCTCCCGTCACCGGCCGAGCCCGAGCTCCTCCCTCTCTCGCCGCCGCCGCCGGCAAGTGTAGCCCGAGCCGTCTCCTTCCACTTCCTGTCTAGGTTGCCCCTCTCTTCTTCCCGGCCTAGAGCAGCACAGCAGGGCCGAGCTTTTATCGGCCCCCTCTTCCCGTCACCGCCAAAGCATGGCCCAAGCTCTACCCTCTTCCTCGACTCCGCCTGCGGCAAGGTCGAGCTCGGCCACCTCATCGAAGCCGGCTGCATCTAGGTCAGCCCGGCCCTCTTCTCATCGCCGCCAACAACAAGACCGACCACCGGCTTCCTTTCCCGTCGCCGCCTCAAGTAGGGCCGAGCCCTAGCTTTCTTCTTCACCACAGCCACATGGAGCAAGATCGGCCGAGAGCTCCTCTCCCGGCATCGCCTTCAACAAGAACAACCGGGAGCTCCTCTCCCGGCATCGTCTTTAGCAAGAATAGCCCGGAGTTCCTCTCCCGGCACCGCCGCCAAGCACGCGTCAAGGGTAACGAAGTTTCTACTTGGGCAGGTGAAGCCCTTATTTTACATATTTGCATGGAAGCCCTCTCCACCAATGGGTGGGGGAAGGGAGCTCTCCGACGGGTCGACGTGTACGTCCCTGCTACTGATTGCATTTAGTATCCGGAAGTGTGAGTACGAATTTAGGCATGCTGTGTGAAGCCCATTCGGACGTACGAGCCGAATTGGTGATGTGCTGTGTGAAGCCCATTCGGACGTACGAGCCGAATTGGTGATGTGCTGTGTGAAGCCCATTCGGACGCATGAGCCGAATTGGTGATGTTCTGTGTGAAGCCCGTCCGGACGTATGAGCCGGATAGGTGATGTTCTGGGGTTCCCGGAGAAGACTCCGCGGAAGTTGGATATTATCTACTTGCAGGGAATGCGCACCGTAGCCCCAAAAAAGGGGTGTACGGAATATATTTGTCCAGCTTACGTTAGCCGACTGTCGTTCAGCTGGCAGTCGTTCGTCGAGACGTTGGCGTACAGGTGTTGCAGTACCAAGCAGGGAATAACGGGCTTAAGCCTAAGCTTGTGCCGGCCCTCGAAGGCCTACTTTTGTTTATATTATCGGCCTGCGTGCCGATGTAGGGAATTAATATTCCTGTAATAATTTATAATCTTTGATGCTCTGTGAATGTATGATCTATTCTTTTTGCTTCGGGCGAGCGGTGTGCTTGTGAACCACTCGTCCCGTGGGAGCTCCGAGGTTTATGCCGGGAAGCCCCTGTTGGCCTGTTGATAGCCTTTTAAGGCAGCGGAGTCGCGCTGTTTGCAACCCAGTTGGGCAGCGAGTTGTAGAATTGCTCGGCGATGTTGCGCCTTTAGTAGGGCGGGTGAGGAATATTTTGTATTGACCCAAGGAGACACATCTGGATAGGAGATAGTTGGTCTTGAGACCCTCCTTAGATGTTCCGGTCGGCCAAGAGTGCCCTCCGAAGGTGTCTTAGCTCAGTCTTTGGCTTGGGAGGGGAAGAGTTCGTTAGTCTTCCGGGTATGCGGTGGGTTCTCCACGCTGAGACCTTGGGTATGTCCCTTACGTTCCTAGTCTAGAGCCTAGATTGTTCATTTGAGTGTAGTAGGTGTGCGGTCACCCCTCTTTTGGGACCCCGAACTCCACAGAAGTCAATTTTGGCTTTGGTCAATTTTGGCTTCAACAGTTATGGTACGGTGAGCGTAGAGAGTGACCAGCACAGAAGAACTCATGCGAACGTCATGGCTATGAAAGAGGAACTAAGTGACGACCAGGGTCATGTGACGAAAGAAGTCCCCTCCCACTTCTCTTTAGTCGATCTTAACCATCCTAACATTTCATCTCAAATATTTCTCAAATACCAAAGTGTGCCTTAGGGAGAATATTATATGATTGACCCTAGTTCCCAAGAAGGTGGACATATCGGGTTGAGGTGCCTCGTGTCAAATTTTGGCTTGGTTGATCGGGTTAACAGTTCTTTTGAGCTATTTTGTTATCTATTTGTTTGCTTTATATTTGTGTTGGAGAGAAGACCCCGAGAAGACCCGCTGATCAGACACTCATCAAGCTGGCAGGGTTGTAGGCACACTCGGGGGTTGGAGTTGTGTTGGAGAGGAGACCCCCAGGTAGACCCGCTGCGCATGCTCCCATCAAGCTGGCAGGTCCGAAGGCTCGCCTGTGTGGGAGAGGTCTGGTTCTCGGTCCTTAATTCTGCACTGCCCCGAGCGCGGCTCGGCCCTAGGTAGACCCGCTGCGCAGGATCCCATCAAGCTTGCAGGTCCGAAGGCTCGTCTGTGGGGGAGAGGTCTGGTTCTTGGTCCTTGGTTCTGCACTACCCCGAGCGCGGCTCGGCCCCAGGTAGACCCGCTGCACAGGCTCCCATCTAGCTGGCAGGTCCGAAGGCTCTCCTGTGGGGGAGAGGTCTGGTTCTTGGTCCTTGGTTCTACACTACCCCGAGCGCGGCTCGACCCCAGGTAGACCCGCTGCGCAGGCTCCCATCTAGCTGGCAGGTCCGAAGGCTCGCCTGTGGGGGAGAGGTTTTGTTCTTAACCACTTCTACGACACCCCGAGCCGGGCTCGGACCCAGGTAGACCCGCAGCGCAGGCTCCTATCAAGCTGGCAGGTCCAAAGGCTCGCCTGTGGGGGAAAGGTTGGCTTTGGTGATTCTTTGGTTTAGCCGCTTCTACAACACCCCGAGCCGGGCTCGGCCCCAGGTAGACCCGTTGTGCAGGCTACCATCAAGCTGGCAGATCCGAAGGCTCGCCTGTAGGGGAAAGGTTGGCTTTGGTGATTCTTTGGTTTAGCCGCTTCTACAACACCCCGAGCCGGGCTCGGCCCCAGGTAGACCCAGTGCGCAGGCTCCCATCAAGCTGGTAGGTCCGAAGGCTCGCCTGTGGGGGAAAGGTTGGCTCTCGGGATTCTTTGGTTTAGCCGCTTCTACAACACCCCGAGCCGGGCTCGGCCCCAGGTAGACCCGCTGCGCAGGCTCCCATCAAGCTGGCAGGTCCGAAGGCTCGCCTGTGGGGGAAAGGTTGGCTTTGGTGATACTTTGGTTTAGCCGCTTCTACGACACCCCGAGCCAGGCTCGGCCCCAGGTAGACCCGCTGCGCAGGCTCCCATCAAGCTGGCAGGTCCGAAGGCTCGCCTGTGGGGGAAAGGTTGGCTTTGGTGATTCTTTGGTTTAGCCGCTTCTACAACACCCCGAGCCGGGCTCGGCCCCAGGTAGACCCGCTGCGTAGGCTCCCATCAAGCTGACAAGTCCTAAGGCTCGCCTGTGGGGGAAAGGTTGGCTCTCGGGATTCTTTGGTTTAGCCGTTTCTACAACACCCCGAGTCGGGCTCGGCCCCAGGTAGACCCGTTGCGCAGGCTCCCATCATGCTGGCAGGTCCGAAGGCTCGCCTGTGGGGGAAAGGTTGGCTTTGGTGATTCTTTGGTTTAGCCGCTTCTAAAACACGTCGAGCTGGGCTCGGCCCCAGGTATACTTATTGTAAGTAAGGGTATAAGGGCAGTTCGGTAGCAGGGAGCGTTACAAGTATCAAGGGGTTCAAAATGATCAAAAGGTGCACGGAGAGTTTAGTGTTTTGAATGCAAATTTTGGATTTTCTCAAAAATTTTCTTTTGGGTCGGCTCCCACTCGCCGGATACTTGGGATTGAGCATTTCTTTCCGAGCTTGTACCAACCTCGAAAAGAGCGGGGATTGTGTACAACCCCGTATCCGGGCGAGCGGGATCCTCTTCAAGTGACGGACTCGGGACATGCTACGAGCGACGTTTTGATGTAGCCCCGTTCGGGGGCGTGCGGGTCCTCGTGCGTGCGTGCGGTGGCCTTGTGTGCGTAGGCTTAAAATTTATATGTGCTAAATATTATAATATATATTATATTATATATATATATTATATAAATAGATGAGTTGGATTTTATAAAGAGGGAAGGGGAGAGGGTGCAGCAGGGGGGTACGGGCAGAGGAACAAAAAACGGAAAAAAAGCAAAAGGAAAAAGGAAGAGAGCAGAGCTTGGGAGATGGTGAGAAGAAGAAGGAGTAGGGAGAAAGCCTTTAGGGTTTTTCCCGATCCAGCCGCCGGCCAAGCCTGGAGCGGCCTCCTCCTCCTCTCCCGCCGCCGGCTTCAGCAGCCCAACGCCGGGCCGAGCCCCGCAGCCCCCACTTCCCGTCCAGGCCGGGCTCCGCCCCCTCCAGCTTTTCCCGTCCAGGCCGCCTCCAGCGGGGCCGAGCTCCTCTCGGCCCCCTCTTCCAGGCCGCCTCCAGCGGGGCCGAGCTTCTCTCAGCCCCCTCTCCCGTCGCCGGCCGAGCCCGAGCTCCTCCCTCTCTCGCCACCGTCGCCGGCAAGTGCAGCCCGAGCCGCCTCCTTCCACTTCCTGTCTAGGTTGCCCCTCTCTTCTTCCCGGCCTAGAGCAGCACAGCAGGGCCGAGCTTTTCTCGGCCCCCTCTTCCCGTCACCGCCAAAGCATGGCCCAAGCTCGACCCTCTTCCTTGACTCCGCCTGCGGCAAGGTCGAGCTCGGCCACCTCATCGAAGCCGGCTGCATCTAGGTCAGCCCGGCCCTCTTCTCATCGCCGCCAACAACAAGACCGACCACCGGCTTCCTTTCCCATCGCCGCCTCAAGTAGGGCCGAGCCCTAGTTTTCTTCTTCACCACGGCCACATGGAGCAAGATCGGCCTAGAGCTCCTCTCCCGGCATCGCCTTCAACAAGAACAACCGGGAGCTCCTCTCCCGACATCGTCTTTAGCAAGAACAGCCCGGAGTTCCTCTCCCGGCACCGCCGCCAAGCACGCGTCAAGGGTAACGAAGTTTCTACTTGGGCAGGTGAAGCCCTTATTTTATATATTTGCATGGAAGCCCTCTCCACCAATGGGTGGGGGAAGGGAGCTCTCCGACGGGTCGATGTGTACGTCCCCGCTACTGATTGCATTTAGTATCCGGAAGTGTGAGTACGGATTTAGGCATGCTGTGTGAAGCCCATTCGGACGTACGAGCCGAATTGGTGATGTGCTGTGTGAAGCCCATTCGGACGTACGAGCCGAATTGGTGATGTGCTGTGTGAAGCCCATTCGGACGCATGAGCCAAATTGGTGATGTTCTGTGTGAAGCCCGTCCGGACGTATGAGCCGGATAGGTGATGTTCTGGGGTTCCCGGAGAAGACTCCGCGGAAGTTGGATATTATCTACTTGCAGGGAATGCGCACCGTGGCCCCAAAAAGGGGTGTACGGAATATATTTGTCCAGCTTACGTTAGCCGACTGTCGTTCAGCTGGCAGTCGTTCGTCGAGACGTTGACGTACAGGTGTTGCAGTACCAAGCGGGGAATAACGGGCTTAAGCCCAAGCTTGTGCCGGCCCTCGAAGGCCTACTTTTGTTTATATTGCCGGCCTGCATGCCGATGTAGGGAATTAATATTCCTGTAATAATTTATAATCTGTGATGCTCTGTGAATGTATGATCTATTCTTTTTGCTTCGGGCGAGCAGTGTGCTTGTGAACCGCTCGTCCCGTGGGAGCCCCGAGGTTTATGCCGGGAAGCCCCTGTTGGCCTGTTGATAGCCTTTTAAGGCAGCGGAGTCGCGCTGTTTGCAGCCCAGTTGGGCAGCAAGTTGTAGAATTGCTCGGCGATGTTGCGCCTTTAGTAGGGCGGGTGAGGAATATTTTGTATTGACCCAAGGAGACACATCTGGATAGGAGAGAGTTGGTCTTGAGACCCTCCTTAGATGTTCCAGTCGGCCAAGAGTGCCCTCCGAAGGTGTCTTAGCTCAGCCTTTGGCTTGGGAGGGGAAGAGTTCGTTAGTCTTCCGGGTATGCGGTGGGTCCTCCACGTTGAGACCTTGGGTCTGTCCCTTACGTTCCTAGTCTAGAGCCTAGATTGTTCATTTGAGTGTTGTAGGTGTGTGGTCATCCCTCTTTTGGGACCCCGAACTCCATAGAAGTCAATTTTGGCTTCGGTCAATTTTGGCTTCAATAGTTATGGTGCGGTGAGCGTGGAGAATATTATATGATTGACCCTAGTTTCCAAGAAGGTGGACGTATCGGGTTGAGGTGCCTCATGCCAAATTTTGGCTTGGTTGATCGGGTTAACAGTTCTTTTGAGCTATTTTGCTATCTTTTTGTTTGCTTTATATTTGTGTTGGAGAGAAGCCACCGAGAAGACCCGCTGACCAGGCTCTCATCAAGCTGGCAGGGTTGTAGGCACACTCGGGGGTTGGAGTTGTGTTGGAGAGGAGACCCCCAGGTAGACCCGCTGCGCATGCTCCCATCAAGCTGGCAGGTCCGAAGGCTCGCCTGTGGGGGAGAGGTCTGGTTCTCGGTCCTTGGTTCTGCACTACCCCGAGCGCGGCTCGGCCCCAGGTAGACCCGCTGTGCAGGCTCCCATCTAGCTGGCAGGTCCAAAGGCTCGCCTGTGGGGGAGAGGTCTGGTTCTTGGTCCTTGGTTTTGCACTACCCCGAGCGCAGCTCGGCCCCAGGTATACCCGCTGCGCAGGCTCCCATCTAGCTGGCAGTTCCGAAGGCTCGCCTATGGGGGAGAGGTCTGGTTCTCGGTCCTTGGTTCTGCACTACCCCGAGCGCGGCTCGGCCCCAGGTAGACCCGCTGCGCAGGCTCCCATCAAGCTGGCAGGTTCGAAGGCTCGCCTGTGGGGGAGAGGTCTGGTTCTTGGTCCTTGGTTCTGCACTACCCCGAGCGCGGCTCGGCCCCAGGTAGACCCGCTGCGCAGGCTCCCATCTAGCTGGCAGGTCCGAAGGCTCGCCTGTGGGGGAGAGGTCTGGTTCTTGGTCCTTTGCTGCACTACCCCGAGCGCGGCTCAGCCCCAGGTAGACCCGCTGCGCAGGCTCCCATCTAGCTGGCAGGTCCGAAGGCTCGCTTATGGGGGAGAGGTCTGGTTCTTGGTCCTTGGTTCTGCACTACCCCGAGCGCGGCTCGGCCCCAGGTAGACCCGCGGCGCAGGCTCCCATCTAGCGGGCAGGTCCGAAGGCTCGCCTGTGGGGGAGAGGTTTTGTTCTTAGCCACTTCTACGACACCCCGAGCTGGGCTCGGCCCCAGGTAGACCCACTGCGCAGGATCCCATCAAGCTGGCAGGTCCGAAGGCTCGCCTGTGGGGGAAAGGTTGGCTTTGGTGATTCTTTGGTTTAGCCGCTTCTACAACACCCCGAGCCGGGCTTGGCCCCAGGTAGACCCGCTGCGCAGGCTCCCATCAAGCTGGCAGGTCCGAAGGCTCGCCTGTGGGGGAAAGGTTGGCTTTGGTGATTCTTTGGTTTAGCCGCTTCTACAACACCCCGAGCCGGGCTCGGCCCCAGGTAGACCCGCTGTGCAGGCTCCCATCAAGCTGGCAGGTCCGAAGGCTCGCCTGTGGGGGAGAGGTCTGGTTCTTGGTCCTTGGTTCTGCACTACCCTGAGCGCAGCTCGGCCCCAGGTATACCCGCTGCGCAGGCTCCCATCTAGCTGGCAGGTCCGAAGGCTCGCCTATGGGGGAGAGGTCTGGTTCTCGGTCCTTGGTTCTGCACTACCCCGAGCGCGGCTCGGCCCCAGGTAGACCCGCTGCGCAGGCTCCCATCAAACTGGCAGGTTCGAAGGCTCGCCTGTGGGGGAGAGGTCTGGTTCTTGGTCCTTGGTTCTGCACTACCCCGAGCGCGGCTCGGCCCCAGGTAGACCCGCTGCGCAGGCTCCCATCTAGCTGGCAGGTCCGAAGGCTCGCCTGTGGGGGAGAGGTCTGGTTCTTGGTCCTTTGCTGCACTACCCCGAGCGCGGCTCAGCCCCAGGTAGACCCGCTGCGCAGGCTCCCATCTAGCTGGCAGGTCCGAAGGCTCGCTTATGGGGGAGAGGTCTGGTTCTTGGTCCTTGGTTCTGCACTACCCCGAGCGCGGCTCGGCCCCAGGTAGACCCGCTGCGCAGGCTCCCATCTAGCGGGCAGGTCCGAAGGCTCGCCTGTGGGGGAGAGGTTTTGTTCTTAGCCACTTCTACGACACCCCGAGCCGGGCTCGGCCCCAGGTAGACCCGCTGCGCAGGATCCCATCAAGCTGGCAGGTCCGAAGGCTCGCCTGTGGGGGAAAGGTTGGCTTTGGTGATTCTTTGGTTTAGCCGCTTCTACAACACCGCGAGCCGGGCTTGGCCCCAGGTAGACCCGCTGCGCAGGCTCCCATCAAGCTGGCAGGTCCGAAGGCTCGCCTGTGGGGGAAAGGTTGGCTTTGGTGATTCTTTGGTTTAGCCGCTTCTACAACACCCCGAGCCGGGCTTGGCCCCAGGTAGACCCGCTGCGCAGGCTCCCATCAAGCTGGCAGGTCCGAAGGCTCGCCTGTGGGGGAAAGGTTGGCTCTCGGGATTCTTTGGTTTAGCCGCTTCTACAACACCCCGAGCCGGGCTCGGCCCTAGGTAGACCCGCTGCGCAGGCTCCCATCAAGCTGGCAGGTCCGAAGGCTCGCCTGTGGGGGAAAGGTTGGCTTTGGTGATACTTTAGTTTAGCCGCTTCTACGACACCCCGAGCCAGGCTCGGCCCCAGGTAGACCCGATGCGCAGGCTCCCATCAAGCTGGCAGGTCCGAAGGCTCGCCTGTGGGGGAAAGGTTGGCTTTGGTGATTCTTTGGTTTAGCCGCTTCTACAACACCCCGAGCCGGGCTCGGCCCCAGGTAGACCCGCTGCGCAGGCTCCCATCAAGCTGGCAGGTCCGAAGGCTCGCCTGTGGGGGAAAGGTTGGCTCTCGGGATTCTTTGGTTTAGCCGCTTCTACAATACCCCGAGCTGGGCTCGGCCCCAGGTAGACCCGCTGCGCAGGCTCCCATCAAGATGGCAGGTCCGAAGGCTCGCCTGTGGGGGAAAGGTTGGCTTTGGTGATTCTTTGGTTTAGCCGCTTCTACAACACCTCGAGCCGGGCTCGGCCCCAGGTATACTTATTGTAAGTAAGGGTATAAGGGCAGTTCGGTAGCAGGGAGCGTTACAAGTATCAAGGGGTTCAAAATGATCAAAAGGTGCACGGAGAGTTTAGTGTTTTGAATGCAAATTTTGGATTTTCTCAAAATTTTTCTTTTGGGTTGGCTCCCACTCGCCGGATACTTGGGATTGGACATTTCTTTCCGAGCTTGTACCAACCTCGAAAAGAGCGGGGATTGTGTACAACCCCGTATCCGGGCGAGCGGGATCCTCCCCAAGTGACGGACTCGAGACATGTTACGAGCGACGTTTTGATGTAGCCCCGTTCGGGGGCGTGCGGGTCCTCGTGCGTGCGTGCGGAGGCCGTGTGTGCGTAGGCTTAAAATTTATATGTGCTAAATATTATAATATATATATTATATATATATATATAATATAAATAGATGAGTTGGATTTTATAAAGAGGGAAGGGGAGAGGGTGCAACAGGGGGGTACGAGCGGAGGAACAAAAAAAGGAAAAAAGCAAAAGGAAAAAGGAAGAGGGCAGAGCTCGGGAGATGGAGAGAAGAAGAAGGAGTAGGGAGAAAGCCTTTAGGGTTTTTCCTGATCCAGCCGCCGGCCAAGCCTGGAGCGGCCTCCTCCTCCTCTCCCGCCACCGGCTTCAGCAGCCCAACGCCGGGCCAAGCCCCGCAACCTCCCACTTCCCGTCCAGGCCGGGCTCTGCCCCTCCAGCTTTTCCTGTCCAGGCCGCCTCCAGCGGGGACGAGCTCCTCTCGGCCCCCTCTTCCAGGCCGCCTCCAGCGGGGCCGAGCTTCTCTCGGCCCCCTCTCCCGTCGCTGGCCGAGCCCGAGCTCCTCCCTCTCTCGCCGCCGCCGCCGACAAGTGCAGCCCGAGCCGCCTCCTTCCACTTCCTGTCTAGGTTGCCCCTCTCTTCTTCCCGGCCTAGAGCAGCACAGCAGGGCCGAGCTTTTCTCGACCCCCTCTTCCCGTCACCGCCAAAGCATGGCCCAAGCTCGACCCTCTTCCTCGACTCCGCCTGCGGCAAGGTCGAGCTCGGCCACCTCATCGAGCCGGCTGCATCTAGTTCAGCCCGGCCCTCTTCTCATCGCCGCCAACAACAAGACCGACCACCGGCTTCCTTTCCCGTCGCCGCCTCAAGTAGGGCCGAGCCCTAGCTTTCTTCTTCACCACAGCCACATGGAGCAAGATCGACCGAGAGCTCCTCTCCCGGCATCGCCTTCAACAAGAACAACCGGGAGCTCCTCTCCCGGCATCGTCTTTAGCAAGAACAGCCCGGAGTTCCTCTCCCGGCACCGCCGCCAAGCACGCGTAAAGGGTAACGAAGTTTCTACTTGGGCAGGTGAAGCCCTTATTTTACATATTTGCATGGAAGCCCTCTCCACCAATGGGTGGGGGAAGGGAGCTCTCCGATGGGTCGATGTGTACGTCCCCGCTACTGATTGCATTTAGTATCCGGAAGTGTGAGTACGGATTTAGGCATGCTGTGTGAAGCCCATTCGGACGTACGAGCCGAATTGGTGATGTGCTGTGTGAAGCCCATTCGGACGTACGAGCCGAATTGGTGATGTGCTGTGTGAAGCCCATTCGGACGCATGAGCCGAATTGGTGATGTTCTGTGTGAAGCCCGTCCGGACGTATGAGCCGGATAGGTGATGTTCTGGGGTTCCCAGAGAAGACTCCGCGGAAGTTGGATATTATCTACTTGCAGGGAATGCGCACCGTAGCCCCGAAAAAGGGGTGTACGGAATATATTTGTCCAGCTTACGTTAGCCGACTGTCGTTCAGCTGGCAGTCGTTCGTCGAGACGTTGGCGTACAGGTGTTGCAGTACCAAGCGGGGAATAACGGGCTTAAGCCCAAGCTTGTGCCGGCCCTCGAAGGCCTACTTTTGTTTATATTGCCGGCCTGCGTGCCGATGTAGGGAATTAATATTCCTGTAATAATTTATAATCTGTGATGCTCTGTGAATGTATGATCAATTCTTTTTGCTTCGGGCGAGCGGTGTGCTTGTGAACCGCTCGTCCCGTGGGAGCCCTGAGGTTTATGTCGGGAAGCCCCTGTTGGCCTGTTGATAGCCTTTTAAGGCAGCGGAGTCGCGCTGTTTGCAGCCCAGTTGGGCAGCGAGTTGTAAAATTGCTCGGCGATGTTGCGCCTTTAGTAGGGCGGGTGAGGAATATTTTGTATTGACCCAAGGAGACACATCTGGATAGGAGAGAGTTGGTCTTGAGACCCTCCTTAGATGTTCCGGTCGGCCAATAGTGCCCTCCGAAGGTGTCTTAGCTCAGCCTTTGGCTTGGGAGGGGAAGAGTTCGTTAGTCTTCCGGGTCTGCGGTGGGTCCTCCACGCTGAGACCTTGGGTCTGTCCCTTACGTTCCTAGTCTAGAGCCTAGATTGTTCATTTGAGTGTTGTAGGTGTGCGGTCACCCCTCTTTTGGGACCCCGAACTCCACAGAAGTCAATTTCGGCTTCGGTCAATTTTGACTTCAACAGTTCCTGTTGGTATTCCTGAGCACGTATGTGGAAGAGCGAATGAGAAAAAGTGAGAATAAAGGAGGCCCTGAAGTCATATTTATAGGTCCCGGGGTCCTATTTATAGGTCCAGGCCAGGGTCCTATTTATATATCTCGGGGTGGTTATGGTGGTTACGCGAGTATCTGCAAACTATAACGACATCTTTTATTATTTGCAGACTGTTTTAGTATAATTCGCGATGCATATTATTTTAATATATTTGCTACGTGCACACTGACAGTGTTTCAACTATTGACATCCACCCATGATAGGTGGTTACATTGGAGGTTATCCACAAATTGAACGATGGAGAAAGCGTGGGGACGATCAGACGACAGTGGAGGGTCGACCGGCGGGGGCGGGAGTCAGCGAGCCCCCGACGGCGAGAGGCCGGCCGGGGTAGAGAGAGATGGCGGCCGACTTGCGGAGGCCAACCGGGTAAAGGCTGCTCGGGACTCGGGCAACCGAGCGGAGGCTGCCCGGGCGCCGGACCGCCGACCTTGCGGAGTCCGTCCGGAGGCCTCCCGTGTGTCGGGCGGCCGTGCAGCTGCAGCCCTCGAGAAGGTCGGCCGGGTGGAGGTCGCCCGCCCACCGGGCGATTGCATGGCCGAGCAACGTCCGACCTCGCGGAGGCCAGTCGAACGGAGGCCACCCGCACGCTGGGGGGCGTGCGGCGGCTGGGGAGAGGGTGGTGGCCGGCCGCAGGCAGTTGCCACGATGGTCGGGAGAGCATGCGCGGCGGTTGGGATCGTGCACGCGACAGTTGGGATCATGCACACGACGGTTGGGATCGCACATGTTGTTGTTAATGCACGGATCATGTGGGAATTGGGTGCGCGGATTGCACGTATGGTGATTTCTCCCATAACTCCCAGTTCGTTAGTGAGAGAAATGAGAATTCCGGCAATTCACAGCCTGAAATTCTTATAAATTGAGAGTGATCCCACGAGCGATTAACGATTTAATTACTCGAATATTTATAACATATTTACATAAAATAGTAGGTATTTTAAAAAAAAACTAGATCAGTAATAAGAAATCAAAGATATAGTAATAGGAGTTTAATAAGCAATCGAGAATGGGTCAGAAATAAAAAATATGCCAAGTAAAACACGTTGAACAAATCATGCGTGTTCTTCCACTAGAAACTGATAAACGACTGAACCATTCGTCTATTGTAAAGAACAATTCAAATAATATTAAAAATACGGTCTGCTCTGCGGACCTTTTTTAGGTCCCCGAGAACACCGACGATAAAATACTCAAGAAGCATAAATTTGTGCACCGTTATCCCACCAATTTCTGTGTTTTCATTCGTGGAGCGGAAACAAAAAGTAGGTAAAGAAAAAGAAGAATTAATTAATTATTACTTCTAAAATAATATTTATATTTTAGTATTAATTGAAATCAAATTTATCTGTCCGATTAACTGTATATTTTTTTACTAGAGCTCCTACAATAGCTATGATGTAGTGTCCTATGCTTATATAAGGTGTATGATGTCTTACAACACGAAATTATGATTTTATCATGGGATTCCTCCTAAATTTTCTAAGTCAAATTGGGATGATTTCGACCAAGGTACAGAGGCGAGCTAACTCGACCTAACGAGTCACATACTCTTGAGGAGACCGAAATATCCCAAAAGAATGGGTGAAATCAAACACGGATGCACGTGCACAGCGCAGGCAGCATCGCGTGTGCGCTCAATCCATACCCGCACAGCCTTGCGTGCGCGCGCCCTAGCGCGGGCGCGCGCCGGCGGCTGCAGTCGCCTCCGGTCACCTCCGGCAGCCGCTGACCCCCGCCAACCCCTGCCGCTTCCAGGCAACCTGCCCGGGCCGCCCGAGACGTCCGGGGGCATGCCCGTCATTTCGTGAAAATTGGTGATCTAGGTGACCGAAACGAAGTGATGTCAATCGTCAATTCAAGATCCAATCTGGCGCAATTACCAACATTCCCTCCAAAAAAATTATAAAAAAACCCCAACCTTCATTTGAAGACAAACAACTACAGAGTCTAGAGAGAGTTTTGATGTTTTTCGGCGAGAATGTGAGACTAAGATTGTTTTCCGACTTGAAATTCGCTCCGCTTCATCTCTAGCATGCACAACATCCGACACTTACTTGGACGCTTTTGTGAGCTCGTGAGAGGCACAAGAAAGTGCTCTCGTGGATGATCGCGTGAAGACATTGCAAGACTTCAAGGACTTGACATTTTTCTCCACAAGTACTCTCTCATCCAAATTTTGTTGGCGCTTGTTAGAAATGAAAAAGAACAAACCGGAAGTGGATTAACAGAAATTTTATTATCTAAAAAAGGTATTTATTACAAATGTATGACCTCCCTTTTATAAAATGAAGGAGAGATGAGAGAATACAAATTAGAGATGTGAGACTAAAAATTTACAAGACTAAGCGGCCTATACAAAAAACAACCCGCACAAGCCGCGCGGTTAGATGAGAAGGGCTAACCGCTCGGCTACCACCAGAGAGAGAGAAGTCGCCATGGGAGACCGCTAGACCGTCCGGTCTCCAAGCCGCCTGACACAAATCGCTAGACCGCTTGGACTCTAGACAGCAACAGCCCAGCAACCAAACCGTTGAAGGGAAACCGCCAGACCACGCGGTCTTCAACCAGCCAAGACAGACCGCCAGACCGCCCGGTCACCAACTCCAACACTCCCCCTCAAGCTGGAGCATTTATATCGATCATACCCAGCTTGTCGTAAATATGAAGAAACGAGACGGATACTGACTTGGTGAAGATGTCAGTCAGCTCTTTATCAAAAGTGACGAAGGGAGTGCAAATTTGTTCCTTTAAAATCTCTTCACGGATGAAATGACAGTCGACCTCAATGTGCTTGGTTCTTTCATGAAAGACCGGATTTTTGGAGATGTATATGACAGCCTTGTTATCACAGAACATATATAGAGGATGATTGTAGACCTCTCCTAAATCCATCATGAGAGCCCGTAACCACTTTAACTCACAAGTGATCGATGTCATACTACGATACTCCGCTTCTGCACTGGACCTGAAAACAACAGACTGCTTCTTGCTCTTCCAGCTCACCAGATTTCCCCCAACAAAGGTGCAAAAACCCGAGGTTGACTTGTGATCCCCTTTGTCATCAGCATAACTCGCATCTGAGTATGATTCAACTCTCAGATGACCATTCTTCTGAAAGAGTAATCCTTTCCCAGGCGCTGCTTTAACATACTTCAAGATCCACAAGGCGTACTGTAGATGACACTCCCTAGGAGCTTGCATGAATTGACTCACCTTGCCCACAACATAGGAAATGTCGGGCCTGGTCACTATGAGATATATGAGCTTACCAACCAGACGCCTGTACCACATAATATCTGAAAGAGGAGGCGAATCATCTATCCAGGTTTTGTCTTCTCCAGTTGTCATGGGGCATCGGGCAGGTTTTGCTCCAGTCAACCCTACTTCTTTTAATAGATCAAGAGCATACTTACGTTGGGAGAGGACTAAGGAGTTGAGCTTCCGAGATATTTCGATCCCCATAAAGTACTTCGGAGAGCCCATATATTTCGTGACCAGATGTTGACGAAGATACCGTTTTGTTAAGGCTACCCCTTTCTAGTCATCGCCAGTAAGAAGAATATCATCGACGTACAAGAACCACCAGTCCCGAGGAGATTTTGCGAATGAATAGCGAGTGATCGACAGAGCTTCGCACAAAACCAGCGGCCGCCACGATGCCGCTGAACTTGTCAAACCAAGCTCGAGGGCTTTGCTTGAGGTCATAGATTGCCTTCTTCAGCCGACATACTCGTGTCTCCCCCTGAGCAACATACTCAGGAGGTTGCTCCATGTAGAAGGTCTCCTAAAGATCACCATAAAGGAAGGCATTCTTGACATCCACTTGGGAAATAGACCAATCTCTATTGACTGCCACAGAGAGGAGAACCCGGACAGTGCTGAGACGAGCCACGAGAGAGAAGGTATCAAAGTAATCAACCCCATAGGTCTGAGTAAAGCCCTTAGCAACAAGGCGGGCCTTATAACGATCCACAGTGCCGTCCGGGCCAAATTTGACCACAAAGACCCAGCGACAGCCAACAATATCGGTGCTGAAGGGAGGAGGAACAAGAGTCCAGGTAGCCCGCTCAGTTAGGGTTGTCATTTCCTCATCCATGGTCATCTTCCAATAAGAAATAGCAAGAGACTCCTAGTAGGAACGAGGTGCGGCAGTGGCAGAGATAGCCAGTGCAAAGACCCTACGAGAAGAGGTAAGATGATCATATGAAACAACAGCAGCAAGGGGGTGTAGGGTACACGTCTGCACCCCTTTGCGAAGAGTAACAGGAAGATCCAGGTCGGCGGGTCCCTCGGCATCCGGAGCATCCATGGCGGAGAGAGCTGGCCCGGGAGTAGAGAGTGACGACGACGGAGATGAGGGATACGGTGGTGGAGAAGAGGGAGAGAGAGGCGGAGGGAGAGGAGTGGACGGAGATGGTGTAGGAGGTGAGACCGCAGTAGGAGACGAGGGAACGAAGAGAACAGCAGGAGTATCAGAAGTCGTGGGAAGAAGAGAGGATTCATCCGAGAAGTAGGAGGCATTCTCGAATAAGGTAACGTCAGCGGAGACGAACTGCTTACGAAGAACGAGGTCAAAGCAACAATAGCCTTTTTGAGTGGTGGAGTACCCCAGAAAGACACATTTGGTGGAGCGAGGGGAGAGCTTATCACGGGTGGCAGATGGAGCATGCACAAAGGCAGTGCACCCAAAGATCCGGAGAGGGAGAGGAAAAGGCTCCTTGCCCGGATATAGAATGGAGAATGGGGTATGCCCGTGAAGAACCGTGGAGGGAATATGATTGATGAGTTAGCAGGCAAGGAGAACAACATAGCCCCAATAGGAGCGAGGAACATGCATCTGGGTCATCAAGGTGCGAGCGCTATCAAGGAGGTGACGATTTTTGCGTTCCACCACTCCATTTTGTTGGGAGGTATAAACACAGCTAGTCTGATGAATAATGTCATGTTACACACAGAAAGAGGTAAAAACATGACTCAGATATTCTTTAACATTATCTGAGCGAAAGGTTTTAATACAAACATCAAATTGAGTTTTAATTAATTGATAAAAAGAGAGCCATACATCAAAAAGTTCAGAGCGATTTCGTAATAGATACACCCAAGTATATCTAGAAAAAATCATCAATAAAAGTAACAAAATAAGAACTACCCCGACCAATGGTGAGGGTAGGAGCAGGTCCCCAGATATCTTAGTGGACGAGATCAAACGGACGGGTAGAACCCAGATCTTGCTTCAGCCGGAAGGAGGAACGGTGATGCTTGCCAAGATGACAAGCATCGCAGTTGAGAGGAGTACTAGAAGGAGGGAGGTGGGGTAGAAGCTTACGTAGAAGCCGTGGAGGAGGATGACCGAGGCGAAGATTTCATTGGAGAAGATCCGTACTAGAAGAGGAGAAGGCGGACAAGGCGGAAACGTTGTCAAGGAAGTAGAGGTTGCCACTCGCAGTCCTAGTAGAAATCGTCCGCTGGGAGCTCGGATCCTGAAAAGAACAAAAAGTCGGAGTAAACGTCACAGAACACTGAAGCTGCTTGCATAAAGAGGTAACCGACAATAAATTGCACGGAAATTTGGGCATATAGAGAGTGTTCGCTAGGCGAAGAGACAGAGTAACATGAACCACTCCCGACCCATGAATCGGGAAGGGAGAACCGTCTGCAACGAGGACCGGGGGCAACCGATTATGCTGTTCGAGGAGAGTGAAGCTCTGAGGATTTCCCGTCATGTGATTAGTTGCACCCGAGTCGATAAGCCATTTACCTTGAGTCACCACGTGGGCACTACCTGATGATGTGACCACGAAGGCAGACGGCTTGGAAGAGGAGGTGGAAGAGCCACCTGAGGGGGCGAAGATGGGGATGCTTCATCCAGCAACGATCCACAGTATGGTCGGTGCGACCACAATGAGAGCAAAGGTAGTGGGAAGGAGCATGTCCGCTAGACTGGTGACTGCGGCTACCAGAGCCACTCCGCTGAGTTTGGTGAGCATAGTTGTCCGGTGGAGGAGGAGCGTGCAGAAGAGGGTGCTGAAGGAGAGAGGTGATAGCGGCGATGCGGGCAGCGGTGACATCTAAGGTAGGAGATTCCGTCTCACCAAAAATTTGCTGGCGGATCATATCATAAGTATCAGGAAGTCGTAGAAGATAACACACAACCAGAAGCTCCTGGAAGTGCTTGTGTTGTTGAGCCAAATCCGCAGAAAAGGGGCAATTCTGAAGAATCTCAGCCCCGAGAGCCTGAACCTGTTGGTAGGCAGCAACAGGAGACAAGGTAGGACGGGCAAAGAGGTCTGCATACAACGTATAGATGCGGGATGTCTGAGCCCCCTTGGAGTACAGAACGACAAGATGAAGCCAAACGGCCTTGACCGCCTCATCATGACAGATGACGGGAAGGCATTCATCGGATAGGTTGTTAGCGAGCCAAGTACGCACAAGCGCGTCGCTCGCATCTCAATCATCAAACATAGGTGAAGTGGGAGGAGGAGGGTCATCAACAAGATGGTGATGTTTGCGTTGCGAGCGAAGGAGAAAGGTGAAGGAGACGCTCCAATCCGGGTAATTGGAGCTGACAAGCTTGGAAATGGTGCCAAGGTTCCCGGAAGGAGTAGGAGTAAGAGGCGGAGGCGGATTGACAACAGGAGTGGTGGCAGTAGAAACATCAGAAAGAGCCATAGGAAAAAACAGCAGGAAGCCGGACGGTTAGGAGACAAGCTTCGCGAACAGGGAGAAATCGCATCGGTTAGGAGAAAGAGAGCTACAACGGTCAAGGTGTTAGACACCAGCGGTAAGAAAAGCCACGACCAAGCCGCAGAACCAAGCAGAGGGAAAGAAGTCGAGCGGCTAGAAAGCAGCTCGCACGAACAGAAGGAAGAGAAGACCGCGCGAACAGAAAAGAGTTCGCGGGAAAGTTAACAGGGCGTGCGAGCAGAATAGAGGTCACACAGAGAGGCCGCGCACACAGAGGGCAGCGACAAGAAGAAGAAAAGAAACCGCGCGAATAGACAACCAGAGAGGAATAAGCCGGCAGACAGAAAGAGGAACCGAATCAGGCGGAAAAGATCGAGTCCTCTGATACCATGTTAGAAACGAACAAGAACAAACCGGAAGTGGATTAACAGAAATTTTATTATCCAAAAAAGGTATCTATTACAAAGGTATGACCTCCCTTTTATAGAATGGAGGAGAGATGAGAGAATACAAATTAGAGATGTGGGACTAAAAATTTACAGGACAAAACAGCCTATACAAAAAATAACCCGCACAAGCCGCGCGGTTAAATGAGAAGGGCTAACCGCTCGACTACCACCAAAGAGAGAGAAGTCGCCATGGGAAACTGCTAGACCGCCTGGTCTCCAAGTCGCCTGAGACAAACCGCTAGACCGCTCGGACTCCAGATAACAACAACCCAGCAACCAAACCGCTGAAGGAAAACCGCCAGACCGCGTGGTCTTCAACCTGCCAAGACAGACCGCCAGACTGCCCGGTCACCAACTCTAACAACGCTCAAATCCAAGCTTTGGGGACGAACTTGTTGGGTTTTCTACAAGGTGGCACAACAGTTATACACGCAACGGAAACAATAAAATCAAGAACAATCCAAAAGAGATTTGGGAACGGGCCGTGAAAATTGAATCAAGAAGTTAAGAAATAACTAGGTAAAATTACCTTTGCGGTGTTGAGTCACAACTCAACAAAGATGCTCCAATGTATGAGTTCTTGTCGGCGGTGAGTCCCACGTAGAATAATGTCTACGTCTCTACAGAAATCCACACGATCAGGAGAACGCCGATCTTCGTCGTACGAAAAACGGGAAGGGAGATCGACTGCACCTTGCACTCTCACGGACTGCTAGGTCCGCTCCAGGAAGAAAAGCACCGGCGATTATCGTCGGAGAGGAGGTTGGCGGAGCGAGCGAATCGGCGGAACACTTCTGTCGGGCCGAGGGTTTTTTTTTTGACCCTAAAACCTAAGTTCTAATTTATACCCGAAGCATAAATAGACTAAGAAATATCGCTATCCACAGACAACAGAGAATTATGGTTTCTGGAACAATTCGTCGGGTATCAGCATTCGTCGATTATCAAACAGTTCGATAGTCGACGATACTCGACAAACCATAGTCGACGATACTCGACGAACCATAGTCGATGATACTCGACGAACCATAGTCGACGATACTCGACGAACCATAGCCGACGATACTCGACGAACCATAGTTGACGATACTCGACGAACCATAGTCAACGATACTCGATGAACCATAGTCGACGATACTCGACGAACCATAGTCGACGATACTCGACGAACCATAGTCGACGATACTCGACGAACATGTTAGTCGACGAATCTCCTTGGCAACATTTTCCCGACCCCATTCTGTATGGTGATTGGTAACCTTTACCAACACAGTCAATCTTCCAACTTCTCCACATGCTCTTATGTGCGACCCTGCAGGCTCATATCGCGTTGGCAGTGAAATTACATGTTTGACCACTTCTAGATCACCATAGTAACTCCAACAGTCTCCCACTTGATCTTGAAAGTATCAAACCAAAACCTCACAAACAATGAACGACATCTAGCAATGCATCATTGCTACCCAAGCAATAAGAGTTCATAACTCATAAGCCTTTATGAACAATGTTCCAGCGTTGTCTTTGTCCCTTTGTCCCTTACATCCGGAAAGAACTAGAGGCATGGACCGTGTCACCCTCATAATAGCTCAATCTAAGTATCTTGATCTAGGACGGACTTCCAGAGAATGGTGAGTCCAATATCACATATTGACTCAACCAAGCATGGCCATGCATTTCTCAGTCCAGTTCAATCAAGGGGCCCATGGATGCAACCCCTGTCATATAGGAGGACAAATCCCATATCCGCTCACACACAAACACCCAAATGATTCATAACGTGCCCAACAACCACCCTTATCATCAACCTTTCTCAAGGAAGACTTTAGATGACATCAAAGCACGATTTTCCTCACTTGATGAATGTTGTGACTTCAGGTCAAAGGACCACAACACCATTGTCAATTGAGACCTACTCGTGACACGTTTAGATAATAATCCACAAAGTAGTCTCAGGTTGGGTCTGTCCAGTACAACTTGTTCATTAACAAGTACCCACGTGATGACTTGATATCACAATATCATGACCTGTGAGAACTGGTCATCAGTTAACGCACGTGCTAGTCTTAATGTATCATCATCACCCTTAGTTTCTATGATGATATTACGACTAGGGACCTTTCAAGAATGAAGCTTCAAATAAATCATAAGCTCTCACATTCAAGTCACGTATTTGATGTCCTATGGAAGCGAACATTCTAAGGGTATTTATTATGTTAACATTTAACTATCGCATAGAGAAATCATAATAAAAGAACTTGCCATTAATTGTAAAAGAAAAATTTTGGTACACAATTCATCATATGAATAAATAACAAATAGCCAACAGAATATATGTTTATACGCAACCCACAAGACTCTCACTAGAGTTGATCATTTAGGTATCGTATATCCATTGATATAGTATGACCATCATGCTTTCTCTGCGTGAGAGGCTTTGTCAGTGGATCCGCAATATTCTCCTCAGTCGGCACTCTGCAAATGTTCACATCTCCTCGTTCGACAATCTCACGAATAAGATGGAACCGCCGAAGTATGTGCTTGGAGAGCTGATGAGATCTAGGTTCCTTAGATTGTGCAATTATACCATTGTTATCACAGTAGAGAACTACGGGACCAACAATGCTAGGAACTACATCAAGCTCGCCGATGAATTTCCTAACCCATACAGCCTCCTTCGCTGCGTTAGCTGCAGCGATATACTCGGCTTCTGTTGTAGAATCAGCAACTGTCTCTTGCTTGGAACTCTTCCAGCTCACAGCTCCTCCATTAAGGCAAAACACAAACCCTGACTGAGACTTTGAATCGTCCCTATTAGTTTGGAAGTTAGCATCCGTGTAACCACTTACAACGAGCTCTTCCTCTCCACCATACACCAAGAACACATCCTTTGTCCTTCTCAAGTACTTCAGGATATTCTTGACTGCAATCCAGTGACACTCACCGGGGTCTGACTGATACCTGCTAGTCATGCTCAAAGCAAAGGCGACATCAGGTCTAGTACATAACATTGCATACATGATTGATCCAATTGTCGAAGCATATGGAATCAACTTCATGTGGTCCTTACTTTCACAAGATTTTGGACACTGGTCCTTAGAGAGATTCACACCATGAGATATGGGTAAAAATCCTTTCTTGGACTCAAGCATGTTGAACTGCTTCAACACCTTCTCGATGTATGTACTCTGGGTCAAACCCAGCAACTTATTCGATCTATCTCTATAGATCTTAATACCGAGTATATAAGTCGCTTCACCCAAGTCCTTCATAGAAAAGCAGTTCCCTAGGTTGTTCTTAACAACTTTCAGGGTAGGAATGTCATTCCCAATCAACAGTATGTCATCTACATACAATATCAGGAAGACAACAATGCTCCCACTGATTCGCTTGTAAACACAAGGCTTATCTTCAATCTTGATGAAACCAAACTCTTTGATTTTCTCATCAAAACGAAGATTCCAACTTCGAGAGGCCCTGCTTCAGTCCATAGATGAACCTATTCAGCTTGCATATTTTAGTGGCTTCATTTGGGGATACAAAACCCTCGGGTTGTGTCATGTACACTTCCTCAAGGAGGTTTCCATTAAGGAAAGCCGTTTTGACATCCATCTGCCAGATCTCGTAGTCATAATACGCAGCAATAGCAAGCAATATCCTTATGGACTTTACCATGACAACAGGGGAAAAGGTCTCATCATAGTCAATACCATGAATTTGCTTAAAACCCTTAGCCACCCGTCGCCCTTTGAATGTCTGTACATTCCCATCCATGTCGGTCTTCTTCTTGAAGACCCATTTGCACCCTATGAGTCGTACCCCTTCAGGTGGTTCCACCAAGTTCCAAACTTGGTTTGCGTACATGGAGTCCATTTCGGATTTCATAGCCTCAAGCCATTTGTCGGAGTCTGGTCCATTCATTGCCTCTTGGTAGGTTGCTGGTTCATCATCATGATCCATAAGCAACACATTACCTATTTAAGACACAAGAAATCCATATCTCTCAGGCTCAAATCTTGGTCTACCAGATCTACGTAGGACTTGTGTTTCTTGAGCAGGTTCTCTAACTACAACATCTTGTAGTCCTATCTCAGAATCCAATTCCGGTTCATTCACTACTTGTGGTTCTTGAACTTCTTCAAGTTCTACCTTTTCAGTCTTTCTTGATAAGAATTTTCTCTCTAAGAAGACGCCAGTCCTTGCGACAAACACTTTGCCCTCGGACGGTAGGTAAAAGTAATACCCTTTCGTTTCCTTAGGATATCCCACCATATAACATTTATCTGATTTGGGTTCCAGCTTGTCAGGCATTTGGCGTCGCACGTATGCCTCACAGCCCCAAATTTTAATGAATGACATACTAGGAAGCTTCCCAGTCCATATCTCATATGGTGTCTTCAGAACCATTTTCGTTGGAGCACGATTCAGTGTCATTGCAGCAGTCTCTAAAGCAAAAACCCCAAAAGGAAACATGCAAGTCTGCATGACTCATCATCGAACGTACCATGTCTAACAGAGTAAGATTTCTCCTCTCAGACACACTATTATGTTGTGGTGTTCTAGGTGGAGTGAGCCGTGATACAATACCACACTCTTTCAGATAATTACGGAACTCATGACTCAGGTATTCGCCATCTCGATCAGATCGGAGTGCTTTAACCCTTTTACCCAACTGGTTTTCTACTTCATTCTTGAACTCTTTGAACTTTTCAAAAGTCTCGGATTTGCACTTCATAAGATACACATATCCGTATCTACTGAAATCATCAGTAAATGTAATGAAGTAGAAATACCCACCTCTAGCCATGAAGCTCATGGGTCCGCATACATCACTATGTACAACACCCAAGAGATCCTCAGCCCTCTCAGTATAACCAGTGAAAGGGCTTTAGTCATCTTGCCTAACAAATAAGATTCACATCGCTCAAATGATTCATAATCAAATGAGTCTAAAAGTCCATCTTTATGGAGCTTGGATATGCGCTTCTCGTTTATATTGCCCAAACGACAATGCCAGAGATATGCAGGATTTGAGTCATTTGTTCTTAGTCTTTTATTATTTTCTACATTATAGATCAGATGGTCCAAGTTCAAAACATAAAGACCATTAAACAATTGGGCTACAACATAACAAACATCATTTTTAAATATAGAACAATAGTTGTTATTAATTATAAAAGAAAATCCAATCATATCCAAGCATGAAATGGATATAATGTTTCTAGTTATGGCCGGAACGAAATAACAATTATCTAGTTCTATTACAAGCCCACTGGGCAAAGAAAGATGGTAAACCCCTACGGCTACAGCAGTAACTCTTGCTCCATTGCCGACGCGCAGGTCCACCTCCCCTTTACTCAGCCTTCTTCTCCTTCCTAGTTCCTGCACATTTGTACAAATGTGAGAACCACATCTGGTATCCAATACCCAAGATGAAGGAGCAGAAAGGTTTATCTCTATAACGTAAATATTTGAAGCGGAAGTCATACCTCCCTTCATTTTCTGCAGACCCTCAATGTAAGAAGGACAGTTCCTCCTCCAATGACCAGCCTTGCCACAGTGGTGGCATTTCCCTTCCTTCACCGTGCTCTTCTTTTTCTTCAGTGCAGAAGACTTGGGCTCAAGATGTGACTTAGGTCCCACCTTCGTCTTCTTAGAGCCCTTGGCCTTGCCCTTGCCCTTTTGCACCATTAGTATGGGGCTGGCAGGCTTGGCCTTCTTCATGTTGATCTCGGCAGTTCTTAACATGCCTAGGAGCTCGGGCAGTGTCTTGTCTATTTCATTCATGTTGTAGTTCAAGACAAACTGCTCATAACTGTCCGGCAACGATTGCAAGATCAGATCTGTGGCCAACTCTTGACCTAGAGGAAAACCCAGCCGTTCAAGGTTCTCTATATACCCAATCATCTTGAGTACGTGAGTCCCTACTAAGTCTCGAACTCCCATCTTGCACTGAAATAATGCTTTTGTGACGTCGAACCTCTCTTGACGAGCCTGCCCTTGAAACATTTTCTTGAGATGCTCGTCAATCTCCTTGCACCCCATGTTCTCATGTTGCTTCTGAAGCTCAGAGTTCATGGTGGCAAGCATAAGACATTCGACGTCTAAGGCTTCATCAGTATACTTCTTATAAGTATCCTTATCAGCACAAGAAGAGTTCCCGGTCGGCACCTCGGGGGCTTCTTCTTCCAAGACATAGAGCTTTCGCTCTTGCTTGAGAACAATTCTCAGGTTCCTGTACCAGTCCATGTAGTTGGTCCCACTGAGCTTATCCTTCTCAAGGATGGCTCTCAGAGATAAAGTGGAGTGTGAACCACTTGTCATGGAATTCTACAAGAATTCATGCAGAATAATATCAGCACCAAAATTTCAAAATACAATTTATTTTTAATTTGGACTTCAATTAAAACTCCCACTATTTTATTCGAAATGATGGCCCTCACTATCAATTCGGAGAGTTCATGCGAGCTACTCTCTTAGTGGACAAGATTCGTATTTCACCAACACAATGAGTCAGCTTTGGCTTTTCTCTCACGATGTGGTTATTTAGGTAGGCAACACTTGCCAATTGCATCCTCATGCAATTCTTATATGGTTGGTGAATAACTCCTTATTCGCATCCATCATATGGTGCATGCCAACCCTATGCCTCTAGGCACTCAACCTTTGAGGTCACCTAGTTAAGTTAGACCCGATGTCGACAGTGGGATATCACAATTATCCGCTCGCACCCTTACCAAGATAGATTAATGCACCTTGCTTTGGCAAGCCCACACTTCATCGATCGAGGCAGGAAGAGTGTCATCCATCAGAAGGCATCCGAAGACCTAATATTTGATGAAGGGATTTTTGATAATAGGTTAACAATTAACCATGATCAACATTTGATCAATGTGCACATACACAAAAAACATTTCTAAAATCCACATGCATCCCTTATGTGCACAACATGGTACTATCAACATTTGATAGAAGGAAGGGCTAAATCTGAGCATCCAGACTCTTCCAAATCTTCAGATTTACATGCATTAGACAAAGGCAAAGGCAACTCGACTTAAAGAAGTAGACAAGTTCGTCTCTCCTTGTTGGATTCAAAATCCAAGACAATACACGGGTTCATTAACCACTCGAGGGACGGTTATTGCTAAGGAGACAATAATTTTTAACAATTAGAAATTACCACGAAATCCCAGACGTTCCTGGCGGGGTTCCAAGGGGCCGCGCCCCTGGCGGGGTCTTAGGGGCAGAGCCCCTAACGGGGTCCAAGGGGCCGGAACCTCCCTATGATACACTGTTGGGTTTTCTACAAGGTGGCACAACAGTTGTGCACGCAGCGGAAACAATAAAATCAAGAACAACCCAAAAGAGATTTGGGATCGGGCCATGAAAATTGAATCAAGAAGTTAAGAAATAACTAGGTAAAATTATCTTTGCGGTGTTGAGTCACAACTCAACAAAGATGCTCCAATATATGAGTTCTTGTCGGCGGCGAGTCCCATGTAGAATAGCGTCTACGTCTCTGCAGAAATCCACACGAGCGGGAGAACGCCGATCTTCGTCACACGAAAAATGGGAAGGGAGATCGACTGCACCTTGCACTCCCACGGACTGCTAGGTCCGCTCCAGGAAGACAAGCACCGGCGACTATCGTCGGAGAGGTGGTCGGCGGAGCGAGCGAATCGGCGGAACACTTCCGTCGGGCCAGGGGGTTTTTTTGACCATAAAACCTAAGTTCTAATTTATTCCCGAAGCATAAACAGACCTAGAAATATCGCTATCCACAGACCACATAGAATTAGGGTTTCTGGAATAATTCGTCAGGTATCAGCATTCGTCGATTATCGAACAGTTCGATAGTCGACGATACTCGACGAACAATAGTCGACGATACCCGACGAACCATAGTCGACGATACTCGACGAACCATAGTCGACGATACTCGATGAACCATAGTCGACGATACTCGACGAACCATAGTCGACGATACTCGACGAACCATAGTCGGCGATACTCGACGAACATGTTAGTCGACGAATCTCCTTGGCAACATTTGCTGGATCCCATTCTGTATGGTGATTGGTAACCTTTACCAACACAGTCAATCTTCCAACTTCTCCACATGCTCTTATGTGCGACCCTGCATACTCATATCGCGTTGGCAGTGAGATTACATGTTTGACCACTTCTAGATCACCATGGTAACTCCAACAGAACTTATCCAAGCTTCGTGAAGTTAGTTTATTTTCTGCTCTTTTTGTATTCAAAGCTTGTAATAAAGACGTGACATGTCACCTTCTGAGGAGACTCCAAATACTTGTAAACTCAAAGCTAAATCGTGGATTTTGGCCCGACACAAATCCGACCATGTAGTTTTTCACCCTTTTCGTGTTTTCCACAGTAAAAAAACCCACTCGTCATTGCTGCTAGATTTTCATTGACTATTTGTGCACCTGATCCAACTCCGAACTAAGGTGGTTCGATTCTCTCAACAGGAGAAAAATCGGGTGAACCACAACCCCTAAATTAATTGAAAAAGGAGGGTCATATGACATGATTTTTAATCTAACAAAAATTGTCAATAGTGCGAATTGAACTCAAACTCTCACTATGCCAGAAAAAGATGACAACAATCACAACTGGTATCAGAGCGAAACCTCAACTAGAAGAAAATAAGTCCACAAACCCTGGGACACCTCCGCTCGAGTTGACAAACTAAGCAGCGGAAGCTATGTTGTGCCCATATAGGGAACCTCATGCAACAATCCACTCTTAACGAGATTTTAGTTAACCACCTTATTAGAAACCCTTCCTTTTGAAAGTTATAACAAACCCTGACCTTTGAACAGGGAACGCCTCCAGTTCAGAATGCCTTTCCACCCCCGCCAGTTCCCATTTCATTCCAGCAATCGGAGATGGGACAGACACCGACTGCTATCTTGGAGGCTTTTAAGGCATAGAAGGCTCCAACTTCTCAACAAATCCCAGGGTAAACTGGCTAAGCGTCTTCTGAGGCCTCTCCCCTCCATCATATCTGGGAACGATGTCAGCTGTACGGACAGATGAATGGCTGGACATCATTCACGAGATGTTGGCTGGGATACAATGCCCGACTGATATGGTCGTATCTTTAGTTGTTTCATGTTTGGAGTCCCACACTAAGGGGTGGTGGAAGTCCCTTCTGGACAGCACCTATACAGGGTTTGAGGGCACATATGTCACTTGGGATGAGTTCAAGACAACGTTCTTGGAGCACTTTGTGCGACAGTCCGCGTGAGATGAGCTAGTGGATAGATTCCTTCAGTTAAGACAGGGCAGCAGGTCAGTTTTGGAGTACTACCGGGAGTTTACTCACCTAGCTCGCTTTGCAGATTCATATCAGCTGGATGATGTTGGCTACGCGAAGTGGTTCTACAAGGGCCTTCGGGACGACTTGAGACAGACACTCCTTTTTATTTACGATGATAGCCTGGCTCGGATCCTGGAGATTACAAAGAAGTTGGAGGTGGACCGGCTCATGGTTCGAGGCAGGGGAAAAAGATCGGCAGATGACACAATTATTTGTGGTAGGAGAGAACAACAAAGGGGTCAGATAAATGAGGATCAACCCTTCCCGAATCATAGACAGGAGTAGAGGGATCTGGAAGTATTGACCCCTCAGCCATTATAGATGCGGGAGATGCCAAGGCTAGAGGATGGGGCACCTCCCCCGCCAGTGTACTACCACTGCCACCAGCCTGGACACATTCAGATTAACTGCCCCAAAAGACAGGCACCACTACCAGCACCTCAGGCTGCTCCACCTTCTCAGCAGCTCAGGGACCGGGGATATGGCTGAGGACGTGAATTCCAAGGTGATGACCGTAGGCCGGATAGAGATCAGATGATTGCTTTGGATCTTGCTCAACCCCGGGACCCGGATAGGGTTATAGCAGGTAAACTATCAATTTAATTTACTATCCTTATTTTCTCTTAAATAATAGAATTGGTATTAAACTGGTAGAACTAAGGAAGAAAACTATACAATTAGTCACTTAAGATTATTTAACAAATTTAGGAATAGTAATGGTATGTGGCAAGCCGACCCATACCTTATTCGACACGGGAGCATCTTACAACTTCGTCGTGGAGGATTTTGTCAAGGACTTGGACCAGGTCCAACATTTTACGAGAGTCACCAGGAGGGTGCGTCTTCCCAATGGGACGAAGATCCTATCTACTGTAAAATGCCTTCTAGAGGTGACCATCGATGACCAAACATTCGAGGCTCCGACGATGATTTTGAAGATGTCGGATTTTGATATTGTCTTGGAAATGACATGGCTCACCTGGAACCATGCACGATTAATTTTCCGGCAAGGAAGGTCGTGCTGAGATACTGCGACACCTACACGACCTTTGAAGGCACTACCCCATTCTCTCATTGTCTGCTTTCGTCTATCCAGGCTGTCAAGGCCCACTTGCGGGGGGACGAGGTTTATCAAGTGTTGTTCGAGATGATCGAGGAGAAAGAGTCTATATCAAACATCCCAGTGGTATGAGATTTCATTGATTTCTTTTCAGAGAAGCTGTCAGGACTGCCACCGCATTGTGAAAAGGACTTTCGAATCCAGCTAGTGCTAGGATCTAAGCCAGTATATAGAGCTCCATATATGATGGCTCCCAAGGAACTAGTGGAATTTCAGAGCCAACTGCAGGAGTTGGTTGAAGTTGGGTTTGTCAGACCAAGCTCCTCGTTGTGGGGAGCCTCCATATTATTCGTAAAGAAGAAAGATGGGACTCTCAGACTGTGCATCGACTACAGAGGACTAAACAGGCTGACAGTACGGAATACGTATCCCTTACCGAGAATTGACGAGCTCTTTGATCAATTAGAGAGAGCCCACTGGTTCTCGAAGCTAAACTTGAGGTTGGGGTATTATTAGCTTGGATCCAGGAGGAGGACATCCCGAAGACCGCATTCAGTACCTGTTATGGCCTTTATGAAGGTAATGTCGTTCGGCCTCACGAATGCTCCTTCAGCATTCATGAGTTTGATGAACCAAATGTTCGAGGCCTATCTCGATGTCTTCATCATCGTATTTATAGACAACATTCTCATTTACTCGAGGACGGAGGAGGAGCATGAAAGACACTTGGCACTGACCTTGGAGAAACTCTGGGAGCTCAACCTGCATGCAAAGTTTAGCAAATACCAGTTCTGGTAGAGGGAGGTAACTTTTTTAGGTCATATTATCAGCGGGGCAGGGTTAGCAGTGGACCCGGCAAAGATCCAAGCAGTGAGAGACTGGCCGCCACTGAAGACAACATCCGATATACAGAGTTTCCTAGGACTTGCTGGGTACAACCGGAAGTTCGTAGAAGGATTCTCCTGGATTGCGCTCCCTCTTACATCTCTAACGACGAAGGATACGCCATTTGTATGGACGCTGCAATGCGAGTCTGCCTTCCAGGAACTGAAGGGTTGGCATACCTCAGCCCCCATCCTCGCCCTCCCCTTTAGGAAGGAAGGATTCCAAGTCTACACCGACGCATCCTACCAGGGAATGGGTGTCATCCTGATGCAGCACAGACACGTGATAGCCTATGCTTCCTGTTAACTGAAGAAACATGAGAAAAATTACCCGGTACATGATCTAGAGATGGGGGCGGTAATTTTTGTGTTAAAGATCTGGCGACATTACCTCTATGGATTACATTGTGACATCTTCTCCGATCACAAAAATCTTAAGTACGTGGATACACAGAAGGAGTTAAACATGTGCCAGAGACGATGAGTGGAGTTCCTCTCCGATTATCAGTACATGATGCACTACCACCCAGGGAAGGCGAATGTAGTAGCAGATGCTCTAAGCAGGAGAGATACCATAGTAGGAGATGGTCCCCAGATGATGGCCATGGAGCTGGTTCGGATGCTGGAGGATATGCAGATAACCTTGGTGTCCAAGGAAGATCCCAAACGATATGAGGAGTACTTAGCCTCGATGATCATTACTAGTGACATACGGGATCGCATCAGAGACGGGCAAAGGAAGGACGCTAAGCTAGAGCCAATATTCAAGGCCTTGGATGCTGGCACAACTGGAGATTATACGTTGAAGGATGGCCTAGTGTGCTTTAGAGACAAGGTATACATACCAGCAGGAGGCCAAATATGAGAGGATATTTTGACTGAAGCATACACTAGTAGGTACTCAGTGCATCCTGGAATCACGAAGATGAAGGCTGTCTTGAAGAGGACCATGTACTAGCCAGGCATGAAGAAGGAGATCACCTACTTTGTGACGCACTGCGAGACTTGTCAACTCATGAAGGCTGAATGTAAATGCTCGGCGGGATTACTTCTGCCACTATCGGTGCCGGAGTGGAAGTTTGATGATATCGCGATGGACTTCATACACAAACTGCCTTGCTCCCATGCAGGAAACGATTCCATCTGGGTGATCCTGACAGACTGACGAAGGTTTCCCAATTTATTCTAGTCAGGAAGGACGCTCCGGTCGGAGTTCTAGTACGAAGATTTGTGGAGTAGTTTGTTCGCTATCATGGAGTACCCCGGACGATCGTATCAGACCAGGATGGTCGGTTCACATCTAGGGAATGTAGAACAGTTAAGGCTTACATGGGCTCTAGATTGAATTACAACACTGCATTCCACCCCAAGACGGATGGGCAAACAGAACGTACAAACCGGATATTGGAGGATCTCTTACGCCTATGTATCTTGGATCGTGACGAGCCATGGGAGAGAATGTTGTCGCTTATCGAGTTTTCTTATAACAATAGTCATCAGTCCATCATAGGCATGACTCCCTATGAGGCATTGTACGGATAAAGGTGCAGGACTCCACTATATTGGATCTAGGATGAGGATCCGTAGGCACTCAGTTCGAAATTTGTGGAGGACACAGATGCTCAGATACAGCTGATTCGGGATAGGATGCTGGAGGCCCAGAGCAGACTTGCTAAATATTACGATGCACGACATCGTCAGGTGGAATTTCAGATTGGTGACAGGGTATTTTTTGAAGATACGCCCGATGCATGGAGTCTCACGGATTCGCAGGCGAAAGAAGCTCAGTCCAAAGATATATGTGGTCCTATAGGATTCTGGAGAGAATCGGCCCCTTGGCCTATAGACTGGAGCTACTGCCCGAGTTGGTTGGACTACATGACATCTTCCATGCCTCTTCTCTTAGGAGGGCTCTCCTGCGGCCGGAGCAGCAGATTTCTACTATGGCTGGCCAAGTGGCATCTGACCGATCAGTCTTCTTGAAGCCAATCAGGATAGACGATGCGGAGGTACGAGTCTTGTGAGGGAAGAAGGTCCCGCTGGTCAAGGTTCTGTGGTCGAATCACGGATAAGAGGAGCACACCTGGGAGCCTCTAGACCTTATGCAGCAGAAGTATCTGAAACTCTTCACGACATGTATAACCTTAACCTCCCAAGAATTTCATGTTCTTTGATTTTTAGTGCAAACCCCGTAAGCCTAATCTTAATTTTGGGGACGAATTTTTTTAATGTATTGAGATTTATAACATCCCACAAACAACCAGACCCCTAGGAGGACTTTTGTCATGACAAAGCTTTAAGAAGATAAGGAGGACCATGAGTGCCTAAGAAAAATGGGTGAAAACATCTTTGTACAATCCCGTACCTGGCCGAGTGTGATCCTCCCCAAGTGGCGGGCTCGGGGCTCGGGGGTTGGGACGTGCCGTGAGCGATGGTTTGGGGCAGCCCCGTTCGAGCACATGCGAGCGCTCATGCATACACGTGGAGGTTTTATTCGTAAAGGTTTTTTTTATAAATATTTGATTAATATTGTAATATATTAATATTATGTATATTAATATCATAATATATATATTTTATATATATGCATAAAATGGGGGAGAGGGGGACACAACAAAAAAAAGGGTGGAGGGAGAAATAAAAAAGAGGAGGGGGAAATATAAAACATGGGATCAGGATTTTTTCCCAGCGTCTAGGGCTCGGCCAGGATGAAGACAGCCACAGCCCCACCCCCTTCCTCCCGATCTCACTCCCCCCTCTCTCCCTCGGTGCCACAGCAAGGAGAGGCCAAGCCCGACGCCTCTCTCCCTTCGCCTCCTAAGCAAGAGCATGCCGATCCCTGCCCCTTCCTCACTCCCGCCGCCGCCTAAGCAAGGCAGGCCTATGCCTCCCCTTCCTCTCTCCCGCCGCCGCCTAAGCAAGGCAAGCTCGACGCCGCCCCTTCCCCTCTCCCGTCGGCCAACAAGGGCAGGCCGACCCCCGCCACTTCTTCTCTCCCATCGGCCAACAGGGGCAGCCCAGCGCCGCCTGAAGTCATGGAGGCCGGGATCGACTCCCTCGGTGCTACTTGGAGCACGATCAGCCATGAAGAGGCTCGGCCATGGAGGAGAAATCACCTGTAGCTTTCAACCCTCTTGTGGAGGTCGGATCCGTGCTTGGACAGCCGCTACAGCTGCTAGACGTCGAACCCCGGGCACGACACGCGGTTAAGGCTTCGTCAAAACACGCGTCAAGGGTAACGAAATTTCTTCTCAGGCAAGTGAAGCCCTCAATTACCATACTTGCATGGAAGCTCCTTCCCACTAACGAGTGGAGGAAGTGGGCTCTCCGATGGGTCGATGTGTACATCCCCGCAGTTGGTTGCATTTAGTATCCGGAAGCGTGAGTACGGATTTAGGCATGCTGTGTGAAGCCCATCCGGATGTGTAAGCCGGATTGATGATGTTCTGGGGTTCCCGGGGAAAACTCCGTGGAAGTTGTTTATTATTTGCTCTTAGGAGATAAACATCACCACCCTGAGGCAGAGGTGGAGCCGGTATTTACTTTGCCACCGTTTGGCGGGACGTTGGCGTACAAGTGTTGTAGTACCAAGCGGGGAATAGCGGGCTAAGCCCAAGTTTGTATCAGCCCAAGAAGGCCTAATTTGTTTATATTGCCGGCCTGCGTGCCGAAGTATGGAATTTATATTCTTGTAATTAAAATGCCCGTGATGCTCTGTGAATGTGTTTTATCCTTTTCATCTTAGGCGGGCGGTATGTTCGCGAACCGCTCGCCCCGTGTGGACCCCGAGGTAAGTTTACCGGGAGGCCCTTGAAGGTCAGTTAATGGCCTTTCAGAACAATGTAGTTACGTTGTTGGCTGCCCGATTGGGGCTGCGTGAAATGGAACTGTTCGGCGAGGTTACGCCATTGGTAGGGCAGATGAGGAACATTTTACATAGACCCGAGGAGGCACCTCTAGTCAGGAGAGAGTTGGTCTTGAAATTCTCCTTAGAGGATCCGGTCATCCAAGAGAGCCCTCCGAAGGTGCCTTAGCTCAGCCTTTGGCTTGGGAGGGGAAGAGTTAGCTAGTCTTCTTGGTATGCGGCGGGACCTCCACGCTGAGACCTTGGGTCTGTCCCTTGTGTTCCTAGTCTTGTGCCTAGATCATTCGCTTGAGGGCAGTAGGTGCACGGTCACCCCTTCCCCAAGGGTCAAACTCCACAGAGACTGAATTTCGGTTTCAACAACCTTGGTCTGCAAATAGTAGTTCATGGACACCTAAGTTAGTGTTTGACAAATGAATCCCAACATGACCACTTGACCCCAACATATCATTCTCAACCCCATAGGGACCCTCTAAACCCATACAACCCATTTGGGGTCAACATAAGGGGTCAAGCTAACCAGGGTCAACCTTAACCCTAGTTAGGTCAAAGTGCCCTAACTTGACCTAAATTGGTTACACCATGCCACAAATGGACTTGGGTGGTGACAAGGGACTCAAGACACCTAGTTGATCAGTCAACCCACTGGTTTGACCAAATTAAACCCTCCAAGTCAACTTTGGTCAAACCAAGCTCAAATGGGGAGGGAAACTAGGCTCAACTCCAAACCAATTGGGCTAGGCCCAAATGTGATGGCCCACTAGTTACAACAAGTGGAAATTACCTAGAATGCTACTAAAATTCTGGATGGATGACTAGGAGAGAGAATGTGGGAGTTTCATTCAAGGGAGGAGAGATAAAGAGGGTGTATTCATGCTTTGGAAGGTCATGGGGAGCACTCAACTCCCCCTTTTATTGGCTTATTCATCACCCTTGACCAACTAGGAGGAGATGGAAGGGTTTTCCCGGCCTCCTAGGGGAAGAATGACAAGAGTTGGGTGGTGGCCGAAAACTTGATTCAAGGCCATTAATGGTCATTCATGGTTTGCCTCTCCCACTCCCCAAATTGACCCCTTCATCAGTTTTAAAAACTCCCAAGCAATCAAAACGAACTGTTGCATCACTGCTTTAGCTTGAGGATTGAGAATTCAGCAAGGAAACGCTTGGAGGTCGTCGGCCATGGTACACCACCACTACACTCGCCACTAAGCCCGCCTACAGGTCTAATCCTTCTTCTTCTCCTATGTGCTAGATCTGTAATTCTTTAGGTGGAGAAGTCGGGCTCAATCGAGCCCGATCAGTGAGGAGAAAATGAGCGAATTTTTCGTGAAAATTCAACCCCTCGGGTTCGCCGAAAACAGCCCCTCCGGCGGAATTTTTTGTAAATATGTCTGACATACAAAACCTAGCCCTTGAAGTCTAGTTTATTACAAAATTAAAATAAACCCTTTTGAACCACTGGTTTTCCCTCAGCACACTTTTTGATGCAAGGTGTCCAAGGGTTAACGAAAAATTGAAATAGGTGCCCCCAGTGAATCACTCGGTCAAATGGGCTGAAATTGTGAACATAGGCTGGTTTGGCCATGATCCACAATATATCCAAAAATCAGAATTTTTGGAGAAGATTTTTCTATAGTTTTAATAATTCAATAATTCATGTATGTAATTAAGACAGGGTCAATGAACCTCAAAATTTTCTCAAACTCTGGTGGAGGAACATAGGGGATATTATAAGGCAAAGAGAAAAAAAATTAACCCATTTGTTGTTGATTTGGTAGGATAATTTGGAGAACAAAGTTAGTCATAGGTTCTATGTCTAGTTTCCAAAGTTCACTAGTAATAGGCGTCGAGTGGTCGAGTAGACTCGACGAGGCGTCCAGTGATCTCAACGCCATTCGACCAGGCGTCGAGTGGTCGGCTAGACTCAACGAGGCGTCGAGTAATCTCGACGCTATTCGACAGGGCGCCGAGTGGTCGACTAGATTCGACGAGACATCGAGTAATCTCGACGCCATTCGACGAGGCGTTGAGTGATCTCGATGTTGTTCCTATCAAATACAAAATTACATGTCTAAAGGTATTGGAGGGTCATGAAACTTGGGCAATAGGTTTTTACTGATGTTATCAATCTCTGCAAATTTTATCATATTTTTGGGTTAAAGATTTTTTATTAACATCTTTATAATGTTAGAATTTGTTGACTGGAGAAATAAAATTTTATAGAATAAACTGAGTACAGGAAAATTGTGAAACTTGACTAGTGAATTTTTTATACCTATAAAATTTCTTGTTACTTTTATTACAAATTTTGGAAGAATATATATAGTAGATACTTTACAAGTTGCCCTATGGATAAATTACTTTGTAAATTCAAATAAATGGTTGAATTGAATTAGGAAATCATGAAATCTTGGCAGACATGTTTTTTGATCATTTTAGTCCTCTGGTAATTTTTTTACAATTTTTGGATGATGAATTTTTATATCTCCTTTGTAATTCTAGAAATTAATGACTAGGTAAATAATTTATTTCAGAATAAACTAAGCCCTAAAAAATTATAAAATTTGGTCAGTGAACTTTTTAGACCACAAATATATCTTGTTAATTTTATTGTAATTTTTGGAAGAGGAAAATTAGGGGTTTCTTTACAAAGTATCTTATGTGATGATATATTAATTAATTTATTTATATGGCAAAAAGAAATTTGATGAAGATAAAATTTGGGCAGTGATACTTTCTGATCATATTTGACCTAGGATAATTTTATCATAATTTTTGAATGATTAAATCTTGTAGCTTCATTGTTAATTATCATTCTCATAAAAAAATTTATATTTTGGTTTTGGATATAAATCATTTCTAGAAAATTATGAAACTCATACATTTCTATTACTTAGTCAATAGGAATCTCTGGAAATTTTGGTGGAATCATTGCTTATCAAAAGTTTATACTAATGTTCAAAATTAAAGGGATTCATGATTTAGGAAAAATTATTTAAATGCTGATTTAATTAGGGAAAATACCAAGTTCTGGTTTTGGGCTCAACAGGTCATGGTAGACCCCCAGTAAAAATTAAAGGGTTGTAGGCAAAGTAATCTGCAGTATTTACTTTCATATGCTTAGGTTGGATCACTTGGTCTGCATATAGTAAATTCATGTTTTCAGAATAGAAATGTAGGCCATACATGGGCGGAGATATAATGGGTGCACCTGGATAGGTGGAGTCTTGATAAGGTCACCCTTAGGGCCAAATCCTAAGTACGTAGTCTGGGTAGCATGGAGATGGGGTTGTGCTCGGGGTCGACGGAGTATCATCTTCTCCCGGAAAATATAAATCCACTTAGGATTAGTTAAAAAGTTAACGTGGGGAAAAGGGTTCGATGATAAATAGATACTCATAAAAGTAAGTGCCTTGAGAAAGGGAGCTTTGAGCTTCAGCCCATCGTAGTTCATAGTGTACAACCCCGTATCCAGCGAGTGGGCTAACAAGAGCCAAACCGGTCGGCTCAGACCGCCCCAGAGCCCCAGGCGAGTTCAGCAGGGGATGCCGAGCCCAGCATGCCGAGTACGGGCTCGACAATCGTCGGGCCGAGCTTGGAGTTCGTGGAGCTGAGCCCGACGAAAGGAAGTCATTCATCGTGGGGCAGACCCGGCCGAGTACGTGCTCGCCCAGAGCCAAGGGATTGGCGAGTGCCGACACGCCCGTCATCCACGAGCAGGGGCTTCAGGGCTAACTCGCCCAGGCCTGAGGCGAGGCGAGCCAGGCCGTGGCGTTGAGAGAGGCGAGCTCACTCAACGCCTTCTCCAGTGGCGTTGAGTCAGGCGAGTCGGGCCCGCGGCGCTGAGAGAGGCGAGCTCATCCAACGCCTTCTCCTGCGGCGCTGAGAGAGGCGAGCTCACTCGCCGCTTTTCACCTCGGCGTGGGGGGAAGTATTCCCGCGCCCGTACTCGCCGCCCCCGCTCAATGGACACTCTTCTCAGGGCCGGCTCGCCCTTCAGTTGTGGGGTGTTTTTACCATGTTACCCCCTTTGGATTGCATATAGTCCTCGAAAACAGTGAAGGTTAGATATTTGCAGACCATCTTTTCCTATAAATAGGACCCAAGGGGTACCTCAGAAGGCACGCTTTCTTGTGCCCGGTATTCCAGCGCTTTCTGAGGTACCTTAGCTTCAGCACTTGGCTAAGGAGGGGAAGCGCTCTAAGATCTTCCGGGTGTGTGGTGGGACCTCCGTGCTGAAGCCTTGGGTCTGTCCCCAATCCTTTTCCCTTGTCACTTGGGCTTGTGAGGAGAGAAGTAAGTGTGCGATCACCCCTTTCGCAAGGGTCGAACTCCTCAGGGACCGATTTTTCGGTTTCAACACTTTGGTGCGGTGAGCGTGGAGTGTGGTTAGCACAGAAAATCTTTCGCAAGACCGATGACAAGAGAAGAAGGGCAAGGTTCAGGCAGGGCGAGCTCGCCATCCCCTCACCCTCCCGCGACGGCGGGGATGTCCGCGGAGCTCAGGGAGGAAGTGCTCGGACTCGTCAGGGTCGCACTCGGCATGCGAGCCGAGAGCACGACGCCGACGATTCCCGTGGTCGCCGATCCAGCACTAGGCAACGATGCGCCCCACAGGCGAGCAGGGAAGGAAGTCGCGAGCAAGGGGGAGCGCGAGCTGAGGGGGCGAGTCCTCTTCCCAGGCTCGGCAGGCGAGTACCAGTTCGGCAAGACGGTGGGGAGGGAGTTCCCAACTCGCCCGGCTGAGGGAGGAAGCCCCTTCAGCGAGTTCGTTTCTTCAGCCCCAGTTCTAGAGGGGTTCTGAGAGCCGGAGATGTCCTACTACTCAGGGAAGGGAGATCCGATCCAGCACGTCCAGTGGTTTGAAGACGTGGTATCAATCAGACAGATGTCGGATGGCTTCAAGTGTAGGCTCTTCGCCATCACCCTCAGGGAGAAAGCGAGAGAGTGGTTTCATCAGCTCCCGGCCGGCTCCATCTACTGCTTCGAGGACCTGCGCAGGGGGTTCATGTTGAGATTCACCACCTCAAAGAAAAGGAAGAGGGAGGCCGAGTCCTTGTTCCGTATCAAACAGAAGGTAGGGAGACCCTGGGAAGTTGCCTGGACAGGTTTCAGGAGGAACTGTCCCAGGTACAAGAGATGCCAGGGAAAACCATGATGGTGGCCTTCACCCTGGGTCTCCAACCCAGGTTCTTCGCCATGGAGTTGAAGAGGATGCCTCGGGTGTATTTTGAGTTGCTCCTGTAGAGGGAGGCAAGGGAGTCCGACATGGAAGCAACACACCCAGAGTTTGCTCGGAGGTTGGCCAGGTGGGCCGTAGAGGAGGAGAAGCTAAGGGGTGGCCGAGCTCAGGAGGAGAGAAGGGCCGAGCCTCGGCAGAGAGAGCAGCAGCAGCAGCAGCCCAAGTGGGGGCGTCAGGAACCAAACAACTGATTGGGTTGGAGGCCAGAGTGGCAGGACCAAGGGCCACGAAGGGGTTATCAGGGAGGAGATAATCGCCAAGGTGGGCGCGACCAGTAAAAACCCCCAGGGGGGAAGGCAGGGCCAGAGACCCCCCTTCCCGATCAGGAGGAGGCCATGGCTATCGCCCTGGGGGGGAGAAGGAGAGGACAGCTAAGGAGGGGGAGGGAGGTCAGGGTAGACCTGCCCTACTATGACTACCATCAAGAGGAGGGGCACACGACGATCACATGTCCGGTGTTCCTCGAGATACGGGGGAACAGGGAACAACAGCAGTAGCAGAACCGCCAGGAGGTGCGGATCGAGGAAGTCCGGCCTCAGGCGGAGGGGGATTGTTGCGAAGACCGGGCCGATGTGGGGACCCGAGGAGGGATCAGGGTGATCCATGAGGGGTGGGGGTCGAAGCTTCCCGGAAAGCAAGCCTCCATACCATGTATCGAAGGAGCATCGGCTCCACATCCCAGACTCCACCCCCAGAGGAGAGGATCACCTTCTCAAGGGAGGACATGCCGGGTCATGAGGACCCCTTCTGTGATGTGCTAGTCATCCATACGGCCATCGAGAATTTCACAGTCTCCCGGATCCTCATTAACAATGGGAGCTCCATCAACATCATCTTCAAGAAGCCCTTCGACGCCATGCAGGTAGAAGCCAAGAGGGTGCTAGCCTCCGATGGGCCTCTCTTCGGTTTTTCGGGGGAGAAGAAAGAAGTAGAGGGGGGAGTTGGACTCCATGTCAGCTTAGGGGGGCAATCCAGGAACTGCCGGTTCGTCATAGTGGAGGCCCCTAACAGCTACAACACCATTTTCGGACGGCCCCTCATCAGCGCCTTCCGCTGCATCGCCTCCTCCTTCCATCAATGCCTTAAGTTCAACGTAGAGGGGATCCAGGTCCGAGTTCGCGGCGACTCCAAGGCAGCTCGGGAATGCTACGTGATGGCAGTGAATTCCATTTCTTGGCAGGAGGAGGCCAAAGAGATGGGGAGAAGGATTGAAGAGGTGGAAGGGCAGGAGGCCGGAGAAGAAGGCAGGGAGGAAGCCCGCGAGGAGGTACTCCCAGAGGAGTCGATTGAGGCGATGACCGTAGAAGGAGGGGAGGTCCTTACTCCAGGAGGGGAGGACATGGCAGAGTGGGAGGAGCAGTCCCGGTTGGAGGCCGCCGAGGAAGTGGTAGAGATGGAGGTTCTCACCCAGGATGGCAGGGTGGAGAAGGTCCGCATCAGTGGAGGGCTGACCCCGGAGGATCAAGGCAGGATGCTTGAGTGCATCCAGAAGAATGTGGATGTCTTCGCTTGGAGCGCGGCCGAGATGCCTGGGATCGAGGCTGACATCGTCTGCCACCGTCTCAACCTAGACCCGGAGGCTCGCCCCATCCAGCAGAAGAGGAGGTCCATCACGGACAAGCTGGCCGAACCAATCAGGGAGGAAGTCGCCAAGCTCCTCAAGGCCGGTTTCATTTCCGAAATTCAATACCCTGACTGGGTCTCGAATGTTATAATGGTGAAAAAAGGGGACGGCCGGTAGAGGATGCGTGTAGATTTTTCACTTCTTAATAAATCATGTCTGAAAGATTGTTAGCCCTTGCCTAGAATCGACGTGCTGGTAGATTCAGTCATTGGTTTCTCTGTAATGAGTTTTTTAGATTCCTTTTCAGGTTATCATCAGATCAGGATGCACCCTCCTGACATAAAGAATGTCTCGTTCATCACAGGAGATGGATGCTACTGCTATAAGATGATGCCTTTTGGGTTGAAGAATGCAGGGGAAACATACCAGAAGATGATGGACCGTGTATTCCAGGGACAGAAGGGGAGGAACCTGGAAGTATACGTGGATGACTTGATGATAAAGAGTCGGGAGGTCGACTCTCACCTCCGGGATCTGGAGGAGACCTTTGGCACCCTGCGTAAATACAAGATGAGGTTGAACCCCCTGAAGTGCCTCTTCGGGGCGAGCAGGGGCAAATTTCTGGGTCACCTCCTCACCCCCGCTGGAGTCGAACCCAACCCTGACAAGGTCCGGGCAATTATGGAGTTGGGGTCGCCTCGGGATGCAAAGGAGGTACAACGACTGACGGGGAAGCTGGCAGGGCTGAGCAGGTTTCTCTCCCGGGCCGGGGAAAAGTGTTCTCCCTTCTTTAAGACCATGAGAGGAGGTCGAAAGTTTGAATGGACCTCGGAGTGCGAGGAGACATTCTAGGCCTTGAAGAGGCAGTTGACTCAGGCCCCCTTGCTCCAGGGGCCGAAGGAGGGGGAGGACTTGTTCTTGTATTTGGGGGTCGGGGCGGAGGCCGTGAGTTCTGTTTTAGTTCGGGAAGAGGGGAGTAAACAGCTGCCCATCTATTACGTGAGTAGGGTCCTGAGGAAGGCGGAACTCCGCTACCCCATCTTGGAGAAGTTGGCTTTCGCTCTAATCATCTCGGCCCGGAGGCTCAGGCCCTACTTCCAGGCACACTCCATCCAGATGGTGACCGACCACCCCCTCCGCAACATCTTCGAGGGGGTGGAGCACTCAGGAAGACTCGCCAGTTGGTCGGTGGAGTTGAGCGAGTTCGACATCTCCTTTGTCCCTCGACTCGCGATCAAGGCGCAAGCAATGACTGACTTCCTGGCTGACTATGTGGTCGAGGTAGCAGAAGACAAACTCACTTACCCCGTCCCTTGGAAGGTGATGGTGGATGGGGCTTCAAGGAAACACTCCTTAGGGGTTGGGGTCGTCTTGGAAAGCCCCTAAGGGACCCGGATCGAGCAAACAGTGGTAATACATTTTTCCATAACCAACAACCAGGCCGAGTACGAGGCGGTGATCGCAGGGCTGCGCCTGGCCAGGGAATTGGGAGTGCATGATGTGAAGGTCCTCACTGACTCTATGGTATTAGCCTCCCAGATCAACGGGGAGTTCGAAGCGAGGGAGCCTACCCTGCAACGGTATCTGGCCAAGGTCAAGGGAATCATTGGGGGGGGGGGGGTTCCAAACCTTCTCCATTCAACATGTGCCACAGGAGGAAAATGAACAGGTCGACCATCTTGCCAAGCACGACCCTCGGGTGGTGGGCACTATCACGGACCTTTTTTACCCATCCTTGGAGGAAGGAGAGTTGATGGAGATAGATCGGCGATCCACATGGATGGACCCCTTCACCACCTATTTGTCCACTGGAGAGTACCCAGAAGGGATGGATAGAAAGAAGCTCAAGTACAAGTCAGCATACTACCTCTTGCGCGACGGGCAACTCTACCGCAAGACCCTTTCGGGATTACTGGCTCGTTTTGTGGCGGAGGGGGAGGAGTCGAGGATTTTGGAAGAGGTCCACTCCGGGAAATGTGGGAGTCACTCGGGAGGTCGGACCCTAGAGGGAAGGATTATCAGGCAGGGCTACTTCTGGCCTACCCTGGGGCATGATGTCTTAGAATTCGTCAAAAAATGCCATAAGTGCCAACTGTTCGCCCCCCTCCAACTACAACCGGCTCAGCGACTCAGGAGTATCACGGCCCCCTGGCCTTTCGTAATTTGGGGATTGGACCTGGTAGGGCCCTTCCCCCAGGCAAGCGGGCAAAGAATATTCCTGTTGGTAATGATTGATTATTTCTCCAAGTGGATGGAGGTGAAGGCGTTGGCCAAGGTGACCTCGCAGATTATCCGAAATTTTATATGGGGGGAAATCATCTACAGGCATGGGATGCCCCAAGCCATCGTCACCGACAACGGACCGCAGTTTGCCAGCAACGAGTTCATCAAATTCTGTGGAGAGCTCGGGATTGACCTTAGGTTTGCCTCTGTCCATCACCCAAGAAGCAACGGGCAGGTGAAAGCGGCCAACGAGGTTATCGTGAACCTCCTGAAAAAGAAGGTGGAAAATTTGAAAGGGAGTTGGGTGGAGCAAATCCCCTCTGTTCTTTGGGCCCTGAGGACTACTCCCAATACCGCCACGGGGGAGACACCCTTTAAACTATCTCATGGAAGCGAGGCAGTGCTCCCCATCGAACTCGAGGTCCGTACTCCCAGGGTCGCTGAGGCAGAAATTGGAGGGGAGGAGTGGAGAGTTGAAAATGAGGGAGAACAGCGGCTCTCCTAAGACTTGATAGAAGAACTGCGCGACCTCTCAGCGGTTCGGCAGGAGGAAGTCAAGCGGAGAATGGCTAAGTACTTTGCCAAGCATGTTCGGGTTAAACAGTTTGTAGAAGGCGACCTGGTCCTAAAGAAGGTAGATGCGGCGGGAAGATCGGCTGCCGTGGGTAAGCTCCATCCAAACTGGGAGGGGCCCTACATCGTAAAGGAGGCACTAAGGTCGGGATGGTACCGCCTCCAAAATGTGGAGGGCGAGACTTTGAGCCACACCTGGAGCGACGATGACCTGAAACGCTTCTATCCCTAAATATTTGTATGTGCCTTAATTTTTTCAATACAATGTGTTTCATTCATTTGAGTCCTTTTTGCATGATAATCGTAACAGTGACATGAGATGTGGCGGAACTTTCGTAGCATAATATCATAAACCCTCAAGAAAAGTTCTGAGTCTTCTCGCTCTGGGGTTAGGTCTCGATTCTCCCGCTGCTAGGCTCCCTCCAAGATGGCAGGGTCAGGGTCTCGATGGACATCGTTATGACCCTAGAGCTGAGCCCGAAGGATGTTCAACACCCGCCCTCAGGCTCCCATCTAGCTGACTGGCCTGGTGGTAGCACCCGGGAGAGGCAAATGTTCTAAGTCTTCTCGCTCTGGGGTTAGGTCTCGATTCTCCCGCTATCAGGCTCCCTCCAAGCTGGCAGGGCCGGGGTCTCGATGGACGCTGTTATGACCCTGGAACTGAGCCCGGAGGATGTCCAACACCCTCCCTCAGGCTCCCATCAAGATGACTGGCCTGGTGGTAGCACCCGGGAGAGGCAAATGTTCTAAGTCTTCTCGCTCTGGGGTTAGGTCTCGATTCTCCCACTGCCAGGCTCCCTCCAAGCTGGCAGGGTCGGGGTCTCGATGGACGTCGTTATGACCTTAGAGCTTAGCCCGAAGGATGTTCAACACCCGCCTTCAGGCTTCCATCTAGCTGACTGGCCTGGTGGTAGAACCCGGGAGAGGCAAAAGTTCTAAGTCTTCACGCTCTGGGGTTAGGTCTCGATTCTCCCGCTGCCAGGCTCCCTCCAAGCTGGCAGGGCCGGGGTCTCGATGGACGTCGTTATTGTAACACCCCTATCCGTCACATGACATATAGCAGTAGGTCCGGCCGGGGCCCGACGCCATATTCCGCAGACAGACCGTGGAGTTACGCATCGCATTATCATACTCGCAATTTGAAAGACAACGTCCTACGCAACACCTAGCGGAAGCATTTTAGGTTATTAAAAAGAACCCAACAATAAGCATGAATGTCCACTAATAACAAAACCCATAGGAATGAAACGACTAAAAATACACAAAACAGTCCTCGGCCTTAAGGCCTTACAAACATTGTTCTCTTAACCAAAAAGTGTCTTTCATACATCGGCGCGCAGGCCGGCCATACATGAATATGAAAAACAAAACTAACTCTTCAGCCTTCATGGGCTAGCGCTGCAACTTGGGCTTTAGCCCGCTATTTACCTCTCGGCTCCGCAGCACCTGCAAGCAACAATCCACCGCACGGTGGTAAACAAAGGCAACGGTCAGCTATGCTGACCAAATTATAACGATTCCGCCCCCACACCGGGGCGGCAAAGCTTCTTCCCTGCACTTGTTAGCAAAACAAGCAACACAATAACAAAAGCATCTCATCATGGGTGCACGCTCTCACGGCCGTACACCCCGTGCTCTCAGGGCACTTATTCGGCGAAGCCAGTCCGAACCCTGTCCGGTCCTCGACTCCACCACCACCCCCAGGATGGCAATCTTTGTGAGCATTTAGTCTTTTCAGCCGCAGCCTAGACTCGATCTCCAAACCCCGGTAAGTCCCACGTACAACTTTAGGTCGCTTTAACCGAGCAGATGGAGCGGGTAGAGGGCTACTAGTCCGTTGCTCACTCCGCCACTGCCATTTGGCCCTTTGGCGCGGACTAAGCTTTCCCCAGTCCCAAATAACGATCAAACACGGTACTTAGCCCCGCTAAGTACCCGGTTGGCTCCCAGGCCACCGATATGACAGAACTACATTTCCGTCCAAAATTTCCGGGTGCACCTCGGGTTTCATCCCCAAGGATCCCTGCTGCAATCAAACATGATACATAGCCCCGCTATGTTCCCGACTGGCACCCAGGCCACCGAGATGGCGGAACTTCGTTTCCGCCCAGATTTCCGGGTGCACCTCGGGGTTAATCCCCAAGATTCCCTGATGCATTCTACCGCATAGCAACCCGAAAGCAATCAAAACGCTCGGAGTCTTCTCCGGCTAAAATATGCACATCATAACATCACCGATCCGGAAAACACATCCGGATAGGCTTCACACAGCATGCCTATGTCCGTACTACGATTCCGGACTCTAACAAGGGGGACTACACATATCTACCCCAAGGAATACCACGATCTCGCCGCACACTCGCGGGAGAGGGGTTTTCCCATGCAAAGGAAGAAGAGCTTCACATGCTCAAGAAGAGAATCGTTACCCTCGTAGATTTTCGCGCGCCCGCCATGAAGAAGTAGACGGTTGAAAAGCTTCGCCTCGCTCTTGCCGTCGAGGATCCGGTCTCGGATCGTGATTCGGTGCTCCGGTGCTCCGCCGGCGGCCGGATCTCCTCTTCTCCTTCCTTGCTCTCCCTTCTCTCTAAACTTTTAGAAAGAGAGTCTAGGGTTTGAAATGAGGGTTTAGAACCTTTCAACCCTAAATTAAAGGTTTGGGCGGACCATCCTAGGCCGTTAGATGAGATTTGATGGAAAATCGGACGGCCACGGAGTCATTTTACGGATCCTGCACCCGTCCGCACGACCAGTGGCGCACGGTCAGTGGTCGTGCGCCCTATGTCAGCGATCGTGCGTTTTCGTTAAACAGGGATTTGACATTAGGCTTCCTTTACGCACGACCAGTGGCGCACGGTCAGTGGTCGTGCGCCCTGTGGTCAGTGATCGTGCGCTAAGGGAAAACTGCACAGTTCAACGCCCTTCCGCCGACGGTTACTCTACCGCGAGGCGTTAACTCCCACCGACTCCAGGACTGAACATGGGGTGTTACAACTCTCCCCCCCTTAAAAGAATTTCGTCCCGAAATTACGAATAGCAAGAAAACAACTTAAACTTAAACGGTACCTGAGTTGAAGAGTTCGGGGTACTCCTCGAGCATGGTTTGCTCTCGTTCCCACGATAGCTCCTCACGACCGCAATTGTCCCAACGGACTTTCACCATCCTGATTTCTTTGTTCCGAAGCCGCTTGACCTCGAAATCTTCGATAGAAATGGGCTTGACCTTGGTCGTCAACCCTTCCTCAACCGGTACTTGATCAACCGCTAACACTTGCGACGGCTCTTGCACCGCCTTCCGCAATACTGAGATGTGGAATACGTCATGCAAACAACTCAGTTCCACAGATAATCTCAACCGGTAGGCCGCTTCTCCGATCCGTTCTAGAATCTCGAATGGCCCAAGGTATCTCGGACTCAACTTTTTCAAGCGTCGAACCCGTGACACCCCCTTGAACGGTTTGATCTTCAGGTATACCCAATCGCCAACATTGAACTCCACGTTCCTATGTTTGGCATTAAAATACTTAGCCTGCCTGTCCTGAGCTATAAGCAAGCGCTCTCGTATCGTTCGCACCAGAGAAGTCGCATCTTCGATCTCCTGACGATTGTAAAGTTTCGACTCACCCGTCTCCAACCATGACAACGGCGTGCGACACTTTCTCCCATAAAGAGCTTCGAACGGTGCCATCTGGATACTTGCTTGGTAACTGTTATTGTACGCAAACTCGACCAAGTATATGTGATCCTCCCACCGTTTTCCGAAGTCCAACGCACACATGCGAAGCATATCTTCCAATGTCCTGTTGACTCGCTCGGTCTGGCCATCCGTCTGCGGATGAAACGCCGTGCTAAACTTCAGTTTCGAGCCCAACATCTGATGTACTAGCCTCCAGTCATTGGACGTGAAGCGTCCATCGCGATCACTCACAATGCTGCGGGGCACTCCGTGCATTCGCACAATATTATCCACGTAGAGTTTTGCTAGCTTCTCCACCGGATCATCCTTCCTCATCGGGATGAAATGCGACACTTTTGTCAATCTGTCCACGATCACCCAGATGGCGTCGTTTCCCTTCTGCGATCTTGGCAATCCATGCACAAAATCCATAGATATGTCGTCGAATTTCCATTCCGGAATGGGTAAGGACTTCAAGAAACCTCCCGGCTTTTGACATTCCGCCTTCACTAGGGCGCAGGTCTGACACCTCGCCACATAAAGCGCTACATCTTTCTTCAGTCCTGGCCACCAGAATAGTTTCTTCACGTCTTTGTACATTTTTGTACTCCCCGGGTGGATTGAGTACTTGGTATGGTGAGCCTCGTACAACAATTCCTCCCGTAGATTACCTACGTTGGGGACGCACAAACGATCGTCCTTTCTGAGCAATCCGTCCTCCAACATAAATTGGGAATTTGACCCAACCAAAACACCATCCATGAGTTGCTTCATAACATCATCCACAGCTAAAGCCTGCCGAATCCTATCAGCCAGGTCATACTGCACCTCTGTCCAACTCAAACGCGCTTCGGCGCCCGTTTGTCTATCTACACAGAAGATCTCCAAATCCTCTAACTCTTGAATCAATCGTGCATCATGCACCAACAGCCAACTAGCACGTGCGGGCGTTCTGCGACTCAACGCATCTGCCACCGCATTGCCCTTCCCCGGCACATAATGAATTTTGAAGGTGTAGTCCCCCAGGAACTCCATCCACCTCCTTTGCCGCATATTCAAGTCCTTCTGATCCAGCAAGTACTTCAAGCTCTTGTGGTCGGTGTAGATATCAACTTTCACACCGTAAAGGTAGTGTCTCCACAGCTTCAGTGCATGTATCACGGCCGCTAACTCCAAGTCATGGACCGGATAATTCCTCTCGTGTACCTTCAGCTGCCGCGAGCCGTAGGCAATCACACTCCCACGCTGTAGTAGTACACATCCCAAGCCACTCCCCGAAGCATCACTGTAGATTTCGAATCCCTCGGTCCCACTCGGCGAACATAAGATTGGCGCCGTGGTCAACCGACCCTTTAACTCCTCAAAAGCTTGTGCGCACTCCGGCGACCACACAAACCTTTGATCCTTTCTTGTCAACGATGTGAGAGGTAACGCTATCCGCGAGAAGTTCTCTACGAAGCGCCTGTAGTAGCCGGCAAGTCCTAGGAAACTTCGGACTTCCGCTACCGAGGAAAGAACAGGCCACTCCCGTATCGCCACTATCTTCGCCGGATCTACCGCAATCCCTGCTCCACTAATGATGTGGCCAAGGAAAGCCACCGAGGATAACCAGAACTCGCATTTGGAGAACTTAGCATAGAGCTGGTTCCTCCTCAGTGTTTCCAATACCATGTGCAGATGTTTGTAGTGATCATCTTCGCACTGAGAGTATACCAGGATGTCGTCGATAAACACGATCACAAACTGATCCAAGTACTCTCTGAATGTTCTGTTCATCAGATCCATAAATACGGACGGCGCATTCGTCAGTCCAAACGGCATAACCGTGAACTCGTAATGCCCATAACGCGTGCAGAACGCCGTTTTAGGGATATCACTCTCCCTGATCTTCAACTGGTAGTACCCAGACTTCAGATCCAACTTCGAATAAACTGTAGACCCCACTAGCTGGTCAAACAGATCGTCGATCCTCGGAATCGGGTATTTGATCTCTTTTAACGACTTGCTCAGTTCTTCATAAACGATTTAGAGCCGCAAACTCCCGTCCTTCTTCTACACGAAGAGGGCCGGTGTGCTCCAAGACGACAAACCTGGACGCACAAAACCTTGATTCGCACACTCTTCAAAAAGAACTTTCAGTTCTGCCAACTCATTAGGCGTTAGCCTATGAGGAGAGCATGACCCAGATTTGGCACCTGGCGCCAGCTCACTCACGACAACGATTGCTCGCTACGGAGGGACTCCAGGGAAACACATCAGGAATGTACCTGTGATACTACCCAATGTAGGCTCAGGCTTCAAAGCCTCCCATGATGGCAGTAACGACGTTTGCACGTCGAATCCCTGACCCATAAACCGTAACTTTGCAACACAGAATCCCTTTTCGCGCGCATTGAACATCCGTAACGCCACTACGCATCCAATTTGTCCTTTGCCATCGAAGAAGGTACTTCAATACATGATATAAATCCCTTGGACAAAAGGTGCGCGAATCTCCCGTATCGAACAATGCTCTCGCCGGATTGCCAATAATCCAAACAAAGCCTAGAACCTCCAGTCCTAAGCTAACACGCAAAAGGTAACAGGTATAAAAAGCTAACCTGCTATCAATAAAACCATACCTGCCTTCCCGATGATCGGCCACATGGCCTCCTGCTGGCCAAGGCCGCCCATTCTCAGCTGGGCCAGAGTAAACAGCGGTGCGGCGGACGCCACCGCCTTTCCCTTCTCCTCAGATAATACCCCAGACTTCTTTTTGGACATTGGGCGTCCACTCCAACAATCGCGGGCATAGTGCCCCGGCTTTCCACAAACAAAGCATACATCCGGGGTTGGAATTGTAGTCGCTCCGGATGTGCTAGAGGAAGGGACTAGACCCGACCTCCTAGCCTTCTTGTACCACCTACGGTACCCAGATTTTGAGGTTGTCAACTTCACCACCGAATCTTTTGCCACAGGATCTCCGACTGTTCCTGCCAAAACTTTCCTTGCCTTCTGAGCACTCTCCCAACACTCTCTGGCGAGGTGCCCTTTCTTGCCACAAGAATAACATTTGACGGTAGTTTGGGTAGTAGATGGCCCAGCCTCTTCTCTCGTCAACTTTCGATACGCAGTCCTTATAGGATCTGTAAGGTTTGGTACCCTATCCACCGGTACTCGGTGGGTTTCCCCCAACTCCACTTCCAAAGCTCTGGCCGATTCCACCAAAGCTCGGAATCCCAATAGCTTTGGTCCTAGCAGTAGGATACGCAACTCGCTGCGCAGACCGTTATAAAATCTATCCACTATAGATTGCTCGCTTTCCCATTCAAAGCCTGGATAGCGCCTTACCATAAGGAACGTCTGCAAATATGCGTCCACCGAATGCGCTCCCTGCGCCACAGCTAGGCTCCTCTGCTGCTCTACATGACCCCCAAATGCCCTTTGCTCCAACATACCACCCGATGTTGGGGCCACCTCAGGGACAAATGGTTGCACATTACTCCCATGATGTGCGTTGGTCACAGCGAACACCGCTTCAACCACCCTTCTTATGGTTTCCAAAGACGTAGGGGTCTCCGGCACGTCGCTGGGTGCAGTACTTTTCCCAGAAAGTGTGCATTCAGACTGCCACGCGCCACACTCGTACACCTACAATCGTACAGAACACCAATAAGGGACCGAACAAAATTGCAAAAAGCAATTATAGGAACACGTAGGTTCCCCAAACATGTGTATTTTCATTCCTAAGTGGACATTCATGGGTTCTTTTCATGTTATAACGATGACGCACATACATGTGCTCACCACCCCTTAAAGTGAATTCGTCCACGAATTCATTTAAGCTTGACCGAAACCGTTAGTCTGATACCAATTTGTAACACCCCTATCCGTCACATGGCATATAGCAGTAGGTCCGGCCGGGGCCCGACGCCATATTCCGCAGACAGACCGTGGAGTTACGCATCGCATTATCATACTCGCAATTTGAAAGACAACGTCCTACGCAACACCTAGCGGAAGCATTTTAGGTTATTAAAAAGAACCCAACAATAAGCATGAATGTCCACTAATAACAAAACCCATAGGAATGAAACGACTAAAAATACACAAAACAGTCCTCGGCCTTAAGGCCTTACAAACATTGTTCTCTTAACCAAAAAGTGTCTTTCATACATCGGCGCGCAGGCCGGCCATACATGAATATGAAAAACAAAACTAACTCTTCAGCCTTCATGGGCTAGCGCTGCAACTTGGGCTTTAGCCCGCTATTTACCTCTCGGCTCCGCAGCACCTGCAAGCAACAATCCACCGCACGGTGGTAAACAAAGGCAACGGTCAGCTATGCTGACCAAATTATAACGATTCCGCCCCCACACCGGGGCGGCAAAGCTTCTTCCCTGCACTTGTTAGCAAAACAAGCAACACAATAACAAAAGCATCTCATCATGGGTGCACGCTCTCACGGCCGTACACCCCGTGCTCTCAGGGCACTTATTCGGCGAAGCCAGTCCGAACCCTGTCCGGTCCTCGACTCCACCACCACCCCCAGGATGGCAATCTTTGTGAGCATTTAGTCTTTTCAGCCGCAGCCTAGACTCGATCTCCAAACCCCGGTAAGTCCCACGTACAACTTTAGGTCGCTTTAACCGAGCAGATGGAGCGGGTAGAGGGCTACTAGTCCGTTGCTCACTCCGCCACTGCCATTTGGCCCTTTGGCGCGGACTAAGCTTTCCCCAGTCCCAAATAACGATCAAACACGGTACTTAGCCCCGCTAAGTACCCGGTTGGCTCCCAGGCCACCGATATGACAGAACTACATTTCCGTCCAAAATTTCCGGGTGCACCTCGGGTTTCATCCCCAAGGATCCCTGCTGCAATCAAACATGATACATAGCCCCGCTATGTTCCCGACTGGCACCCAGGCCACCGAGATGGCGGAACTTCGTTTCCGCCCAGATTTCCGGGTGCACCTCGGGGTTAATCCCCAAGATTCCCTGATGCATTCTACCGCATAGCAACCCGAAAGCAATCAAAACGCTCGGAGTCTTCTCCGGCTAAAATATGCACATCATAACATCACCGATCCGGAAAACACATCCGGATAGGCTTCACACAGCATGCCTATGTCCGTACTACGATTCCGGACTCTAACAAGGGGGACTACACATATCTACCCCAAGGAATACCACGATCTCGCCGCACACTCGCGGGAGAGGGGTTTTCCCATGCAAAGGAAGAAGAGCTTCACATGCTCAAGAAGAGAATCGTTACCCTCGTAGATTTTCGCGCGCCCGCCATGAAGAAGTAGACGGTTGAAAAGCTTCGCCTCGCTCTTGCCGTCGAGGATCCGGTCTCGGATCGTGATTCGGTGCTCCGGTGCTCCGCCGGCGGCCGGATCTCCTCTTCTCCTTCCTTGCTCTCCCTTCTCTCTAAACTTTTAGAAAGAGAGTCTAGGGTTTGAAATGAGGGTTTAGAACCTTTCAACCCTAAATTAAAGGTTTGGGCGGACCATCCTAGGCCGTTAGATGAGATTTGATGGAAAATCGGACGGCCACGGAGTCATTTTACAGATCCTGCACCCGTCCGCACGACCAGTGGCGCACGGTCAGTGGTCGTGCGCCCTATGTCAGCGATCGTGCGTTTTCGTTAAACAGGGATTTGACATTAGGCTTCCTTTACGCACGACCAGTGGCGCACGGTCAGTGGTCGTGCGCCCTGTGGTCAGTGATCGTGCGCTAAGGGAAAACTGCACAGTTCAACGCCCTTCCGCCGACGGTTACTCTACCGCGAGGCGTTAACTCCCACCGACTCCAGGACTGAACATGGGGTGTTACAGTTATGACCCTGGAGCTGAGCCCGGAGGATGTTTAACACCCGCCCTCAGGCTCCCATCTAGCTGACTAGCCTGGTGGCAGCACCCGGGAGAGGCAAAAGTTCTAAGTCTTCTCGCTCTAGGGTTAGGTCTCGATTATCCCGCTGTCAGGCTCCCTCCAAGCTGGCAGGGCCGGGGTCTCGATGGACATCGTTATGACCCTAGAGATGAGCCCGGAGGATGTTCAACACCCGCCCTCAGGCTCCCATCTAGCTGACTGGCCTGGTGGTAGCACCCGGGAGATGCAAATGTTCTAAGTCTTCTCGCTCTGGGGTTAGGTCTCAATTCTCCCGCTGCCAGGCTCCCTCAAAGCTAGCAGGGCCGGGGTCTCGATGGACGTCGTTATGACCCTGGAGCTGAGCCCGGAGGATGTTCAACACCCGCCCTCAGGCTCCCATCTAGCTGACTGGCCTGGTGGTAGCACCCGGGAGAGGCAAATGCTCCGAGTCTTCTCGCGCTGGGGTTAGGTCTCGATCCTCCCACTGCCAGTCCCCCTCCAAGCCGGTAGGGGCAGGGGTCACGATGGACGTTGTTACGGTCTGGAAGGTGGACCTGAAAGTTGATACATGGCAAGCATGTATAAGCAAACCCATCAGTTAGAAGGGCGAGCTCAAGGGGTCCTGTTCCCCTTAGTTTTTTGTTAAAAAGGATTTTTGACCCCACCTCTGGTTGAGGGAAGAATATACCTCCCAAGCGAGCCCGTTCTTGCAGGGGTCTGCTCGGCAGAGGGTATTTCTCGGTATGATAGGCGGGTGCCGGCGGCGACCGTTCTCGCAAAGGCCGCCTCGCGGGTAAGCGGAGTGTTCGCGAGTCTGGCCGCTGCCGGCGCTCAGGGCCTCTCGGCAAGCGCGAATCCTAACTCACATGCATTCTAGCGCTGAAGGTAAAAAGAAGATAGAAATTTTTTTCATTATAATTTCAAAAGGGGGAGGGCTCGCCTCAGCGAGATTACAAAAAGGGGGGATGATTACAAGAATGAATGCAGAAGAAGGGGGGGGGGGAGTCCGGTCAGCTCTCGCCCTCCTCTCCCGAATGATGATCCTCCTCCTCGCCCCCGAGCGACTTCTCCTTGCCCTTAGCCCCATCAAAGAGGGAGCCAAAACTTTCCTCCTTCTCGCTGGGCGGGGACGGCGGGAATAGGCTTGGCAGAAGATCCTGGACCGCCACCTCCTCACAGCCCTCGGCCAGAATCCCCGATCCTTTAATGGCGCCCAGGAGGCATTCGGCAGACTCGATCGAGTTGACTCGCAGCCGCTCCATGAACTCCCCCTCGCCGAAAACCCGGGGCCGCTTGTAGGGGAAAGGGGGCTCATCACCGTCTGGGGGGAAAAGGGCTTCCGTCAACCGACGGACCTCGCCCTAGAGACCGTGGTTCAGCTCGTTTAGCGCCTCAACTTCGGCCGCCGACCGAGCAGCAAGGGCCCCCTGCTCGGCAACATGGGCCTCCTGCTCGCGCGAGCTGGCCTCCTGATCCGCGAGGCGGACTCGCAGCTGGGCGACCTCGCCCTCAAACTCGCTAGTACGAGCCTGTAACACCCTGACAGACTCGGCATCCTGAAAAGCAAAGAGGTCAGATTCTCGGTGAAATTTTTTTCCAAGTTAAAATGAGAGTTGGTCGGTTCTTACCAGCCCGCCCGAGGCCTCGTAGAGTAAGCGCTCGGCAATGCCGAACCGCCGCTCCGCGTCGGCAGCTTTCTCTGCCGCCAGGTCGCGCTCCTGCTCGGCCTTTAGCAGAAGTTGGCTGAGTTGAAAGCCACGGCGAACCATCATATGATGGAGTTCGAAGGCCCTCAGATGAGCCTGCAGACCATTGTTGCTTATCTACTGAGGAGTCATGTTCTTGTAGGCCTCGGTGCCCTCCCGGCCGTAGAGGCCAAAACCCAGGGCGAACGCGTGGTCCGTAGGAGGCCGACAAGCTCCCCAGGAGGGGGCGCGAGTGGAGACGGAGACGCGGTAGGCCCCCTCATCCAAAATCAGCATCGGCTCGCCGGCCGCGTCCTTGCTCCTTCCCCCCTTGCCGAAGTTATGGTGGTCCTTTGGAATTCCCGGATCGCAGGGAGCAACCTCCTCCACGGAAGGAGGAGAGGAGGACCCGCGCTTCCTCCCGCGAGGGGATGACGCCTCCTTCCGCTGTCAGGCTCTCACTAGCTGACAAGGCCGGTTGATCTCTCGTGGAAGCCCAGTCCTTAGCTCCGATGATGATTCCGCTGTCAGGCTCTCACTTGCTGACAAGGTCGGTTGATCCCTCGTGGAAGCCCAGTGTTTTCACCCCGAGGCTGTCTCGTCACCCAGGCTCCCATTAGCTGGCATGACAGGTTGACCCCTCGGGAGGCTAAGTGTTTTCACCCCGAGGCTGTCTCGTCACCTAGGCTCCCATTAGCTGGCATGACAGGTTGACCCCTCGGGAGGCTAAGTGTTTTCACCCCGAGGCTGTCTCGTCACCCAGGCTCCCATTAGCTGGCATGACAGGTTGACCCCTCAGGAGGCTAAGTGTTTTCACCCCGAGGCTGTCTCGTCACCCATGCTCCCATTAGCTGGCATGACAGGTTGACCCCTCGGGAGGCTAAGTGTTTTCACCCCGAGACTGTCTCATCACCCAGGCTCCCATTAGCTGGCATGACAGGTTGACCCCTCGGGAGGCTAAGTGTTTTCACCCCGAGGCTGCCTCGTCACCCAGGCTCCTATTAGCTGGCATGACAGGCTGACTCAGCGAATACGCTGGGTTGGATGTTTCTTTCCGAGCTTGTGCCAACCTCGAAAAGAACGGGGATTGTGTACAACCCCGTATTCGCAGAGTAGGGTGCATTCGGCAAGCGCAGAGCCAGTTTTAAGTTTTTAAGCTTTTTAGAGATTTTGGACTCTTGGTGGCCAATTTTGGCTTGGACTTGGAAATATACTAGTAGGGGAAGGAAAAATCTGCATCTCCCCCCGGGCTTGCTATGCGCGATGAAGGAGTGGTACTCCGGACGGAGGCCAAGGCCTCACCCCTTGCACCCCAGCCCCCTTGGGCGAGCTCGGCCGGCGGCCTGGAGCTCGCACGGGCGCCCAGCCCCCTTGGGCGAGCTCGGCCGGCGCCTGGAGCTCGCCCGGGCGCCCAGCCCCCTTGGGCGAGCTCGGCCGGCGGCCTGGAGCTCACCCGGGCGCCCTGCCCCTTGGGCGAGCTCGGCCGGCGGCCTGGAGCTCGCCCGGGCGCCCTGCCCCTTGGGCGAGCTCGGCCGGCGGCCTGGAGCTCGCCCGGGCGCCCTGCCCCTTGGGCGAGCTCGGCCGGCGGCCTGGAGCTCGCCGGGGCGCCCTGCCCCTTGGGCGAGCTCGGGCGGCGGCCTGGAGCTCGCCCGGGCACCCTGCCCCTTGGGCGAGCTCGGCCGGCGGCCTGGAGCTCCCCCGGGCGCCCTGCCCCTTCGGGCGAGCTCGACTTGAGTGTCTGAGGTGGGGGTAAGGGGGAGGAGCACGGTTCGGCCTCCACCTCCCCCCTGGACCTCTTGTTGTCATGTTTACCATATTACCCCCTGAGGGATTTTTCCCTTTTACCCCCCAGTGTGGATGTTTTCTATTGGCTAGAGGCTTATTTGCCTTGGGGGCATTTTGGTCCTTTTGACCCCAGGACTACTTGAAAAAAATTATAAATAGACCCCCTTGGGTACCTTTGGAGAGGCATTGGCTTTTGGCTTCCTCCTCCCTAGTTCTCTTCTTGGTAGAGTCGAGAGAACTCTCCAAGGTACCCAGCTCTCATTGGTAAGGGAGGGGAAGTGTTCTTGTGACCTTCCAGATGTGTGGTGGGACCTCCGCGCTAGAGCCGAGGGTCTGTTCCTAGTTTCCCAAGTCTTTAGTCCGTGACATCCCCCCGAGTGTAGTAGGTGTGAGGTCACCCCTTCCCCAAGCGTCGAACTCCACAGAGACCAAGTTTTTGGTTTCAACAACGGCGGTCCGTCCGAACTTCAAAATCAAGCCAACTCTTGCTGCTGAAAATCTCCACCCATTCACTGCCTTCAGAGCGAACATCGCACCAGTCCCGAAAACAGTCCAAAGAATGTTTCCCGCCATACTCACGGAAGAAGACAACCAACCCCATAAGAAACATCACACCTAAGGGAGTGAACTGGGAAATCGGCACGCCGCAAAACTTTAGAATCTTAATCACTTCCTCGCACGGGGGAATCGAAACCCTGACCTAAAGGTAGTCTCGCAAATCGTCAACCAGCCCCGAGGAGGATTCTGCATCCTCTCCTCAGCACGCGGTATCCTCACTTGAAAGTCGGCAGAAAGTCTGAATCTTCTCCTCCAAATCGCAACTTGGTCCTCGGTAAGAGAAGAGCGAAGACGCATCAGCCGGGCAGTAGGTTTCGAGCCCTGTCACAAAGACTAAAAAGTTAGGCTAAAAAAGCATAGCCAAAAGCCATCCGCAACGCGCCCAAACGCATACGCATACCCCTACATGCTCGAAAAGCCCCCGCACAAATATACACGAAAAGCCCCCCCCCCCCCACACACACACACACGGGCACGCATGCTGGGGCACACACCCAGGACCGCGCAGGATCGGGCCCACACCCGCGCAACCAGGCGCGCGCCCCGCGCACTCCCGTGCGCGGGATCAGGCGCGTGCCCCATGCGCGCGGGATCAGAAGCACGCCCCACGCGCACCCGCGCACGGGGTCGGGCGTACATCCCGCGCACGGCGACACACAAGATCATGCACGCCCCCACGCGCGCGCGCGCGCAGGAGGGAGTGCGCGCGCGGGGGATCTGGGGCGCGCACCCGCGCGCGGGATCGGCCGCGCGTATGCGCCCACCCGCGCGCGGGATTGGCCGCGTGTACGCGCCCACCCTACCGCACGCGCCCACCCGCCTGCATGCCCCCGCGCGCGCCCACCCACCTGCATGCCCCCGCACGCGCCCACCCGCCCGCAACCGCGCAGGCCCCCGCGCACGGTTGGGCGCATGCCTACACACACGACCAACCGCGCAAGCCTCAGTGCGGGCGCGTCCGCCCGCACCTTCGTGGGGCACCCACACACATGTCTACACGCACGTTCTTGCGCGCGCCCGTGCGCACCCCGCACACCGCCGCGACCGCGGAAGCAGCGGCTTCCTCCCCCAGACATGATCATCGCTTCTCTCATATCAAAATAAATATTTACAATTTTTATCCGAGTTTGCAGGGCGCAACCGCTCGCCAGCGTAAGACCGTCACCGTCCTCCACCATCGTCGCCATGAAAATGAACAAGACAAGATCCTTGTTTTTCTTCGTCCAAAGCGGTCTTGTGCAACAAGGATTTGGGGAGCAATTTGGGGATGAACCCCATTTTATATATGATGGTGTGCACATATCCACCACCCCCATGATCCCAACTAAAATTAATGGGATCATGTGTTTGACCGCGTGCGCGATCACCACACCTGATCCTCCCGCACGCCGATCCCACTACACGCACAAAGGAAACCGCCACCGGTGCTGCCTTGCCGGCCGCCGCCTTGCGGCCACAGGGCGGCCGCCGGCCAACGCCCCGTCCTGGTCGCCGCAACGCGGCCAAGGGACGGCCGACAACCGCCCCCCCTCTTGGCCGTCACCTTGCGGCCAAGGGGCGGCCATCAGCCGCCCCCCTCCTTGGCCGCTGCCTTGCGGCCAAGGGGTGTCCCCCGACTTCCCCTCTCTCAGACGCCGCCTTGCGGCTGAGGGACGGCCGTCGGCCGCCCACCTCTCGGTCGCCGCCTTGCGGCCATGGGGCGGCCACCAGCCGCCCCTCTCTCGGCCGCCGCCTTGCAGCCAAGGGACGACCGCTGACCGCACCCCACTTGGTCGCCGCCTTGCGGCCATGGAGCTGCCGCCGGCCGCCCCGTCTTGCCCGCCGCCTCGCGGCCAAGGGGCGGCCGAGCCGGCCACCCCTCCGTGGTCGCCAGCGGCAAACCTCCCCTCGCCGGAGAGCGTTGCGGCAAGTTCGTCGGCCACCCGTGGAGGTTGCCGCCTCACCGTCCGATCAGTGGGGGACAACTTCGATCATCTGATCTGTGTGTAACCACCCACTAACCATCGAGTTAGTAGGGGTAAGAGTTAATTAATATTTTATTATTTATATAATGGTCTCCAAGTAGCCGAATACGCGCATTAAGACTATCATAAAAACATTCATGCATGTGGTTAGGGTGTGCGGATAGCCGTGTAACCACCGCAACCACCTCATGAAGCCTATAAAAGGAGCCTCAGGGCCCCTCATTTCCTAACTTTTTCCTCCGAGTATTCTTCTTACTCGGGTCGAAGCTCTGCCAGTTTCCTCCTACGGGCCACCTTCGAGCCGCCTCTAAGCCACACCCGAACCACGAGCGGGTCAAGTCACAACCACCCGGCAAAGCCGAATCGCCCAAGATCCGACCGGCCCCAGCAATTGCAAGACCAAGTGCGCCGCCCCTTACCCGTAATCAGCAAGTCGCTATCCGAAGACCACCAACGTAATGCGCGATCTGTAACAACTCCCGACGCGACGACCTGTCGTCCGCCGTGTGCAAAGTGCTCTCTCACCCCATAATTGTAACGAGAGCTGGCCTGTGACCCTCGACTTCCCAAATCAGCTGTAACCACCCGGAAATAGTGGATTTTGACCGGCACAGATCCAATCACGTGATTTTTTACCCAGTTGAGGGTTTTTTCCACGTTAAACTGCTTGTGTACAATCAACCTACTCTTTTGACTGTATGCACGCTCAACTGTCCCGAGAGCTAAACGGTCCAAGAATTCCGACCCGATCGGAATGTCGAGTTAGTCCGCAACAATCTTCACTTCATATAACAAAAGTCATGTGTCAACATTATCTTGATTTTGGGCCACATTCATTCTCATGAACGATGAAAGAAGTTTTCTTTTGGACCGCATTTCATATAATTAAATGTATTAAAACTAGTCGTGCACGAAAAGACCCCGGTCCCGGTCCGGGACCGGTCCTGGGCATGACCGGTCTTTTGGGGCACCGGTCCCGGACCGGTCCTGCCCAAACCGGTCCCAGTCCGGGACCGGTTTTCCCTCTGAAAACCGGGACCGGCTGGGACCGGAAAAACCGGTCCTAACCGGTCCTAACCGGTCCCAGACCGGGACCGGTTTTTAAATAAAAATTATTTTTAAAAATAAAAATTAATTTTATTTTTAAGTTTTAATATTAATTAAAAAAAACTAAAAAACTTGTACATGTACACAAAATGTCAAAATCACAAATACAAAATTTTAAAATTGCAATTTGCAAAATAAATACAGATTTTTATTAAATATGGAATAAAATTACAAAATTAAAATATAATTACAAATGAAATACAAAATACAATTTATAATTAAAAATCCAAATATAAACATTTGCAATTTAAATTTGAAATCAAAAAACTAAATACAATTTGAAATCATTCTGCGACGCTCCCCAGATTTAAGTTAGTAAGCTCGTCTTCAACTTCAGACTCGCTATCTTCAATTGACGAGACGTGTTGTCTCCTCCTCAAAGCGTCCAAATGATCATTGTAGCAAATGCAAATCTCAAAAGATTCTTCGGTCAAACGGCTCCTTCGCTCGTTCAGAATCCTGCCACTCAAAGAAAATGCAGACTCCGAAGCTACTGTACTAGCTTGGATGGTTAGTAATTCGCGGGCCATTAAGGCCAAAATAGGATAATTGTTAGATTTATTTTTCCACCAATTTAAAATGTCAAAATTTTCTATTTCGTGCGTGGTCATAAATTCTTGAAATTGTGTTTTGCTATATAAACCTAATTCGTTTAAAGTGCTCGAAGTTCGTTGTTTTTTCTTCGAAGCTAATTCTAAAAATTTATTTTTTAAAATATCTTTTGTTTGCGGGGCGGCGGATTTCTCGCGAGGTCGCAATTTATATATTTGATCGTAATAATTGTATAAATTAGTAAAATCGGAATTAAATTTTGTTACACTAACGTTGTGGTAATCATTAGAAGATTCGTTTAAATCTAAATTATTATTAATTTCTTCTATAAAATTTTCCACGTCGTCTACACCCATTAAAGGGTTTAACGCCGCCGCACAAGAAAACATAGGTGGCATATGCGTATAATATTTTAAAAATTTTGCCTCCATTAAAAAAATTAACGGACGCCACATTGGGTTAATTTTGTAAGTTTTAAATGTTTCTGTAATTAATAAAAAATTTTCAATGACGAGCGAGCTTGTAGGATAGTAAACTCCTGATAAAACAGTTGTCGCCCTATAAAAACTCTCTAATAAATTAACGTAATCTTCGATTACAGCCCAATCTGACGCATTTAAATCGTGTGCTTCTTCTACGCTATTATAAAATTCGGTTAATAGTGATTTTTGTGACAAAGCCCGTTTTAACATTTTGTACGTGGAATTCCATCGTACGGGCATATCATAAGATGGACCCAAAAATTTTTTACCTTGTGCAATAACAAATTTTTTGAAATCTTGTTTTCTTCGTTTTGAACTATAAATAACACGTAACATAGTACGTATTTTAATAACGTAATCGTTCATAAAATTTAAACTATCTTGCACAATTAAATTCAACACGTGACAAACGCAACGTGTATGAAAAAAAATACCATCTAACATAGGTTCTAGATCATTAATTAAATATTTAATAGCCATATTATTATTAGAGGCGTTATCAAATGAAATACTTAAAATTTTATCTTTTATTTTGAAATCTCGAATACACTTAATAATCACCTGGTAAATTGTTTTACCGGTGTGCGGATATTCAAAACCTTCAAAACAAATAATACGTTTATTTAATTCCCAACTATCGGGATCGACCCAATGACAAGTTATGCAAATATAAGAAAGCCCGTCTACTAAATCGCAAGTCCAAACATCGCTCGTTAAACTAACTCGTCCCTCGAATGTTTCAAAATAATTTTGTAAAAAAATTTTGGATTGCATGTAGGCGTGTAAAGCATCAAGCCGAGTTGTAGTACGACTTACCTGTTGATATTTTGGTTGGAGTGCTTCGTGTATGTACGACGTCATTTCGTCGTTGTCGTAGTGGTTGAACGAGAGACCGCTTTTGATAACATTCTCCATTTGTCGCTCCCGTTGCCGAGCTTGGTCATACGTCCAAATCTGCCCGGTCGTTGAAATCTGAGCTTGGTTGGTCTCCGACGGAGCTTGTTTGGATAGACACGATTTGTTGTGTCGGGCGAGAGTTGTGTTGCTGCTGTTAGCCGCCATAAGCTTGCCGCAAAGTTTGCACTTCGCCTTAATTTCGCCGCCGATCCGCACCTTCTCGAAGTTATCTCATACCGCCGCTTTATGTCGGTGCTCGACAATCTCATGTCCGACGGACGCTGAGGAGGACGCCGGCATGGAGGAGGAGGAAGCCATTTGAATGAGTGAGAGAGGTGAGAGAGGTGAGAGAGAGAGAGAGTAAGAGAGAGTGAGAGAGAGTGAAAGAGAGTGAAAGAGAGAGGGGGGGGGGGGGGAGGGTTTATTGATTTTTTAAAAAAAAATCAAAAAGTTTAAAAATATAAATATATATTATTAAATATTATTTTATAATATTATTAATAATATATATTAATATATTATATAATATATTATTAATAATATATAAAATAAAATAAAAAAAAGAGCCAAACGGCTCTTTAGAAAGAGCCGTTTGGCTCTTGTTATGAGAGCCGTTAGCTCTCATTTAATGAGAGCCGTTAGGCTCTCATAACAAGAGCCTAACGGCTCTTGTGAGCCAGCGACCGTCCCGACCGGTCCCGGACCGGGACCGGTTTTGGTCCCTAAAACAGAGACCGTCCGGGACATGTGGACCGGTCCGGGACCGGTCCGGGACCAGACCGGTCCTATCCGGGACCGGTCTCTGACCGGTCCCGACCGGTCCGGTCCGGACCGGTCTTTTTGTGCATGCCTATTTAAAACTATGTTTTAATTATTTCGTATAATTAAATGTATTAAAACTATATTTAAATTAGAAGTTTTGTATTCGGCGAGACATAAATTTACAAGGATAAGGAATGATAAATATACCATCATATCGGGGCATGGGAGGAACTTAGGTGACCAGAGGCCAAAGAAAATAATTTTTTTTTTAATCTTTTACTAAGCTCAGGAGAATGAATGCAGCCCAAAATCAAAACAATATGGAAACATGACTTTTGTTATATACAGTGAAGATGTATAGTGAAAATATTTTGTGGAGATTATATATTATGAAGAGAATTTTTAAATACATTTGATATCTCTCCTATTTAACAAAAAAATATGTGAAATTATTATAGTCATTAACTTTATATTTAAAGCTCTTAACTTTTAAACTTTTAAGTTTTAATAAAAGAATTAATTTTTATTAAAAAGATCTGAATTTTAGAAATTTTACTTAGAAACTTTATTTTATCCTAATTTCCTTTTACATCTTAATTAGCTTAAAAGTTAAAACTTAGTTTTTATGATGAATTTGGATGAGGGCATTGTTGCGGCTCAGTCGAGGTTTTTGGGAGGTCGGTTTAGATTTGACCGTCTTAGCTCTGAAACGGTCGAGCGCGTAAACAGTCAGAGAATTGCAAAATTAGACGGGAGGATTTTTTTAGCATGGAGAATCCCGGAAAGAAGTGAAAAATCACGTGATCAAATCAGTGCCGATCAAACTTCCACTACACGGTGCTGCTTTACAGATCGAGCTTTTAAGACAATGTGAGGATGCCAGACCGCTACTCGTTACAATTTACATGAGGTGAGAGGAGGCGTTCGGAGAGTGACATTCCACCCGCTCATGAACTAACTATTTGTTCTTGCCCGCGCCAGAAAATTGAATGGGTGTGCTCCGGAGACATTGGAGGAGTTCTGCTCGTGCTTGGTGGCTGGAGCGGAGAGAGCTTGTTGTTGATAGACGGACGCTGAGTGTTGAGTGCGTTGTGCGCGGCTTACTTGTTGTGGTAAAAGGAGCGTGCTCGGTTAGCTAGGAACACTTGGAGACGCGCGAAGACAGACAGAGGCGGTGGAAGGAGGATGAAGATCTTCGAGCAATCTTAATTCGAAGTGCTTGAGAAATTCTAGGGCGGTTTCGAAGACCGGGGTGGTTCCCTTCGGAATTCCTAAACACGTATGGGGAGAAGCGAAGGAGAAAAGTGAGAATGAAGGAGGCCCCGAAGTCATATTTATAGGTCCCGGGGTCCTATTTATACGCTCAAGGGTCCTATTTATAGACCTCATGATGGTTATGGTGGTTACGCGGGTATCTATAACCACATCTTTTATTATTTGCAGGCCGTTTTAGTATAATTCACGACGCATATTATTTTAATATATTTGCCACGTGTACACTGACATTGTTTCAACTATTGGCATACACCCATGATAGGTGGTTACACTGGAGGTTATCCACAAATCGAACGGTGGATATCGCGTGGGGACGATCGGACGGCGGTGGAGGGTCGACCGACGGGAGGCGGCGAGCCCCCGACGGCGAGAGGCCTGCCGAGGTAGAGAGAGATGGCGGCCGACTTGCGGAGGCCAACCGGGTAGAGGCTGCTCGGGACTCGGGCAGCCGAGCGGAGGCTGCCGGGCGCCAGACCGCAGACCTTGCGGAGGCCGTCCGGAGGCCTCCCGTGCGTCGGGCGGCCGTGCAGCAGCTGCCCTCGAGAAGGTCGGCCGGGTGGAGGTCGCCCGCGCATCGGGCGACCGCTTGGCCGAGCAACGCCCGACCTCGGGGAGGCCAGTCGAACGGAGGCTACCCGCACGCTGGGGGGTGTGCGGCGGCTGGGGAGAAGGTGGTGGCCGGCCGCGGGCAGTTGCCACGGTGGTCAGGAGCGCATGCACGGAGGTTGGGATCACGCGTGCGGCAGTTGGGATCATGTGCACGGCGGTTGGGATCGCACATGTTGCTGTTAATGCACGGATCACGTCGGAATTGGGTGCGCGGATTGTACGTATGGTGATTTCTCCCATAACTCCCAATTCATTAGTGAGAGAAATGAGAATTTCGGCTATTAACAGTCTGAAATTCTTATAAATTGAGAGTGACCCCACGAGCATTTAACGATTTAATTACTCGAATATTTATAACATATTTACATAAAATAGTAGGTATTTTAAAAAAAAACTAGATCAGTAATAAGAAATCAAAGATATAGTAATAGGAGTTTAATAAGCAATCAGAATGGGTCAGAAATAAAAAATATGCCAAGTAAAACACGTAGAACAAATCATGCGTGTACTTCCACTAGAAATTGATAAACGACAAAACAATTGTCTATCCTAAAGAACAATTCAAATAATATTAAAAATACGGTCTGTTCTGCGGATCTTTAGGTCTCCGACAAAAAAAATACTCAAGAAGCATAAATTTGTGCTGGGTTGACCCACTAATTTTTGCGTTTTCATTCGTGGAGCGGAAACAGAAAGTACGTAAAGAGAAAGTAGAATTTATTAATTATTACTTCTAAAATAATATTTATATTTTAGTTTTAATTGAAATCAAATTTATCTGTTCGCTTGGCTGTATATTTTTTTACTAGAGCTCCTACACTAGCTATGATGCGGTGTCCTATGCTTATATAAGGTGTATGATGTCTTACAACATGAAATTATGATTTTATCCTTGATGAGATTCCCACTAAATTTTCTAAGTCAAATTGGGACGATTTCGACCAAGGTACAGAGGCGAGCTAACTCGACCTAACCAGGGGAGGATCCAGGAAATTTGACTAGGGGGGGCCCAATCAAAAGGCGAAGAATTTTTTTTATGATCAACGTTTATATCAAAATTTGCACATATAGAGATATCACAATTGTGTCATAAAAAGAATTATTTCTTATTGTAACTTATCTATTTAGAGACATCTGAACTCAGTCTTTTTTCAGTTTTTAGAATAAATGGAATATTGTGTGATACTGGTCTGATTTTTGTTGTAGTATATATAATAATAACTTTTCAATAATTTGAAATGTGGTAATTTAAAAAGTATTAACAATTCCAATTTGAATTGTTTCTTCATGTGTTCAGGTTAAATATTTGTGTGATGAAGTAAATGAATCCAAGAAAAAAATATGTTGATTGCAATGAAAATATTTAAGATGACTTTATTGCTACAAAGTATTAGTTGCAATAAAAGTATAAAGTGTTATCATCAGTATTTAAACATTCGACTGACCACATTGTCGTCATCATTCATCAACGCCCCTAAGAACATATGGAAGTTTAGGGTTTATGGTTCCTCTTTAAAGTAAGAGAACTTCATATTAAAACGAACTCAAAGTAAAAGTGTGGATGCATGCTTCTGCAGGGAATGAGAATTTTAACAAGGGGGGCCCAAACTATTCAAAAAGTTAAAGAAACACATAGTCAAAATTCATTGGTTTTGATATCGTGCACTCTTAGGGTGTAATAAAGGAGACACTGAGAAAATTAATAAAATTACAAGAGTTAAGTAAAAAAGACGTGTTATATCGTGCTGAAGATGACGATAATGTTTCTTTCAGAGATTTCAAAGAAGCTATGAGTAAAGAAAAAAGGTGGACTTCGCGAGGTCAAAATTATTTGCAGTTATCTTAATTAGATTTATATATGTTATCTGCATAAAAATTAATTAAACCAGTTACATCTCATGTCAACTTTCTCATCTTTCAACAAAAAAAAAATTAAATGTCTTCATCTTTCTGGGCTCTTTTCTCCCTTATTCGGACACCATTTTTGACGTATAAGTAGTCAAAATCCATTGACTCGACGAGAGGAACACAAATTCATCATCTATTTTACCAAAATCCTTGGGGGGGGGGGGCCCGGGCCCCCGTCGGCCCCCCCTAAAATCCGCCCCTGGACCTAACGAGTCGCATACTCTTGAGGAGACCGAAATATCCCAAAAGAAGGGGCGAAATCAAGCACAGATGCACGCGCACAGCGCATGCAGCATCGCGTGTGCGCTCAATCCATACCCGCACAGCCTTGCATGCGCGCGCCCTAGTGCGGGCGCGCGCCGGCGGCTACAGCCGCCTCTGATCACCTCCGGCAGCCGCTGACCCCCGCCAACCCCCGCCGCTTCCAGGCAACCTGCCCGGGCCGCCCGAGACGTCCGGGGGCATGCCCGTCATTTCGTGAAAATTGGTGATCTAGGTGACCGAAACGGAGTGATGCTAATCGTCAATTCAAGATCCAATCTGGCGCAATTACCAACACGTCCCTCCAAAAAAATTATAAAAAACCATTGACCTTCATTTGAAGACAAACAACTATAGAGACTAGAGAGAGTTTTGATGTTTTTCGGCGAGAACGTGAGACTTAAATTGTTTTTCGGCGAGAACGTGAGACTTAAATTGTTTTCCCGCTTGAAATTTGCTCTGCTCCATCTCTAGCATGCACAACATCTGACGCTTACTTGGACGCTTTTGTGAGCTCGTGAGAGGCACAAGAAAGTGCTCTCGTGGATGATCGAGTGAAGACATCGCAAGGCTTCAAGAACTTGACATTTTTCTCCACAAGTACTCTCTCATTATGTCGAATGGACATGTTTCGATATATCTAGTACCATAGAACCATATATGCTTCCTTAGGAAAATCGTAATAAAAATCTTCCCTACATTCGAGTATGGTAAGAAAAGGAATACTGGGATGTAAGAGAAAACTGACTAGAGGACCTTCACTTAGGACGTATCACCTGATGTATATTTTTTGAAAAATGAGCAGACAGTGTAAAGATCTTTTGTGGAGGACGGAATGAAGTAATTTGACTCTAATGTGTACTGGAAGGTTCGTCAACAGAAAATAGTAGATGAATGTGAACATCACAGATATCATCCACTGAGTTCGAGATAAGAAATCTGAGAGGAAATTATGTTTGCCCTTGATGTATTGGGCTTCAAATTTCACTAAGAGATCCAATTTGTCCATCACAGAAGTTGGGTTTGGGGCAACATCTTTTGTTTAAATTGTAGCATTTTTGGAAATGCCGACATATTCATTTCAATAAGGAAGTGCTGTCCGATAAGATGAAATTGAAACTTTTCAATACCTCGTTTGACGGCTAGGATTTCCTTATATGTAGAGTGATAGTGAAACTCTTCATTCTTGAAAGCCCTACTTTTGTATCTGCAGATTTGACGTTTTCCATTTAATTCTTCAAGTAGTGTGGCGCCCCAAAATTTATCGCTAGCATCAGTCTGATGGATTCGCTTGCCCGATGATGAAATTTGGAGTGGGGGCAGGTCTTTTGTTAGCGACTTTAATTTTTTAACTGTTTTAGTGCACGCCTAATTCCATGATGACGCTTCTTTCCTGAGTAGATTAGTGCGAGAAGTACCGAGTTTGGCCAGATCATGAATAAATTCTGTCATATAATTCACAACACCCAAGAATTGTTGGACCTGCTTAAATATTAAGTTCTAATCCGTAAATGATCTAATTGGGTTGCAATATGTGGTTGGAGCTTGTTGAAGTCAATATCGGATATATGCATACCTAAGAAGTCAATATCAGATTTTCCAATGATCATCTTTCTTTCAGATAACATAATGCTATATGATTTGACAAAGTCATGAAACTGGGAGAGTAGGGCATGATGTGAGCCAATATCTGGAGAGAATAGTAAGATGTCGTCAATGTAGACAAAAGCATTTTTCATGATGGGCTGGAAAATTTTTGTCATCATCTTCTGGAATAATGAATGAGCTAGTTTTAGTCTGAAGGCTACTGATATAAAAAATCATATTCTTTAATCTATACTCGATTAAGGCAAGTGTACCTATCAAAATATAATATAAGATATAAAAATATCAAGGTCGTATTAAAACTCGGGTCTGTCGAGTACTTCTACTTCGAGAAAACAACTATTATTTTATCGGAAGAAAATTTCGAGAAATTATATTAAAATTAAAATTGTGAAATAAGAAATCTATTCTTGAACAAAACGTACTTTGAATGAAATATAAAGATATTTTATAAACGCCTAAACCGATTCTTGACTGTGAAGATTCCCAACATATGAACGCACCTCTCTCGAGGAATACGCCCAACTGAGACTAAGAATATTGACCGAACTCTCGTTCTAATCGATAACTTAATACTCGCTTTATCGAAGTGAATCCCACTATAGGATTTGACTCGTATCCAGAAGATTTTCATCATCCTCTCTCGAGGGTTGCGATCAACTTTTTTTATTCTTGAACGATCAATTCGTACGCACGATCCTCTCAGCACTAGAGTACAAACACATATATCAAAATTAATAACCGACATAAGAACTCGACGCATTAAAATCAAGAATAAATCGAAGGTGGAAAAGAACGATTATAAAGAGAATGAAAATTTCATTCCAAAACTTGTAACGAATAAGATTTAACTTACTATCTACTGAATAGAAATGACATCAAAAAAGACAAGAACATTGCTTGAAAATAAATTAAAAACTAAGTACCAATGCATTTCATAAAAAGAAAGAGGTATAAAAAAATTAAATTACATTGCATAAAAAAAGAACAAAATAAAACTAAACTAGGAATGAGAAAAGAGGACATGACATGCCCAAATGGGCAATGGGAGGGAGAGAAAGCATGCTTGAAATCTTACCTCTATTTATAGGAAAACGAGAGGATGAATGAGGAAAGCTATATGGAGAGTTGGAATAATTACATCATTAAAGAGGAGGATTATGAAAAAATGGAATATGAAAAGTTAGAATGTCAAGAGGGGAGAAATTACTTCTCATGGTTTAGTAAGAGGGGAGATGAATATGAAATATTAATATTTAAGTTAATAGGAGGGAGTATACATACATGCTTTAAATGAGGGAATAAGGAATGTAGGAAATCCGGAGCGCCGAGAAGCAGAAATCCGAATAAAAGCAGAAAACAAAAGAAACAGAGCAAGCACACAAACACGCAGATTTCAGAGGTTCACCCAAAACAGGGCTACGTCCCCTATCCCTTCCCTTCTCAGTTTTTGTAATCACCAAAAAGAAATACAGATTACAAAGGTTTCAATGATCTAAACCGATCCTACCTTAACTCCTGCTTCTGGACAAGAAACAAAAGGAAGAACCCCTTCTGGATCGCCTCCAACAAAGACCTCGTATGTGCCTCCAAAAGGTATGCCAGCCATAAGCCGTCGTCTCGACCGTATCCCTAAAAAACCGGAATACGCCATTAAATAGGCTTCAATATAACCCGATCGTCGAACGCCGAACGACGTTGGTCGAACGTCGAACTCGGCCCGTTCGACGAACGTCGAGCGGTGTTCGACGATCGTCGAACCCAGTTCGTCGAACCCAGTTCGTCGAACCCAGTTCGACGAACGTCGAACCCAGTTCGACGAAGGGAAAAAACATCCCCCCCAAAAATCTTGGGCCAGGGGCGTTGCCCCCGCACCCCCACCGGGGACGCTGTCCCCTGGACCCCTGCCAGCTGTCCAGTCAGTGGGACCTCCGCCGGGGGCGGCTGCCCTCGGACCCCCGCTGTCGTCGACGCCAGATATGTCGGAGGGGGATCACACTTCGATTCTTCTAAGCTCACGTGGGCTAACCCGGTGTGAGAAACAAGAGAATCGGAAGTGTTCCACAACCCTAACAAGGAAGGATTAAGGTGAAGAGATTAATGATAAATTTGAGGTTACATGTTAAAGGTATGGGAATATGAAGAGAGATGATTGTGAATATAATATCAATGAAGATATTAATTTAGGTGATTGTTATGGGCAAACTGTTTTTGGCTAGGGGCAAACCATAATTTAAAATCACCTACATTAAATAAGCTTTTAATTACTAGGGTTAGTTTGGATCCGGGCAAACCACTCCCCCAAAACCCTATCCGATTCGGTCGCTCCCCACCCGACCGCTTCTCTCCCCGCTTCGCCCGACGGCCGCTGCTCTCCTCGCGTCGCCCGACGAAGCCCTTTCTCCCCGCACACGATGGCGCCCGACGACCCCCTTTCTCCCCGCACACGACGGCGAGACGATTCCTCCGGAAACCCTAAGGTCGGGCTTCTCCAGCACACGCCGGCATAAATCTCCCGATTTCTTCACCTCCAGCAAACGTCGGCGAGTAAAGCTCCCATTTTTTGCATCTCCAGCACACGACGGCGCGGCTCCAGAATCACAAGTCACATCTTCCCCATCCAATCAGTGTTTTACAACAGTGGGTGAGACTTGCCATTTTTTGATCCATTTGATCTCCTCATTTCTCTTGTTTGCTGTTCTCAGTGGCGGGTCATCAACTGTGTCATTTTACTCAATGATTTGCTTATGGTATATTTTTTCTTACCAGGACTGTTGTCGGCATCAAGTGCAAGGATGAGATTGTTTTGGTGAGGACTATGCGATATGGGTTATTCGCTGCTTCATTTTTGTGTTTTAAGCGGCTTGTTTTGGTGATTTGGGGTTTTGTTTTGGTGTGATTTAGGGAGTGGAGAAGCTGATTCCTTCTAAGATGTTATTGGCCGGATCAAATCGGAGAATCCACTCTGTTCACAGACATGCTGGCATGGTAGCTCACCGGTCTTCAGATATTTTGATTTTCCCCTCTCTGATGATAGCTTTATCTCTATCATGCAATTGGGTTTAAATACTGCCCAAGTTGTTATTTTGTTTCTACTGCACCCAATTTCATTAATTCCTATCTCTTTTTTTTCCAGTTTGATTAGAGTAGGAACTATGAGGTTTTATAAATACCATGAGATGATACCATACCATCCATGGTGGGAAAGCAATGTAGGTAACAAGATGTGGTTCAAATCCAAAAAAAGGGCTTTAAACAGCACTTATAAGGGTTTCTTGAAGCCCTTGGGAAATTTATAAGAACCTTATCTTTTTAGCACATCCCGAAGTCCAATTTCAGTCTTCAACTTGGTCAATTTCAAGATGCATTCTAAATTTGAGTTGTCAAATGATTTCAAGTTACAAAAATTGGTGGTATTAAGAAACTGTGCTAGTAACTGCTCAAAATAAGCATGATTTATTTTTGTTTAAGCATGATTTATTTTTGTTTAAGGTTAAAGCATGATTTATTTTTGTTTAAGCATGATTTATTTTTGTTTAAGTATGATTTATTTTTGTTTAAGGTTTGAACATGATTTATTTTTGTAAACACATATAAGAGATAGGAATTACTTGAAAACAAGTGTCTTTTTTCTTTGCTCATTTGCAGATCTTGTTCGTTGTTTGAGTATGGAAAATATAAAATTGACTTGTGGAGAATCATCTCAACAAATAGAGACTGACGTTGGAATTCATTTTGTCACATCACAATGTTTTGAATGTAAGGAGGAGTTAGTATCTTGGGTTCAACAAAAGGCGAGGGAATTAGGATTTGCCGTGACAATTCAAGGTTCTGACAAGCTTACTAGCAGACTTAAGCCTCGAGTTTTTTTGGGATGTGATAGAGCTGGTTATTACCGTGAGAAACAACGAGGTCCTGGATGGGTCAAAAAAAAATTGCGAAGAACTACCACAAAAAGGTGTGGATGTTTGTTTTCACTTAAAGGTCAAAAAAAATGCACATGTAAATGAGTGGACACTTGAAGTTATGTGCGGATCACACAACCATGAAATGGTTCATCTTGAAGCACATGCCCAAGCATGTAAATTAGATGAAGCCGAGGAAAAGATTGTAGAGAACATGTATTCGGCCGGAGTAAAACCAAGGAAAATACTATCGGCTTTGAAAAAAAAGAGATCCTTCCAACACCACAACAATGCAAACAATTTATAATAAAAGGGCAAAGATGCAGAAAGATGAATTGGATGGGGGCACACAAATTCAATATCTATACAAATGTATTAGTAATGGTGGATACATTAGCTTTAATAAAGTTAATGCCGTTAGTAATCAGTTAGAAAGCCTTTTCTTTGCTCATCCTGATGCGATTAAATTATGTAAAATGTTTCCAAGTGTGTTCTTGTTAGATTGTACGTACAAGACAAACAGGTACAGATTACCACTACTATGCATTATTGGTGTTACTTCAACCAACAATTCCTTCTATGCTGCTTTTGCGTTCATGTCTAATGAAGTACAAGGAAGTTATGTATGGGCTCTTGATTGCTTCAGATCTGTTTTGGATCAACAAAATTTGCCAATCGTATTGGTAACGGACAGGGAAATTGCATTAATGAATGCAATTGCAGTAATCTTTCCGCAAGCAAACAATATTTTGTGCAGGTTTCACATAAGCCGGAATATATTAGCACATTGTAAGAGATTGTTTAAAAAGGGAGAAGAATGGGAGGAGTTCATAGCAACATGACATCAATTAGTGAACTCTGAAAGAGAATCTGATTTTTATAGTCTTTTTTCTTGATCTTAAAAACAAGTATGAGTGTACTAACCCGGAAGTGTACTCTTATGTGGTCTCAACTTGGATAACACAATACAAAGAATATTTTGTTTCCGCATGGGTGGACATGCATTTGCACTTAGGTAACTGTACTACGAATCGTGTTGAGGGCAGTCATAGTCAGCTGAAGAGGTTTTTGGAAGTTTCAATTGGCAACCTAAGCACTGTTTGGAAAACTTTTGATCAGATAATTACTTTACAGCATACAGAGATTAAGAGGGCATTTGGACAAAGCACCATTCAAATGAGTCAGGTATTCAGCACTCCTTTATATTCAGAGTTACTGTGACGTATATCATTTGCAGCTTTGGATTGCATTAAAAAGGAAGAATTTGTAGCAAGGTCTGGAAAATCATTAGCTGGAGAATGCACACATAAAATAAAATATACGTTGGGTTTACCTTGTGCGCACGAATTATTACCGTATATTAAACAAAATAATTCGTTTCCATTATGTATGGTACATGATCATTGGAAAAAACTTTCTATGCATGAAGAGAACGTGGATCCGGACATTAAAGTAGAGGCCAGGGAGCCTAATGATATTGATGTGGAGTTTGAAGCCATCCTTAGAAGATATAATAATACGTCTGAACTACAAAAGCAAGAGATCAAACGAAAGCTACGTGAACTTATGGATCCTACTTTAAGTCAAACAGTGGAGCCATCTGTACCTACTAGATTAAAGGGTAGGCTGCGAGGAAGCTACAAGAACTTTGCAAGCAAAGATTCATCAACGAAACGAGATCTCTCCCTATTTGAACATGTTTTGATGAGTGAACAATTATCCATGACAAATCCTTCAAAACATGTTACAAAAAAGAAAGTAAAAACTGAAAAAAGACTACTTTGAGTCGTTCGTAAAGAAATGCCGCCACACATATCAAACTATATTATTGATGTTGTGGATGTATTAGGAGATGGGCATTGTGGATACCGAGTAATAAGCAATGGACTATAAATGGGGGATAATTGGTTACTGGTACGTAAAGAATTATCACAAGAGCTACAAAAAAAAGAGGAGTTATATGAGCAATTTTTTGGAAAAGTAAGAAGATTAGAGTTGTTGGACTCACTAGATTGTGTGGTTGTTCCCGCTCCTTTGGATAAGTGGATGACAATGCCTGATATGAGACTAATAATTGCTTCTTGCTACAATATCAAATTAGTACATTTCAGCATGTTTCAGTCTTTCACTTTCTTGCCATTGCATTCACCACCACCTGTACTTCAAAGAACAATATTCATGGGATTTATACAAGGAAATCATTTTGTACGACTATGTATGCGTGATGACTGCCCACTACCGCCAACTATCTCGATTTGGGGGAGGTATCATGAAGAACTTGCTGAAAAATGGTACAAATTTAATTATATACTACATATATATTTTTTTATTAATTCATATGTTATGTTAATCATAATTAATTTGTACTACTGCAGGTGCCAAAATAGTTGATGTACGTCATTTTTCAAACAATGTGATGGACTTAAAGGTGTTATATAACATACACATTGATATTATTTTTTTGTATACATATATTTGTTCAATCATTGATTATTATTATTTTGACAGGTGCAACAGTTGGAGCAAACAATTAAGGAAGTTCAATCACTAAAAGAAGATTTCTAAAATGAATTAAAAATTTTTGTAATATGTTAAAGTTTAGCGTTGATGTTAATCTGTAATTTTCTATTTTGCTAAATCAATTAAGGAAGTTTTTATTTTGGTTTGCCCATAACAATTTGGTTTGCCCATATAATTTTTTGATTTGCCCATAAAATTGATTTGTTCATATCCAAAAAAGGTTTGTCCATAACAATCACCTTAATTTATGGTGGCATGGTGAATTTATGCGGATGAGATGGACATGCAATGAAAAATTATAAGTGGGTTATGTGGCCGACGATGTCGTTGAAATTAAGTAATATGGTCAGATGATGAAGGATTACAAATGTGGCTACACATGCAAAGTTGGCGGCTTTTTAGGAAATGGAAGTGTGTTGTATGAATTTACATGGAATTTTAAGTGTAAAAATGAATGAGGCCGAGTAGCATCTTAAATGATGGCGTGACAGAAATCTGATCGGCGCAGATGCGGTGGCAACTTAACGATGAGTTGGCGGCGATATGCAAAGGTGGCGGGAAGACTTTGCTTGCATGGGTTTTAATTGGATGACGGCGACAACGGGTATTAACTTGAACGACGACGATGGCGTTGCGACGAAGCGGGCGTTGCTTTGGATGAGTGTGACATGAGCTCGCGGAGCTAACGCGACATTAATCCTACAAAATAAAATAAAAGTATATTAGAACAAAAATATAAAAACAAAGGATTTATATAATAAAAATATAATATATTACTAAATTATATTAAATATTATAGTAAATATTATACTAAATATATATATATAAATTCTACTCATCAGCTATGACGGTCCATTGGTAGCGTCTTTTGGGGATGCAAAAACCAGTCTTTTGTCTGTCATTGTGGTGAATTCCTAGCTGCCAGAAACTCGTTTTAAGATCAAATTTGGAAAATATTTTTGTCTGTGAGAGTTTTTGAAATAAGACTTCTCTATTTGGTAGAGAGAACTTATCATCTTCAAAAAAATGATTGAGAAACTAGAGAGGCTGATAGTTAATTACCAGTCTCATCTTTCCTCATGCCTGCTCGGTCCTTTTGTTCACTTAAAAAGCTTCAAAGAACCATTGTGATTTTGTGGGTTCAATTAACCCTTTGTTTTGCAGTTGGTCAACTTTTTTTATAGTAAGTGCATAATGATCTTGATTCGTACCTTTGTGACTTGCCTTTGTGGGGTTAATATCTTCATTCCTCTTAAATGGCAGGGAGACAAAGAATTGAGGATTCTTCCAAAGAGGGTGGTTACACTTTTGTAGGAATTCTGTATGTGATTCGACGTAGGAGGTGCGGGCAATGTCATCCCCGATGGGGCTTAGAATTTTAATTGGGTAAAGATGTAGAGTTTTTGTCTGTGGTAGTAGATGATTTTTATATCTTAATCCTCTTTGTTTCATATAATTCTCTTCAGCAAGTGTCGAATGTCAAACCCAATAAGCAGATCTTTGGCAGAGAGTTATGATCCATAAACTTGATGTCTAATAACATATCCTGGAAAGAGTTGGATATTGATGAGTTTATTGATTAGAGTGATCATGAAGAGGTCGTTGTTGGCTGCTCGGAAAGATCTGTAGTAGGAATTCCAGCATTCTTTTGGCAGGATGTTTGACATCATGATGGAGGATGCAACTCCAGTATCAAAGAATGCTATCACCGGAATAAGTTTATCCCATTTTCCTGTAAAAATGTGGATCTTTGTAAAAGGAGTTGGTTGGCAAAGAAAGCTGTCGCTGGTCATGGTGGTATAGATATTATCAAAAAGAACGATATCATCATCAGATTCAACAGATGAGTCTGATAGATCTGCTCCCAGGGCGAGAATTGTGTCTGGCCCAGCTTTATCGTTTGTAAAAAAGAGTGACTCAATGTCGCTATTGTCTACATCCTTAACTTGAGAGAGTTTCGCAATTAGCCGTGAAATCTTCTCTTTGTCAAGACATTCTTTGGCAAAATGTCCCTTCTTTCTGCATATATAGCACATTGGAGACTTTGTGTTTCATTTCTTCTTCCTGAGAAATCTCCATTTCTTTTGATTCCTTTGAGAGAAAAAAAAATCTTTTCCTCCATCTCTTCTACGTGTAAAAGGTTTGTCCTTTTTCCTCTTGTTGCACATACAAGATTTGTTTTTTCCACACTTTATCTAGAGATCATGACGATCGCAAGCCGAGCCAAAGTTTTTTACTTTGGTCCTCGATTTGCTTGAGGAACCTCTTTTGGTTGCTGATACGCCCGTAATGGTCTACGTATTTAAACGCAAGTGCACGTGCCGTGTCAAGTAATAAAAGTGAGTAAGAATCGTCTCCACAGGGAGGTGGTGAATTCAGTGCTTGCAAATACCAGTTAGGCCTTTTCCTTAAATCCAGGTAAGACAAAATTCGTGATTTTCTTAGACTACTAAAATTTAATAGAAAGACTTTTAAATGGAATTACTACGGATCTTAGAAACAAAACTTTTCTTATCAAGGGAGAAATATAATCTTATATTATGATTTCCTAGGTTTAGTATGACGGATAAGTGAATGACTTGTTGTGAAAATACGTGGTGAGCGTGCCTTGCAACGATCTTAAAATAGATAACCGTATCTCTCGATATCGGCAATCCCTAGTTCTATATTTCCCCTCGGGTGAAATAAGAACCGCTCAAAGAACAAAGACCTAAGTTGCTAACACCAAGAGGAAGTCTCCTTCTCTCTTCAAATGCTATATCACAATTATGATATGCTATCGCGACTCCTCTCTCGATTTATGAAGCGTAGCATAAAAATGAAACATTGGCCAAACATTTCAGAAAATAAAGATCATAAATTTGATAAAGAACACTCACCAAGAATCCACAACAAAATAAACTAGAAAATATCCATCACACACAACCTAGTAATCTCATAATACAAGATTAAGGAAGAATTAGTTCATGGCGTTGGAGGAATCACTCAAAATAGTGAAATAGATCTTACAAAACATCGCGGTTCACGCTTAATCGCTGCAGGAATTTCTTCCTAGAGTCGCTTCTTCGATCCGTGCGAAGATCTCCTTCTTCTTCCTCTTGCCGGCGCTCTCCAATGGAGGTTTTCTTCCCAAGCTAACCCTAGATGATGCTCTCCCTCTTAGATCCGAAATTAATTATGAATTTTTTTTCCTCTAATCAGTTTTTGGCATTAAAAACGTCCATCCTCCCCAAGAGACACAACCTTCCATAATTAAAAATGGTGGGAATTCAAATTTTAAATTCTGAATTTCGGACAGACACATGTTGCAGTTTCAGAATTGGATGTTGCAGTTTCTGGACAGGCCGAAAATATAAATTCTGCATCACTCTTCTTAGTTGATTTCCTTAACAAACCTTGCATAAAAACCATAGAATAAGGCTGACTTAGTATCATAATCATTAAAACAACAATTAATCAGATTTATTACCATTTATGCTCTTTTTTTATTAATTAAGAAGTAGAAATAATAGGCCAAGATAACTTCAATTGAGAAGTTATCACACCTCCACACTTAAATTCTTGCTAGTCCCTAGCAAGGACAAGTTCACAATAATAACCTGGGCAAAGGACAATATGTAGTGCATGATTCAATGATACCAAATGATCGAGGCACACTCAAAAGATTTGCTTCATTGAGATAATAGGTTTAACAATCAATAAAAATCCAACCATTCACAAATCCATTAGTTAGATGATGGAGTAGAGCTCAAATGAACATCATAGTGTGGTATGTGGTGACAAAACATACAATGTACTCTCATGCAATACCTCCTTTTGAACCCCCGCATCTACAGGAGATGATAAGAATATGCTAAGCAATTGATTTAACCTACATATGAGTTAGTAGGTTCAATGAAACATGGATATGTTTAAGCTTGAATTAACATTGATGGATACTTTGAAAGTGGAATGGTGTTCCCTAGTTAATGATCTGGAAGGTTCGCCATATTGTGGGTTTTTTTTTTATTTTAAACTACTCATAGTAGGGATCTTTCCAAATATAAGTGCACATACCTAGGCCACATGTCACTATGATATTTTCACTTTTTTTTATTTATATAGATAGGCATCATAGTTGGGATCATTCTGAGTATGCATTCACATACGCAGGCCACATATCACTATGAATTCCATTTTTTTTCTACCCCCTTTTTTTTATCATAGTTGAGATCATTCTAAGTATGTATACGAATATTCAGGCCGCATATCACTATGAGTTCTCTTTTTTTTTATATATACCCACAATAGGCTAACTTATCAAGACAGAACTAGAAGGAACGTATGGAGTTTAGTCATAAAAGGATGTGTATAAAATGATTCAAGCTCAATTTTTGTAGCGAATGATCAAAATAGGCTAACCAACTATCCTCATGATTTGGTGTACATCATTGACTTAGCTCTTACTCACCACTCCCCATTGGATGTAGAGGACAATGTAGGAAACCTTGCAATGGGAGTACGTAAATAAGTTTTTTTTTTATTTTACATTTTAGTGCACGAAAATATTTGTTTAAAAGAGCTCAAACAAACCAACATCTTTCTAATTTCAAATTCATTAGTTGGGTTCTTAAGATTGACACACCCTACCAATCAACAACTTAATCTAGAGTAGCCTATAGATTAATCATAAATTTGTATCATTGAATTAAAATAGTCCTTACCCAGTGTGTAAGGGCCATACCCCTCCACACTTAGGGCGTTGCTAGGCCCTAGCAACTCTACTTCTAGACCCCTCCACACTTAGAGCATTTTGGTAATTAATGACTTAATCAAATGAGCATACAAATATCAGGAATAAACAGTTGAAAATAAATTACTCCCCTGAAAAAGTGAAGACTTGTGTAGAGTGAACCACATGTTTGCATGATAAACAACCCTTCCCAAAATGTGCCTCTCAATTTGCGTAAGGAGCTTCGTTAGTGAACACAATTGCATTCCCTGCAGTTAAAGTGACATAGGACGCAACAAAACAGCAGTGCTACAAGGGGTTATATCAATATAAGTATACGGCCATTAATAAAAAGAAGCATGCTTGATGAGTGGATCAGTTAGACGAATGCATCTATCATAAAAGTGTCTTAGGTTGAATCTTTGATAGACACAAGCATAGCCATAATAACATATAAGAATATCTATGTCAAAACCATGATTCCATACAATAACAAAAGCACCTCATATAAACATAAAGTAGTGTCTATACCACAACAATGCATTCATATACTAACAAAAACTTTCAGTGCACATGAGGGTAAGCAAAATATAACCTGCCCAAAAATATAGGTCAAGCAAACACCACAACAGTCCAAAATAGAGCTCAAAAGCAACTAAAACTGTCCAAAATATCATGTACTACCAACCAACCAAAAGAAAATAGGATTGTCTACTCGTCATCTCCATCCTGGTCGTCTGCACCATCTGCGTCATCCTCGTCACGTTCTTCATCACCTTCCACATCATCAGCATCATCAGCAGCAACATCATCTTCCTCCTTAGCAGCCTCATCGTCCTCATCAGCAGCAACATCATCTTCTTCCTCATCACCTTCTTCACTCTCATCACCTTCTTCCTCTTCGGTTCTACGAATGCGAGGATCCACACGGATGCAGTCGGAGTTAAGCAAGTAACCTTCTTTATCGAACTGCTTCCTCATCCTCAACTGGGACTGTGGCCTTGGGAGCTTAGCTTTTTCCAATAAACTCTGCAGAATAGCCCGTTGATCATCTAGTTCCTCCTGCACATACAAGTGGTGGCATCTCAAGTATGCCTTCATGTATTGCATTTCCTCCATCATAGCGTCAGGATCACCGCCTCCATCTTCTTGTTGAATTTCTATGTTCATGGGCTTGTCATTTCGTGCTTTAGAGGATTGCACCGCGGGAGGGTCATCCGCAACCTTTATGCACACCTGGATCACCGTTTTTGTTATGTGACCCTTCAACTTCTTTACCACATCCTCTTCCTCTTCCAGCACCTCAGCCGCATGACACAGATCTGTGATAAGGACAGGAAACCATAGTTGTTTGGGGTTCTTCTCCCGGATCTTCTCCCGGAGCCTATACGCGATGACATTTGCCACATTAAACCGTATGCCTTTAAGTATACAATAGAGGATGGCAACTTTGTGGATAGGCACGTTGTTGAGGTGCTTTGTCGGAAGTATGGTGGCATTGACGAACAAGAGCCAAACCTTGGCTTGTCTAGTTAAGCAGGTGGCTTTCATGCACTTGGATGCTGCGCTGGTCCACACCGGTCCTGAAGGAATGCACACTGCTTCTGCCATTTGTTCGGGGGTGACCGTGGATAAGATCGTAGAGTACTCTTCTAAAACGCCGCCACCCAATTCAAATAACTCAGAAATTCGCTCCGCCGAGAATACTACCTCCTTCCCTCTCACAATGGCCGTGTCTTCCTCCCCACTCATTGCGTTTGCGTAGAACTCGTAAACGAGGGAGGTGGCTGCTTCAGTTCTTGGATGACAGAAATATTCCCAATTCATGGCACAAATTTGGTTAGCGTAGGCTAGGTTCCAAGCCCGCTTGTCCATCTGAAAACCCCTCTCCATGATGAATGGAGTAGTTCTCAACTCGCGGAATCGCCGCTCGGCCACTTCATTTTGAAGTTTGGTTTCCTTCGGATTGATCGATTTCGCCTTTTCGTTCTTCTTCCTCTTCAATCCCGTTTCTAAAAAAAATTAAAAAAATATCTTCTCGTTTTTTTTGTGCTCTCTTTGGGCGGAAGCAGAGTGCAAGAATAATTTAGAGAAAATGGGTTGCCTGAGGTTTACCTCTGGGAGCTTTGGCAGCCTTCGCCGGCGCTACTGTGGATTTCCGCCTCGACTCCCTCATGGCGACGTGCAGACGGAGAGTGTCCGATTCTTCCTCTGGGTCGGTGGTCGGCGTCCGGCGAACTGATGGAGAATGCCGCAGTGGCCTTCCGCCTCGCCGTCACTTCAATCGGAAAGGCGCCGGAGGTCGTCGGCCGCCATGAATTTCCTGCTCGAAGAGGGGCGTCGTGACCTAGGCGGGGAATTAGGAAGAAGATCGGGCTGGGGATTTAGGGTCGGTTCGGTTTATAAGTTATTTCAATTAAAATTTAATGAATTAACATAATTTTAGGTTTAGAAACTATTAATCCTAATTAATTAGTCCTAACCGCCCGATTAGACTCAGCGCTTAAGCGTCTCCCTGGACCGTCCGCAGCAGTTCACCCAAACCGGCGCCGGTTCACCGCCCAGCCCAATTCCGCCTAGGCAAACAGCAAAATGAGAATGACAACCTCCGTTTATGATGTTGCAATTTCCTGCTGAACCGGCGGTTCAGCCAAACCGGTTCCCGGTTCACCGCCTGGCATTTTTCTGCCTTAAGCCACCTGAAAAGAGAAAATGACAACATCCATTTTTTGATGTTGCAACATCCTGATTTTTGATTTTTTTGATTTTTATTTATTTTTAATTAATTTAAATTTTTATTATTATTATTATTATTATTATTATTATTAAATCGCGTGCTCCTCCATTCCAATCCTAAAACTATAAAAACCACTAAATTAAGAAAACTTAAAACTTTAAAAACAAGAAATAATACAAAGATGCAATGGGTTGCCTCCCACCAAGCGCCTGATTTATGAGTCCCGGCAGGACTTCTCCTGATTAGACAAGCTCCAAACGCGACACTACTCGGTCAATGTCGCCTCCCAGATATAACTTCAATCTCTCTCCATTTACCTTGAACTCGGTTCCATCATTCTCATTTAAAATAGTCACAGCTCCATAGGGGTGCACGATTTTAACCTTGAACGGGCCCGACCAGCGTGACTTGAGCTTTCCTGGGAATAATTTCAAGCGAGAGTTGAATAGTAAAACAAGCTGTCCCGGTTCAAAGTTTTTCTCCTTCATGCGTCGATCATGCCATCGTTTCGTGCGCTCTTTATAAATTCTCGAGTTCTCATACGCTTGCATTCGAATTTCCTCTAGTTCATTCAATTGTAAGAGCCTTTTCTTGCCGGCGTCGCGGAAATCATAATTAATTTTCTTTATTGCCCAGAATGCCCGGTGTTCTAGTTCTAGAGGTAGGTGGCAAGACTTTCCATAAACCATTTGGTACGGGGTTAGCCCAATGGGAGTTTTGAAGGCAGTGCGATATGCCCATAATGCATCTACTAGCTTTTGTGACCAGTCTCTACGGTTGACGCTCACTGTCTTTTCTAGAATTTTCTTAATCTCCCTATTGGATACTTCCGCTAACCCATTCGTCTGGGGATGATATGCTAAGGCGACTTTATGAGTTATCCCGAATTTATTTAGTAATGCAGTGAACTGGTTATTACAAAAATGACTGCCACCGTCACTAAGGATTGCCCTCGGGATTCCAAATCGACTGAATATATGGTGTCTTAAGAAGTTAAGGACCACCTTTGCATCATTCCTGGGCGTCGCGATTGCTTCCACCCATTTAGATACGTAGTCCACAGCTAATAATATGAATAGATTACCATTCGAGTTCACGAACGGTCCCATGAAGTCTATACCCCATACATCAAATAGTTCGACTTCCAGCATTATATTCATGGGCATCCCATCGTTCTTATGTATATTTTCGCTCCGTTGGCATCTATCGCATTGCTTTACAAATTCATTTACGTCCCGGAATAAATTAGGCCAATAGAAGCCAGCTTCTAACACTTTCATTGCGGTTCTCGTTCCCTTGAAATGACCTCCGTAGGGGGAGCTATGACATTTCTCCAATATCGCTCTCATCTCCTCCTCGGGGATGCATCTCCGTACGATTCCGTCGGCACCAACCTTGAACAACAAAGGATCATCCCACATGTAAGACCGTACCTGATGTAAAAATCGTTTCTTTTGTTGGTAGGATATTTCAGGTGGCAAAATATTGCTTGCTAGATAGTTTACTAAGTCAGCATACCAAGGCGTAATATTCTCCGAAATGGCTAGTAACTGCTCATCAGGGAATCTCTCTTCCACTTCAGAATGTAGTGTCGGTGGTGTACTCTCAATCCTAGATAAGTGATCTGCAACCGGGTTGTCCGTTCCTTTCCTATCCTTAATCTCTACATCAAACTCCTGTAAGAGAAGGACCCATCGAATCAAGCGTGGTTTTGAGTCTCTCTTTTCCATAAGATAACGGATCGCTGCATGATCGGTGTACACTATAACCTTCGTACATAAGAGATACGATCGAAATTTTTCGAATGCGAATACCACCGCCAATAGCTCCTTTTCGGTGGTAGTGTAGTTAGTCTGGGCATCGATTAGGGTCTTACTAGCATATGCAATCGTATGAAATATCTTCTCCCTCACTTGTCCCAAAACAACTCCTACCGCGTAGTCGCTCGCATCACACATCAAGATAAATGGCTCTTCCCAATCAGGTGTTACTACAATAGGAGCGGTGGTTAACCGATATTTGAGCTCGTCGAACGCTCTCAAGCAATCGCCATTAAAGGAAAATTTTGCATCCTTCTCTAGAAGTCCACTCAAGGGTTTAGCTATTTTCGCGAAGTCTTTGATGAATCTTCTGTAGAAGCCCGCGTGTCCAAGGAAACTTCTTAGCATTTTCACATTCTTGGGTGGAGGTAATTTTTCTATCACATCTAGTTTTGCTTTGTCTACTCCCAACCCAGTCCTGGAAACATGATGACCCAACACTATGCCTTCACGAACCATGAAATGGCATTTCTCCCAATTTAATACTAGGTTTGTCTCGACACAACGTGTGAGCACCTTCTCCAAACATTCTAAGCACGTGTCATATGATTTTCCAAAGATGGAAAAGTCATCCATAAAAATCTCAATACCCTGGTCCATAATATCAGAGAAAATGGCAATCATGCAACGCTGGAAAGTAGCCGGAGCGTTACATAGACCAAAGGGCATCCTCCTAAACGCGAAAGTCCCATAGGGGCAAGTAAATGTGGTCTTTTCTTGGTCGGCGGGGTCGATGGTAATTTGATTATACCCTGAATACCCATCAAGAAAGCAGTAAAAATCATTCCCCGCCAATTTGTCTAGGACTTGGTCGAGGAATGGAAGAGGAAAATGATCCTTTAGAGTGGCCTTGTTTAACTTCCTATAATCCATACAAATCCTCCACCCCGTGATCGTCCTAGTGGCGACCATCTCTTCCTTCTCGTTCCTTATAACCGTCATCCCCCCTTCTTGGGTACACATTGAACCGGCGAGACCCATGGACTATCTGAGATAGGATATATTATACCCGCGTCAAGCCACTTAATAATCTCCTTTTTAACTACCTCTTTCATCGGCGGGCTTAAGCGGCGTTGAGGCTCAATCGACCCCTGAAATGACTCCTCCAAAAGGATCTTGTGCATACATAATGAAGGGCTTATCCCCCGGATATCAGCGATAGTCCATCCTATGGCCATTTTAAATTGCTTAAGTAGTTCAATTAGTCGTTTCCGTTGATCAGATGTTAAGTTGGAATTTATGATGACCGGTAGTGTCTCGTCATCCCCTAAATATACATAAGTAAGATGCTCGGGAAGAGGTTTCAACTCAAGTGATGGAGGTTCAACGATGGACGGTTTAGCTGACAAGGATTTCTCGGGCATCTCTAATGGTTCCGGCCTACGAAACCAAGCAGTTTGCTTCTCGAATGCTTGTAAGCAATCTTGAATCACTTCATCATCATCAGATTGGTCATCCTCCGTTAATAATTGAGTCAACAACATATCATGTTCAGCAGAAAGTGAACTAGACATGTACTCGCATATAGAAACGTGATTGACCACCTCCATATTATCTTCCTCCCGGTGGGGGAACTTTAACGCTTTGAGTACGTTAAATGTGACTTGTTCGTCATTCACCCGCATCGTTAACTCTCCCTTATGCACGTCAATCAAAGTCCTACCCGTCGCTAGGAAAGGTCTTCCTACAATAATCGGAACTTCTCTATCCTCTTCCATGTCTAGAACGACAAAGTCCGCCGGAAATATGAATTTATCCACCTTCACCAACACGTCCTCCACTATCCTCTTTGGAAACGCTAGGGTCCTATCGGCCAACTGCAAGGTTATGGAAGTCTTGGAGATCTCTCCCAAACCCAACTTCCTATATATCGATAATGGCATTAAATTAATGCTCGCCCCTAGGTCACATAACGCCTTACCCTCGAATTTGTATCCTATGGAACATGGAATAGTAAAACTCCCCGGATCTTTCAATTTGGGTGGGAGTTTTTTTTGGAGAATGGCGCTGCACTCTTGAGTAAGTGCCACCGTCTCATTTGTTCCAAATCTTCTCTTCTTCGATAGGATATCCTTCATAAATTTAACGTAGCTTGGCATTTGTTCCAAAGCCTCGGCGAAGGGGATGTTGATTTGCAACTTCTTAAAAATCTCGAGAAATTTTTGGAATTGTTGATCGAGTTTGCTTTTCTTTAACCGTTGCGGAAAAGGTGGTGGTGGATAAATTATTCTAGCTTCTTTTTTCTTCGTAGCTTCATCTATTCGCTCTTTCTTTTTCTCTAACACTTCTACCGCAGGTTCCTGACTATTCCCATCTTGTATGGCCCCCTCATTAGGGATACAAGGAATCAACTCCTCTAATTCCTTTTCATTACTACCCTTACTTTTCTCTCTTAGAGGAATGCTCTCCAACTCCTTACCGCTTCGTAGAGTGACCGCCTTGCATTGTTGATTGTCTCCTTTCGGATTCGGTGTGGTATCCGTTGGGAGTGACCCTTGAGGTCTAAGGCTTAATGCGTTCGCGATTTGTCCCAATTGAGACTCAATCACACGCAGTGAACCCTCTACACTAGTAATGCGTGCATCGTTTCTTTGCATGGATTCGATAAGGATCTCATCGGATAGCTTTCTAGAAGGTCCTTGTTGATTATAATTAACGTTTTGAGTTGGACGTGGAGTTGAGTTAAAACCAGGCGGGTGTCCCGTGCCGGTGTTATTCTTCCACGAGAAGTTAGGGTGATTACGCAAATCCGGATTGTAATGAGTTGGAATTGCATTATGATTATTGTGATTCATGTACCTCGGTTGCCCACCTATATAGTTGACCTCCTCGTTATTGTTAATGAGTTCCTCCACCGTAAGTGAAGGATTTATATTAATCGGAGGAGCTACTATACTGTTAACTTGGGGGTTCATTGGAACCTGATTTTGATGTAAGGTTAAGGCATCTAACCGCTTATTCATCGAGTTGAATTGTGCGGTTATTTGTGCAGCGAAAGAAGTGAGTTGGTCAACTTGGTGCGCACCTCCCATGGATGAGGAACCTTGGCGCTCAAATGAATGATAATTATTCGAAGATAGATCCTCTAAAATTTCATACGCATCCTCGGGATATTTGTTCATCAATGATCCTCCTGCAGCTCCATCTACTTGGATCATTGTAGACGTCTGGAGACCATTGTAAAAGGTCCACACCTGTTGGTGTGTGGCTAGGCCGTAGTGTGGGCACTTGCGCAATAGTTCCTTAAATCTTTCCCATGCGTCATAAAGTGTCTCTCCGCTCCCTTGCATGAATGTAGATATGTCACGCATAAGTTTGGCAGTTTTCGATGGAGGAAAATATTTAGCTAAGAATTTCTCTATCAGAATCGCCCAAGTAGTGATAGAACCATTGGGCAGAGAGTTCAACCAATCTCTTGCTTTTCCTTCCAAAGAAAATGGAAATAACCTAAGTTTTATCGCTTCCTCAGATGCTCCATTGATTTTGAATGTGTCACATATTTCAATGAAGGTCCTTAAGTGAGAGTTCGGGTCTTCATTATTAAGGCCACCAAACTTGTTGTGTTGAACGAGTTGCATTGTCATAGAATCTATTTTGAAGTTGTTTGCTTCAATTGCGGGTCTAGTAATACTAAACTGCAAGCCTCCTCGGAAGGGCATGTTATAATCACGACATGTTCTCCTTTGTTCAACGGGGTGACCATTCTGTTCTACTTGACCTTCTTGACCTAAGCCTTCTTGGTCAACTTCATTAGGAGCGTTATGATTATCAGGATTCATTGTGATCACGTTATTATTTTCTAATCGAAACGTTCTCCTATTTTGTCTACACGTCCGTTCGATCTCTAGGTTTAACGGTAGTAATTCAGGTGATCGATATCTGGACATAAAACACGCACCCCAACAATTGATAATTGATAATAAACAAACAAGCAAAACAGACACAAAACAAAGCAGTACTAGCAATGAGAATTAATAAAGATAAAACAAAACTTGATCTCTAATTACTAGGGATTCACTAATATTGCAAAATAAAACACTAAATGTTTCGCACCTCCCCGGCAACGGCGCCAAAAACTTGATACGCCCGTAATGGTCTACGTATTTAAACGCAAGTGCACGTGCCGTGTCAAGTAATAAAAGTGAGTAAGAATCGTCTCCACAGGGAGGTGGTGAATTCAGTGCTTGCAAATACCAGTTAGGCCTTTTCCTTAAATCCAGGTAAGACAAAATTCGTGATTTTCTTAGACTACTAAAATTTAATAGAAAGACTTTTAAATGGAATTACTACGGATCTTAGAAACAAAACTTTTCTTATCAAGGGAGAAATATAATCTTATATTATGATTTCCTAGGTTTAGTATGACGGATAAGTGAATGACTTGTTGTGAAAATGCGTGGTGAGCGTGCCTTGCAACGATCTTAAAATAGATAACAGTATCTCTCGATATCGGCAATCCTTAGTTCTATATTTCCCCTCGGGTGAAATAAGAACCGCTCAAAGAACAAAGACCTAAGTTGCTAACACCAAGAGGAAGTCTCCTTCTCTCTTCAAATGCTATATCACAATTATGATATGCTATCGCGACTCCTCTCTCGATTTATGAAGCGTAGCATAAAAATGAAACATTGGCCAAACATTTCAGAAAATAAAGATCATAAATTTGATAAAGAACACTCACCAAGAATCCACAACAAAATAAACTAGAAAATATCCATCATACACAACCTAGTAATCTCATAATACAAGATTAAGGAAGAATTAGTTCATGGCGTTGGAGGAATCACTCAAAATAGTGAAATAGATCTTACAAAACATCGCGGTTCACGCTTAATCGCTGCAGGAATTTCTTCCTAGAGTCGCTTCTTCGATCCGTGCGAAGATCTCCTTCTTCTTCCTCTTGCCGGCGCTCTCCAATGGAGGTTTTCTTCCCAAGCTAACCCTAGATGATGCTCTCCCTCTTAGATCTGAAATTAATTATGAATTTTTTTTCCTCTAATCAGTTTTTGGCATTAAAAACGTCCATCCTCCCCAAGAGACACAACCTTCCATAATTAAAAATGGTGGGAATTCAAATTTTAAATTCTGAATTTCGGACAGACACATGTTGCAGTTTCAGAATTGGATGTTGTAGTTTCTGGACAGGCCGAAAATAGAAATTCTGCATCACTCTTCTTAGTTGATTTCCTTAACAAACCTTGCATAAAAACCATAGAATAAGGCTGACTTAGTATCATAATCATTAAAACAACAATTAATCAGATTTATTACCATTTATGCTCTTTTTTTATTAATTAAGAAGTAGAAATAATAGGCCAAGATAACTTCAATTGAGAAGTTATCAGTTGCACAACTTTTCAAGAGAGAATAACACATTCTGATAGAGCTCACCAATAGATGTATGACTGATAAGGATGTTTTTTACTTGGAGGAGCCAAGATGTTTCATTTCTAAGAGGCTCTGGAAGCAAATTTAGGAAAGTTTTTTTAAATTGAAGTCGTCAATTCCATTGATCGCATAAAATCTTTTTGACATCTTCTCATAATGGTCTTTTAGGTCTTTTCTTTTATACGCGCAACACCTCATGCTCAAGTATTCCTCTCTAGCTTGAGTTATATAGTGATCTCATGCTCCCGAAAATTTGTTATGGACACGCATGATCAGGGCATCCATATTTGGGCTTTGTTTGACCATTTATTGTTTGTATGCTCCAAGAGAAATCCACCATTGCCTTAGTTTACCGTGAATCTTTGACACAAATCTATCTACGACAACAGACATTATTACTCTAGGATGTAGCAACTCGGCAATGCACCAAACATGCATTTTATATATTCTGTCTCGCCATTTTGATGGTGGGATGTTGTCAAATGAAAAGTCACTTGATGGGTCATTTTGGAATTTTCCAGATTGCTCTGATCCTTGATGGGTGCTTGACCAGGGTCATGCCCTTCTTCATCTTCAATAGTAGGGTCTTCGGTAGGTGAATCCGCCATTAGAATAATGAGGGACAGGTCCTCGATATTAGAATCTTCAGAGTATTTCTCCTGTATGGGTGGTAGGTGTTTTGGAATCTGTGGTTGTATAGCTATTTGCTTTAATAAAGAGGAGATAAGATTGTCAACCATGAACTGAGAAGATGGTTGAGTTGAGGACAACTCTTATGGTGAAGATTCTTTGGATTGATATTTTTCTGATTTTTATTTTGAATACAAAGGTGTTTTGTAGCGCATTTTTAGAAGGAAAGCTGCACTATTGAAAGAATTGTGATCAAACAGGGAGAGAGTGGATAATGGTTGAGAATATGCTGGAAGTGCGGGTAAATAAGATGAGTAAGATGGAGCTTCATAATATCCTGAGGAGTGGTATTATTTTTGGGTTTGGAGATAATAAATTTGGGCTTTTAGACCTTTTAACTCAGCCTCCTTTTGGGCCAGAAGCGGTGAATTGAAAGAGATTTTACTAACCAATTTGAGTAGTTCATGATGCACAACCATTATCTCATCTTGGAATTGCATTATGACTGGTGATTGTCAAAAACCCGAGGTCGAGCCTTTTTCTTTCTGGTTTATTGGCTTGTTGCGATTGTTTTCAAACTTTGTTTTGTGGCATGACATTTTCAGACTGCCAATTTAACGTAGATTTGGCATGAGATACATGCTTTGTTGTTCCTTCAGTATTTTTGGTAGTTGGGTTTTTGAACTTTCAGGTATGAGAAGTTCTATCTTCATCGAACTCCATTGGAGAGAAATCATTTTGATAAGAGGTCGGCTGAAGCATATTAATTTCTGGACATTTAGGATAAAGGACATAATAGTCACATTTTTCAGACTGTTCTCTTAGCAATCCAACTATTGGATCTCTTTTTTCATAACATTCTTTAAGTAGTCGCTGTGTTGACTTTTGTTTGTTCTTTATCCTTCTGGGTAGATCATCTGGATCAAATTTACCTTCTTTTCATTTAACACACGAACATACGTCAAAGTATTGATGGTCATCTTCGTCTTGAAATGTATAGACAGACAATCTTGTTGGGTATACTGGAAAATATGTACCAGATTTGGAGAAGCCTCATCTTACTCAATGATATACATCAATTTGTATTTGATAGATGTTTGAGTTTCATTGTGCAGGTGTAAGGTTTGTAAGAATTTTTTTTAAGTACAAGTGTCGACACTTGTGAAAAATTGTGTCAACACCCAGAAGTTGTGTCGACACTAGAAGCAAGGCCTGTGTCGACACCCAGGCATTGTGTAGACACCTGAAGAAGAAGCTGTGTCGACACCCAGAATTGTGTCGACACCTAAGGCAGGAATTGTGTCGACACCTAAAGCAGAAGTTGTGTCGACACCTAGGAGTTATGTCGAAACCAGAAGAAAGGCATGTGTCGACACTCAGGAATTGTGTCGACACCTGAAGAAGGTTTGTGTCAACACATAGGACTTGTGTCGACACACACTCAACGCCATTTATCTACAGCTAAGTCAAGACAAGAAGCAGTTGTGTCGACACACATGACTTGTGTCGACACACACTCAACGACATCTGGATGACACTCAACGCCATCTGACAGCAACAACTATAATGAGTCTGAAGACTTGTGTCGACACACAGGACTTCTGTCGACAAACACTCAATGACAGCTGGACATACACTCAATGCCATCTATCAACATCAGTTATGTAGAGACCAGGATCAGTTGTGTCGACACACAAGACTTGTGTCGACACATACAAATAGAAGCTATGTCGAGTAGCAGAAGAATGACTATGTCAACACATGGAGTGTTGTGTCAACATCATCAAGCCTTGTGTCGACACTTAGTCTATTTGTGTCGACACATGTGAAGCAGTTTGCTGAATGGTTCATGCTGAGTTGTAAAGTCTTTAAGGAATCAGCTGTCATGACTGGTGACTCGACATCTATCATAACCAACAGGTCTGACACCTTTGTTAGAACTGTCAGAAGGTTGTTACAAATCAGATAAGCCGGTCATCATAAGAAAACTCTATATAAAGGACTGATCCTTGACAACCAGAATAGACAGATACAGAGATAAAAAAAAGTGAATCATCCAAGAAGAGAATTAAACAACAAGAAAAGGGGAGACCCTTAAGAAGGCAGATTCTGAACAGTCTGTAAGAGAAGATTCAGATCTTATTCTGAATTCAAGGAAGGAGCTGACAGGAGATCAACTTCTACATCAAGTAAAGTTCAAACTTATTTTGTTCTATCAAGAAGCTTTGAAACAGCTAAGTCAGTTTGGATCTGAAGACTCAGTTTATTCAAGAACTGATCAAGAAGCTCATACATATAGAGAGTTTTATCTGGTGATATCTTTGTATCTCTTAAATAATTAATTTCTTGTAGGATCTTTTGTAAGATCTGAGTTGTAAGCCTATAATTATAAAGGATAAGGTAGGGCTGAGTGCTTGAGGTGTAGGACTGGTAATAGTCTGAGTTGTAAGCCTAGTGATAAAGGCTGAGGTAGGGCTGAGGCCTGAGGTAGGATTCTTGGGAAGAATCTGAGGTAAGACTTGTATAAGTCTGAACTGTAGGAACCAATCTGGTTTTGAGTTGTAAGATCTGTGGATCTGAGCAAGTGTAAGGAAGTTGGGCTGAATCCAGTTCTCTACTGGATAGGCAAAGGGGGAAGTGGATGTACCCATACCTTGGGGAACCACTATAAATTTGGTGTATGCTGTGCTGTGTTTTCTATACTATGATTTGCATTTTCTGTACTAAGTAAGAACTAGTTAATTGCCTAAATTATTAAAGAAAATTAGAACCTATTCACCCACTCTAGGTGTCTAGGCTCTTGAAATAAGTCTTTCAAGTAATATCAGAGGGAGGTTGCTCAAAGATTGACCTAACAGTCTGAGTGAATCTCTAAGGTAATTAACAGATTTCAAGAATGGGTACAAATGAGAATCAAAAGGAGTTTGGATCTATGAAACTGCCTATCTGCAGGAAAGAATGTTTTGGCATATAGAAGGAAAGGGTTAGATTGTTTATGGAAGCTTCTGATCCAAGAATCTACATCACTGTATAAGAAGGACCCTTCATTCCAATGAAGGTATCAGCTCTGGATGCAAATATTAAAACCCCTAAGAACTATTCTGAAATGACAAAGGATGAGATCATCCTGGCAACACTAGACAAAAGAGCACAGAACATTATTGTAAGTGCTATAGATGATGCCATATTTGAGAATCTGATATATTGTAAAACCTCCAAGGAAATGTGGGACACCCTGATTGTCTACATGGAGGGGATATAAGAAGTTAGAGTGGACAGGAAATTTATGATAAATCAAGAATATGAGAGCTTTAGACAAGCCAAGACTGACAGCATAGCTGAATGTTACAAAAAGTTCTTCAGGATAGTTAATGAGCTGATGACATATAGAAGAATCTTCAGCACATATGAACTAAATGACAAGTTTCTCAGGTCTCTGACAAAGGACTATGACACAAAGATTTGTGCCATCAAAGAGGTGGCCAAGCTTGCTGATACACCTCCTCCCATACTGTTTGGAAAGCTGCTATCATATGAAATGCAGCTCACTTCCAGAAAGGAGGAAGAGAAGAGCAGCAGGTCTGAGTACAAGGATAAGTCAGTTTCCTTCAAGGCTGAGGAATAAGAAAGGGCAGGATAAAATCTCCTTCTCCACCCAGAAGGAGTGCTGAGGCAGAAGAATGAATTCCTAATAATACCTCATCAGACAGCCATACCTCTGATGAGGACTTTGCTGCCTTTACAAGGCAGTTTCAAAGGTTCATGAAAAAAAAGAAGTGGAGAACCAGACCATCAACATCCTTTTCCAAGGATGAGTATTACAAGAAAAAGAAGACTCCTAAGGAGGACAAGTATGCCTTAAAACCTAGTAAACAAACTAATTCTAAGATTGTTTGCTATTATTACAATAGGCCAGGACATGTCATAGCTGACTGTCCAGACAAGAAGACTGAATCTAAAGACAAGAAGAAGCATCAACTGAAGGGCAAGAAGGAGAAATCTTTTGTTGCTCAAAAATAGAAGAGTTGGACAGACTCTTCATCTTCAGGATCAGGAGAAGAAGATGATGCAAAAACATATGTTGGGCTGTTCTCAAAAGAAGAAGATTCTAGAGAACTAGAATTCCTACAAATGCTGGACTCCATAAATGGAGTGGAAGACCTTTGCTGTAGAGGGCTGATGGCTCTGTCAGAAAATGGTCAGTTCCAGGATCAGCTTGGTCCAAGCAAGGTATACAATTCTCCCTTAGAGTCTGATTATTTTACTGGATCAGAATCAGAAGCATCTGCATCAAGAGATGTGGATGGTTCTGAGTCTGAAGGGGATGTACATCAACTCATTGATGAGTATGGTGAGTTATTGCAATATTTAAAGAGAAGCAAGCTTCTTTTCAAGGAGCAGGCCAAGGAGATTGAATCTCTTAAGCAGGCAGCATTAGAATCAGCCAAGCTGATTGATTTGAAACTGAAATAGGTTACCAAACTGAAGAACATAACTGTCATTCTGATGAGCACAATCTCTTTCAAGGAAAATCATATCAAGAATCTGGAGGCAAAACTTCAGAAAGAAAAAGAGTTAGTGGCTAAATTCTCTAAGCCAAAATCAGTCTTGCCTTTAATAGAAAACTTCATTTCTCAAAAAGGTAAGACTGGTCTAGGCTTTAAGAGAAGAGTACGGGCCACCAATTCACAAGGAAAAGGTAAGGCCCCAGTTCAGCCACTAGCCTCTAAGCCCCCTATTTTCTTTAGGAAGGTGATGAAACCTACAAACAGGTATGATCATGAAATTACTCATGGTCAATGTGAGTATGGAGATCACATTGGCAAGTGTGTAATTGCTAGTAGGCCACTCTATAGGCAGGCCCATCAGGTTCAAAAGGAATTCTTGGGGTTTGCTGCTCCAGCACCTACACTTAAAAGGACTGCTGACAACAAGGTTGTAAAGTCTGTACCTAAGAGAAGGTACAACAGATTTGAGTATTGGTGTTGTGGCAAGGTAGGCCACTTTGCTATGGATTGCTGGTTTAACACAAGTGTTAAAACCAAGAATAGTTTACATATCAGAAAAGCGGTAGGTAAACATGATAATTTTCAAACTAACAAGAACCTAGGACCCAAAACTAATTTGGGTTCTAAGGATGAGTGATTCCTTATTTGATGCAGGTTAATCCAAGTGGCCATACCCCTATATGATACTTGGATAGTGGATGTTCCAGACACATGATTGGAATAAGAAGAATGTTGAGGGACTATGTACCCATAGAGAATGGACCCAAAGTAATCTTTGGTGGATCAGAAAAAGGAATCATCAAAGGATTTGGTAACATTTCTAGTGATTCAATTACCATCACTAAAGTGGCTTATGTGAAGGGTCTAAAACATAACCTGATTAGCATAAGTCAACTTAGTGATCTAGGTTATGTTATCTCTTTCCTCAAAGGGGAGTGCCAAATAAGGAGGTCAAGTGATCAAGAGATCATTTTGGCTGGCACTAGGAAAGAGAATGTATATTATCTTAACCTAGATTGTGAGTTTAACAACTCACCCATTTGCCTAGTTGTAGGAGAGAAAGCTTCACTATGTGTCAAATGGCACAAGAGGCTAGATCATCTGAACTATAAGTCTATTGGATAGCTATTTAGCATGGGATTAGTGAGGAATAGTCCTCAAGTCAAGTGCATTAAAGAGGGAGTGTGTTCAGCTTGCCAAAAAGGCAAACAGACTAAGTCCTCTTTCCATGCACTAGATACCAAAGATTCAATGAGATATTTATATCTCTTGCATATGGATTTGTTTGGTCCTATGCCAGTTCATAGTCTTGGTAGGAAAGTATACACATTAGTTATTGTGGATGATTCTTCTAGATTCACATGGGTTTTCTTCTTGAGACAGAAATCTGAAACTCCTACTGTTTTCCAGACCTTTGTTAGACAAATTCAGAATGAGTTTAACAATTCAGTGATCAAAATCAGAAGTGACCATGGAACTGAATTTCCGTCTGAATGTATGACAAAGTTCTGTGAAGAACTGGGGATCCATCGGGAGTTCTCCTCACCTAGAACACCCCAGCAAAATGGTGTTGCTGAAAGAAAGAGTAGGAATCTAATTGAGGCAAGTTGAACACTACTTAGTGACACTACTCTCCCTGAGTACTTCTGGGCAGAGGTAGTAAATACTGCATGTCATGTACTCAATAGAGCCTCCATCAATAAGAAACATAAGATGACTCCCTATCAAATTTTGAAAGGCAGAAAACCAAATATTTCCTACCTCAGAATATTTGGTAGCAAGTGTTATGTCCTAGTTAATGGTAAGCACTACCAAACTAAGTTTGCTGCCAAATCCCTAGAAGGGATATTTGTTGGGTACAATAATAATAGTAGGGCATACAGGATCTACAACTTGACTACACAAGTTATAGAAGAATCAGTCCATGTTATATTTGATGAGTCTAAATTAATTAATAGTGAATTGTCTAGTTCTTCAGTTAGTTCTACAGGTCTAACAGACAGTCTGGACAAGCTATGATGGATGAAGAAAAAGATGCATGCTGTCCAGGGGAAGAACAAGACTCACTGGATGAAGAAGATAATGAGGAGCATCAGGTTGAGGAAAATGAAGAAGGCCAAGAGAGTGACAGATTTCCTCCAGCAAGAAGACACCTAAAGGATCATCCAGCTCATCAAATCATTGGTGATGCAAGTTAAGGTGTACTAACCAGGAGTAAGAACTTGAACACAGTTTTATGTTCAAGTTTCTTATCACAGATAGAACCCAGGAAGTTTAAAGAAGCCATGCTAGACACAAACTGGATTGATGCTATGCAAGAAGAGCTGAATCAATTCAGAAGGTGTAAAGTCTGGGAACTGGTTCCTAAACCAAAGGATCACAACATTATAGGAACCAAGTGGATCTATAGAAACTAACTTGATGAGAATGGCACTATAATCAAGAACAAGGCCAGACTGGTAGCAAAAGGCTACAGACAAGAAGAAGGGATTGACTTTGATTAAACCTTTGCCCCAGTGGCAAGGCTGGAGGCGATAAGGTTGCTCTTGTCCTATGCTGCCTATTAAGGGTTCAAGGTATATCAGATGGATGTAAAGTAAGCATTTCTGAATGGTGACTTAAAAGAGAAAGTTTATGTTGAGCAACCCTCAGGTTTTGTAGATTCTTATTATCCTGATTATGTATATAGGCTTAGGAAAGCTCTATATAGTTTGAAACAAGCCCCTAGGGCTTGGTATGAAACCTTGTCTTCTTTTCTTATTGAGAATAAATTCTCTAGAGGAAAGATAGACAAAACTCTATTCTTTAGGGAATCTAAAGGCAAGATAATCCTAGTTCAGATATATGTTGATGACATTATCTTTGGATCTACTGAAACAACCTTTATAGAAAGTTTGCCAAACTAATGCAAGGGAAGTTTGAGATGAGCAGTATGAGTGAGCTGAAGTTCTTCTTGGGACTTCAAGTAAGACAGACTGATGATGGATTGTCCATATCCCAGTCTAAGTTTACTAAGGAGTTGATATGGGATGGACTCAGCCTCCACCATGAAAACTCCAATGGGAACAAGTATGTCTATAGGCAAAGATGGGGCAGGGAAACCTATTGATGAGTCTTTATATAGAGAGATAATTGGCTCCCTACTCTACTTGACTGCTAGTAGACCTGACATCATATATGCTACATGTGTCTGTGCTAGGTACCAAGCTTGCCCAAAGGAATCTCATTATACTGCAGTTAAAAGAATTTTGAGATATCTTAAGGGCACACCTAATCTAGGTCTTTGGTACCCTAAGAATAGAGATTTCTTACTAACAGGTTTCTCAGATGCAGACTTTACAGAATGCAAAGAAGACAAGAAGAGTACTACAGGAACCTGTCAATTCCTAGGTGGAAGGCTGGTGTCATGGTGCAGCAAGAAGCAGACCAGTGTAGATATATCAACAGCTGAGTCTGAATATGTAGCTGCAGGCAGTTGCTGTGCACAATTATTGTGGATAAAGCACCAACTTGAAGATTATGACATCAAGGTAAGTAGAATTCCACTATTTTGTGATTCTACAAGTGCTATTTCTATTACTAAGAATCCTGTATCACACAGTAAAACCAAGCATATAGAAATTAAGTTTCATTTCATCAGAGAACATATAGAGAAGGAAGATATTAGTCTAGAATTTGTGAACACAAATAATCAAATAGCTGATATTTTTACAAAACCTCTGGATAAAACTAAATTCAATTATTTTAAAATTGAATTAGGTATGTTGAACCTAGAATAGGTTAGCTAAAACATTCCTAAGTAGAATATGTAAGCACAATATTTCTCAGGAAATTTGTCTAAGTACCAAGTTTGTGTCAACACAAACAGACTTTGTGTCGACACACTCAGTATGTTGTGTCGACAAAGAAAAAGGATGTGTCGACACAGAAACAGTATCTGTGTCGACAGAAGTATGGGTGTCAACACAACCATGTCGAGACTTTCAGTTAGCTGATTTTTGTGTCGACACACAAAAATCAAAGTCGACACTCTGTGTCGAGACATGACCAGTCCATGTCAACACTGACATAAGGATGTCGACACATAGACGTGTCGACTAAACTTAAGTATTGTCGAGACCTAGATATTTTCTGTCGACACATATAAGTATTGCCGAGACCTAGTATTATTACTAAGGAGTGTCTTTTGAACTCCCCTTTACACCTAGACTATAAATAAGTGAAGCCAAAATTTGGTCGACTACGCTCTCAGAATTCTTGGCTCTGCACCTTGTGTCGACAAAGACCCTATCTTCTTTTCACTTCCATCTCTCTCTCACTTCCGATAATGGCGCCACATCAGGATGACAAAGTGAACAAAGGCTATGAGCTGTTTCGTGGTGGATTCACGACAGCGTCGCCAGAAATCCAGGGTGTAATTACCCTAATTTCAGAAAATTGTTTGGAATTCTTTGTCTCAGAACCGACTAAGATCTATAAGAAGGAAGTCATGGAATTTTATTCATCAGCCACTGTGGATATAGACGAGAAGAAGATCCAAGCCACAATACAAGATTTCCGAGTGAAACTTACACTGAAGACGATTAGGAAATCACTCCAAAGGTTAAGGATGACGATGACATCATTCTATCAATGACAAAAAGATGCATTAAGCTGGTGCGGGCTATACCCTAATACCAAGGTAGGATCATCCATCACCAGGAAAGGGATGAATTCACAAGGAAAGTTCTTGTCTGAAATAGTAGGCAAGGTGATGTTATGTAAAACAGGTGGACATGACAGAATTTCAGCCTCTATGTTCCATCTAATGACAAGAATAATTTTCAGGCTAAAAATAGACTGGGCATCAATAGTCTTTGACAAAATATAAGAAGGTATAAAGAAACCAAATCTGGAAAGGATTCTGAGTTTATGTTTATCTTCAGCAATACCAGATGTACTGAGCCAACTTCCAGGAACAAAAATTAATCATATGAGGAGAATGAACACCAGAATTCTGTCTAGGTGGGATAGAGTATTAACCAAGGAGGTTTCTACTCCACAAAAACAGACCAAGAAAGAAAAGAAGAAGAAGGAAGTTGTTCAGCAAGCAGAATCCTCTAGTGATTCTGAAGAGGAAGCGGTCTTCAGTTCAGATGAAGACATGCCATAAAAAGATGCTCAAGATCAAGTAGAGAGCAGTGTGTTCCCAGAGCAACAGGTAGTCACTACTCCAGGGGGAGAAAATCCTGAACCAACATCACAAGATACTATACTTTCTGAGCTACCTGCTCAAGGGGAAGGAATTGATGCAGCTACTCTAGAGAGTGAGTATGCAACTGATACAGTAATGGATATTGTATCAGACATAAATAAAGAAGCACTGGACATTGCTTAGAAGGAAGCACAAGATGTGCAGATAAAAGATACAGCTCAGAATGAGCAAGTAAGTATCTCCTTTATAGAGAAGGGCCTGGGCAACAATCTGGATGTCCAGGGAGAACCTGTTGTTTTTCAAACTAACCTTGTTCGTCTTGTACAGATGCAGCAAGAGGTAACAATGGAAGAGCTATTTCCTGATTTACCAGTTGCAAGGACTAAGGGGGACAATCACAGGTAGAAAATGAACTTCCAAGAACTGAGGGGGAGGAGCTACTAAATGACCCATCTAATAAAGAAATAGTTGATATAGAAAGATCATCACAACCCTCTGATGATGAGGAAGCCTCTATGGCTAAGAAGAGGAAAATGGTTGCAATCAAGAAAAAGAGCACAAGCTACAAAAAGGCCTTACAAACAGTCACTCAACCACCTACTCCAAGCATGGACTTCAGTTCATTACTGGTCAAACTGCAAGTGAAATTTGATGAACAAAGGTAGTCTTTAGAAAAGTATGTGGATGAGTCAAATAAAGAACTGCAGTTTCAGCTGGCTCAGGACATTAAATCAATCAGATTTGAAATCAATCTGCATAAGAAAGAGATGACAAATTGCTTCCATAAGGGAGGCAATGTTGTAGTATATTTGGCTGAGCAACAACAACTGCTGAAGACTGAGGTTGAGGACATTGCCACAAAGCAAGGGTATGTTTTAGAAAATCAATTCAGGTATAATGAAAACCTCAAAGACTCCCATGAATAAATCATCAAAAAACTGGGAAGTATTTCCACTGATTTGAAAACTGAAATATCAAAGAAAATATAAGAAGATGTAGTTGTTGTCCAAACAGCTATTGGAGCCTCTCAAAAGACCATTTCTGATTACATAACTAAGTTCAAAGCTTACTATCAAGAAGGTACAGAATATCTGGCTGATCAGATAAGGTTTCAAAAGACTGATCTGAGGGATCATATAACTAGAGAAGTCATAAAGGGGGGAGAGATTGTTAGTCAAAGCTAGCTCTGATCATGCAAAATGGATCTCTAATTCCATCAGAGCTACACTTGGCTTTACTCCTTTGTGTGATGATGACAATGTTGCTGAGTCTGGAGTACAACCTGCTAATATTGAAGGAGATCAGCCTGAAGTTGCACAGGTTATTACCCTCCTGCTGACTTTGACATGGTTCAACAAGGAGTGCAGACAATGCACAACCCTCAATAGGAGGCACCAAATGTGATCATTGAAAAAGTAGACATGTCAGAGGCTGCCAAGGAAGCTCAGAAGGAAGCATAACTATCCAAGAAAAGGTTCAGAGAATATGCTGAGTTGAAGCCAGATTTTGAGCAATGGATCCCCACTTCCAGGAATATTTTTTTGACTGTCTGGAAGGCGATAAAGGAAAAGACCTATGATAGGGGTAAATGGTATTATGAGCAAGAATGGAATAAGTATCAAGCCAAGCAAGAAGTCATTCTTTAGTACAGAAGGAGTGCAAAAGCTGGGAAGTTAACTGCTAATGCTCTGGAGCCTAGCAGGTACTTCCCCAAGCCTTTTCACTATTTTGAAAGGCAAAGGATAAATGTTGAAGAACTAAAGAAGAAGGATTTGAAAGGAAAGAAACTTGCTGATTATACAGAACCTACTATGCAGACAAAGATTAAATCTGGAAAAGGCATTGTAATCAAGGAGCCTAGTCAATCGTATGATAGATAGGCTTATGTGTAGAACAATGTAACTTTTTGCTTTTGTTCTAAGGAAAAACATATAAACCCAGAATTTTCTGATTAATACATAAAATCAGATTTACTATTAATTGTAGTTGTTTACATTGTCTATATGTTATCTTGCACTGAAATGTATGTACATCTATTTTTATGTGCTTTATGATGAGTGATGTATATCTTTGACTAAGGGTTATGACTTCTCCAAATAGGGGGAGATTGTTGGGTACACTTAAAAATATGTACCAGATTTGGAGAAGTCTCATCTTACTCAATGATATACATCAATTTGTATTTGATGGATGTTTGAGTTTCATTATGTAGGTGTAAGGTTTGCAAGAAATATTTCTAAGTACAAGTGTCGACACTTATGAAGAATTGTGTCAACACCCAGAAGTTGTGTCGACACTAGAAGCAAGGCCTGTGTCGACACCCAGGCATTATGTCGATACTTGAAGAAGAAGTTGTGTCGATACCCAGAATTGTGTTGACACCTAAGGCAGGAATTGTGTCGACACCTAAAGCTGAAGTTGTGTCGACACCCAGGAGTTATGTCGACACCAGAAGAAAGGCATGTGTTGACACTCAGGAATTGTGTCGACACCTGAAGAAGGTTTGTGTCGACACACAGGACTTGTGTTGACACACACTCAACGCCATTTGTCTACAGCTAAGTCAAGACAAGAAGCAGTTGTGTCGACACACAGGACTTGTGTCGACACACACTCAACGATATCTAGATGACACTAACCGCCATCTGATAGAAACAACTATACTGAGTATGAAGACTTATGTCGACACACAGGACTTGTCTCGACACACACTCAACGATAGTTGGACATACACTCAATGCCATCTATCAGCATCAGTTATGTCAAGACCAGGAGCAGTTGTGTCGACACACAGCAGTTGTGTCGACACATACAAACAGAAGCTATGTCGAGTAGCAGAAGAATGACTATGTCAACACATGGAGTGTTGTGTCGACATCATCAAGGCTTGTGTCGATACTTAGTCTATTTGTGTCGACACATGCGAAGTAGTTTGCTAAATGATTCATGCTGAGTTGTAAAGTCTTTAAGGAATCAGTTGTCATGATTGGTTACTCGACAGTTGTCATAACCAACAGGTTTGAAACCTTTGTCAGAACTGTCAGAAGGTTATTACAAACCGGATCAGCATGTCATCATGAGAAAACTCTATATAAAGGACTGATCCTTGACAACCAGAAGAGACAGATACAGAGATAAAAAAAAGTGAATCATCCAAGAAGAGAATTCAATAACAAGAAAAGGGGAGACCCTTAAGAAGGCTGATTCTGAACAGTCTGTAAGAGAAGATTCAGATCTTATTCTGAATTCAAGGAAGGAGCTGACAGGAGATCAACTTCTACATCAAGTAGAGTTCAACCTTATTCTGTTCTATCAAGAAGCTTTTAAATAGCTAAGTCAGGTTGGACTTGAAGACTCAGTTTATTCAAGAACTGATCAAGAAGCTCACACCTATAGAGAGTTCTATCTGGTGATATCTTTGTATCTCTTAAATAATTAATTTCTTGTAGGATCTTTTGTAAGATCTGAGTTTAAGCCTATAATTATAAAGGCTGAGGTAGGGCTGAGTGCCTGAGGTATAGGACTGGTAATAGTTTGACTTGTAAGCCTAGTGATAAAGGCTGAGGTAGGGTTGAGGCCTGAGGTAGGATTCTTGGGAAGAATCTAAGGTAAGACTTGTATAAGTCTGAGCTGTAGGAACCAATCTGGTTCTGAGTTGTAAGATCTGTGGATCTGAGTAAGTGGAAGGAAGTTGAGCTGAATCTAGTTCTCTACTAGATAGGCAAAAAGGGAAAGTGGATGTACCCATACCTTGGGGAATCACTATAAATCTGGTGTATGCTGTGCTGTGTTTTCTATACTGTGATTTGCATTTTCTGTACTAAGTAAGAACTAGTTAATTGCCTAAATTATTAAAGAAAATTAGAAGCTATTCACCCCCCCTTTAGGTGTCTAGGCTCTTAAAATAAGTTTTTCAAATCTCTCGAATCTGAAAGAAATGATGGGAGCATTAAGCTTGAATCCCTTTTCTTCAATCATGTTTAGCTCTGAGGTGACGATGGGGATTGTGCTAGAAGAGGGGTCTTCTCCGTTGAACATAATTTCTATCACACCGTCTTTCTTTCTGATAAATGAAGACTTGACAGAGTGGATCAGTTGGTTATTGCTTCGTATTTTTTCATAGTGCGTGATCCTGGATATATGGAGAAGTTTAATAAGCTCATCTTTCGAAAGTTGCTTTGGGATGCGGACGCATGAGGAGCCCGAGCGAGCATCAATTTCCAAGTAGAGTACTTCATCAATGTCTTGAGGAAGAATTAAGTTGAAGGAATGATTTTTGACCTGATAAGCCATTTGATACTGCAGCGTTGTGGCATATGTCCCCGCAACTCGTGGTGCAACAATCTGAAGTTGGACGTTAAGATTGTTATAAATATGAGAATCATCAAGCCTCAAGTTGAAGTTTGGAAATAGTGTTATAAATACAATGCCATCATTTAAGGTAGTGTGGACAGTTGCAATGAAGACATGACTGTATTGTTGAAACCTTGTGTCTAGAAGAGCTAATCGAGCTGCCACAGGGAGTCTCTTCCTTGCGTGCAAAGTGAGAGCCATTCTCACAGCTTCGAAATGTATGTGGGAATAACCGTGGGCCTTCCATTGTCCAAGCAGCGCCTCATCTAATCGTATAGGAAATATTTGTTCTACTTCTATTGCAGGAATCGGTACTTGTTCAAGCCTCGAGGCTAGGAAAAGTTCTTTTACAGCGAGTGTCTTATTGGAAGTGAGATCCTGTTGGAAGACTCGAGAAACTAGATGATATTTTTTGGTAAAGGTTTTATATGGGTTTAACAAGGGGAGGTCTATTACAGGAATTCGATTATCTTCAGTAAGGTAGTCGACTTTATAGAGCAAATCATAATTTTTTGAGGTAGAAGATGAACTATAGGAGTTTCGAGGGTAAGAAAAAGAAGAGAAACAGGTAATAGGATGTGGATTTGCCATAGATGAAGAGTCCTTATTTCTTAGGAATCTCCTTTGGTTCTTAGATGGCTTGTTATCATACTAAATAATACAATCATCGCTAATTCTTGTGATAATCTGAGCATATACCCACAACCGTACTTTTAGCAGCCACTAAGGCCATAACTCACAATTACACCAAGAATTTATCTCAGGTTCTGGCTTAAGATTTCTGATGTGGAGGATCCCTTGAAAAAGAGCAACCACAAAGCATGCTTTCTATCAACCAAATGCAAGCTAGCATGAACAAATCATACCAATACCATCATGAACAGATCTTGAACACCTCCAGATCATCAAGAGAAATAATGATAACTTTTTAAAGCTTCCATGACAACCTGACTCTGATACCAAATTTTCAGCTTACGGAGAGAGGTACAACCACACATGAGGGATACGAGATTAACATCAGAATAAGAAAATAAGAATACATGAAGATATTAGAACACTTAAAGTGTACAACCCCATATTCGCGGAATGGGGCCCCCAAGCAAGGCGTAAGACTTGCTACACATTTGTAAGATTTTAGGGGGTTTTGCACTCCTGGAGGTCAATTTACTGTTGATCTGCATGATATTCTAGTAGGGGATAAAATTTTTTGCCTAACTTGCAAGTGCTTGGTGTACTCTTCAGGGGCAAGTACGGCGGGAGGCCGACACTCACCTCGTCCAGTTCCAGGTGGCGGGTGCGGCGGGAGGCCGACACCCGACCCAGCCCCTTCTCCAAGGGGCGAGTACGGCAGGAGGCCGGTACTCGCCCCGGCCAATTACAGGGGGTGGGTGCGGCAGGAGGCCGACACCCGCCCCGACCCCTTCTCTAGGGGGAGAGTACGGCGGGAGGCCGGTACTCGCCCCGACTAGTTCTAGGGGGCATGAGACCGACACCCACCCCAACCCCTTCTCCAGGGGCGAGTATGACGGGAGGCCGGTATTCGCCCCGACCAGTTTTAGGGGGTGGGTGCGGCGGGTGGCCCCGACCCCTTCTCCAAGGGGAGAGTACGGCGGGAGGCCGGTACTCGCCCCGACCAGTTCTAGGTGGCGAGTACGGTGGGAGGCTGGCACCCGCCCTAGCTTCATTTCTAAGGGGGTGGGTGCGGCGGGAGGCCGGTACCCGCTCGGAGTCCTTGCCCGACTTGAGGGTCTCGCCCGGCTTGAGGGTCTGCTATTTTGCCCCTTGTGGGCTTCGAATAGCTGTTCAGAACAACATAGTTTTTGCTATTGGCAGACCAGCCCCGAGGTATTTCAGTAATTTTAGAGTAGCAAGATTGTACTATTGGCAGGTCATCCCCAAAAATCTATAAATAGACCCTCGAGGTGCCTTGGAGAGAGATGGGTTTTTCACCAATCTTCATCTTCTTCCTTCATCCTCCAAGGCACCTAGCTCAGCATTGACTAGAGAGGGGGTGATCTCAAAGGTCTTCCGGGTGTGTGGTGAGACCTCCACGCTAGAGCCAATAGTCATTTTCCAAATTCAGATCTCTCACCAAGGGACAGTTTGGGAGAAGTAGGTGTGAGATGCACCCTATGTCCGAACTCTAGGTGGAACCGAATCTCGATTCCAACATTTTGGTGCGGTGAGCATGGACTGTGGCTCATACAGAAGTTCTCGAGCAGGTTCCATGGCGGGAGATCATGGAGGCGGTGATGACCCCAACGAGCTCCCCAACCTAGGACCCTTTGTAGGGAGAGAGGAATTCATGGCATCCATCCAAGGCATCATGGAGATGCTGCGAAGTATTTCTCCTCGGGGTGACTGCTCAACTCCCACCCCCCAGAGTCTGGCTTCCAGGGGTCTCGACGAGCTGACTCCCAGGGGCCTCGGCGAGACAGATCCCAGGGGTCTAGGCGAGATGACCCCGAGAGGGGTAGAAGAAAGTGCACTAGGAAGAAGGCCCAAGAAGGAAAGGATGGGAGAGGGGGTCGAGCGATACCTTACAGCCCGGGAGTTGTTCCCTAGCCCGATGAGTGCTAACCTCTAAGGTGAGCAGGTCGCGTGAATGGAGCATGCGAGACCACCAAGTTGGGGGTCACCCTTCAGCGAGCTGATTGTCTCTGCTCCCGTTCCCGAGGGGTTCAGAGAGCCTGACATGACTTATTATACCGGGAAGGATGATCCCGTACATCACCTTTAGTGGTTCGAAGATACAGTCTCTATTAGGCCAATATCGGATGCGTTCAAGTGTCGGCTCTTCGTTATCACTCTCAAGGGAAGAGCGAACAACTAGTTCCACCAACCCCCACCTGTAGCACCCCCCCAACCTTTGCCCGGGTCAGGCCGGAGGGGTGCTACTGGCCTAAGACGCCCACCCAGTGCTTATAGGGGAAACGATCCACCCTGTCCAAGCACTAGATGGCCGCCTCGGTTGGCTCGAATCATAACATTCACAACCCATCAGAATATAGCGGAAGCATTAACATGAAACCATTGCAGATTTATATATATGACATATCAGAATCACAGCGGTTCTAGGGCCGAAGCCTAAGTACTTATATAAGCCCGTAGGCTATACATGTGCTACATATAATCCTCATATACTCTCTCTCTACGCTGCTCGGCGGAACTCACGTCTCTAAACTCTGGGGACGGCGGGGGTACATCTGCTCGAGTCGACCTAGCTGTTGGCGTAATCTCCTGCGATAGCGGGTCACTACGGTGCTCCACCTCCTGTGAATGGTTAATCAAATAACCGTTAGTCACAGAGCTAAGTAGAAACAAATCTCCTCCCCGGATCCACATCCTGGGGACGAGCACGCACCCACCCAACAGAAGTAAATAGCCGAAGCACGAGAGGGTTAGCACAATATTCCATATATGAACAGCTAGGAGCAAATATAAAAGAGTGCAGTATAACCGGAAAGAGCAACAATAATATAAAACAGTTATAACAATGCTCTACTAGCTCATCAGCACAACATGTTCTCATATCCTGAATTCTATCGCAGGCATTCACAGCCGCGCACATACCGCATGCCTTCACAGCCGCGCACACAAACCCTATGTCGACATAGTTTGGACCGCTTCTGTTCCAGCAAGGTAGCGAGCCCCGCGGGCCTCACCGATGTGGCTGTTGGTGACAGTGGCCAGTCCTGCCACTTCTGGGGGTGATCGTACCGAACAACCCCAGGCCCTAACGTACAACCTCGTGTACTCTTGGATGTGAGCGACATCCAGCGAATCATTTTGGCCGACCAGCGGAGGAAAACCCGACGGGGAAATAAAACGGCCGGTCACCCGTGGTACCCATCTCCCTGTCGCCTTGAGTCGTCAACCTTCCCGCACCGGTACGAACGGTCTGCGGAAGGGACTGACCCGCCACTATTCCACCGCAAGTAATTTACAAACAATCAATCAACGACAAATATAATACACACTGGGTCTACGTCGGCCTGCCCTACTAGGCTTAAACTTCGGGCGGCGGTGCTTAGCTCTACTTTCATCAAGGAGCGTGGGAGCGCATTATTTGGGGCTAGACCCGGAGGAATACCTCAACTCCGGTTATCCCCAACTATGGCTCAACCTTAATAACGACTGCTCGTCAGAGCAGGACCCGTGATTATAATAGTAAATTGCAATGAAGACAAGTGCAGTGATTATGCTGCTTATTTAAAGTGCTGGAAAGAAACGTGACCAGTACGAAACTGGAGTAGTATTGAATAAAAAGTACTTGACCAGTACGAGACTGGAGTAGAGCTAATTAAAAGTACTTGACCAGTACGAGACTGGAGTATAGCTGAATTGAAAGTACTTGACCAGTACGAGACTGGAGTAAAGCTGAATTAAAAGTACTTGACCAGTACGAGACTGGAGTATAACTGAATTGAAAGTACTTGACCAGTACGAGACTGGAGTATAACTGAAAAGAATAAAGGAATAGGACCAGTGCAAGACTAGAATAATCATAAAGAAAATGGTTAGTAGTCCAATCACTCCATCCAGGAGGCTTCGGTCTCATCTCCGTTCTCATGAGAGATTTTTCAGTTCCATCTCCATCCAGGAGGCACATTCAGTTCTATTTCAGTTTTTAATAAGACTTCATTGGGTTGCACCCATTATTAAGATCCGATTAGAATCTGGTTGCGCCTTATTAATCACGGCTCGTACTCGTACTCTCGCTCCCGAGCGTACCCAAATCACCCGAGAGGCGAGGCGCTCGACGGTTTCACGGAATCTCGGAGCACACGGAGTTCGGTCTCTTGCCTCGGCCTCTCTCGTTGATACGACAATTTTATTATTCTTTTTAGTGAGGATAGTCGCGCGCTCCAATTTTCATTTTCGAGAAAAACGAGCGTAATAATTGCTAAGCACGACCCTAGGCTCCAAATTTTAGGAAAAATATCAAAACTTATCACCATGATCCCAAATTTTGATACAACCCTTAATATAGCCTAAAAGGAGCCTAGTAATTTTTTTGTAATTTTTCAAAGTGTTTTGAGCCTTTAATTTAGCCAAACAAATTTTATTTAGGCTTTTAAAAATACCAAATTAACTCCAAAAATTCTCAAAATTTTTGTAGAGACTACCCTCATCAAGTAAAACAATTTTCATGTTGAAAAGTTTTTCATGAAGGCTCTCATTTGATCTCTTAAAAATCAAAACCTATTATAATAATATAATATTATAATATATATATATTATTATAATATAACTTATATATATATAAAATAAAATTACTGTTTATCTCCCCCCCCCCCCGCTGTACGTGACCCGCCACCCTTACGGGTGCTTCCCGCCGCCGGCAGGCCACCGGCTGGCCGTGGCTCCACCACCGGCCGACTGCCCGGTGGTGGGCGCTCCCTCCGGCGGTGGTCCGGCGGCCCGCCGCCGGCCATTGCCGGAGCTCTTTTTTTTTTTTTAGACGGGAGGGAAGGGGAGAACGGCGGCGGCGCTCCGGCCGCCGATGGCGCCATGCAACACGTTCAAAATGAAGAAGGGGGAGGGAGAAGGCTTCCACCTGTGTTTGGCGAGCTCGGGAGGGGCCGGCTTGGTCGGACATGGCTCAAGGTGGTGGAGGAGGGGGAGGAGCTCCTTGGCTTGCCTTTTTCCGGCCACCAGAGCTCCGGTAGAGGGGGGGGGGGGGGAGAAGGGGGAGAGGGTGCTCTGAGAGCTATGAGGGAAAGAGAGGGGGGTTGGGTGGCTTTTATAGGGAGGGGGAGGGGGAGCTCCCTCCCTTTGGGTGGTGTGGGACTAATCCCTCCTTAGGGAGGGATTAATCCCACCCTCCAGCTGTCCTTGGACAGCTTGAGGTATCTCATTTTCCCCCATGTGGGGAAAATGAATGAGGCCCTAAATGGGCTTGGGCCTTTTGGGAAGAGAGGGGAAAAGGGGGAGAAGAGGGGTGGGGTGGGCCTCCACCTATCCTAGGCTTCAATGCTAGTTGGGGGGCCCAAGGAGAGTGAGGAGGGCATGAGTCATCCTCTTTTGGAGAGGAGGTGGGCTCCTCATTTGGGAAAAAAATCCAAAAAGTGGATTTTTAAGAGGGTTTGACTAAGTCAACCCTAGGGTGGGTCCCCCTTGCTGGTCAAAGTCAATGTGGGTCCAAGTCATCGGGGTCGGGTCAAGGTTCGGGTATCGTGTCATAATTGGTGTGTGCACGCTTTTCGGTGAACGACTATGCTTGATTTGACCACGGGTTGACCAATTATCGTCGAAATTGATCGGGATGACTTCCGTTGACTTCGTATTGACTATACGAGTCTGACGCCACTGACCGGGGTCGAATCGGAGTTCGTTTGGCGAAAGTCTGATATTTGCGCGTCGTAGCGTGCTAAAACGGTCAAAACGCCCAGAATCATCGTTAGTCTTCGAATCGCGGCGCAACGAGTTCTGATGCGTTCGTATCAACTATACGAAGTCATAGGAATTGACATAACTCAAATTGGAGTTCTCTATGTCAATATCCAACAATCTCATTTTCGCGTCGTTCTGCGAGGAATAGCCAAATCCACTATATGACCTATAGGTTCAATTGAACGAGTTCCAATACGCTCGTATTGACTATACGAGGCCACAGGAACTGACGGAACTCAATTCGGAGTCCTCTAGCTCTATTTCCTACCTTGGGCTACCCCTCACTGGGTCATGGGTAGGGTCCGGGCCACTTTTATTGGGCCCACTAGGGTTCTGGTGGCCCAATAAAAGTCGGGATGTTACAATCCAATAAAAATAAAAGGATTTTCGTCCCCGAAAATTTGCTTGAAGTAGGGGGGAAAAGTAACATACCTGGGGAAAGAGCTCTGGGTGCTTTTCTCGGAGGAGTATTTCAGGTTCCCATGTGAACTCTTCTCGTCCGCAGTTTGACCATAACACCTTAACCATCAGAATGATTTTGTTACGTAGTGTCTTGACCTTATAATCCACTACTCTGACGGGTTCGAGCCGGACGGATCTATCTGACTGTAGCTGCACCGGTGGAGTAGGAAGGTACTGCTCTGGTTGCTGGAGGACTCGTCTCAAGGAAGAGACATGAAACACATCATGAAGGTTCCCCAACTCTGGGGGCAAGGCCAAACGATAGGCGACGGGGCCAACACGCTCTATCACCGGATAGGGGCCCAAGAAGCGGGGGTCTAACTTTTTCTGCTTCCTCCACCGGGAGACACCATGCATGAGCTTTATTTTCAAGAACACCATTTCCCCCACGCTAAACTCCACCGGTCGGTGACGCACATCATAGTACTTAGCCTGCCGGCTCTGCGCTTCCCGCATCCGCTCCTGTATCAGCCGTATCGCTGCCGTAGTATCATCGATGTAAGCCACTCCCAAGGCTTCCGGGTCCTCTTCCTGAGCCCAAGTCAGCGGGGTTCGGCAACGTCTTCCATACAATGCCTCGTATGGAGCCATCTTAATACTAGCCTGGTAGCTGTTATTGTAAGAAAATTCGACCAACGGCAACAGCTGCTCCCATGGCTCATTGTGCTCTACTATGCACAATCGAAGTAGATCCTCCATTGTCCGGTTCGTCCTCTCCGTCTGTCCGTCTGTCTGCGGGTGGAAGGCAGTGCTGAAGGCCAACTTGGTTCCCAAATACGCCTGCACCCACCTCCACTCCTTAGATGTGAAACGCCCGTCACGATCTGACACGATGGACTTTGGTACTCCGTGGAATCGTACCACTTGCTCTAGGAACATCCTGGCCAGGATATCTACTCCGTCGCCCTGTCAGTTTGGAATGAACCGCGCTACCTTGGTGAGTCGATCTACGACCACCCATATTGAGTCATTCCCAGCGCGGGATCGAGGTAGGCCGTGGACGAAGTCCATGGAGATGTCTTCGAACTTCCACTCTGGTATCGGCAGGGGCTGTAATAGGCCTCCTGGGCTGTGACATTCGGCCTTAACCTTCTGACAGGTCTAACACCGGGCTACGAAGTCGGTGACATCTCTTTTCATTCCAGGCCTGTAAATGGTCCTGCGCAAGTCTACGTACATCTTAACTACGCCAGGGTGAATCGAGTACCTAGACTGATGGGCCTCTTGCAAAATTTCTTCACGAATCCCTCCGGTAGCGGGAACAAATATGCGATGCTTGAATTGCAGAATCCCATCATGCAGTTTATAGTCCTCCTGTGTCCCTCCTTGCAGAGATCGGACGATCGGCATTACTTCTGGATCGATCTTCTGGGCTTCTCGTATCCGGTCCCGGATGTCGCATTGGATTTCCATCCAATACAGCTGCGAGTAGTACTCTTCCGGATCTCTTCGAGCAACCAGGGTAATCTCCATGTCTATCAGAGACTGGAAAAGTTCTTTAGGGATCTTCTCCATCCAACTCCCGGCTATTGCAGGCTAGCGGCTCAAGGCATCAACGACTCTGTTAGCCTTCCCGGGGTGATATTGGAGAGCGAAGTCGTAATCGCATAAGAATTCCAGCCATCAGCGCTGCCGGAGGTTCAGCTCTTTCTGCGTGAAGATATACTTGAGGCTCTTGTGGTCGGAGAAGATCTCACATCTTACCCCGTACAAGTAATGCCTCCAAATTTTGAGGGCGAAGACGACGACGCCCAACTCTAAATTGTGTGCTGCGTAATTCAATTCGTGCGGCTTTAGTTGCCGAGATGCATAGGCCACTACCTTACCATACTGCATTAGAACAGCTGCCAATCCCTTCAGGGAGGCATCAGTGTAGATCTGGAATCCCTCGGTCCCTGTGGGGATCACAAGGATTGGCGCGGAAGTCAGCCGCTTCTTCAGCTCGACAAACGCAGCCTCGCACTCCGGCGTCCATCGGAATATGACGTCCTTTTTGGTGAGAGCAGTTAGGGGTAGGGCAATCTTGGAAAAACCCTCGACAAACTTCCTGTAGTATCCGGCAAGACCGAGGAAACTCCGGATATCCGCAGCCGTCCTAAGTGGCGGCCAATTTTGTACCGCCTGGACCTTGGCTTGGTCTACTGCCACTCCTTCCCTGTTTATCGTGTGGCCCAAGAATCCAATTTCTTCTAGCCAGAATTCGCATTTACTGAATTTGGCGAAGAGAGAGTGTTCCCGGAGCTTTAATAGCACCATCTGAAGGTGCCGGGTATGGTCCGTCTTGGTCTTTGAGTAGATTAGGATGTCATCTATGAAGACGATGACAAAGTGATCCAAGAAAGGTTCGAAGACTCTATTCATCAGGGCCATGAAGGCGGAAGGCGCGTTGGTGAGCCCGAAGGGCATTACTAGGAATTCATAAAGACCATAACGAGAGCTGAAGGCAGTCTTGGGAATGTCTTCCTCTCGGACTCGGAGCTGGTAATAGCCGGATCTCAGGTCCATCTTGGAAAACACGGACGCACCTTGCAACTGATCGAACAGTTCGTCGATCCTAGGGAGGGGGTAGGTATTGCGTACAGTCAGCTTATTCAGCTCCCTGTAGTCGATGCACAGTCGCAAAGTCCCATTTTTCTTTTTGACGAAAAGTACCGGGGCTCCCTAGGGCGAGGAACTAGGGCGGACGAATCCAGCATCTATTAGTTCCTGTAGCTGGATCTTTAGTTCAGTCAGCTCCCTTGGGGCCATCCGGTAGGGGGCTCGAGATACTGGTCGTGCTCCGGTCACGAGCTCGATCTGAAAGTCGACCTCTCGCTGTGGTGGCAATCCCGGGAGGGACTCAGGGAAAACATCCGGAAAGTCGCGGACTACCGGTACCTTGGCGAGAACCTGAGATTTGTCTTCCATCTCGAAGTAGATAAGGTATACTTCATCCTTCTATCGGACGGATTTCACCATCTGCGTAGAAGTCAGGATAATACGCGAGACAGAGGGCACACCTGTCAACGTGACGGTCTGGCCATTCGGGTTCCGTAGCCGGACTTCTCGCGCGGAACAGTTTATCTGAGCTTGGTGCTCGGCTAGCCAGTCCATTCCCAAAATTATGTCGAATCCAGTTATGGCTAGGATGGTTGCGTAGATTTCGAACTCCACTTCTCCCAACACAGCCTGGAACGAGCACTTTTCGGTAGAAGTCATATCCGACCCATCCGGTAAACGGATTCGTATAGACAGTCCGGTCGAACGAACAACATTTCCTTTTGTTGCGATGAATTCGTGGGAGACGAAAGAATGAGTTGCTTCCGTGTTGAAGAGGGTTTTGGCAGGAAGTACTTCTACCAACAAGATTCCTGACGACAAGGGAAAATATATATATATATATATATATATATATATCAACTATCTAATATAGAGAATATAAGTACACATAAGTAATATACAACATCAGTAGTCAGATCTGATATCTCTCTATCGCCTAAGATATATACCTATGACTACTTCAGGGGCTGGTCCATGCTGCAGGTCTAGTGCATAGGCCTCCTGGGGCGCTGCTCGGCCCTGCTGGCCTCTCCTGCCAGCTCTGCCTCTGCGACCTCTCTGACCATGCCCTCGTGCCGGCTGTCTACCCTGAACAGCTCCCAATCCGGGTCTCCCCGTCGCCTGAGGGCAAAAGGCCCTCATATGTCCTGGCTGATGACATAAGAAGCAGTTCCCTGCGAAGGGAACATCTCGTCGGGCCACTAGTGGGGGCTGCGGTGCTGGAGCTGGTCTGAAGTCTGGCTGTGCAGCTGGGGGTGCTGGGGGTGCTGGTGGGTGCCTATAAGGCTGCCTGCGGCGTCGCTGCCTGCGCTCTCTATCCTGTCTATGGGGGGCGACTCCTCCATATCGTCTCTGGTCTCGAGGGAGCTCTTCCTGACCTCTGCGCCGCTGAGCCACTGTCTGCTGGTCCAACTCTAAGGCTGCCGCATGGGTAGCTATGGTGTGGAAGGTGGCCTGAGAGAGCATAATCAGGGCCTGCCTCAGGTCGTCTCGTAGTCCTCTATAGAACCGAGAAGCTCTATCCCTGTCGGAGGCGGCCAGGTTCCCGACGAAGCGTGCCAGGTGTATGAACTCTCTCTCATACTCTGCCACAGTGCGGTTGCCCTGTCGGATGAGCAGGAACCTCTCTTGTAGCGCGGCTCGGTCTGTATCTGTGATAAAGAACTCTAGTAAAGCTATGGAGAACTCTCCCCAAAGGATCGTGCTCATCGGCCGAACTCGAAAGGTAGAGCGACTAGCCGCTCTCCACCAATCCCTCGCATATCCCTCCAAGAGGGTCACCACCAAAGAAACTGCTGCCACAGCTGGGCACATCATCCCTACTAACAGCTCCTCCACTCGCTCCACCCACTCCTCAACCTGAATAGCCGTCTCTGTACCCCTGAACGGGGGAGTCCTGAGTCCTTGAAAAGTCGTCAGCAGATCGTTGGGTGCGGTCATCTCTCGCGGTGGCTGTGCTAGGGCATCCCGGAACGTCGCTAGTATAGCCGTCAGCGTCTGCCCCATATCCGTCTCGGCAAACGATATAGCCGCGGGGGCGACCGGGTCTGGTGGTGGGGTAGCTGGAACATATCCCCTAGACGAGGATCCCCCGTTACTGTCCTCCGGTATCTGGAGAAGTAACAGGAAAGAGTGTCAGTATTTTGCAAAAGTAGTGGCAATTTGCAAAAACGACAGACAAAGCGGAAACAACAGTGTATGGGCATACTATCGTACAGTCTAGAATCCCTAAGCCTCTACACTAGGGTCCACCAGGCTTCCGCTGCACGGTTCGTCCCGAACCTAAAACGAAGCGAGGGACGAAGGGATCCTGAGACTGCTCCACAAGGAAGAATCGTGATCGCTCTGATCCATTTGTAGCACCCCCCCAACCTTTGCCCGGGTCGGGCCGGAGGGGTGCTACTGGCCCAAGACGCCCACCCAGTGCTTATAGGGGAAACGATCCACCCTGTCCAAGCACTAGATGGCCGCCTCGGTTGGCTCGAATCATAACATTCACAACCCATCAGAATATAGCGGAAGCATTAACAGGAAACCATTGCAGATTTATATATATGACATATCAGAATCACAGCGGTTCTAGGGCCGAAGCCTAAGTACTTATATAAGCCCATAGGCTATACATGTGCTACATATAATCCTCATATACTCTCTCTCTATGCTGCTCGGCGGAACTCACGTCTCTAAACTCTGGGGACGGCGGGGGTACATCTGCTCGAGTCGACCTAGCTGCTGGCGTAATCTCTTGCGGCAGCGGGTCACTACGGTGCTCCACCTCCTGTGAATGGTTAATCAAATAACCGTTAGTCACAGAGCTAAGTAGAAACAAATCTCCTCCCCGGATCCACATCCTGGGGACGAGCACGCACCCACCCAACAGAAGTAAATAGCCGAAGCACGAGAGGGTTAGCACAATATTCCATATATGAACAGCTAGGAGCAAATATAAAAGAGTGCAGTATAACCGGAAAGAGCAGCAATAGTATAAAACAGTTATAACAATGCTCTACTAGCTCATCAGCACAACATGTTCTCATATCCTGAATTCTATCGCAGGCATTCACAGCCGCGCACATACCGCATGCCTTCACAGTCGCGCACACAAACCCTATGTCGACATAGTTTGGACCGCTTCTGTTCCAGCAAGGTAGCGAGCCCCGCGGGCCTCACCGATGTGGCCGTCGGTGACAGTGGCCAGTCCTGCCACTTCTGGGGGTGATCGTACCGCACAACCCCAGGCCCTAACGTACAACCTCGTGTACTCTTGGATGTGAGCGACATCCAGCGAATCATTTTGGCCGACCAGCGGAGGAAAACCCGATGGGGAAATAAAACGGCTGGTCACCCGTGGTACCCATCTCCCTGTCGCCTTGAGTCGTCAACCTTCCCACACCGGTACAGACGGTCTGCGGAAGGGACTGACCCGCCACTATTCCACCGCAAGCAATTTACAAACAATCAATCAACGACAAACATAATACACACTGGGTCTACGTCGGCCTGCCCTACTAGGCTTAAACTTCGGGCGGCGGCGCTTAGCTCTACTTTCATCAAGGAGCGTGGGAGCGCATTATTTGGGGCTAGACCCGGAGGAATACCTCAACTCCGGTTATCCCCAACTATGGCTCAACCTTAATAACGACTGCTCGTCAGAGCAGGACCCGTGATTATAATAGTAAATTGCAATGAAGATAAGTGCGGTGATTATGCTGCTTATTTAAAGTGCTGGAAAGAAACATGACCAGTACGAAACTGGAGTAGTACTGAATAAAAAGTACTTGACCAGTACGAGACTGGAGTAGAGCTAATTAAAAGTACTTGACCAGTACGAGACTGGAGTAGAGCTAATTAAAAGTACTTGACCAGTACGAGACTCGAGTAGAGCTGAATTGAAAGTACTTGACCAGTACGAGACTGGAGTAAAGCTGAATTAAAAGTACTTGACCAGTACGAGACTGGAGTATAACTGAATTGAAAGTACTTGACCAGTACGAGACTGGAGTATAACTGAAAAGAATAAAGGAACAGGACCAGTGCAAGACAGGAATAATCATAAAGAAAATGGTTAGTAGTCCAATCACTCCATCCAGGAGGCTTCGGTCTCATCTCCGTTCTCATGAGAGATTTTTCAGTTCCATCTCCATCCAGGAGGCACATTCAGTTCTATTTCAGTTTTTAATAAGAATTCATTGGGTTGCACCCATTATTAAGATCCGATTAGAATCTGGTTGCGCCTTATTAATCACGGCTTAATCAGATCAGGGGCTTATCAGTAGTTGCACCCTCATTAGTTATCTGGAATAATTCGCATAGCACTACTCGTACTCTCGCTCCCGAGCGTACCCAAATCACCCGAGAGGCGAGGCGCTCGACGGTTTCACGGAATCTCGGAGCACACGGAGTTCGGTCTCTTTCCTCGGCCTCTCTCGTTGATACGACAATTTTATTATTCTTTTTAGTGAGGATAGTCGCGCGCTCCAATTTTCATTTTCGAGAAAAACGAGCATAATAATTGCTAAGCACGACCCTAGGCTCCAAATTTTAGGAAAAATATCAAAACTTATCACCATGACCCCAAATTTTGATACAACCCTTAATATAGCCTAAAAGGAGCCTAGTAATTTTTTTGTAATTTTTCAAAGTGTTTTGGGCCTTTAATTTAGCCAAACAAATTTTATTTAGGCTTTTAAAAATACCAAATTAACTCCAAAAATTCTCAAAATTTTTGTAGAGACTACCCTCATCAAGTAAAACAATTTTCATGTTGAAAAGTTTTTCATGAAGGCTCTCATTTGATCTCTTAAAAATCAAAACCTATTATAATAATATAATATTATAATATATATATATTATTATAATATAACTTATATATATATAAAATAAAATTACTGTTTATCTCCCCCCCGTTGTACGTGACCCGCCACCCTTACGGGTGCTTCCCGCCGCCGGCAGGCCACCGGCCGGCCGTGGCTCCACCGCCGGCCGACTGCCCGGTGGTGGGCGCTCCCTCCGGCGGTGGTTCGGCGGCCCGCCGCCGCCGGCCATCGCCGGAGCTCTTTTTTTTATTTTTATTTTAGACGGGAGGGAAGGGGAGAACGGCGGCGGCGCTCCGGCCGTCGATGGCGCCATGCAACACGTTCAAAATGAAGAAGGGGGAGGGAGAAGGCTTCCACCTGTGTTTAGCGAGCTCGGGAGGGGCCGGCTTGGTCGGACATGGCTCAAGGTGGTGGAGGAGGGGGAGGAGCTCCTTGGCTTGCCTTTTTCCGGCCACCAGAGCTCCGGCAGAGGGGGCGGGGGGGAGAAGGGGGAGAGGGTGCTCTGAGAGCTGTGAGGGAAAGAGAGGGGGGTTGGGTGGCTTTTATAGGGAGGGGGAGGGGGAGCTCCCTCCCTTTGGGTGGTGTGGGACTAATCCCTCCTTAGGGAGGGATTAATCCCACCCTCCAGCTGTCCTTGGACAGCTGGAGGTATCTCATTTTCCCCCATGTGGGGAAAATGAATGAGGCCCTAAATGGGCTTGGGCCTTTTGGGAAGAGAGGGGAAAAGGGGGAGAAGAGGGGTGGGGTGGGCCTCCACCTATCCTAGGCTTCAATGCTGGTTGGGGGGCCCAAGGAGAGTGAGGAGGGCATGAGTCATCCTCTTTTGGAGAGGAGGTGGGCTCCTCATTTTGGAAAAAAATCCAAAAAGTGGATTTTTAAGAAGGTTTGACTAAGTCAACCCTAGGGTGGGTCCCCCTTGCTGGTCAAAGTCAATGTGGGTCCAAGTCATCGGGGTCGGGTCAAGGTTCGGGTGTCATGTCATAATTGGTGTGTGCACGCTTTTCGGTGAACGACTATGCTTGATTTGACCACGGGTTGACCAATTATCGTCGAAATTGATCTGGATTACTTCCGTTGACTTCGTATTGACTATATGAGTCCGACGCCACTGACCGGGGTCGAATCGGAGTTCGTTTGGCGAAAGTCCAATATTTGTGCGTCGTAGCGTGCTAAAACGGTCAAAACGCCCAGAATCATCGTTAGTCTTCGAATCGCAGCGCAACGAGTTCCGATGCGTTCGTATCAACTATACGAAGTCATAGGAATTGACAGAACTCAAATTGGAGTTCTCTATGTCAATATCCAACAATCTCATTTTCGCGTCGTTCTGCGAGGAATAGCCAAATCCACTATATGACCTATAGGTTCAATTGAACGAGTTCCGATGCGCTCGTATTGACTATACGAGGCCACAGGAACTGACGGAACTCAATTCGGAGTCCTCTAGCTCTATTTCCTACCTTGGGCTACCCCTCACTGGGTCATGGGTAGGGTCCGGGCCACTTTTATTGGGCCCACTAGGGTTCTGGTGGCCCAATAAAAGTCGGGATGTTACACCACCGACTTAGTCCATTACTTTGAGGACCTGCGTCAGGTTTTGCTGTCAAGATTCTCGACATCCAGTAAGCGGAGAGGAAGAAGAAATCACTCGGGCAGGAGAAGAGAAGGTAGGTGAGAGTTACCTTACTATGACCTCCCTCTGGAGGAGGGTCAAACAACAGCCACCGATCTAGAATTCTTGGAGGTGAGGAGAGTAAAAGGCCCAGCTCAACAACAAAAGTAGGTACGAGTTGAGGATGCCCCACCTGATGCAGGGAAGGAGAAGGCGGACAATCGTGTATCCTAGAGACTTGTTTGGGTAAGCCCCTTTTGTAACGTACTTTATCCTTGACTGATTAAAGTAGGATGCACTCCATTAGAAAGACTTCATTTAAGTAAACGTACTATGAGATTACGATATTTTTGGAAAGTTAGCCTAAAGATGGTTCCGCTGACCAGGCTCTCACTAGACGGCAGGGCAGGTAGACCTCTTGGAGGTGACTTAGACATGTTGGCCTCAAGATGGTTCTGCTGACCGGGCTCTCACTAGCCGGCAGGGTAGGTAGACCTCTTGGAGATGACTTAGACATATTAACATCAAAATGGTTCCGCTGACCGGGCTCTCACTAGCCGACAGGGCAGGTAGACCTCTTGAAGGTGACTTGGATATGTTAGCCTCAAGATGGTTCCACTGATCGGGATCTCACAAGCCGGCAGGGCAGGTAGAACTCTTGGAGGTGACTTGGACATGTTAGCCTCAAGATGGTTTCACTGACCGGACTCTCACTAGCCGGCAGGGAAGGTAGACCTCTTGGAGGTGACTTAGATATGTTAACCTCAAGATGGTTCCGCTGACCGGGCTCTCACTAGCCGGCAGGGCAGGTAGACCTCTTGGAGGTCACTTGGACATGTTAGCCTTAAGATAGTTTCGCTGACCGGGCTCTCACTAGCCGGCAGGGCAGGACCTCTTGGTGAAGGCTTTAATATGTTGACCCCGAGAGGATCTCCTCACCCAGGCTCTCACTAGCTAGATGGGTCGAATGTGCCTCGCTGGAGAGTAAGTTCCAACCCCGAGAGGATCTCCTTATCCAGGCTCTCACTATCTGGATGGGTCGAATGTGCCTCGCTGGAGAGAAGGTTCCAACCCCCGAGAGGATCTCCTATCCCAGGCTCTCACTAGCTGGATGAGTCAAATGTGCCTCGGTGGTGAGAAGGAATCAAACCCTGAGAAGATCTCTTCACCCAGGCTCTCACTAACTGGATGGGTCAAATGTGCCTCGGTGGAGAGAAGGAATCAAACCCCGAGAGGATCTCCTCACCCAGACTCTCACTAGCTGGATTGGTCAAATGTGCCTCGGTGGAGAGAAGGTTCCAATCCCCCGAGAGGATCTCCTCACCCAGGCTCTCACTAGCTAGATTGGTCGAATGTACCTCGGTGGAGGGAAGGTTCCAACCCCCGAGAGGATCTCCTCACCTAGGCTCTCACTAGCTGGATGGGTCGAATATGCCTCGGTGGAGAGAAAGTTCCACCCCCGAGAGGATCTCCTCACCCAGGCTCTCACTAGCTGGATGGGTCGAATGTGCCTCGATGGAGAGAAAGTTCCACCCCCGAGAAGATCTCCTCATCCATGCTCTCACTAGCTGGATGGGTCGAATGTGCCTCGGTGGAGAGAAAGTTCCAACCCCGAGAGGATATCCTCACCTAGGCTCTCACTAGCTAGATGGGTCGAATGTGCCTCTGTGGAGAAAAATTTCCTACCCGGAGGGGATCTCGCCACCCAGGATCGTGTTAGCTAGCACGGTAGGTTGACCCCTCGGAGAGGCCAAGTATTTTTGGCTCCAAGAGCGCTACACTCATCGAATACGTTGGGTTGGATGTTTCTTTCCGAGCGTGGAACTCACTTGAAAAGAGCGGAAATTGTGTACAACCCCTTATTCGCAGAATGGGGCCCCTAAGCTAGGCGTAAGACTTGCTACATATTTGTAAGCTTTTAGGTAGTGCTGCACTCCTGGAGGCCAATTTACTGTTGATCTGCATGATATTCTAGTAGGGGATAAAATTTTTTGCCTAGCTTGCTAGTGCTTGGTGTACTCTCTAGGGAGCGAGTATGGCGGGAGGCCGGTACTCGCCCCGACCAGTTCCAGGAGGCGTGTGCGGCGAGAGGCCGGTACCCGCTCCAGCCCCTTCTCTAGGGGGCGAGTACGGCGGGAGGTCGGTACTCGCCCTGGCCAGTTCTAGGGGGCGGGTGCGGCGGGAGGCCAGCACCAGCCCCGACCCCTTATCTAGGGGGCGAGTACGATGGGAGGCAGGTACTCGCCCCGACCAGTTCTAGGTGGCGGGTGCGGCAGTAGGCTGGCACCCGCCCCGACCCCTTCTCTAGGGGACGAGTACGACGGGAGGCCAGTACTCGCTTGGACCAGTTCCAGGGGGAGGGTGCGACGAGAGGACGGCACCCGCCCCAGCCCCTTCTCCAGGGGGCGAGTACGACGGGAGGCCGGTACTCGCCCCGACCAGTTCTAGGGGGCGGGTGAGGCGGGAGGCTGACACTCGCTCGGAGTCCTCGCCCAGCTTGAGGGTCTCGCCCGGCTTGAGGGTCTCCTATTTTGCCCATGGTGGGCTGCGAATAGCTATTCAGAACAGCGAAGTTTGGCTGTTGGCAGACCAGCTCCAGGTTATTTCAGTAATTTTAGAGCAGCAACATTGCACTATTGGCAGACCATTCACAAAAATTTATAAATAGACCCTCGGGGTGCCTTGGAGAGAGATGGGTTTTTCACCAATCTTCATTTTCTTCCTTCATCCTCCAAGGCACCTAACTCAGCATTGACTAGGGAGGAGGAGATCTCAAAGGTCTTCCGGGTGTGAGGTGGGACCTCCATGCTAGAGCTGAGGGTCATTTTCTAAATTTAGATCTCTCACCAAGGAACGGCTTGGGAGAAGTAGGTGTGAGCTGCACCCTAGGTCCGTACTATAGGTGGAATCGAATTTCAGTTCCAACACAAAGAATACTTCAAACTTTTTTGTTTAGAAATATTGGTTTAGACTGAGATGCTTCAGCCCATTACACTGGACCCTTATTTATAGTTGTCACTCAAGAGGATAACTTGCATCACACACTATCTTATCTTATAAGATAAAATTCTTTTCTTACAATACATGTTATTCTTTTATTGATTTTTTTTGACTAGACAGAATAACTTTATATCACATCATACACTTTATATCATATCATATACTTTATATCACATCATACACTTTATATTACATCTTATCTTAAGCGATAAGATTCTTTCTTAACTTCTACGCCACACCATAATAACTTTTATTCTTTCCATCTATATTTCTAAAAAAAATATCACACCTTTCAATTTATAGTCATTACTAGGGTAAATTGAATATCATAAAATAATTTGATTGATTTTATAATTTTTCATCTAAATTTCCAACAAAATGTGCCTTTTTGTAAGGTGGATAAATTTGGAGGGGAGATAAATATAATTTGGAGGGGAGATAAATATAATTTTGAAAGATAGAGCAATGCAACTTGTAATTACGCAAACTCCCAGGGAGGTCCCCGTAATTAACCATACATATTGTTTTAAATTTAGCTTAAGATGATTTTTCATTTTTTTATTGTTATACCATCATGTGGAGGGAAATTTTTTTGGTCCGCCGAGCGGACCTTCCTTAAGGTCCGCTCGACCAATAAAAAGATGGGAGAAGGTGGGGCCACTGTGCACAATTTTACTGTGCATTGCGGACCCCATAAAATTACAAGGCTATCCTCCTTCTCATTGGCGGGGACCTAAAGGAAGGTCCACTGCCCGGACCCAATTTTTACCCTGTGCGTCGGAGGCCAGACAAGCAGGGACGGAGAAATCCCTATTTTAAGGGTTGTGTTATATATGGGCCAACTATGGTTATATATACAAATCGATTTTTAACAAAATTTAGACCATCATAGGTGCGAACCAAAAAAAAACCAAAAAAATTTTATTTTCATTTCATTCGGACGATTCTCGATACCTCCTTCCAGTCGTTCGAAATCGAAAATTCTCGACCTCTTTCTCGTGTGAAGCATTGCCTCCCCTCCGTCACTCCACACCGGCGGAAAACGGAGCTGTTTTTCATTCATTCGGCCAAGTTGAATGATCTGATATCCATTCCGCTTCCTTCTTGACTGTTGCACTGTTAGCCTGGTTGCCCACGAGGGTAGGCAACTATAAGCTCAACTCTATTGAATTTGTTGAAGTGTAAGTGGATGGTCTGAGGAAGGCAGATCGCACAGACCGTTGTTGGTTAGCGTTGTTAGGAGTTGGCAAATAGCCAGGTTCTCGCTGGTATTTCTTTCTCTACGGTCTATATCAACAAGAAACCTGGAGTTGTAACTGTGCGGTTAGAGGAAGATAACTGCGGCTTGCAATCTAGATTATGAGATCGCAAAGTTCGGTGAGGAGGAGGGTTCCGGTTTGTGTGGTAGCTCGCGGTAGGCGCGGATAATGGTGGTTTACCACAAAGTTTGTGGTGGCTGTTTGTGCGGTCTGGAGCAAAAGCCCGATGTTTTGTAAACTTGGTCACGATGATGTGTCAAGTTCATGTTGTTGCCAAGTTCGCGAGACTACATGGATTGCGCGTTTTGGTTCTAGTATCCGCGCTTATGTGTGGATAGGTGTTGCAAGCTGCATTTGACGGGTGGTTACCCCATCGCTTATGGGTGGTGACCGTACCCTCTGGTCGCCTATAAATAGGGATCCCTGACTCGTCATACATAACTATAACAGTGAGACCTCAACTCGCGTTTTGAACCTGCGGTTAGACTTTCTTAACCACGCGACTAAGTGAAGGTTGAATTGTGATGTGCAGGTTGTGCAGCTAGCACCAGGTAGCTAGGCAACTAGTTGGAAAGCTCAGAGTGGAATATTTTGTGGATAGCAGTTTGTGGTATACATTAGGTCGTGATTAGTGCGGCCAACCATTTTCTTCCTCGGGGTTGCAGTTTTTTCAATAAGCAGTTCGCCCGGTACATCAGCGGGTAGGCTATTTCCCAGTTCAGCATCTTCTATTCACGGTTAGCTTCAATGGTCAGGCGATTAGGAAGCAGCAGAAAGAGTTGTTTCTCGACATCTAATAAGCATGCAGTCCGTACGGCTTGATACACGGTCTGGCAGTTCGGCGGATCAGCGGTTTGGGCTGTTAGCGGCGACTTGGCAGTCTCGGCGGACTGCTTTGACGGTTAACAACTTGGGAATTTACCAGCATCAGTCCGTCAGTTTTACTCTTGTTTGTATTTTTTCTTCCATGGTTCCATCAATTATATTGCAAAATTATGTCCCGCAATGTATGCCTCGAGTTGTAAAGAAGATAGTTGATTCTATTACAACTCTTGTTCTTCTATTGCTTTTGGTTTCTTGATTTGGAGTGGTTGAGTGTTCCTGCGACCTTTCTCAGCTTCTTAGAAATTTTTACTTGATATCAAATGAGTGTTGAGGAGTTAGCAGTTGATCAACCTCAAAGGTGTGATATTCCTTTTGAAGTTAAGTGAACTAGGGTTAAAGTAATGGAAGTCGGTTATGCAAGAGATCTGAGAATTGAGCTCCTGATGTCGACCAACTTTAAAAAGTGGAGATCGTGCATGAAGAGCTATATTTTGCGTGATGACCTTTGGGAGGTCTTCGGTGGAGACGACAGACAAGAGGTAGTTGATGAGGGAGTGAATGTTGAAGTGGTGAGAGCTTGGGGAGAATGAATGTGAAGACAGAGTTCACTCTGAAGTGGGCAATCTCACCAGATCTTTTTGACTACATCATCGGAAAGCGGTCGACTACTGAGATTTGGATGGGATTAGATGGGTTGTTCAATAAGAAGAATGTAGCTCGACCATTATTCTTGGAAAATGAGTTGGCAAAAATAACTTAGGGGGAGCTGTCCATATCATTCTTCTTTCTAAAGATAAAGAACCTTTGCATTGAAATTTCAGCATTGGACCCGGAAGAGTCTATCTCAGAGTCAAAACTGAAAAGGCACATTATCCGCGGCTTGCGGAAGGAATATGTTTTCTTCGTTACTTCTGTGTAAGGCTAGGCCAATTAGCCATCTTTGCTCAGCTAGATTACTTACTGGCTTCGCAGGAGAGCTTGCTGAGGCAAATGACTTGAGTCTCTATCTAAGGAGGAGAGAGTAAGGTTCTTTAATCATGGAAAAGAAGAGATGGTACAGAAAAAAGAAGTCACTTGTCAGAGATAGTACCTCGACTTCATCACAGCCGGAGAGGAGCATGACTCCTAAGCAAGATGGAGGGAGTAAGGGAGGACCATGATGTTATATGTACAATAATCTTGGTCACATCATGAAGGACTGCAGAGTAAATCTTCAATCGGGGCACGTTGTAGGAAAAGGAGAAGTTGAATCTAAGGCTGAAGAAGGTGGATATGGGACTGCTTTCATGATGGGCACGTGAGTTCATGCATTGACCTCCATCAACTACCAGGAGCACTGGATGCTGACTCGAGGTGTGGAAATCATCTCATTAGGGAAAAGTCAATGTTCTCTTCTCTGCAAGCGTATAAAGATAGTAATGTTATTATTACAGCTGGTGATACTATACATGCAGTAGAGAAAGAGGGTATGGTCTCATTAGACAGTGATAAGGATCCACTCACATTAAGAAGTGTGTATCATGTGCCTGAAATGAAGAAGAACCTCTTCTCGGTGACCAATGTGGTGAATACTGGGTATCATGTTCTGTTTGACCCAACAAAAGTGAAGTTTCTCTGAAATGTGTTAGCAGTGAAGGCTGATATCACTCATGTCTGGAGGAGAGTAAGAGACTTGTTCGTGTTGTCGAAAAGTTTCTATGTTGAGAAGATGAGGGCAAACGAAAACGCTACTATCTAGCATGAGAGGTTGTGACATATTGGAATGGATAAATTGAAGGCTATGGTGGAAAGAGACCTGGTGCATGACCTGCCTAGTCTTTCATCCTTTGGTGATGGTCATGTCTGCGTGGGATGTCAGTATGGAAAGGCTCATCACCTACCATTTGACAAGTCACAGACCAGATACAAGGCACCGTTGGAATGTATCTACGGTGATCTGACAAGACCAACCTTCACCCCCAGTCTCGGAGGTAACAAGTATAAGCTAGTTCTTGGTGATGACTTTACCAGGTATACTTGGGTATACTTTATGAAGAAGAAGTCAGAGGCATTCGAGAAGTTTATGGAGTTCAAGGAGCTCGTGGAGGGCTTGCTCAGCCCGTGGATAAAGAAGTTGAGAACTAATAATGAAGGAGAGTTTACTTCAAATGAGTTCTCCAACTTCTGCAGGAAGTAAAAAATCCGGAGGGAGCTTACTTGTGTGCATACTCCACAATAGAACAAAGTTGCAGAGTGGAAGATCCGTTATTTGACGGAAACCTGCAAATGTTGGCTTCACTCCAAAGGAATTCCCAGGGCCTATTGGGCGGAGAGAATGGCCTGCGGAGCTTATATCATAAATAGGATGCCCTTTAAGTCCCAATAATATGAAATCTCCACATGCCCTGTAGTTCGTCTATGGAACTACATGAAAGCAGGTCAGACAAAGAGAAAGATGAAACTGCTCGAGATCTTCTAGTGGAACTGCCTATGTCACCAGGATCTTCAACTACATCTAGCTTTGGGGTTGGTGCTTCTAAATATGGAAGTAGGGGGAGCGATGCTCCAAGTGTGCCCGAGAGGAGAGCTGATGCAGAAGAAGCAGCATAAGTGGTGGATCAGGGTCAAGCCCTGCGTAGGTCCAAAATGACCATTATTCCACAAGCTCGATATAGGGATGAGAATATGATGAGTTTCATCTCACATTTTTTTCACAGGTTCCTCTGATGAGCGAGAGACATCATGCTTTGAGAATTCCACTGAGATCAAGGAGTTGGAAGATGTTATAGATGAGGAGATTATTGCCCTCGGGAAGAATGTGACTTAATATCTTGTGCCAAAAGTCGATGACATCACTCATGTTTCCTGCAAGTGGGTGTATAAGATCAATAAGAAGGTTGATGGCTATATCGAGCGGTACAAGGCTCGCCTTGTAGCTCGGGGGTTCTCCTAGCAGTACGGGGAAGATTATGAGGAGACGTTTAGTCCGGTGACCAAGATGACTTCAGTTTGGGTGGTGATTGCCTTGATGGCTTGCCAAGGGTGGAAGATTTGGCAACTCGACATGAAGAATGCATTCCTTTACGGCGAGATTGACAAGGAAATCTTGAAAGTTATTACTTGAAGGTTAGCTAGTCACCTAGAGGGGGGGGGGGTGAATAGGTCTTTAAAATTACTTAAGTCTTTTTGTTGATTACAAGTTTGGTGATCTAGAGCTTGTCCTAATTACTTGCAATACAAGAAGAAAACAAGCAACACAGCAAGCACACAAGTATTTATAGTGGTTACTCAATTGGGTATATCCACTTTCCCTCCCACCTATCCAACTGATTTGTTGGACTAGGCACAAACTCCACCAATATGCTCCTCAGAGCTTAAACCTCAGGCCCTCAGCCTTACACACAGATTCTTTTCAGAATCCAAACTCAAAACCACAAGGGTTCCTACATCAGAGCCCTGCAGTGCTCCTACAGCTCAGTGGTCCACTGACTACCTACCTCAGCCTTATTTTTAAGGCCTACAGCCTAGGCTTCTCAGCCCTACAACTTCAGGCACACATCCCTACTCCCAGAGTGCTGCAATACTCCTACAACTCAGTACCTTTCAAGGTACCTACCTCAGTTCCCTTCCAGGAACCAACAAATCAGCCTCCTCCAAGGCCTACAACTCAGTGACACACTTGTCATCTATAGCTCAGTGACTCAACAGTCACCTACCTCAGGCACTAGGCCCTACACTCAGGCTGGGAGGACAGCCCTACCTCAGATCCAAACTTGGATCCCACCTCAAAGAGAAGCACTCTCCTACCTCAGGCACTTAAGCCCTACAGCTCAGATTCACACTTGGATCCTACCTCAGTACCCTAGTAGGGCACCTACCTCAGTGACTAATTAGTCACCTACCACTCAGGCACAAAGTGCCCTACACTCAGATTGAGATAAATTGAATCCTACAAGAAATAACCAAGTAAAATTGAAATACTGACTCAGAGATAAATCTCTGAGTCTAACTTGCTGGACTGAGCAGATATCAGTCCAGCCCACTTACTGTAGAAGGGATGAGTCTTCTTCTACAACCAACTTCTTCTTTGCTGTACAAATGAGCAGCTATCTGCTGTTGAAGGCTTACACCCCTCCACACAACTATCTTCTCTTACTGAAAGATTGATTCAGCAAACTTGTTCTTCAAGGAACAATCATGTTGAACTTGAAGAAGCTTCAGCTAACTTTGCTATCTAGATTTCACTGCTGGACTTTGCTTTTAAGCTTGTCGAAGAAGATGAAGTCCAGTCGCCACTTTTTCATTTTCTGCTTTCGTTCTTATTTTTCGTTAACCCTAATCTTCTTTTCTTCTCTTACTTTTATATCTATTGATTTGAATCAACGACATAATTTGAGTGTGGGCCCAATCAAGTATGGTGAGCGCCACCTCCCTCAGAAGAAGACAAACAGTAGCTTTCAGCACTATTGTAGATTTCCCACAACGGCATAAAGTATTTGGACTGGGCTCGACGATCGTCGATCTGATATCGACGAACTCTGTGCTGAGCTTGACGAACTTCAGAATCTTAAACTTTAACTTGAGCTCGACGAAAGACGGGCTTAGGTCGATGAACTCTGAATCTTCAACCTTTAATCCTGAGCTCCATGATCTGTAAGCTGAGCTTGACGAACGATGAATCTTTAACCTTTAGCTTGAGCTCGACGAAAAGCGGGCTCAGGCCGATGAACTCTAAATATCCAGCCTTTAACCTGAGCTCGACGATTCGTGAGTTGAGCTCGATGAACTCTGAATCTTCAACCTTCAACTTGAGCTCGCAGAAAGACGGGCTCAGGTTGATGAACTCTGAATCTTCAACCTTTAACCTGAGCTTGACGATCTGTGAGCTGAGTTCGATGAATTCCACTTTCTGGACTTAAAAAAATTTTGTTGGCTTTGTCTTAGCGGTTCCTTCTCAACTATCTCAGCGGTTTCTTCTTCATAGCTGAGACACTTCTATCTCAGCAATTCCTTATCAACTGTCTCAGTGGTTTTTTATTCACAGCTGAGACAGTTCTGTCTCAGCGGTTCCTTATCAACTGTCTCAACGGTTTCTTCTTCATAGCTGAGACAATCTTCTGTCTCAGCGGTTATTTCTTCACAGCCGAGACTGTCTTCTGTCTCAGCGGTTTAGCTGAGACCAACACTTCTCTCACCGATATGTGTTGAACTTCTCAGCTGTCTCAGTGGTTCTGCTGAGACATTCTTCTCAGCTGTCTTAGCGGTTATGCCTTAGTCAAATTTTCTGACTTCCAGCTTCCTCTTCCTGTTCACCTATCCAATCAAGGGCAACCTGCATGTAATAACTCAAGCATAAATAAAATACATTATATGTGTATGTCATTGACCAGTTTGACTTCTTTCAAATCTGGAACATTGGGGTCAATGGACCCAACAATCTCCCCCTATTTGAAGAAGTCAAAACCTTGCTTGATCAATAACATAGGTCATTGACATACACAGTATTTTTAACATAAAAGCTGACACTTGTGTAACATCATTAAGAGTTTGAAAATATGTTACCACACATAATTTTTCATGTCAGGAATTTTACTTATTCCCTCTGGCATGTTGCTCTCCTGGATGAGCCATCCTTACCATTCTTGCGCTGAAACAACTTCTGCACCACTTGGCTTTGAGCTTCCTGCATCTTGACTTGGTCAGTTCTTGATCAAGTCTATTCTTTCTTCCCCCTAACTCCTCTACCCCTTTTTGGCTTCTGCAATAGGGGGATTTATTTTGTGTGGAGTTTTTCACCCCCTATCTATCTGGGGATGATTCCCCTACTCTGACTTAATTCCATTTCAGCTGTTGGGCTTTCTCCCCCTCAACTGTTGCACACTAACTTCATTGTCTTGGGGAAGGACTTGTACTGCATGCAAAATATATAGAACATCATATTGTAGAGGAGAGAAGTGAAGCTACACAATATTCAACATACCCAATTCAAATTTGAAAGTGTTGAACTTGGCTTCATCTAGTGGCTTAGTGAAGATGTCAGCCATTTGCTTGTCTGTATAGACAAACTCAAAGCTGATGTCTTGCCTTTCCACATGTTCTCTAATGAAATGATACCTAATTTCTATATGCTTAGTCCTACTATGGAAGACAGGATTCCTAGCTATAGAAATTGCACTAGTAGAATCACAAAAGAGTGGAGTTATACTTATCTGAATATTGTAGTCCTGAATTTGATGCTGGATCCACAACAACTGAGCACAGTAGCTTCTAGCTGAAATGTACTCTGACTCAACAGTGGAGATTGCAACACTTGTTTGCTTATTGCTGCTCTAAGAGACAAGCCTTCCACCTAGAAATTGATAGGAGCTAGATGTGCTCTTCCTATCCTCCTTGCATCCTTCAAAATTTGCATCTGAATAGCCAGTTAGTTCAAATTCCCCATTCCTAGGGCACCATAGGCCAAGATCTGGGGTGCCCTTAAGATATCTCAAGATTCTTTTCACAGCAGTGTAATGAGACTCTTTAGGGCAGACCTGATACCTAGCACAGACACATGTTGCATACAAAATGTCAGGCCTAGGCCTACTTGTAGTGAGGTAGAGAAGGGAGCCAACTATACCTCTATACAAAGTTGGATCAATAGGTTTCCTTGGATCATCTTTGCATATATGCATACTTGAGCTCATGGGAGTTCTTATGGTGGAAGCATTCTCCATACCACACTTCTTGATTAGCTCCCTGGTGAACTTTGACTGAGATATGGATAGACCATCATCAATCTGTTGATAACTTCCTAAAAAGAAGTTATCTAGCCCAATTTTCTATCTTAATATCCGCTATAAATGCTTAAAATGAGTTTAAATAAAATAGAAATGAGAATTTAATTCATATTTATTTAATTTAGAGCTAATCCGATCTTTTTCCAATGTATTAGTGTGAGAATTGCCAAAGAATTCTATTAGAGAAAGAAATCTGCCCAAAGAATCATAGCAAAGAAAACAGGTCACAACGCGCAGAAAAGTAGGTTGCAATGTGGTCTGGACGAATTTAAAGCATGTTTCCTATTTAACCCCAAGGGGAAATAGAGGACTAGGGACCTCCGATATCGAGAGATACGGTTGTCTACTCTAAAATCGTTGCAAGATCGTTCACCGCTCATTTTCACAAAGTATCAATTAAAAATTCATTGTATTAGACATAGGAAATCACCGCACAAGATTATTTCTCCAATCTGAATCTAAAGTTTTCTTCTAAGGAACTATAATTTACTTTAACTTATTTTAGAAATTTGTCATAATTTAGTTTGCTAAATCAAAATCATCATCTTGTTTCACTTGGATTTAGAGAAAAGGTCTAACTAGTAATTGCAAGCACCGAATTCACCACCTCTCCGTGGAAATGATCTCTATTCACTCTTTATTACTTGAACCAGCACGTGCACTTGCGTGTAATACGCATACCTATTTCAGGCGTATCAAGTTTTTGGCACCGTTGCCGGGGAGGTGCGGAAAATTTAGTGTTTCTCTTGCGATATTAGTGAATCCCGAATATTTAGAGCTCAAGTTTTTGTTTGTGTTACTGTTAATTTTTACTGTAATTTTGGGTGTTGTGCAACTGCTTTGCTTGTGGGATTATTGTCAACTGTTTCGGTGCATAGTTTATGTCCAGATATCGATCACCTGAATTACTGTCTTTGAACTTAGAAATTGAACGGACGTGTAGACAGAATAGAAGGATGTGTCGGTTAGAACATAATAACGTTGCCACTATAAATCCCAATAATCAAAATGCTCCCAATGAAAATCCTCAGGAGGGTTTAGCACAAGACGATCAAGTAGACCAAAATGGTCAAGACGCTACGCCACGAATGACGTGTCGCGACTATAATATACCTTTAAGAGGAGGTTTGCACTTTAGCATTGCACAGCCCGCAATTGCGGCTAACAACTTCAAAATGGACCCATTAATTATGCAACAAGTACAATATAACAAATTTGGGGGTCTTAGTCATGAAGATGCAAACTCTCACTTACGTACATTCTTAGCGATCTGTGACATGTTCAAATTTAATGGAGCGTCCGAAGATTTAATTTTGTTGAGGCTATTTCCATTTTTGTTGGAGGGGCGAGCGAAGGACTGGTAAGACTCATTACCCAATGACTCTATTACCACATGGGATCAACTAGTAGAAAAATTTCTAAATAAGTATTTCCCACCCTCGAAGACTGCAAAACTCATTAGGGACATAACGACTTTCATGCAAAATCATGGGGAGAATCTTTATGATGCGTGAGACCGTTTTAAAGAGTTATTACGAAAATGTCCACACCACGAGTTGCACCAACACCAACAAGTCTCTATATTTTACAATGGTTTACAAACGATAACCATTATTTTAGTGGATGGAGCCGCGAGCGGTTCCTTAATGAAGAAATATCTCAAAGACGCATATGCAATATTAGAAGATCTTACTTCTAATAATTATCAGGCTTATGAGAGATAGGGAAATACTAAGCCGGCTGGAGTCCATCAAGTGGAACAATTCACATTGTTAGCTGCACAAATGGCATCGCAATTTAATTTGATCAACAAGAGGTTCGACTCGTTATCTACTCCTGCACCTAATACACCACTAATAGCAGAAAAACTAAATCAAATAACTGAGGAGGCAAACTATGTTGGAGGCCAACCAAGGCAAGTACCACCCGGTTTTGCAAATCACTACCATCCCGACTGGAGAAATCATCCAAATTTCTCTTGGAAGAATAATGCGGGAGCGACCCATCCACCTGGATTTAATCTGAATAACTCACATCCACAGCATAATAATGCTTTTAATCCACCTAATACCTTTAGGAAACTGGCTGATGTGATGATTATGGAATCAATGCAAAAGAGAGATGTACGCATTGCAAATCTAGAAGGGTCATTACGCATGATAGAATCCCAATTAGGGCAAATTACCAACGCCTTGAGTCTTAGGCCACCGGGCACACTCCCAACTGACACCTCTCCAAACCCTAAGGGAGACAACCAACAATGCAAGGTTGTCACCCTACAAAGTGGGAGAGAGCTTGAAAGCAAGTTGACGAATAAATCGGCTAAAGAAAACATCGTAGAAAATGATTTAGAAGACATAAGGCCTTGTTCTAATAATGAAGATGTAAAACAAGACGGTGAGAGTAAGGAAAAGGAGGTAGAAGTGTTAGGAGAAAAGACTGGAAAGCCTAGCGGTGAAGAGGGAAGAAGTAAGGAGAAGACGATCGTCTACCCCCCAACACCATTTCCATAAAAACTAAGGAAAAGTAAATTAGATCAGCAATTTCAAAAATTTGTAGAAATCTTTAAGAAATTGCAAATAAATATTCCCTTTGCCGAAGCCTTAGAACAAATGCCAAGCTATGTGAAGATCATGAAGGATATTCTCTCTAAGAAGAGAAAATTTGGAGTCAATGAAACGGTAACACTCACTCAAGAGTGTAGTGCAATTCTTCAGAAACAACTTCCCCATAAATTAAAAGATCCGGGAAGCTTCACGATACCGTGCTCCATAGGATATCGCTTCGAAGGAAAGGCTTTGTGTGATCTAGGAGCAAGTATCAACTTAATGTCCCTATCAATATATAAGAAGTTGGGGTTGGGGGAAATCTCGAAAACCTCAATTACCCTACAACTAGCTGATAGAACGCTAGCGTTCCCAAAAGGGGTAGTGGAAGAAGTTTTGGTTAAGGTAGATAAATTCATCTTTCTCGCGGATTTTGTGGTACTAGATATGGAGGAGGATAGAGAGGTCCCCATTATCATTGGAAGACCATTCTTAGCGACTAGGAGAACCTTGATTGACGTTCAAAAAGGTGAATTGACTATGAGGGTGAATGATGAGCATGTAACGTTTAACCTTCTAAAGGCAATGAGATTTCCCCATAGAGAGGAAGATAATATGGAAGAAGTGCATAGTATATCGGTTTTTGAGTTTAATGCCTAGAGTAAATCTGAGAATCAAAATGAAATCTTAAACCGATTTTTGACTCATGATGAGTTAACTGATGATGAGGATGAAACTCTTGACTGTTTAAAAGTTTTTGAAAAGCAAGCCACTATGATTAGGAAATCGGAACCACTTGAGATGTCGGATAAGTATTTAGCGGTCGAACCTTCTATCCTTGATCCAACGACACTGGAATTAAAGCCTCTACCCAAACATCTTACTTATGAGTATCTAGGAGAGAATAACACTCTACCGGTTATTGTTAACTCAAAATTACACCCTAATCAACTTCAAAAACTGATTGAACTATTAAAGAAATATAAGTTGGCTATAGGGTGGACTATCGCCGATATTCGAGGCATAAGTCCATCATTGTGCATGCACAAGATTCTTCTGGAAGAATCTTGTACAGGATCTATAGAGCCCCAACGTCGTCCGAACCAGCCAATGAAAGAGGTGGTGAAGAAAGAGATTATTAAATGGTTAGATGCCGGTATAATATACCCCATTTTGGATAGCCCTTGGGTATCATCGGTGCAGTGTGTCCCCAAGAAGGGAGGACTGACGGTAGTAAGAAATGAAAAGAATGAGATGATTTCCACTAGAACGATCACCGGGTGGCGAATCTGTATGGATTATTGGAAGCTTAATAAGGCCACGAGAAAAGACCATTTTCCCTTATCCTTCATTGATCAAGTCTTAGATAAATTTGCGGGGAATGATTTTTTCTACTTTCTAGATGGATACTCAGGCTACAATCAGATCACTATAGACCATGAAGATCAGGAAAAGATGACCTTTAATTGTCCTTACGGAACCTTTGCGTTTAGGAGGATGCCCTTTGGTCTGTGTAATGCCCCGGCCACGTTCCAACGATGCATGATCGCAATATTCTCTGATATTATGGAACACGACATTGAGATCTTTATGGATGGCTTTTCCATCTTTGGAAAAACATTTGAAGAATGCTTAGAGTGCTTGGAGAAAGTCCTAGTTAGGTGCGTAGAAACTAACCTGGTGCTTAACTAGGAAAAATGTCATTTCATGGTTAGGGAAGGAATAGTACTTGGACACCATGTGTCAAGGAATGGCCTAGGAGTGGACAGGGCCAAAATTGATGTAATTGAAAAGCTACCACCACCTAAAAATGTTAAAATGCTGCGAAGTTTCCTAGGGCATGCTGGCTTCTATAGGATATTTATTAAAGACTTTGCGAAGATAGCGAAACCGTTAAGTGGTCTTTTAGAAAAAGATGTAAAATTTCATTTCGACGACGCTTGTGTACTTGCCATTGACAAATTAAATAATAGGTTAATCTCGGCTCCTATTGTGGTGACTCCCAACTAGGAAGAACCATTTGTGTTGATGTGTGACGCGAGTGATTACGTGGTGGGAGTAGTCTTAGGGCAGGTGAGATAGAAGGTCTTTCACATCATAGCCTATGCTAGCAAAACATTGGTGGACGCTCAAGTTAATTACACCACCACAGAAAAGAGTTGCTAGCGGTAGTCTATGCGTTTGAGAAGTATAGGTCATATCTCCTATGTACAAGGGTCATTGTTTACACGGATAATGCCACAATTCGTTATCTCATTGACAAGAAAGATGCAAAATCTCGTCTAATTCGTTGGGTGCTTCTATTACAAGAATTTGATGTAGAAATCAGGTATAGGAAGGGTACGGATAACCCGGTAGCTGATCATCTCTCTTGGATCGAGGGCTTGCAATCAACGTTACATACTGAAATTGATGAGAGATTCCCCGATGTATGGTTATTGGCAATATCTGAGAGTCCGACACCATGGTATGCAGACTATGTAAATTATATAGTTAGCAATATTATGCCCCCTGAGTTAAATTACCAGCAAAGAAAAAGATTTTTATATTAGGTACGCTCATACCTGTGGGATGAGCCTTACCTTTTCAATATTGGTGCTGACAGTGTGATTAGACGTTGTGTGCCTGAGGAGGAAATGAGGTCTGTACTAGAAAATGTCATAGCTCTCCATATGGGGGGCACTTTATGGGAAAAAGAATGGCAATGAAAGTGTTAGACACCGGATTCTTTTGGCCCACCTTATTCCGAGACTCTAAGGAATTCGTTCAACAATGTGATCGGTGCCAAAGAAGTGAGAATATACGGAAGAATGACTCAATGCCCATGAATACAACGCTTGAGGTTGAATTATTTGACGTATGGGGCATAGATTTCATGGGGCCATTTATCAACTCAAAAGGAAATTGATATATATTATTGGTTGTAGACTATTTGTCTAAGTGGGTGGAAGCGATAGCCACAACTAAAAATGAAGCTAAGGTCGTCTCGCATTTCTTGAAAAACTACATTTTTAATCGATTTGGAACGCCACGAGCTATCATTAGTGATGGAGGGAGCCACTTTTGTAATGCCCACTTCACAGCCTTGCTAAGAAAATATGGGATCACGCATAAAGTTGCAAGCCTACCATCCCCAAACAAATGGGCTAGCCGAGGTGTCCAATCGGGAGATCAAAAGAATACTTGAAAAGACGGTTAGCACAAATCGTAAGGATTGGTCGCATAAGCTCAATGAAACATTATGGGCATATCGAACTGCTTACAAAACGCCCCTTGGTCTCATACCGTATAGACTAGTCTACGTGAAGACATGCCATTTACCTTTAGAGTTAGAGCATCGAGCTTATTGGGCTACAAAAAAATTAAATTATGACTTTCAAGATGCCGGTAAGAAAAGATTTTTGCAACTCAACGAATTGGAAGAAATACGAATGAATGCTTACGAGAATGCAAGAATTTATAAAGAAAGAACAAAGAAATGGCACGACTAACGTATGAAGGAAAAACACTTCGAGCCGGGCCAACTTGTCCTCCTATTCAATTCCCGTTTAAAATTATTTCCCGGGAAACTCAAGTCGAGGTGATTGGGGTCGTTCAAAGTCAAAATAGTGCATCTTTATGGCACGGTGACCATCATTAACGAGAGTGACGGGACGGAATTCAAGGTTAACGGAGAGAGACTCAAGTTGTATCTGAAAGACGATAACGACCGGGTGGTGTCGTGTGTAAGGTTTCTGTGATTTAGTACCGTCCTGTCAAGACGGTAAATTAGGCGCTTGGTGGGATACCACCCATCGTCTATTTTGATATGTTTACTTAATTAGTATATAAATATAAATATATAAAAAAATAGTACTAGTCTTATTAATAAAAATGCCACTGTATTTTGTGTTCTATATCATCATTTGATCCGGAGGAAACCGCAAGGCGATTGGATTTTTTATTTCAATTTCGAGGTTGCAGTCCAGCAAAAAGGAGTCGTGACTTTTCTTTTACTGTTTTGTATTGAAATGAGTCACTGGAATCCGGTCCGGTTCGATTCAACTAAACCGGCGCCAATACTGGCCGAACTATAGAAGTTGCAACGCGGCAGTAGGAGGTTGTGACTTTCTATTTTCTGCCATGTCTTCTTTCAAATCCAGCGGACCGGTTGAACCGATCAGTTTACTTAGACAAACCGGTTTGCTTGCATCTTATAAAAGACCTGGACTCATCTTCATCGGCTTACCCAATTTCTTCTCCCGATCTTTCACCTTCCTACCCTAACTTTGACGCAAGCCTTTGTTAAACTGACGTTCACCACCCGCCAACAACATCTCCGGAGGCTACGCAAGCGGCGTGCGGTGACATTGGAGTGGCGGGGAGGCTAACAAAACCAGTTGCGGAGGCTCGCGGGGAAGATAGCGCTAGTGATTGGCTTTGACGGGAGCGGGTGAGCATTCATTGGTTTCGAAGGAAGGAATGCTTAGATTTAGGCGATAGCGTGACGAGGAGGTCTGTGTGTTGCGGTTTCCCTACAGTTCGGCCGATCTTCATCACCCACTGGTGACACATGTTCGACCTCTCAAGCCTCTTACGTATAAACCTAACCCCTAAGTCCAGTAGAGTTATGTATTGCTTCATTTCTTGCTTAGCATTGGTTTCGATTTTGGGGGTTAGGTTATGTCTTCCAGGAGGAAGGGTAAAGGGAAAGAGATTGTGCGCAAAAGACAGAAATTTTTGAGTGACGAAGCCACTCAAAGATTTCATTCCCTCCAATCCATACCGCCCATTTACGAAAGAGGTTTCAAGATGGAGAAACGGGGCTGGAGTATAGGATATGTGGAGCAAAATCAGTCTATGGGTTGGGAAACGTTGTGTCACCCAAGGACGGAGGCAGTGTTACCATGGGTTTATGAATTCTACGCTAATGCACCAGTCGCAGAAGGGGGGACTGTGTTCGTGCGAGGAAATAAAGTGGATTTTTCTGCCTCTGCAATTAATTCGCTCTTTGATTTAGATGATAACATCAGACCAAATCATACAGCTATGCTTTCTACCACGCTTAATTCCGATATGACCGCTGTTATCTGTAGTGTGCTGGGACCAGCCTGGGTGAGCACCAAAGAGAATGCTCTACACTCTACATGCCTATCGAGGGAAGCGAAGGTCTTGCTTCACTTTGTAAACACAAGTTTGCTGCCCACACGTCATTTGAACCACGTCCAACTTGATAGGATTGCACTGATTTTCTGCATTATAAAGGGCATAAAGGTAAATATAGGATGGATCATCTCCCTGATTATTTGGACAAAAGTGAATGATAAGAAAATGAAGCAAATTTGGTTCCCAACTACCATCACAGAGTTATGTCGCGCGGCGGGAGTTGAACTCGATCGGTGAGGGTGACCTAATCACGCAAGTGGATCTCCACATCACAGAAACAGTAGTGAACGTCAACATCAAAGTACCTTCTGAGCTTCCTCGGAATCCAAGCAGGTTGAAGGCCCTGTGTGCTGCCAAACCCCCTAAGTCCAAGGCAGTGGCTCCTAAGCGCATTAATATTCCAGTAGTTGACAATAGTGCAGATCCCGACGCTATGAGTGACCAGATTGAGTACATGAAGGCGTATCAGCGTTTCCAGTTTGTTTACTTCAACTCCAGGTTGGGCTACATATATGAGAATTAGGCCAAGTTGATGCAGAAGGCCCGTATTCCAGTGACAGAGCCTAAATATGATATGTGTTTCCAGTTTGACAAAAGAGGCTACCTCCTGACGTCGGATGGGTCGAGAGTAGATCATACGTTGGCAAAAGCTAAAGAACAGGAGGAGGATGAAGACAACGGGGATGAAGAAGACGATGAAGACGAGGATGAGGATGAGGACGCAGCAGCGGAGGACAAAGATGATGAAGATGATGAGGACGACAAAGAAGGGGATGCATAATTCTTTTGTGTTATTTTGTTTCTAGTTTGCAATTGCATAGTTACATTTTTACCTTTTTCTTTTTGCTCTGATTTGGACAGTTGGTTAATCAGCGCTGCACTCGTATATTTTGGCGATGACAGGTTTATTCCTTTGGACAGTATACTTCTTTTATGATGGTTTATTCGGCTACCTACTCATAGTTAGGCTCTGATGCTATTTGAAAATTTCACTATTGTCATGATTAATTACTATTAGATTGTAGCATTTCGATTCTGTGATATGCTGAGCCATCCTTTGAATTCTGAAATTTTGTCATATGTGATTTAATTCTGAGTTTTAATTCTATGATATGTTGAGTGATTATACGAATTCTGCTTAATGATGTTATATGCGTACATTTTATTAAATGCTTACAAATGTTTGAGGATGATTTAAGTCAATATGTTTACATGAATGATTCTGCACTAGTATTATATTTGATTACTCTTGAGGATACATGTGATACCCAACTTAATTACATCTCATTTCCTAATCAGTGTACACGTTGAGGGTATAATTTATGCAGGGTATATCTACGAGATAAGCTTGCAGAAGGACATTCCATAATAGAGTACATTGAGTACATCGTCGAGATAATAAGGAACAACTATCCGGACGCAATACTCTTCAGGGGAGTATTTAAATTTCAATCCTCATCTTGACTTGCATTTTGTCTGTTACCTTATATGTTAATTAGTCAAAATATTTGAATCAAATTTTCTTGGGTATAAAGTCTCTTTGCTAGGGACTAGCAAAGGTCCAAAGTGTGGAGGTGGGTAGTATACTCCTACCAATTGAGTGAGAGTTGACTAATTTTAACAATTTTAGTTAATTCTACTTCTCGATCTAATTAACAAGTAAGTTAAGCAAGAGTATTTGATGATTATTGTTTAGGAGGATAGTCTATCTTAATGGTTCAAATCTTCGATGGAAAGTTAGTAAGATGGGTAAAAGCTCTCTTAAATATTTCTCTTATCCTCACAATTCTTAAAAGAATTTGCTTCCTAAAAATTGATCATCACTGACTTCTAAAAGTAATGATGGAAGGGTTGGCATGAACCGAGTCGAGATGTAAACCAAAGCATTGAGATGTGTAGTTGATTTGTAAGAATGATTAGCATTTCCCTTTGATCAACTTGTGTCTCACTACTTATATTTGATTTGATCACTTACTATCCTTAGAGCTTGAATCTTTGATTATCATGCATAATTTCCCCTCATTCCTAAAGAAATTTCTTAGTAACTATTCAACTATGGGTGATTGTTCAAAGAAAATAATTACGAGTCATAGTGATATGTGACCTAAGTGTGTGTACACTAACTTGGAACGATCCCTACTATGACTTTTAAATAAAAGAAAAGAAAAAAATGTGTCATAGTGATATGTGGCCTAGGTATGTATATTCATACATGGAATTATCCCAACTATGATTACAGGAAAAAAATAATGTGTGAGTTGTAGTGATATGTGGCCCGAGTGTGTGTACACCTACTTGGAATGATCCCTACTACGGACTAAAAAGTTGTTAATTAAAAAAAATGAATCCCATAGTTGAGAGAGTTATTAAGAATATTAACTAGGGAAATACCTTTTACTAACGCATTTCACTCCTAACCAAGCCAAGTTCATTTCTATTGCAAGTCCTCATGATTTCTTTTCAAATTAAACTACTAACTCTATTGGAGATTAAGTAAAAGACTCGGCCTATTTTCATTCTCTCTTAGTTATTGAGGAAGTTCGTTGAGAATAATTTTTAGGAGTCAATGATTTTAAAGGATAACACACACGACACTAGAAAGTTTAATTGAGCTTTATCTTTCATCAACCTAGTGAATATTTAATTACTACAAACCATTAAAGTGTGGCAAGTTCCCATTTGGTTGAATTTGAAACTTTTGAGTAATCTTTCTTTAATTATGTTGGAGAAGAAGGATCTTATGAGTTTGTATTATAACTATTTCCTCTCACTCAATTTCCATGATTAGTATTGTCTTTGCTAGGGACAAGCAAAAGTTTAAGTGTGGATGTGTGATAATTTCTTAAAAAGAAGTTATCTAGCCCAATTTTCTGTCTTAATATCCGCTATAAATGCTTAAAATGAGTTTAAAAAAATAGAAATGAGAATTTAATTCATATTTATTTAATTTAGAGCTAATCCGGTCTTTTTTCAATGTATTAGTGCGAGAATTGCCAAAGAATTCTATTAGAGAAAGAAATCTGCCCAAAGAATCATAACTAGGAAAATAGATCACAACGCGCAGAAAAGCAGGTTACAACGTGGTCTGGACGAATTTCAGATTTTGAAATTTAAAATTGGCGCCGTTTTCAAATATGAAAAGTTTCTTCTTTCCAAAGGAGTGCCTATGTTTTTTTAGGAGGAAATAACTACACCAAATCAGATATATCATCATTATTTCATTAGAGAGGAGGAAGGAGAGAAGAAGAGTTCTTCATCTAGGGTTTGTTCCGATCAAGGAAGGCGGACGTATTTCGGCCAAATCGGAGAGCGAAACACTGCAAGCTTTTAATTTCTATCATCATGTGCTGTAAGATCTACTCATACTTGTGGTTTTCTTCCGTTATCATGAACTAATTCTCTCGATCTTGTGTTATGAAAGTACTATGTCTTGTGTGATAAATGATCTTTAGTTTTATCTTTGTAATTGTATGGTGAATAAACTTTTATTGAATTCATAATCTATATTTTGAAGCCTTTGATCACGGTTTCGTCTTTTTACTACGCTCCATAAATCGGGAGAGGAGTTGCGTAAGTGCGTCATGGATTCCATATAGCACTTAAAGGGAGAAAGAGATTTCCCCTTAGTGTTAGCAACTCTGGTTTTCAATCTTTAATCGGTTTCCTATTTCACCCGAGGGGAAATAGAGGACTAGGGACCTCCGATATCGAGAGATACGGTTGTCTACTCTAAAATTGTTGCAAGGACGTTCACCGCTCATTTTCACAAAGTATCATTTAAAAATTCATTGCATTAGACATAGGAAATCACCGCACAAGATTACTTCTCCAATCTGAATTTAAAATTTTCTTCTAAGGAACTATAGTTTACTTTAACTTATTTTAGAAATTTGCCATAATTTAGTTTACTAAATCAAAATCATCATCTTATTTCACTTGAATTTAGAGAAAAGGTCTAACTAGTAATTGCAAGCACCAAATTCACCACCTCTCCGTGGAAACGATTTCTATTCACTCTTTATTACTTGAACCGGCACGTGCACTTGCGTATAATATGCATACCTGTTTCGGGAGTATCATCTGTCTTACTTGGAGTCCCAAGAATAACTTCAGTTCACCCATACTATTCATCTCAAACTTCTCATGCATAAGTTTTGCAAACTTCCTGTAGAGGTTGTCATCAGTAGAGCCAAATATTATGTCATTAACATAAATCTAGACTAGGATGATCTTGCTCTTAGATTCCCTTAGGAATAGGGTCTTGTCTATCTTCCCCCTTGAGAAATTATTCTCAATAAGGAAGGTAGACAATGTCTCATACCATGCTCTAGGGGCTTGCTTGAGCCCATATAGAGATTTCCTAAGTCTATACACAACAGTAGGAGAGTTAGAATCTATAAAACCTGGAGGCTGCTCTACATAGACCTCTTTTTTCAAATCTCCATTCAGGAAGGCTGACTTCACATCCATCTGGAAGACTTTGAATCCCTAGAAGGCTGCAAATGCAAGGAACAGTCTGATTGCTTCCAACCTTGCAATTGGGGCAAAAGTCTCATCATAATCAATCCCCTCTTCCTGTCTGTACCCCTTGGCCACCAGTCTAGCCTTATTCTTTATGATAATGCTATTTTCATCAAGTTTATTTCTGAAAATCCACTTGACTCCAATGACATTATGTCCATATGGTCTGGGAACCAGCTTCCAGACCTTACATCTTTTGAACTGGTTCAGTTCTTCTTGCATTGCACCAATCCAGAATTGGTCCTGATTTGCATCTTCAAATTTCTTGGGCTCTTCTTGTGACAGGAAGCTGGAGTAAAGAGCTGTGTTGAAACTCCTACTTCTGGTCTATACACCTTGGCTAGCCACACCTATTATCTGATCTGGAGGATGATCCCTCAGATATATGACTGTTGGGGGGCAGCTGGATTGTATCTTGCTGAGCATTATTTTCTTCAGCTGGTTAATCTTTATCTCCAGCTAGACTGTCTTGTGCTTCCTCTGGACATCATCCTTCTCTATATTCTTTTTGCATAGCAAGGTCTTTATTTTTGATGGAGAGTTTTTCCATCATAATTTATATACCTGCAGAACTAGGCAAAGAGCTTGACAGCTCACTGTCAATCATGCTTGACTCATCAAACACTACATGGACAGATTCTTCTATAACTTGATTTGTCAAGTTATAGACTATATATGTCTTACTACTATTGGTGTACCCAACAAAGATCCCCTTATGGGATTTGGCAGCAAACTTAGTCACTTTTGACTTGCCATTATTCAAGATGGAACACTTGCAACCAAAAATCCTGAAATAGAATATGTTTGGTTTTCTTCCCTTCAAGATCTCATAGGGAGTCTTCTTATGGCCTTTGGTGATAGAAGCCCTATTGAGAACATGACATACAGTGTTAACTGTCTCATCCCAAAAATATTCAGGGAAAGAAGTGTCACTCAACAATGTTCTACCAGCTTATATGAGAGTCCTATTTTTCCTCTAAGCTAACCCATTTTGCTGGGGTGTTCTTGGAGAGGAGAATTCTTGATGAATCCCTTGCTCTTCACAGAATATAGTCATGGCAGTAGACTGAAATTCAGTTCCATGGTCACTTCTTATTTTGACCACAGAGCTTGTAAGTTCATTCTGAATCTGCTTGACAAAATTCATGAAGACTTCAAGGGTTTCATCCTTTCTTCTAAGGAAGAACACCCAAACAAACCTGGAATAGTCATCAACCACCACAAGGGTGTAGACCTTCCTACCTAGACTCTGAATAGACATAGGACCAAACAAGTCCATATGCAGGAGATACAATCATCTCACGGAGTCCTTGTTTCCAATGCTCTTGAAGGAGGTCTTAATCTGCTAACCCTTTTGGCAAGCAACACAGATACCCTCCTTGGAGCATTTTATTTTGGGACCATTCCTAACTAGCTCATCACTAAAGAGCTGATCAATGGTCTTATAATTCAAATGAACTAGTCTCTTGTGTCATTGAACATAATATGAGTCTTTGTCATTTGCAAGTAGGAATATAGGGGAACTACTATCTAAGCAAGAAAAGTTTAAGCAATAAACATTCTCACTCCTAGTGCCTGTTAAGATGACACTCTGGTCATTTAACCTCTTGATGTGATATTTATCTTTGTGGAAGGAAATGTCATAACCAAGGTCACATAGTTGGTTTATGTTTATGAGGTTGTGTTGCAACCCTTCTACATAAGCTACCTTTGTGATGGTGATTATGCCATTTGAGATCTTACCATAACCTCTGGTTATCCCCTTGTCAGATCCTCCAAAGATGACCTTAGGTCCATTCTTTACTGGAGTAAACTCTTTCAACAATTCCTTTGTTCCAGTCATGTGCTTGGAACATCCACTGTCCAAGTACCATTTAGGGGAATTGATACTTAAACTAACCTGAAAAAGCACAATTTATCTCACCTTAGGACCCCAATTTCTATTGGGTCCTAGGTTCATATTAGTCTAAAAACAATCTTGTCTTCCTGCAAAATTCCTGACAGGTTGGCTACCTCTGGACACTGAAGGATTGTGCCAACAATCTACAACATAGTGGCCCACTTTGCCACATCACTAGCACTCATGGACATTATATCTCCTTTTCTGTTTAGGGCCAACATTTGCTTGGACTTCTCCTTGAACAATGGGTAGATGTGTTGTTGTATGTCTCTGATTCCTTTCAGCAACTATTTCACTGAAGGTAAGTCGTCCAGCTGACTTTTTTGGTCTTTTCTGAGAGCCACCATCTGCATGTATCTTTCCAGCCAACATACATCTGATTGCATCAGAAACTACCATTCCAGCCTTGCAAGAAGACTCAACTTGAGTCATTACTTTTGTTGGATGACTCAGATTTCCTACAACAGCAATATCCTTGAGTTTTGGGGCTGAGCCACCAAAAATAAATGGTCCAGGATGGGCTATTTGAATTTTATCATGGGCAGCCTTAAGGGCCCTCACATGGCTGTATCTTCCACCTTGGCGATGGCCACATTGGTCCATACCAGTGGATCTACCATTCTCCTAGTGAACATAACAACTTTCATGGTCATACCTGTTAGAAGGAAGTAAAACTTTTTGAAAAGAAATTGGAGGCAATGAGGCTAGAGGCACAATTGGTGCCTTCCCCTTTCCTTTTGGATTGGGAGGTCTAGCAGGTCCCTTAACTCCTAACCCTTTCTTACCCTTTTGGGTAAAGAGAGTGTCAATTAAGGGAAGCACAATGCTTGGCGTAGAAAACTTGGCCACCAGCAGTTTATTCCTTAATAGATCATCTTTAAGTTTCTGGATAAGTTTCTCATTTGAGACTCTTACCACATACTGCATATCAATGATCCCCTTGAGCGTGGCTGATTGAGTAGTCATATCATTAAGATCCTTTTCTTGGCCCTCATACTTGCTCCTAAGACAGAGAAGCTCTTTTGCATGTCTCTTGGCAAGGAGCTTGCACTTCTTGAATACTTCAAGAAGTTCTCCATACTTGTCAATTATAGAATTGACATCATCCTCAGACTCTGAATTCCCTTCATCTCTTGATGATTGAGCTTCAGAATCTGAGTTAGCCTCATAACTTGAAATAAAAGGCAGAGATTTAGGATTTACCTGAGCCTGTCCAGGCTGATCCTGGCAGCTCTCCTCATCTATCATTGTCATTAATCTATTACATTGAACATCTTCTTCTTCATCTTCATCCACCTCTGAGTCACTTTCTGAATGTGATAGAGGGGCCCTAATTCCTATCCTAGTAGAAGGATATTCTTTAGGTTCTTCTACAACAACAACCATGAGCCCAATATAGGATTCTTCTTCTTCACTGTCTGACCCAGAGGAGGAGTCAGACCAGGTCTTTTCCTTCTTGGCCACAAGAGACTTCTCGTTTTTCTTCCCCTTGTGGTGTTTCTTCTCTCCTTCCTCCTTCCTCTTCAATGGGCAGTCAACAACTATGTGCCTAGGTTTGTTGTCCTCCTTAGAGGATCCCCTTATATGTTGTGAGGAAGAGGAAGGCATGTTGTTCTTCCTATGCTCCTTCTTCATGAATTTCTGAAACTGCCTGGAGAAGGCAGCAAAGTCCTCATCAGACATATTGATGTCTGAGGAGCTGGTCTTTGAGCTCTCAGAATCTGACTTAGTAATTCTCCAGGGTGGAGAGTTTTTTCTTCTGCTCCTGGTTGGGGCATCGGCTTTGAAGGCCACAGACTTCTCCTTGGCATGTGACATACTGCTCTTTTCTTCTTCCTTTCTTGCAGCAAGCTGCATCTCATATGATAACAACTTTCCAAACAGTGCTGGAGGAGGTGTGTCAACTAACTTGGCCATTTCTCTAAAGACACAAATCTTTGTGTCTCAATCCTTTGTGAGGGACCTGAGAAATTTCTCATTCAGCTCATAGGTGCTGAAGACCCTTCCATATGTTCTCAGTTCATTTACTATTCTAAAGAATCTCTCAAAGAACTCAGCAATGCCATCAGACTTTCCTTGTCTGAAGGCCTCATACTCCTGGTTGAGCATGGATTTTCTGTCTTCCCTCACCTCCTCTAAACCCTCCATGAACACAGCTAGGGTGTCCCACATCTCCTTAGAGGTCCTGTATTGTACCAGATTTTGGAATGTTGAATCATCTATTGCACTGGCAATAATGTTTTGAGCTCTCTTGTCCATGGAGACAAGTAGGAGCTCATCTTTGTTCATTTCATCATAAGATTTAGGTGTCTGGATGTTGGCATCCAGAACTGAGGTCTTCATGGGAATGAAGGGTCCTTCTTTGACTGTGATGTAGATCCTAGGGTCAGCAGCTTCCATGAATAATCTGACCCTTTACTTCCAAAGGCCAAAACTCTCCTTTCTGCAAATTGGTAATTTCATGGCCCCCAGTTCCTTGTAGTTTATACCAGACCCCATTCTTATATCTTATAGCTAACCTTGGAGGTGTACTCAGATTGTTAAAAAAATTTTGAGTAACCTCCCTCTCATACCACTTGAATGTTATTACTTGAAGGTTAGCTAATCACCTAGAGGGGAGGGGGTGAATATGTTTTTAAAATTACTGAAGTATTTTTGTTGATTACAAGTTTGGTGATCTAGAGCTTGTCTTAATTACCTGCAATACAAGAAGGAAACAAGCAACACAGTAAGCACACAAGTATTTATAATGGTTCGCCAAATGGGTACATCCACTTTCCCTCCCATCTATCCAACTGATTTGTTGGACTAGGCACAAACTCCACCAATATGCTCCTCAAAGCTTATACCTCAGGCCCTCAGCCTTACACACAGATTCTTTTCAGAATCCAAACTCAGAACCCACAAGGGTTCCTACCTCAGAGCCCTGCAGTGCTCCTACAGCTCAGTGGTCCACTGACCACCTACCTCAGCCTTATTTCTAAGGCCTACATCTCAGGCTTCTCATCCCTACAACTTCAGACACACAGGCCTACTCTCAGAATGCTGTAGCACTCCTACAACACAGTACCTACCTCAGTGCCCTTCCAAGAACCTACAGCTCATCCTCCTCCAAGGCCTACAACTCAGTGACACACTTGTCATCTATAGCTCAGTGACTCACCAGTCACCTACCTCAAGCACTAGGCCCTACACTCAGGCTGGGAGGACAGCCCTACCTCAGATCCAAACTTGGATCCTACCTCAGAGATAAGCACTCTCCTACCTCAGGCACTTAAGCCCTACAGCTCAGATCCACACTTGGATCCTACCTCAGTACCCTAGTAGGGCACCTACCTCAGTGACTATTTAGTCACCTACCACTCAGGCACAAAGTTCCCTACACTCAGATTGAGATAAATTGAATCCTACAAGAAATAACCAAGTAAAATTGAAATACTGACTCAGAGATAAATCTCTGAGTCTAACTTGCTGGACTGAGCATATATCAGTCCAGCCCACTTACTGTAGAAGGGATGAGTCTTCTTCTACAACCAACTTCTTCTTTGCTGTACAAATGAGCAGTTATCTGCTGTTGAAGGTATACACCCCTCCACATAGCTATCTTCTCTTACTGAAAGATTGATTCAGCCAACTTGTTCTTCAAGTAACAATCATGTTGAACTGGAAGAAGCTTCAGCTAACTTTGCTATCTAGATTTCACTGCTGGACTTTGCTTTCAAGCTTGTCGAAGAAGATGAAGTCCAATCGCCACTTTTTCATTTTCTGCTTTCGTTCTTATTTTTGTTTACCCTAATCTTCTTTTCTTCTCTTTCTTTTATATCTGTTGATTTGAATCAATGACATAATTTGAATATGGGCCCAGTCAAGTATGGTGAGCGCAACCTCCCTCAGAAGAAGACAAACAGTAGCTTCCGGCGCTACTATAGCTTTCCCGCAATGACATGAAGTATTTGTACTGGGCTCGATGATCGTCGATCTGAGATCTACGAACTCTGTGCTGAGCTCGACGAACTTCAGAATCTTAAACTTTAATTTGAGCTCGACAAAAGGCGGGACCAGGTCAACAAACTCTGAGTCTTCAACCTTTAATCTTGAGCTCGACGATCTGTGAGCTGAGCTCGACGAACGCTGAATCTTCAACCTTCAGCTTGAGCTCGACGAAAAGTGGGCTCAGGTCGATGAACTCTGAGTCTTCAGCCTTTAACCTGAGCTCGATGATTTTTGAGCCGAGCTCGACGAACTCTGAATCTTCAACCTTCAACTTGAGCTCGACGAAAGGCGGGCTTAGGTTGATGAACTCTGAATCTTCATCTTTTAACCTGAGCTCGATGATCTGTGAGCTGAGCTCGACAAATTCCACTTTCTGGACTTAGAAAATTTCTGATGTCTTTGTCTCAACGGTTCCTTCTCAACTATCTCAACGGTTTCTTCTTCACAGCTGAGACACTTCGGTCTCAGCGACTCCTTATCAACCGTCTCAGCGGTTTCTTCTTCACAGCTGAGACCGTTTTGTCTCAGCGGTTCCTTATCAACTATCTCAGCGATTTCTTCTTCACAGCTAAGACAGTCTTCTATCTCAGTGGGTATTTCTTCACAGCCGAGACTGTCTTCTATCTCAGCGGTTTAGCTGAGACCAACACTTCTCTCAACGATAAGTGTTGAGCTTCTCAACTGTATGAGCGGTTCTGCTGAGACATTCTTCTCAGCTATCTCAGCTATCTCAGCGGTTATGTCTTAGTCAATTTTTTTGACTTCCAGCTTCCTCTTCCTGTTCACCTGTCCAATCAAGGACAACCTATATGCAATAACTCAAGCATACATCAAATACATTACACTACGAGAAAACAGTCTTTTAGCCACCATAGATTGTCGTGGCTAAAAGTCCAAAACCGTGGCTAATAACTTTTAGCCACGGCCTACCCACGGCAAATAGGCGTGGGCAATGCGAGTGTGGCTAATAGTATTAGTCATGCTGAATTTGTTGCAAATAAGTTATTAGGCACGATTCAATTGCTGTGGCTAAAGGGTCTGTAACATAAAAAAGATTTGGCTGCACGTCGCCGCCCGGCCGCGACCGCCGCGACCGCTGCTTGTGAGCCGATTTTATTTCAAACATTAATTGAGAATGGGCAATATAAATCCCAAATTGATCTTTTAGTTGGCAGTGTGAGACTAAAAAAACCCGACTTTTTGCCACGGATTAGGCTTCCATGGCTAATACTAGATTATTAGCCACGAAATTGGAAAACCGTGGCAAAAAGTCGGGTTATTTGCCACGGTTTAGTCATCCATGGCTAATACTAGCTTATTAGCCATGGAATAGAAACTGTGGCTAATACTTCATTATTAGCCATGGTTTTCCCCCGTGACAAAAAAAACCGTGGCTAAAAGTCATTTTTCTAGTAGTGTTATATGTGTATGTCATTGACCAATTTGACTTCTTTCAAATCTAGAACATTAGGGTTAATGGACCCAACACATCTTTATGGTGAAACCACCTAGTTATGTTTTAGAAGAACGCCCAAGAAATGTTTGTAAGCTAAAGAAGACCCTCTATGGCTTGAAACAGATGCCTCATAGTGGTATGGGAAGATTGCAGAATACCTCAAGTTCTGTGAATATTTTACTTTAGACTCTAATTCAAGCTTGTCCGTTAAGAAGAGGGGGGAGCTTCAAGTCTTGTTACTGCTGTATGTTGACGATATGATCGCCACGGGGAATTCAGAGGAGGAGGTAGCTAGGCTCAGGGCAGAGTTGGCTATTAGATTCAAGATGAAGGATCTATGTGAGCTCCACCATTTCCTTGGTCTCGAGGTGGAGAAGAAAAAGATCGGTGAGCTCATTTACCAGAAAGGCTATGCGGAGCGGATCGTTAAGCGATTTAGCATACGAGAGGGGAAGAGCAGTTATACTCTACTGGAGGTCGATCTTAAACTTCGGTGTGATGAGGGAAGGGTTCTTCCAGATCCCTTGGTGTTCCGAGCTCTGGTTGGGAGCTTGATATGCTTGACGATTACAAGACCGGATATTGCTTAGTTGTGGGCCAAGTAAGTCGGTATGCAGGAGCCACATAAATCATATTTGGTGGCGGCTAAGAATATCTTGAAGTTTGTGAAGTTCACTTCAGATACGAGTCTCTTGTATAAGGGGACACGAGCTTCAACCTGCAAGGCTACACATATGCTTATTATGGGGGAGATACACACGATTGGAAGTCAACGTTTGGATATATTTTCATGTGCGTATTAACAGCTATCTCGTAGTGCAACAAGAAGCAGGATTCAATGTGTCTCCACTATAGAAGCAGAGTACAAGGCTTTGGCCTTGGCAGCTCAGGGGGCCATCTGACTTCAGAGATTAGTGGAGGACATCAATGAGTAAGTGTGATGTCCTACTTTGCTACGCAGTGACAATGAGAGTGCCCTCAAACTGGTTAATAATCCAGTTTGTCACGCACAGACAAAGCACATTGAGATCGAGCATGACTTTATTTGGGAAAAGGTGTTGGGGGATCTCTGATGATAGAGTATGTGTAGAGCCAGGACAACATCACAGACATCTTCACGAAGCTGTTGTCGAAGAGACCGTTTGTACGGTTACGAGGATTGCTCGGGCTAGTTTTTACTTCTCACTTCAAGGGGGAGTGTTGAATTTGTTGAAGTGAAGTGGTCGGTCAGAGGAAGGCAGACCGCACAGACCGCAGAGATAGTTGTCGATTAGCTTGGTTAGGAGTTTACTGATAGCCGGGTTCTGACTAGTATTTCTTTCCTTACGGTCTGTATCAACAAGAAGCCTGGAGTTGTAACCAGGCGGTTAGAGGAAGCTAACCGCGGCTTGCTGTATGGATTGTGAGACCGCAGAGTTTGCTGAGGAGGTGGATTCTAGTTCATGCGGTAGCTCGTGGTAGGCGTGAATAACAATGGTTTACCGCAGAGTTTGCGGTGGCTGTTTGTGCGGTCTGAAGCCAGAGCCCGATGGTTTTGTGTACTTGGTCACGGTGATGTGCCAAGTTCATGTGTTGCCTTGTTCGCAAAACCGCATGGATTGCACGGCCTGGTTCTAGTATCCATGCTTATGTGCAGATAGGTGTTGTTAGCTGTAGTTGACGGACAGTTATCATATCGCTTATGGGTGGTGACCGCACTCCCTTGGTCGCCTATAAATAGGGGTCCCCAGCTCGTCATACATAACATGAGAACTCAACTCGTGTTTTGAACTTGCGGTTAGACATTCTTAACCACGCGATTAAATGAGATTGACTTGTGATGTGCAGGTTGTGCGGCTAGCACTGGATGACTAGGCAAATAGTTGGGAAGCTCAATGTGGAACAGTTCGCGGATAGTAATTTGTGGTATACAACAGGTCGCGGTTAGTGCGGTCAGCAGTCTTCTTCCTCCGGGTTGCAGTTTGTTCAATAAGTAGCTCGTCCGGTTCATCAGCGGGTAGCTGTTTCCCAGTTCGGCATCATCTGTTCGCGGTTAGCTTCAACGGTCAGGCGACTAGTAAGCGTAGACAGAGTTGTTTCTCAGCGTCCAATAAGCAGGTAGTCCGCGCGGCTTGAGAAGCGGTCTGGCAGTTCGGCGATCTTGGTTGTTAGCGGCGTCTTGGCGGTTTCGGCGGACTGCTTGGGCGGTTATCTTCTTGGGCGGTTATTGGTGTCAGTCCGCCAGTTTTACTCTTACTTGTATTTTTTGCTTTCATCTGGTACATTGCAAAATCATTTCTCGCAATGTATGTCTCGCGTTGTAAAGAAGATAGTTGATTTTATTACAACTCTTGTTCTTCCACTGCTTATGGTTTGTTGGCTTGATGCGGTTGAGTGTTCCTGCGTCCTTTCTCAACTTCCTAAAACTTTTTACAAACAATTCAACCGTGGGTTTAACTTCAACGCGTGTATCTCCATGATGCGCATCAGGTGCTCGTTGGAATGCCCAGCAAAAACAATGTGTGTCATATGGTGCAATGATCAGTGCTTTTCTTACTCAAGGAGAGTTGCTCCAAGTCTGGAAGCTGTTTCCTATCTTGTGCAGGCTGGTGTTTTAGGCCCACAAAACCAATGCTAGTGCAGTGGAGCATCCAGCGGCTGCGAGTGCATCAGCACTAGCGCATGCATCTTGACACGAGTGTTGATGCACTCTCAACCGTTCGATGTGTTGCACTGCACGGTGCAGTGCAGCACACCCCCGCTTCCCGCTAGTGAACATTCTCTTCCATTGCACTAAGCAAGGAGAACTGAACATTGGCCAGGTTGTTGCATGGCTACATTGTTGTGAGTGGATTTGAACAGACATTATGCACTAAACTAGCCTCATTAACATCTACTCTAATGGTGAGAGAGCTCATGTCAGCTAATTTTATTAAGCTATGTGCAGATGATTTTGAATACCTATTTCTTTTTGGTAGACAATGTGATTTGTTGTTGGCTCTAAACCATAATATTATGAGGAATTGTAATTTGTACTTCATAAATAGATATTTACGCATATAGTTTTATAATTTTTAGCCTCTTCTTTTAAAAAAAAGTCGATATTTGTATCCAAGTCATTCGTCCAAGCCCTAAACCTGATCCCGCAGAGCCCTCGCCTCCCGTCGACCATCTCTTTGTTTGCTTGTCAGCGTCCCTTTCATCCCTAGCAGGCGTTCTCGCGCAACCGTCTGGCATTCCTTTCCTCTCTCGCAGCACGACGCCCCCTCTCTCTGTTCGCTCGCCGGCGTTCTTTCCTCCCTCGCAGCCTGACGTCCTCTCTGGTAAGAGGCAACTTATATCTGTTCAAAATTAGTGGCAATTCTGTCACATGACGTCCAGATGAGTGCTGGTTTTGTTAAAGTGCCCAGACCATTGTTAAAATGTAGGAATCATAGTAAGCTTGATCTAAGTAGTAACAGATTCAATGAGAATTTGTCGGAAAATATCTGTAGCATGTCTGGCAATTATTCATTTATGAGGTACCAACAACAATTCCAATATTATATGTCTGAGTTTACTTGATATTTTTATGTATTAATATGGTATTTAGTTGATAAAAAAGTTAATTTTTTCATTTTAAATTGGTATGTATAGTGGATGACAAAATTTTATTAGTAGACTGATTTATATATAGTAAAAATTTATATATATTCAAAAACAGTCTATATATAACATCACTTTTTTTAATAAATAATCTCAAATATCATTGTATATGTTTATAGGAGTACAATATTACTTAAAATATAAATGCATTCAAAAAAAATCCTCATAAAATTATGACTGATCTCTTGAACTGAAGTTCATATTGTTAACAGATCTCTAATCGTAAACCGCCCCCTTATAGCCGACCGCCAATTATAGTTGATCGCCTTTATAGTCGTTCAACGACCCCAATCGATGATCGTGAAATTAAATTGGATCTTAAGATTAATTAATTATTACTTTAAAATTAATATTTATATTTTAGTCATATTTATCAAATATGATATGGTATACATATATATATAGATATATATCTTTTAAAGAAGTTTTCTTTTGAAATAAAAAATTTGGTCTCTCGTGAAGTTCGGAGTCCCAAGAAAAGGGTGACCTCACACCTACTACACTCAGGAGAACGTCACAGGCCAAAGACTCAAGAAGCTAGGAACAGACCCTCGGCTCTAGCGTGGAGGTCCCACCTCACACCAGGAAGACCTTTGAGATCTCCCTCTCCCTAGCCAATGCTGAACTAGGTGCCTTGGAGAACAAAAGAAGAGGGTGAAGAGTAGTGAAGAAGTCTCTTTTCCAAGACACCCTCAAGGGTCTATTTATAGTTTTTTTGGAATGACCTGCAAATAACCAATCTCCGCTGCCCCAAAATTACCGAAATGCCCCCAGGTTGGCCTGCCAACAACCAAATCCCGCTGTTCTAAGCAGCTAATCGTAGTCCACCAGGGGCAGACCCTCAAGCCGGGCAAGAAGTCCAAGCTGGGCGAGTAGGCATTTAGGCGAGAAGCGGCTAGGCGAGACGCGGCCTGGGCGAGCTGCGGCTAGGCGAGAAGCGACTAGGCGAGAAGCGACTAGGCGAGACGCGGCCTGGGCGAGCTGTGGTTAGGCGAGATCGAGGCTGGCGAGCTGCGGCTAAGAGAGAAGCGGATAGGCGAGACGTGGCCTGGGCGAGCTAGGGCTAGGCGATAAGCGGCTAGGCGAGACCGAGGATGGCGAGTTGCGGCTAGGCGAGAAACGGCTAGGCGAGACGCGGGCTGGGCGAGTTGCGGTAAGGCGAGAAGCGGCAAGGCGAGACCGAGGCTGGCGAGACGCGGCCTGGGCGAGCTGCGGTTAGGCGTGACTGAGGCTGGCGAGCTGCGACTAGGCGAGAAGCGGCTAGGCGAGACCGAGGCTAGCGAGCTGCGACTAGGCGAGAAGCGGCTAGGAGAGATGCGGCCTGGGCGAGCTGCGGCTAGGAGAGAAGCAGCTTGGCGACACCGAGACTGGCGAGACGCGGCCTGGGCGAGGTGCGGTTAGGCGAGACCGAGGCTGGCGAGCTGCGGCTACGCGAGAAGCGGCTAGGCGAGACGCGACCTGTGCGACCCCTCAAAGGGGCCAGAGGGGAGACAAATATTTTATCTCCCTACTAGTATATTATGCAGGTTGAGCCTAAATTGGCCACCAATAGTGTCAACCCCTCGAAAAGCTTACAACTGCATAGTTATCCCCACGACTGCTGGAGGGACCCCACTCCGCGAATCTGGGGTTGTACACAATCCCCTCTCTTTTCGAGCGAGTTTCGTGCTCGGAAAGAAACATTCAACCCAACGTATTCGCTGAGTGTAGTTATTTTGCGCGGTTGAAAAAATACTTAGCATTTCCGAGAAGAATTCACTTAATCTCCCTGAGGGGTCAACCCGCTGTTGAAACTGGAGAACCGGTCTCTATGGAGTTCACCCTCGGGGAAGGGGTGATCGCACAAATACTTCTCTCCCGCGAGCCCAAGAGACTAAGGAAAAAGAACTAGGGACGGACCCAAGGCTCTAGCACGGAGGTCCCTCCACACACCTGAAAGATCTTAGAGTGTTTCCCCTCCTTAGCCAGGTGCTGAAGCTAAGGTACCTCATAAAGCGCTAGAAAATCCGAGAACTAGTAAGCATTCCCTTCTGAGGTACCCCTTGGGTCCTATTTATAGGAAACTGAAACGGTCTGCAAATAGCCAATCTACGTTGTTCTGAAAGGATATTTGCAGCCCAAATCGGTTTGCCAACAGCGCAACTCTGCTGTTCCGAGAAGCTAGGGGCAGACCAACAGGGGAAAATGGTAAAACACACCTCTAAATGCTAGGCGAGCTCGCCTGATGCCACCTCCTGAAATATCCACTCGCCAAAAAGAAAAAGGAGGGGGGATGGACTCGCACTCGCCTGACCCTTGGCCTGGGGCAAGTACGAGTTCGCGCCCTGCTCCTACCGACCCGCCGAGCCGGTCGTCGGGCTCAGCTCTAGGAACTTCGAGCTCGGCACGACGATTGTCGAGCTCGGCACGACGATTGTCGAGCTCGGACTGGGCATGAGCCCAGCTCGGGCTGCAGGGCGGTCTGAACCGGCCGGTCTGGATTCTGTCGGCCCACTCGCCGGATACGGGGTTGTACACAATCCCCGCTCTTTGCGAGGTTGGGACAAACTCAGAATGATACATCCAACCCCACAGGATTCGGCGAGTGCGACTTGAGCCAAAAGAGAATCTTGTGGAGGGGACCCACCGCCGGCTATATATATACATCTACCTGCGTTCATGGCTGTCTTTTGCACTTCCCCTTACTCTATTCTTGCGAGGATGCCACTCCCCAAGGAGGTTCTCGAGCGAGTACTGAAGAAGCGTGCCGAGACTGCGACCGACGTCGCGGGCCTAACGGATCCCAAGGCCCGGCTTCGCAAGTTCGCCGACCTCGCCTCGCCGAAGAAGGTAAAACCACTTCTACTGGCTGCGGAGCCCATATACAATGAGCTGGGGTCGATTCTGAATAACGAGGCCGGTTCTTCCTCTCGGCGGATCCCTGACTCCAGAGAAGACGAGGTCGTCGACCTCTCCGGCTATTCGGGCGGCCAGCCTAATAATGGCGATGTCTCTAAGCCGCCAGCCGAACCTACTCCAGCTGTGTCAGGAGGGCATGATCTCGGCATACCTCCGCGGGAGTCACTTCCCCAGTTTGGGACCACGGGATTGGGCTCGCAGAGGCCTAGATCGCCGAGTCGTTCCCCCTCGAGGAAGCCATCTCATGTAGATGTCGGGGGAGGCGCCAAAGAAATCCCTGTCCCCAGCTTTTTTCGCACCTCGCCGGAAGCTCCTCGTCATGGCCGTGGTAAGAACCTGAGCCTGCCTCCTCCTCGCATCCCCTCAGATGTGCAAGGTAAAATTCTAACCCCCCCCCCCCCTCTTTTTGGTTCCTTGGCGGTGCTCGCATCTAATGTTGGACTGCTTTCACCCCCTTGCGCAGATCTAGATCAATCCGAGGTTGACGACTACGCAGATCCGATTCGTTTCTCGCCCATGCCTTCTCCGCATACGCTGGATGCTTTTCTGAACCCCGAGCTGGAGACACCCGAGCGGACGAGGAGAGGGGAGCTGGTTCTCAAGAAGATGGTGGTCGAGCTCTACCTGCTGCGGAAGGAGAACAAGGAGTCGAAGCGGGAGTTCGCGCAACTCTGAGGCACGGTGGGGGTCTGCTCGGCCATTAAAGCGGCATCTTCTTCTACTTTGCTGGACGAGATTGAGGAGTACCTCCAGAATGTTCATAAGAACCTGGGACGGCATCGCGAGCTCTATGCGCGGCGATCGGCGACGGAGTCGCGAGACCGGGGTAACCAGGAATGACTCGTTGCCGAGTCAACCGGTGCTCGCCTCCTGTTGCCGCCAACCTGCGCGTGTTGTATTTCTATTTTCTTCTGTTTAGACGATATTTGCACTTTCCTATAATAATTGAGAACATATATATTTTTCTTATCAAGTATGCTTAAAATAATCGGAGCGCGCCTCGGTACGCTTTATCTCGCCGCAGGGGGGTATAGACTCGCTGGACGCCGAGTTAGGGATGGTGAGGTTGGCTCGGCGAGCTAGGCTGCTCGGCTGGCTCGGCCCTACCTTGCTTTTTCTATAAATAGCCCTCTTCACCAACCCCCTACTACGCCTTTATTGCTTTCAAATTTTTGTTACCCCTCTGCCACTCCGAGCTCGCACTTCCTTTCTGGATGTGAGAATGGTGAAGACTAACCCCGTCGCCGATGGCCGGTCTAAGTGTGCTCGGCATTTTGCCGAGCACTGCTTCTTTGAGGGGCATATTACCGAGGAAGAGCTCGCCGGGTTCATCGTCGAGTTCATTTCTCCTGGCTTTACAGCCCGCATGACGGTGGATCACGAGGCCATCAACTCCTTCCATGAGGACGAGCTTGCCTTCCCCATCTCGTATTTCGAGGTGGGGTTGCGCCTTCCCCTCTGCCCGGAGATCTGCTAGATCCTGAAGTATTATGGTATGGTACCCGCGCAGCTCAACTCAAATGCCATCGCCATGATGGTGGCATTCATCTGCTACCTCCGCCGAGAGCGGATCGAGTTCAACCTTACGGTCTTTCGTAAGTTGTTCTCCTACAAAGCCACCCCTGACGGAGTCACCTACTTCGGCGGTTCCTCCATAAAAGTTCGCGAGCTCGCGAATAAAAATCATAACTGGATGACCCGGCTCGTCTTCATCAAGGGCGACCTCGGCAGCATCCCATTCTCGCCCTTGCAAATGGGCAAGGAGGTGTACCGCCCTCCTACCGTATTTGGCAATGACGCCGACCTCCATAAGTTCTTCTTCCACAAGGAGTTCGAGGTCGCCTACCTCCGCCGCGGCCTCGACTCGCTTCCACCTGTCCTCCCTAGAGAAGGTATACCTTGCCCCCTCTTCTCGCCGATTTAGTCAAAGTGATCTTCAGACTTTTCTGACCAAGTTTTTAATTTGCAGGGGAGCGGTTCATGCCCGAGCACCCACCCTTTACTGACCCGGGGATTTTTGCCGATCCCCTTGAGCTTGCTCGGGTGTTCGCGGAGGCCTGCCAGGACGATCTGGCGAGCGGCCAACCCCCTTCCACCAAGAGGCGACTGGATTTTGAGAAGTCAGGCTCGTCTCGCCGGCCCGAGGATCAAAAGAAGAAGAAGGCCAGGGTGGTCTCCAGGGGGGATCGACAACAACAACGGTCTCCCAAATATATGGACTTGCCTGACACCTCCTCTGATTCCTCTCCGCAAAGCGTTCCGAAGGAAGAGACGACTGGGGAGGACCAAAAGGGGCGCGAGTCTTCTCCCCATCCTTCTGCCGAGGTGACCCTGCCTCGCGAGTGGGGCCTCCCCAAGGATCATCCCCTCTTTGGCAAGGGGGGAAAGTGCAAGGATTTGGCGGGCAAGCCAATGGTGATCTGGGATGAGGAGGCCCACCGAGTTTCCATCTCTACTTGCCCGCCCGCCTAGGGAGCTCGTCAACCTCCCGCGGGCCACGCCTTCGTGCTGGGCTTCGGCCTGTGTGGCCGTGCGGCTGCCGAGGCATTCAAGGGCATGCCCCCTCGCCAAATCGCCAATGAGGGTCTGCAGGCCAGCCTACGGTCTTTCGAGCTCCATCACATGATGGTCGCCTTCAACCTTTACCAACTCCTGCGAAAAGCTGAGTAGGAGTGGGACGTGGCGAGGGACAATGTGGATATTGCGAAGAAGCGACGGGATGTTGCCAAGGGCCTACTTGCCAAAGCCTCCGGCGGTTTGGTAAGCGCTCGTTACCCTTTTGGATTTTTACTTGTAAAACTTCTCCTCCTATCGCAGCTCTGATATGTTACTTCACAGGACGTCGAAGCTGTCGGCGAGTTGCGGGCTTGCAATTCCGAGTTGGAAAAGGAGGCCGTCCTTCTGCGATCCCAGGTCGCGGAGCAGGCAGACGACATCGAGGAGCTGAGGGGACGGAACAAATCCCTCCTCGTCGACCTCGCCCGCCAGGTGGAGTTTCTCTTCCCTGAGGGTGCCGACGAGCCACCCTACCCCTACAAGAGACCACGGGGTGGCGAGGGCGAACTCCAGGAGCGACTACGAGTTAACTCCGTCGAATCCGCCGAGTGTCTACTGAAGGCCATGAGGGGAACGGGTATTCTGGCGGAGGGCTGCGAAGACGTCACTGTCAGGGATCTGATGCTGACTCTGTATCCGCCGACTCCGCCCAGCGAGAAGGAGGACAGCTTTGACTTGCAGTTCCGGGACTGACCGCCCAGCGAGAAGGAGGACATACTGCCCGTCCGCCTGTATTTTGTTCATATGTAACTTCTTTCTCTTCCCCTCCTGTAACCTCGCCAAGGCGAGTTCACCTTTTGCAACAGATGTTAGAGAAATGAAGAATAATTTTAGATAAATGAAGAATGATTTTTATGAAATTTATCTATCTTCTTTCTCCTCGCCTTCATGTCGTGCTTCATACTCGTTAAAATGTTTTTGATCTAGGATTCGCGTTCGCTAGGGAATCGTGTCGGTCGCGGTTAGAGCTTGCGCGATCCTAGCTCGCCCGCGCATGGCTTGTCGTGCTCGAGCCCAGGCCGACTTTGGCGGCGTGACCCCGTTGGATTTTTGCTAGGCTTATGCCGTGCTAGGCCCCACGAGTAGTAGGTCGCTTATAAGGCCCCGCCTTTCCAAGCTTTGGGATGGGCTAAGGATTCTTTAAGTAGAAGTTAGGGGGACAAGGGGTGGTTGCCTAACACCACTATCCATCCCAACTCGCCCAATCCCAGCTCGTCTGCTTCCCCTTCCTTGTTCAACTCCAGGGCTCAGCCCCAAGGCCATAACGATGTCCGTCGATACTCAGCCATGACAGCTAGGTGGAAGCCTGATAGGGGGAGTGTCGAGACCTAACCCCAGAGAGAGAAGACTTAGAACATTTGCCTCTCCCGGGTGCTACCACCGGGCCAGTTAGCTAGGTGAGAGCCTGAGGGCGGGTGTTGGACATCCTCCGGGCTCAGCCCTAGGTTTATAACGATGTCCATCGAGACTCAGCCATGCCAGCTTGGTGGAAGCCTGACAGGGGGAGTGTCGAGACCTAACCCCAGAGCGAGAAGACTTAGAACATTTTCCTCTCCCGGGTGATACCACCGGGCCAGTCAGCTAGGTGAGAGCCTGAGGGCGGGTGTTAAACATCCTCCGGGCTTAGCCACAGGGTCATAACGACGTCCATCGAGAATCAGCCGTGCCAGCTAGGTGGAAGCGTGACAGGGGGAGTGTCGAGACTTAACCCCAGATCAAGAAGACTTAGAACATTTGCCTCTCCCGGGTGCTACCACCGGGCCAGTTAGCTAGGTGAGAGCCTGAGGGCGGGTGTTGAACATCCTCCGGGCTCAGCCCCGGGTCATAACGATGTCCATCGAGACTCAGCCGTGCCACCTAAATGGAAGCCTGACAGGGGGAGTGTCGAGACCTAACCATAGAGCGAGAAGACTTAGAACATTTGCCTCTCCCGGGTGCTACCACTGGGCCAGTCAGCTAGGTGAGAGCCTGAGGGCGGGTGTTGAACATCCTCCGGGCTTAGCCCCAGGGTCATAACGACATCCATCGAGACTCAGTCGTGCAAGCTAGGTGGAAGTCTGATAGGGGGACTATCGATACCTAACCCCAAAGCGAGAAGACTTAGAACATTTGTCTCTCCCGGGTGCTACCACCAGGCTAGTAAGCTAGGTGAGAGCCTGAGAGCGGGTGTTGAACATCCTCCGGGCTCAGCCCCAGGGTCATAACAACGTCCATCGAGACTCAGTCGTGCCAGCTAGGTGGAAGCCTGACAGGGGGAGTGTCGATACCTAACCCCAGAGCGAAAAGACTTAGAACATTTGCCTTTCTCGGGTGCTACCACCGGGCCAGTCAGCTAGGTGAGAGCCTAAGGGCGGGTGTTGAACATCCTCCGGGCTCAGCCCCAGGGTCATAACGACGTCCATCGAGACTCAGCCATGCCAGCTAGGTGGAAGCCTGACAGGGGGAGTGTCGAGACCTAACCCTAGAGTGAGAAGACTTAGAACATTTGCCTCTCCCGGGTGCTACCACCGGGCCAGTCAGCTAGGTGAGAGCCTGAGGGCGGGTGTTGAACATCCTCCGGGCTTAGCCCCAGGGTCATAACGACGTCCATCGAGACTCAGCTGTGCCAGCTAGGTGGAAGCCTGACAGGGGGAGTGTCGAGACCTAACCCCAGAGCGAGAAAACTTAGAACATTTGCCTCTCCTGGGTGCTACCATCGGGCCAGTCAGCTAGGTGAGAGCCTGAGGGCGGGTGTTGAACATCCTCCGGGCTCATCCCCAGGGTCATAACGACGTCCATCGAGACTCAGCCGTGCCAGGTAGGTGGAAACCTGATAGGGGGAGTGTCGAGACCTAACCCTAGAGCGAGAATACTTAAGAACATTTGTCGTCTCGATCTCCGAATCGTGGACCCCCCTGCCATCACAATTGTTGCAAAGAACACAAGATGCAATAGTGGAATTTATTTTCATTCATGAAGCAAAAGTACATACAGGGTTTTTTAAGGGTAAAAGCGTTTCAGGTCGTCGCCACTCCAAGTGTGACTGAGAGTATCCCCCTCCGCATTTCAGAGGCGATACCCCCTGACTTCAAGGACTCCTGCACGATGTAGGGGCCTTCCCAGTTGGGATGGAGTTTCCCCACAGCGACCGATCTTCCTACCACATCTACCTTCTTCAGGACCAGGTCTCCTTCCATGAATTGCTTGACATGGACGTGCTTGTCGAAATACTTAGCCATTCTCTATTTGGTTTCCTCCTGCCGAACAGCTGACAGGTCGTGCAACTCCTCCACCATATCAAAGGAGAGTCGAAGCTCCTCCTCATTCTCTAACCTCCACTCTTCCCTTCCTGCCCCTGCCTCTGCAACTCGGGGTGTCTGGACCTCGAACTCAACTGATAGTACAGCTTCACTGTTGAAATCGAAAAATCGTTCTCTATGGAGTTCGACCCTTGGGGAAGGGGTGACCGCGCACCTGCTACCCTCAAGCAAACGATCTAGGCATAAGACTAGGAACACAAGGGGCAGACCCAAGGTCTCAGCATGGATGTCCCGCCGCATACCCGAAAGACTAACAAACTCTTCCCCTCCCAAGCCAAAGGCTGAGCTAAGGCACCTTTGGAGGGCTCTCTTGGCTGACCGGAGCCTCAAAGGAGAATCTCAAGACCAACTCTCTCCTGACAAGAGGTGCCTCCTCGGGTCTACGTAAAATGTTCCTCATCCGCCCTACCAATGACGTAATCTCGCGGAACTGTTCTACTTTACGCAACCCAAATCGGGCCGCCAACAACGTAACTACGTTGTTCTGAAAGTCTATTCACTGACCTTCAAGGGCCTCCCAGTAACATTACCTCGGGGTCCCCATGGGGCGAGCAGTTCGCGAACATACCGCCTGCCTAAGATGAAAAGGATGAAACACATTCACAGGGCATCACAAATATTTAAATTACAGGAATATAAATTCCATACTTCGACACGTAGGCCGACAATATAAATAAATCAGGCCTTCTTGGGCCGGCACAAACTTGGGCTTAAGCCTGTTATTCCCCGCTTGGTACTGCAACACCTGTACGCCAATGTCCCGCCAAACGGTGGCAAAATAAATATTGGCTCCACCTCTGCCTCGGGGCGGTGATGCTTATCTCCTAAAAGCAAATAATAAACTACTTCCATGGAGTTTTCCACGTGAATACCAGAACATCACCAATTCGGCTTACACATCCGGATGGGCTTCACACATCATGCCTAAATTCGTACTCACGCTTCCGGATACTAAATGCAACCAGCTGCGGGGATGTACACATCGACCCGTCGTAGAGCTTGCTTCCTCCACTCGTTAGTGGAGAGGAGCTTCCATGCAAGTATGGTAATTGAGGGCTTCACCTGCCTGGGAAGAAACTTTGTTACCCTTGACGCGTGTTTGGTGGCGGTGCCGGGATTGGAGCTCCGGGATGTTCTTGCTAAAGGCGGTTGCGACGGTGGTCGATCTTCCCTCTAGGCCGAGCCTTGCTCATGGCCGAGTGATGCTCCAGGCCGAGTCCAATTGTTGGCAGCTGCGACAGCAAAAAGAAGGTTGGGGAGATGGGGCTCGGGCTGCCCCTACCGCCCGGCGATGGGAGAGAGAGGAACTAGGGCTCGGCCTTGCTGGATCCAAGTGGCACCGGGAGAGAGAATAGGATCGGCCTTGCTGGATCCAGGCGGTGTCGGGAGAGAGAAAGGGGCGGGGCTCGGGCTGCCCTTGTTGGCCGATGGGAGAGAGGAAGGGGAGGGGCTCGGCCTGATGTTGCTTAGGCGGTGGAGGGAGAGAGGAAGGGGCGGGGCTCGGGAGGCTGCTCCAGGCCGACGGGAGAGAGGAAGGGGGTCGGGGCTCAACCTTCCCCTTCTTAGCCGGTGGAGGGAGAGAGGAAGGGGCGGGGCTCGTGCGGCTTCTCCAGGCCGACGGGAGAGAGTAAGGGGGTCGGGGCTCGGCCTGGTGCTGTAGGCGGCGGCGGGAGAGATCGTGCGGCTGTACCCCTTTTGTCGAACCCTAGCCGGAAAAACGCCTGCTCCTCTCTCCCCCCCCCCCCCCCCCCCCCCCCCCCCCCCCGTTCCTTGACCCGCTTCCCCCATTTTATGTATATATAAATACATATATTTATATAATAAAGTATCTATTATAAATATATATATATAATATACATGAAGCATAAAGTATCCGCACGCACGCACGAGTGCTCGCATGCTCGAACGGGACTGCACCAAAATGTCGCTCATAGCATGCCCCCGAGCCTGTCACTTGGGGAGGATCCCACTCGGCCGGGTACGGGGTTGTACACAATTCCCGCTCTTTTCGAGATTGGCATAAGCTCGGAAAGAAATGTCCAACCCCAAAGTATTCGGCGAGTGGGAGCCGACCCAAAAGAAAAAATTTGAGAGAAACTGAAAATTGCATTTAGAACATTAATCTCTCCATGCCCCTTTTTGATCTTTTTGAAAAACTCGATACCTGTAATGCTCCCCGCTATTCAATTGCCTTTATACTTTTTCTTACAATTAGTATACAATTTCTCATGATATTGTGAAACAACAAAGCCATATATTTTGTATTCTCTTGTACAGGCAGAGCTAATCCTTTCCCCCGGGTGTGCCTACGGACCTGCAAGCTAGATGAGAGCCTGCGCAGCAGGTCTACTTGGGGCCGAGCAAGGCTCGGGGTAGTGCGAAAGTCTCCAAGAACCAACCCTTTCCCCCTAGGTGTGCCTACAACACTGCCCAGCAAATGAGAGTCTGAGCAGCGAGTCTACCCGGGGCTGAGCAGCACTCGGGGTCCCTTACCCCCCAGGCGAGCCTACAGACCTGCCAGCTAGTAGGAGCCAGGTAGCGGGTCTACCCGGGGCCGAGCATCACTCGGGGTCCTGCAAAGTATCCAAACTCTTTACAAATTTCAAACTATCTCCCTTACCCCCCAGGTGTGCATACAACCCTACCAACTAGTGAGAGCCTGACAGCGAGTCTACCCGGGGCCGAGCAGCACTCAGGGTCCCTTACCCTCCAGGCGATCCTACGGACCTGGCATCTAGTGAGAGCCTGACAGCGAGTCTACCCGGGGTCGAGCAGCACTCGGGTTCCCTTACCCCCCCAGGCGAGCCTACAGACCTGTCAGCTAGTAGGAGCCAGACAGCGGGTCTACCCGGGGCCGAGCAGCACTCGGAGTCCTACAAAGTATCCAAAATCTATCCAAATTTAAAACTATCTCCCTTACCCCCCCCCCCCCCAGGTGTGCCTACAACCCTTCCAGCTAGTGAGAGACTGACAGCGAGTCAACCCGGGGCTGAGATACACTCGAGGTCCCTTACCCCCCAGACGAGTCTACGAACCTGCCAGTTAGTGAGAGCCTGACAGCGAGTCTACCCGGGGTCGAGCAGCACTCGGGGTCCCTTACCCCCCAGGCGAGCCTACGGACCTGCCAGTTAGTAGGAGCAAGGCAGCGGGTCTACCCGGGGCTGTGCAGCACTCGGGGTCCTACAAAGTATCCAAACTCTTTCCAAACTCCAAACTATGTCCCTTACCCCCCAAGTGTGCCTATAGCTCTGCCAGCTAGTGAGAGCTTGACAGCGAGTCTACCAGTGGCCGAGCAGTACTCGGGATCCCTTACCCCCCCCCCAGGCGAGCCTACAGACCTGCCAGCTAGTAGGAGCCAGGTAGCGGGTCTACCCGGGGCCGAGCAGCACGCGGTATCCTGCAAAGTATCCAAACTCTTTCGAAACTCCAAATTATCTCCCTTACCCCCCCCCCCCAGGTGTTCCTACAACCCTGCTAGCTAGTGAGAGCCTGATAACAAGTCTACCCGGGGCCGAGCAGTACTCGGGGTCCCTTACCCCCAGGCGAGCCTACGGACCTGCCAGCTAGTAGGAGCCAAACAGCGGGTCTACCCGGGGCCGAGCAGCACTCGGGGTCCTACAAAGTATCCAAACTCATTCAAAACTCCAAACTATCTCCCATACCCCCCCCCCCCAGGTGTGCCTACAACCCTGTCCGCTAGTGAGAGCCTATCAACGAGTCTACCTGGGTCCGAGCAGCACTCGGAGTCCCTTACCCCCCAGGAGATCCTACGGACCTGCCAGCTAGTAGGAGCCAGGAAGCAGGTCTACCCGGGGCCGAGCAGCACTTAGGGTCCGGCAAAGTATCCAAACTTTTTCCAGATTCAAAACTATCTCCCTTACCCCCCAGGTGTGCCTACAGCCCTGCCAGCTAGTGAGAGCCTGACAGCGAGTCTATCCGGGGCCGAGCAGGACTCGGGGTCCCTTACCTCAAGGCGAGCCTACGGACCTGCCAGTTAGTAGGAGCCAGGCAGTGGGTCTACCCGGGGCTGAGCAGCACTCGGGGTCCTGCAAATTATCCAAACTCTTTCCAAACTCCAAACTATATCCCTTACCCCCCAGGTGTGCCTACAACCCTGCCAGCTAGTGAGAGCCTGACAGCAAGTCTACCCGAAGTCGAGCAGCACTCGGGGTCCTTTACCCCCAGACGAGCCTACGGACCTGCCAGCTAGTAGGAGCCAGACAGCGGGTCTACCCAAGGCTGAGCAGTACTCAGTGTCCTGCAAAGTATCCAAATTCTTTCCAAACTCCAAACTATCTCCCTTACCCCCCCCCCCCCTCCCCCAAGGTGTGCCTACAACCCTGCCAGCTAGTGAGAGCCTGACAGTGAGTTTACCCGGGGCCGAGCAGCACTCGGGGTCCCTTACCCTCGAGGCGAGCCTACGGACCTGCCAGCTAGTAGGAGCCAGGCAGCGGGTCTACCCGGGGCCGAGCAGCACTCGGGGTCCTACAAAGTATCCAAACTACCTCCAACCACCGAGTGACATCCAGCCCTTCCAGCTAGGTGATAGCCTTACAGCGGGATCTGCTCTGGGTCTGGGGCAGACTCCCTCGAGTGGCATCCAGCCCTGCCAGCTAGGTGAGAGCCTGACAACGGGATCTGCTCGGGGTCTGTGGCAGACTCCCTCGAGTGACATCCAGCCCTGCCAGCTAGGTGAGAGCCTGACAGCGGGATCTTCTCGGGGTCTGTTAAACGAATACTTTGATCGTCCACATAGATTGCGATGGGAGCATTGTCACTCCAAATTTAATAACGATGTCCACAGAGAATCGTCCGGGCTCCCGGGTGATACCGTTGGTTCAGTCAGCTAAGTGAAAGCCTGACGGCGGGTGTTGAAAATCATCCGGGCTTAGCTCCAGGGTCATAACGATGTCCATCGAGGATCCCAGCCCTGCCAGCTAGATGGAAGCCTGATAGCGAGAGCATCTCGAGACCTAACCCCAGAGCGAGAAGATTCTCCCTCCAATCTTTCCCGGGTGCTTACAAAATCAAGAGCACTATATCACCATTGAAGCCTTAATATAGACTTAAAATAGAATGTCCGAAAATCCTAAATTCAAGGGTGGGACGACTAAGGGTATGAGGACCTCACATACAAAGTATCAACGCATGACCCTGATCGCCACTTGGTTCCTCTTCTATCCATGACGTTCGCCAGAGTTCTTCTGTGCTGGTCACTCTACACGCTCACCGCACAAAAATGTTGGCGGGCTCGGGGGAATGGTATTAGCGGCGTTTTGGTGTAGTCCCGTTCGAGCATGCGAGCACTCGTGCATGCGTGCGGAGACTTTATGCTTCATGTATATTATATATTTACTATATATATATATTTATAATTGATACTTTATTATATAAATATATGTATTTATATATACATAAAATGGGGGAAGCAGGCCAAGGCACGGGGGGGGGGGGGGGGGGGGGGGGGAAGAGGAGCTGGCGTTTTTTCTGGCTAGGGCTCGACAAAAGAGGTACAGCCGCACGATCTCTCTCGTCGCCGCCTACAACACCAGGCCGAGCCCCAACCCCCTTCCTCTCTCCCGTCGGCCTGGAGCAGTTGCCCGAGCCTCGCCCCTTCCTCTCTCCTGCCACCGCCTAAGCAAGGGCAGGCTGAGCCCCGGCCCCTTCCTCCCTCCCGTCGGCCTAGAGCAGCCGCCCGAGCCCCGCCCCTTCCTCTCTCCCGTCGGCCAGCAAGGGCAGCCCGAGCCTCGCCCCTTTCTCTCTCCCGGCACCGCCTGGATCAAGCAAGGTCGCTCCTCTTCTCTCTCCCGGCGCCGCCTGGATCCAGTAAGGCTGAGCCACAGCTCCTCTCTCTCCTGTCGCCGGCCGGTAGGGGCAGCCCGAGCCTGATCTCCCTAACCTTCTTTCTGCTGTCGCAGCTGCCAGTAACTGGACTCGGCCTGGAGCAAGGCTCGGCCTGGAGCAGCATTCGGCCTTGACCAAGGCTCGGCCTAGAGGGGAGATCGACCACCGTCGCAATCGCCTTCAGCAAGAACAGCCCGGAGCTCCCCTCCCGGCACCGTCGCCAAACACGCGTCAAGGGTTATGAAGGTTCTTCTCAGGCAGGTGAAGCCCTCAATTACCATACTTTCATGGAAGCTCCTCTCCACTAACGAGTGGAGGAAGCGGGCTCTCCGACGGGTCGATGTGTATATCCCCGCAGCTGGTTGCATTTAGTATCCGGAAGCGTGAGTACGGATTTATGCATGCTGTTTGAAGCCCATCTGAATGTGTAAGCCGGATTGGTGATGGTCTGGGGTTTCCGGGGAAAACTCCGTGGAAGTTGTTTATTATTTGCTTTTAGGAGATAAGCATCACCGCCCCGAGGCAGAGGTGGAGCCGATATTTATTTTGCCACCGTTTGGCGAGACGTTGGCGTACATGTGTTGCAGTACCAAGCGGGGAATAGCAGGCTTAAGCCCAAGTTTGTGCCGGCCCAAGTTTGTGCCGGCCCAAGAAGGCTTGATTTATTTATATTGTCGGACTGCGTGCCGAAGTATGGAATTTATATTCCTGTAATTTAAATATTTGTGATACCTTGTGAATGTGTTTTATCCTTTTCATCTTAGGCGGGCGGTATGTTCACGAACCGCTCACCCTGTGGGGACCCCGAGGTAAGGTTACCGGGAGGCCCTTGAAGGTCAGTTAATGGCCTTTCAGAACAACATAGTTACATTGTTGGCGGCCCGATTGGGGCTGCGTAAAGTAGAACTGTTCGGCGAGATTACGCCATTGGTAGGGTGGATGAGTAACATTTTACGTAGACCCGAGGAGGCACCTCTAGTCAGGAGAGAGTTGGTCTTGGGATTCTCCTTTAAGGCTCCGGTCGGCCAAGATAGCCCTCCGAAGGTGCTTTAGCTCAGCCTTTGGCTTGGGAGATGAAGAGTTTGCTAGTCTTATGGGTATGTAGACGGACCTCCACGCTGAGACCTCGGGTCTGCCCCTTGTGTTCCTAGTCTTGTGCCTAGATCGTTCGCTTGAGGGCAGTAGGTGCGTGGTCACCCCTTCCCCAAGGGTCGAACTCCACAGAGACTGATTTTTCGGTTTCAACATTTTGATGCGGTGAGCGTGGAGAGTGGCCAACATAGAAGAACTCTGGCAAACATCATGGATAGAAGAGGAACCAAGTGGCGACCAGGGTCATGCGTTGATACTTTGTATGTGAGGTCCTCATACCTGGAGTCGTCCCATCCTTGAATTTAGGATTTTCAGGAAGTCTATTTTAAGTCTATATTAAGGCTTCAATTGTGATATAATGCTCTTGATTTTATAAGCACCCGGGAAAGATTTGAGGGAGAATCTTCTCGCTCTGGGGTTAGGTCTCGAGATGCTCCCGCTGTCAGGCTTCCATCTAGCTAGCAGGGTTGGGATCCTCAATGGACATCGTTATGACCTTGGAGCTGAGCCCGGACGATTTTCAACACCCACCGTCAGGCTTTCACCAAGCTGACTGAACTTTCAGTATCACCCGAGAGCCCGGACGATTCTATGTGGACATCGTTATGAAATTTGGAGTGACAATGCTCCCGTCGCAATCTATGTGGATGATCTAAGTATTCGTTTAACAGACCCCGAGCAGATCCCGCTGTCAGGCTCTCACCTAGCTGGCAGGGCTAGATGTCACTCGAGGGAGTCTGCCATAGATCCCGAGCAGATCCCGCTGTCAGGCTCTCAACTAGCAGGCAGGGCTGGATTTCACTAAAGGGAGTCTGCCCCAGACCCCGAGCAGATCCCGTTGTCAGGCTCTCACCTAGCTGGTAGGGCTGGATGTCACTCAGTTGTTGGAGGTAGTTTGGATACTTTGCAGGACCCCGAGTGCTGCTCGGCCTCGGGTAGACCCGCTGTCTGGCTCCTACTAGTTGGCAGATCCGTAGGCTCGCCTGGGGGGTAAGGTACCCCGAGTGTTGCTCGACCCAAGGTAGACTCACTGTCAGGCTCTCACTAGCTGGCAGGGTTGTAGGCACACTTGGGGGGTTAGGGAGATAGTTTGGAGTTTGGAAAGAGTTTGGATACTTTGCAGGACCCCGAGTGCTGCTCGGCCCCAGGTAGACCTGCTGTCTGGCTCCTACTAGCTTGCAGGTCCGTAGGCTCGCCTGGGGGTAAGGGACCCCGAGTACTGCTCGGCCCCGGGTAGACTCGTTATCAGGCTATCACTAGCTGGCAGGGTTGTATGCACACCTGGGGGGTAAGGGAGATAGTTTGGAGTTTGGAAAGAGTTTGGATACTTTGCAGGACCCCGAGTGTTGCTCGGCCCCAGGTAGACCCGCTGTCTGGCTCCTACTAGCTGGCAGGTCCGTAGGCTCGCCTGGGGGGTAAGGGACCCCGAGTGCTGCTCGGCCCCGGGTAGACTCGTTGTTAGGCTCTCACTAGCTGGAAGGGATGTAGGCACTCATGGGGGGTAAGGGAGATAGTTTGGAGTTTGGAAAGAGTTTGGATACTTTGCAGGACCCCGAGTGCTGCTCGGCCCAGGGTAGACCCGCTGTCTAGCTCCTACTAGCTGGCAGGTCTGTAGGCTCGCCTCGGGGGTAAGGGACCCCGAGTGCTGCTTGGCCCCGGGTAGACTCGCTGTCAGGCTCTCACTAGCTGGCAGGGTTGTAGGCACACCTTGGGGGGTAAGGGAGATAGTTTGGAGTTTGAAAAGAGTTTGGATACTTTGCAAGACCCCGAGTGCTGCTCGGCCCCGGGTAGACCCGCTACCTAGCTCCTTCTAGCAGGAAGGTCCGTAGGCTCGCATGGGGGGTAAGGGACCCCAAGTGCTGCTTGGCCCCGGGTAGACTCGTTGTCAGGCTCTCACTAGCTGGCAGGGATGTAGGCATACCTGGGGGTAGGGGTGCAAGTTTAGTTGAGCCGGCTCGAAAGCTTGATGAGTCGGCTCAAAAAAAGCTCGACTCGAGCTCGAGCCAGTGGAGCTCGAGCTCGACGAGCTCCAGCTCGATTATGAGTTGAGCTCGAGCTCGAATATTAATGTTCATGAGCTCGCGAGCCGGCTAGCGAGTTTTTTAATCCAAATTTTTTAAAATATATATATATAAAATATGAAAAAAAATATAAAAAAAATAAGAAAATAAAGCTTATTAGCTCAAAAGCTCGCGAGTAGCTCGATCTCAAACTCGAGCTCGCGAGCTCGAAACTCGAGCTCGAGCTCGATAATTTGGCATTGAGCTCGAGCTCGAGCTGGGATAAATGAGCTTGTTGAGCTCGAGCTCGAGCTTGGAACTTTTGTCAAGCTCGACTCGTTTGCACCCCTACTTGGGGGGTAAGGGAGATAGTTTGGAGTTTGGTAAGAGTTTGGATACTTTTCAGGACCCCGAGTGCTGCTCGGCCCCGGGTAGACCTGCTATCTGGCTCCTACTAGCTGGAAGGTCTGTAGACTCGCCTGGGGGGTAAGGGACCCCGAGTGCTTCTCGGCCCTAGGTAGACTCGCTGTCAAGCTCTCACTTGCTGGCAGGGCTGTAGGCACACCTGGGGGGTAAGGGAGATAGTTTGGAGTTTGGAAAGAGTTTGGATACTTTGCAGGACCCCGATTGCTGCTCGGCCCCGGGTAGACCCGCTGCCTAGCTCCTACTAGCAGGCAGGTCCGTAGGCTCGCCTAGGGGGTAAGGGACCCCGAGTGCTGCTCGACCCTGGGTAGACTCGCTGTCAGGCTCTCACTAGTTGGCAGGTCTGTAGGCTCGCCTGGGGGGTAAGGGACCCCGAGTGCTGCTCGGCCCCGAGTAGACTCGCTGTCAGGATCTCATTAGCTAGTAGGGTTGTAGGCACACCTGGGGGGTAAGGGAGATAGTTTGAAATTTGGAAAGAGTTTGGATACTTTGCAGTCCCCCGAGTGATGCTCGGCCTTGGGTAGACCCACTGCCTGGCTCCTACTAGCTGGCAGGTGTGTAGGCTCGCCTGGGGGGTAAGGGACCCCGAGTGCTGCTCGACCCTGGGTAGACTCGCTGCTCAGGCTCTCATTTGTTGGGCTGGGTTGTAGGCACACCTGGGGGGAAAGGGTTGGTTCTTGGAGACTTTCGCACTACCCCGAGCCTGGCTCGGCCCCAGGTAGACCCGCTGCACAAGCTCCCATCTAGCCGGCAAGTCCGTAGGCACACCTGGGGTGAAAGGATTAGCTCCGTGTTTACATGATAATACAAAATATATGACTTTGTTGTTTACAATATCATGAGAAATTGTATATTGATTGTAAGAAATAGTATAAAGGCAATTGAATAGAAGGGAGCATTACAGGTATCGAGTGGTTCAAAAAGATCAAAAAGGGGGATGGAGAGATTAGTGTTCTAAGTGCAATTTTCAGTTTCTCTCAATTTTTTTCTTTTGGGTCGGCTCCCACTCGCCGGATACTTTGGGGTTGGACATTTCTTTCCGAGCTTGTGCCAACCTCGAAAAAAGCGGGGATTGTGTACAACCCCGTACCCGGCCGAGTGGGATCCTCCCCAAGTGGCGGGCTCAGGGGCATGGTATGAGCGGCATTTTGGTGCAGTCTCGTTCGAGCATGCGAGCACTCGTGTGTGCGTGCAGAGACTTTATGCTTCATATATATTATATATTTACTATATATATATATTTATTTATAATAGATACTTTATTATATAAATATTTGTATTTATATATACATAAAATGGGGGAAGCAGGTCAAGGCACGGGGGGAGGGAGAGAGGAGCAGGCGCTTTTCCGGCTAGGGCTCGGCAAAAGGGGTACAATCGCACGATCTCTCCCGCCGCCGCCTACAGCACCAGGCCGAGCCCCGACCCCCTTCCGCTCTCCCGCCGCCCTGGAGCAGCCGCCCGAGCTCCTCCCCTTCCTCTCTCCCGCCACCGCCTAAGCAAGGGTAGGCCGAGCCCCGGCCCCCTTCCTCTCTCCCATCGGCCTGGAGAAGCCGCTCGAGCCCCGCCCCTTCCTCTTTCCCGCCACTGCCTAAGCAAGGGCAGGCCGAGCCCCGCCCCTTCCTCTCTCTCGTCGGCCAACAAGGGAAGCCCTAGCCCCGCCCCTTTCTCTCTCCCGGTACCGCCTGGATCCAGCAAGGCTGCTCCTCTTCTCTCTCCCGGCGCTGCCTGGATCCAGCAAGGTCGAGCCCTAGCTCCTCTCTCTCCTGTCGCCGACCGGTAGGGGCAGCCCGAGCCCCATCTCCCCATCCTTCTTTTGTCGTCGCAACTGCCAGCAACTAGACTCGGCCTGGAGCAAGGCTCGGCCTGGAGCAGCACTCGGCCTGGAGCAAGGCTCGTCCTAGAGGGGAGATCGACCATCGTCGCAACCGCCTTCAGCAAGAACAACCCGGAGCTCCCCTCCCAGCACCGCTGCCAAACACACGTCAAGGGTAACGAAGTTTCTTCTCGAGCAGGTGAACCCCTCAATTACCATACTTGCATGGAAGCTCCTCTCCACTAACGAGTGGAGGAAGCGGGCTCTCCGACGGGTCGATGTGTACATCCCCGCAATTGGTTGCATTTAGTATCCAGAAGTGTGAGTACGGATTTAGGCATGCTGTGTGAAGCCCATCCGGATGTGTAAGCCGGATTGGTGATGTTCTGGGGTTTCCGGGGAAAACTCCGTAGAAGTTGTTTATTATTTGCTTTTAGGAGATAAGCATCACCGCCCCAAGGCAGAGGTGGAGTTGATATTTATTTTGCCACCGTTTGGCGGGACGTTGGCGTACAGGTGTTGCAGTACCAAGCGGGGAATAACGGGCTTAAGCCCAAGTTTGTGTCGGCCCAAGAAGGCCTGATTTATTTAAATTGCTGGCCTGCGTGGCGAAGTATGGAATTTATATTCTTGTAATTTAAATATCTGTGATGCCTTGTGAATGTGTTTTATCCTTTTCATCTTATGCGGGCGGTATGTTCGCGAACCGCTTGCCCCGTGGGGACCCCGAGGTAAGGTTACCGGGAGGCCCTTGAAGGTCAGTTAATGGCCTTTCAGAAAAACGTAGTTACGTTGTTGGCGACCTGATTGGGGCTACGTAAAGTAAAACTGTTCGGCGAGATTACGCCATTGGTAGGGTGAATGAGGAACATTTTACGTAGACCCGAGGAGACACCTCTAGTCAGGAGAGAGTTGGTCTTGAGATTCTCTTTTGAGGCTCCGGTCAACCAAGAGAGCCCTCCAAAGGTGCCTTAGCTCAACCTTTGGCTTGGGAGGGGAAGAGTTTGCTAGTCTTCCGGGTATGCGGCAGGACCTCCACACTGAGACCTTGAGTCTGCCTCTTGTGTTCCTAGTCTTGTGCCTAGATCGTTCGCTTGAGGGCTGTAGGTGCGCGGTCACCCCTTCCCAAAGGGTCGAACTCCACAGAGACTGATTTTTCAGTTTCAACATTCGCAGCCATGGGAGAGTTTGAAAGGAGTCTCTCCTGTGGGTGTGTTGGGAGTGGTTCTCAGGGCCCAAAGAACTGAAGGGAGCTGCTCCACCCAGCTCCCCCTCAAATTCTCAACTTTCTTCTTCAGGAGGTTAACAATTATTTTGTTGGCCGCCTCCACTTGCCCGTTGCTCCTAGGGTGGTGGATGGAGGCGAACCGGAGGTCAATCCCCAGCTGTTCACAGAAGCTAATGAATTCCGCACTAGCAAACTGAGGTCCGTTATCCGTAACAATGGTCTGAGGTAGCCCATGTATGCAAATGATTTCTCCCCAAACGAAATTTCTGACCACCTGGGAGGTCACTTTTTCCAGAGCCTTCACTTCCAGCCACTTAGAGAAATAGTCTATCATGACCAACAGGAACCTTCTCTGCCCGCTAGCCTGAGGAAAAGGCCCTACTAGATCCAACCCCCATATGACGAAGGGTCATGGTGTCGTGATGCTTCTGAGTCGCTGAGCAAGCTGTGGCTGGAGTGGGGCGTACAACTGGCACTTGTGACACTTTTTTGAAAACTCGGTCGCGTCCTGACCGAGGGTGGGCCAAAAGTACCCTTGCCTAATGATTCTCCTTCTAGGGTCCGACTCCCCGAGTGACTCCCACACTCGCCAGAGTGAACCTCTTCCAAGATCCTTTGCACCTCCCTCTCGGCCACACAACGAGCTAGTAGCCCCGAGAGAGTCTTTCGATACAACTTCCCCTCGCATAGGAGATAGTACACTGCCTTGTGCTTGAGCCCTTTTCGGTCCATCCCCTCCGGGTACTCCCCTGTGGACAGAAAGGTGACAAAAAGATCCATCCACGTGGGGTGCAGTGTTGGGTTTCTCTAAGAGGTTGGCACAACACTTGTGCACGCAGCGGAAGTAATAAAATCTAGAACAACCCAAAGAGATTGGATCGGGCCATGAATGTTGAATCAAGAAGTTAATACAAAACTAGGCAAAATTACCTAAGCGGCGTTGAGTCACAACTCAACGGAGATGCTCCAAGCTTCGTGTCCTTGTCGGTGGCGAGTTCTACGTGGAATAACGTCCACGTCTTTGCAGAAATCAACATGAGCGGGAGAACCCCGAGTTTCGTCGCACGAAGGGTCGGGAAGAAGATCAGCCGCACCTTTTGCACTTCCCACGGACTGCTAGGTCCGCGCCAAGGAAAGCACGACCAGCGACGGTCGCCGGAGAGGAGGTGGTCGGCGGAGCGAACAGCCGGCGGCGGAACGTTTCCGTTCGGCGGGGTCGGGATTTGGCGGATCGGGAGATCGGCGGAACTCTTCCGTCGGTTCGATCCGTCTATAAGAAAATCCCGATGATTGATTTGACGAGAGCGTAATCATCCCAAAACCCTAAGTCCCCTTTTATACTAAAAGCATAAAAGTATCGCTATCCGCAGACCACCCAAGTTAGGGTTTCAGAGTCATTCGGCGAGAATCAGCACAGGTTCGGCGAGAATCAGATCCAGATTCGGCGAGAATCAGCAGACAGATTCGGCGAGAATCATCTGCCGATTCGTCGAGAATCAAGGATAGAATCGTCGAGTATCACCAATCGCCGGGAATCAAACACTTTTGATTCTCGACGAATTCGTCGGGAGTCGTCGAGTATCACTCGACGATTCTCGACGAATCATTCGCGATGAATGATCTTCGACGAACTCGTCGAGAGTCGTCGAGTCATACTCGACGATTCTCGACGAATCATTCTCGACGAACTCGTCGAGAGTCGTCGAGTCATACTCGACGATTCTCGATGAATTTGCCTTAGCAACATTTGCCTGACTCCCCATACAGTATGGTGATTGGTAACCCTTACCAACACAGTCAATCTACCAACTTCTCCACATGCTCTTATGTGCGACCCTGCAGGCTCATATCGCGTTGGCAGTGAGATTACATGTTTGACCACTTCTAGATCACCATGGTAACTCCAACAGTCTCCCACTTGATCTTGAAAGTATCAAACCAAAAACCTCACAAACAATGAGCGGCATCTAGCAATGCATCATTGCTCCCCAAGCAATAAGAGTTCATAACTCATAAGCCTTCATGACCAATGTTCCAGCGATGTCTTTGTCCCTTTGTCCCTTACATCCGGAAAGAACTAGAGGCATGGACCGTGTCACCCTCATAATAGCTCAATCCAAGTTTCTTGATCTAGAACGGACTTCCAGAGAATGGTGAGTCCAATATCACATACTGACTCAACCAAGCATGGCCATGCATTTCTCAGTCTAGTTCCATCAAGGGGCCCATGGATGCAACTCCTGTCATATAGGAGGACAAATCCCATATCTGCTCACACACAAACACCCAAACGATTCGTAACGTGCCCAACAACCACCCTTATCATCAACCTTTCTCAAGGAAGACTTTAGATGACATCAAAGCACGCTCTTCCTCACTTGATGAATGCTGCGACGTCAGGTCAAAGGACCACAACACCATTGCCAATAGAGACCTACTTGTGACACGATTATATAACAATCCACAAAGTAGTCTCAGGTTGGGTCTGTCCAGTACAACTTGTTCATTAACAAGTACCCACGTGATGACTTGATATCACAATATCATGACCTGTGAGAACTGGTCATCAGTCAACACACGTGCTGGTCTTAAGGTATCATCATCACCCTTAGTTTCTATGACGATACAACGACCAGGGACCTTTTAAGAATGAAGCTTCAAATAAATCATAGGCTCTCACATTCAAGTCACGTACTTGATGTCCTATGGAAGCGAACACTCTAAGGGTATTTATTATGTTACAATTTAACTATCACATAGAAAAAATCATAATAAAAGAACTTGCCATTAATTGTAAAAAGAAACAATTGGTACACAATTCATCATATGAATAAACAATAAACAGCCAACAGAATATATGTATACATGCAACCCACAAGGCTCCCACTAGAGTTGATCACTTAGGTATCTCATACCCATTGATCTAGTATGACCATCATGCTTTCTCTGTGTGAGAGGCTTTGTCAGTGGATCCGCAATATTCTCCTCAGTCGGCACTCTGCAAATGTTCACATCTCCTCGTTCGACAATCTCACGAATAAGATGGAACCGCCGAAGTATGTGCTTGGAGCGCTGATGGGATCTAGGTTCCTTAGATTGTGCAATTGCACCATTGTTATCACAGTAGAGAACTACGGGACCAACAATGCTAGGAACTACATCAAGCTCGCCGATGAATTTCCTAATCCATACAGCCTCCTTTGCTGCGTTAGCTGCAGCGATATACTCGACCTCTGTTGTAGAATCAGCAACTGTCTGTTGCTTGGAACTCTTCCAGCTCACAGCTCCTCCATTAAGGCAAAACACAAACCCTGACTGAGACTTAGAATCGTCCCTATCAGTTTGGAAGCTAGCATCCGTGTAACCACTTACAACGAGCTCTTCCTCTCCACCATACACCAAGAATACATCCTTATTCCTTCTCAAGTACTTCAGGATATTCTTGACTGCAATCCAGTGACACTCACCGGAGTCTGACTGATACCTGCTAGTCATGCTCAAAGCAAAGGAGACATCGGGTCGAGTGCATAACATTGCATACATGATTGATCCAATTGCCGAGGCATATGGAATCAACTTCATACGGTCCTTATCTTCACAAGATTTTGGACACTGGTCCTTAGAGAGATTCACACCATGAGACATGGGTAAAAATCCTTTCTTGGACTCAAGCATGTTGAACCGCTTCAACACCTTTTCAATGTATGTACTCTGGGTCAAACCCAGCAACTTCTTCGATCTATCTCTATAGATCTTAATACCGAGTATGTAAGTCACTTCACCCAAGTCCTTCATAGAAAAGCAGTTCCCTAGGTTGTTCTTAACAACTTTCAGGGTAGGAATGTCATTCCCAATCAAAAGTATGTCATCTACATACAATATCAGGAAGACAACAATGCTCTTACTGATTCGCTTGTAAACACAAGGCTCATCTTCATTCTTGATGAAACCAAACTCTTTGATTTTCTCATCAAAACGAAGATGCCAACTTCGAGAGGCCTGTTTCAGTCCATAGATGGACTTATTCAGCTTGCATATTTTAGTGGCTTCATTTGGGGATACAAAACCCTCGGGTTGTGTCACGTACACTTCCTCGAAGAGGTTTCCATTAAGGAAAGCCATTTTGACATCCATCTGCCAGATCTCGTATTCATAATACGCAGCAATAGCAAGCAATATCCTTATGGACTTTACCATAGCAACAGGGGAAAAGGTCTCATCATAGTCAATACCATGAATTTGCTTGAAACCCTTAGCCACCAGTCGCCCTTTGAATGTCTGTACATTCCCATCCATGTCGGTCTTCTTCTTGAAGACCCACTTGCACCCTATGGGTCGTACCCCTTCAGGTGGTTCTACCAAGTTCCAAACTTGGTTTGCATACATGGAGTCCATTTCAGATTTCATAGCCTCAAGCCATTTGTCGGAGTCCGATCCATTCATAGCCTCTTGGTAGGTTGCTGGCTCATCATCATGATCCATAAGCAACACATTACCTATTTGAGACACGAGAAATCCATATCTCTCAGGCTCAAATCTTGGTCTACCAGATCTACGTAGGACTTGTGCTTCTTGAGTAGGTTCTCTAGCTACAACATCTTGTAGTCCTATCTCAGAATCCAATTCCGGTTCATTCACTACCTGTGGTTCTTGAACTTCTTCAAGTTCTACCTTTTCAGTCTTTCTTGATAAGAACTCTTTCTCCAAGAAGACGCCAGTCCTTGCGACAAACACTTTGCCCTCGAACGGTAGGTAAAAGTAATACCCTTTCGTTTCCTTAGGATATCCCACCAGATAACATTTATCCGATTTGGGTTCCAGCTTGTCAGGCATTTGACGTCGCACGTATGCCTCACAGCCCCAAATTTTATTGAATGGCATACTAGGACGCTTCCCAGTCCATATCTCATATGGTGTCTTCAGAACCGTTTTCGTTGGAGCGCGATTCAGTGTCATTGCAGCAGTCTCTAAAGCAAAACCCCAAAAGGAAACAGGCAAGTCTGCATGACTCATCATCGAACGTACCATGTCTAACAAAGTACGATTTCTCCTCTCAGATACACCATTATGCTGTGGTGTTCTAGGTGGAGTGAGCTGTGATACAATACCACACTCTTTCAGATGATCACGGAACGCATGACTCAGGTATTCGCCACCTCGATCAGATCAGAGTGCTTTAACCCTTTTACCCAACTGGTTCTCTACTTCATTCTTGAACTCTTTGAACTTTTCAAAGGTCTCGGATTTGCACTTCATAAGATACACATATCCGTATCTACTGAAAACATCAGTAAATATAACGAAGTAGAAATACCCACCTCTAGCCATGGAACTCATGGGTCCGCATACATCACTATGTACAACACCCAAGAGATCCTCTGCCCTCTCAGTATAACCAGTGAAAGGGGTTTTAGTCATCTTGCCTAACAAACAAGATTCGCATCGCTCAAATGATTCATAATCAAATGAGTCCAAAAGTCCATCTTTATGGAGCTTGGATATGCGCTTCTCGTTTATATGGCCCAAACGACAATGCCAGAGATATGTAGGGTTTGAGTCATTTGTTCTTAGTCTTTTATTATTTTCTACATTATAGATCTGATGGTCTAAGTTCAAAACATAAAGACCATTAAACAATTGGGCTACAGCATAACAAACATCATTCTTAAATATAGAACAACATTTGTTCTTAATCATAAAAGAAAATCCAATCATGTCCAAGCATGAAATGGATATAATATTTCTAGTTATTGCCGGAACAAAATAACAGTTATCTAGTTCTATTACAAGTCCACTGGGCAAAGAAAGACGGTAAACCCCTACGGCTACAGCAGCAACTCTTGCTCCATTGCCGACACGAAGGTCCACCTCCCCTTTACTCAGCAATCTTCTCCTTCCCAGTTCCTGCACATTTGTACAAATGTGAGAACCACATCCGGTATCCAATACCCAAGATGAAGGAGCAGAAAGGTTTATCTCTATAACGTAAATACTTGAAGCGGAAGTCATACCTCCCTTCAATTTCTGCAGACCCTCAATGTACGAAGGACAATTCCTCCTCCAATGACCAGCCTTGCCACAGTGGTGACATTTCCCCTCCTTCACCGTGCTCTTCTTCTTCATCAGTGCAGAAGACTTGGGCTCAAGATGTGACTTAGGTCCCACCTTCATCTTCTTGAAGCCCTTGGTCTTGCCCTTGCCCTTATGCACCATCAGTATGGGGCTAGCAGGCTTGTCCTTCTTCATATTGATCTTGGCAGTTCTCAACATGCCTAGGAGCTCGGGCAGTGTCTTGTCTATCTCATTCATGTTGTAGTTCAAGACAAACTGCTCGTAACTGTCTGGCAACGATTGCAGGATCAGATCTGTGGCCAACTCTTGACCCAGAGGAAAACCCAGCCTTTCAAGGTTCTCTATATACCCAATCATCTTGAGTACGTGAGTCCCTACTGAGTCTCGAGCTCCCATCTTGCACTGAAATAACGCTTTTGTGACGTCAAACCTCTCTTGACGAGCTTGCCCTTGAAACATTTTCTTGAGATGCTCGTCAATCTCCTTGCACCCCATGCTCTCATGTTGCTTCTGAAGCTCAGAGTTCATGGTGGCAAGCATAAGGCATTCGACGTCTAAGGCGTCATCAATATACTTCTTGTAAGTATCTTTATCAGCACGGGAAGAATTCCCGGTCGGCACCTCGGGGGCTTCTTCTTCCAAGACATATAGCTTTCGCTCTTGCCTGAGAACAATTCTCAGGTTCCTGTACCAATCCATGTAATTAGTCCCACTGAGCTTATCCTTCTCAAGGATGGCTCTCAGAGACAGAGTGGAGTGCGAACCACTTGCCATGGAATTCTACAAGAATTCATGCAGAATAAATCAGTACCAAAATTTCAAAATACAATTATTTTTCTTAATTTGGACTTCAACTAAGACTCCCACTATTTTATTTGAAATAATGGCCCTCACTATCAATTCGGATAGTTCATGCGAGCTACTCTCTTAGTGGACAAGATCCGTATTTCACCAACACTATGAGTCAGCTTTGGCTTTCCTCTCACGATGTGGTTATTTAGGCAGGCAACGCTTGCCAATTGCATCCTCATGCAATTCTTGTATGGTTGGTGAATAACTCTTTATTCGCATCCATCATATGGTGCATGCCAACCTCATGCCTCTAGGAACTCAACTTTTGAGGTCACCTAGTTAAGTTAGACCCGATGTCGACAGTGGGATATCACAATTATCCGCTCGCACCCTTACCAAGATAGATTAATGCACCTTGCTTTGGCAAGCCCACACTTCATCGATCGAGGCAGGAAGAGTGTCATCCATCGGAAGGCATCCGAACACTTAATATTAGAGGAAGGGATTTTTGATGATAGGTTAACAATTAACCATGATCAACATTTGATCAACGTGCACATTCAAAGAAAAACACTTCACTAAAAACCCCATGCATCCCTTATGTGCACAACCTGACATTATCAACATTTGATAGAAAGGAAGGGCTAAATCTGAACATCTGGACACTTCCAAATCTTCAGGTTTACATGCATTGGACAAGGGACAAAAACAACTCAACTTAAAGTAGTAGACAAGCGCATCTCTCTATGTTGGATTCAAAATCCAAAGCAAAACGGAGGGATGGTTACTGCTAAGGAGACAGTAATTCCTAACGATTAGAAATTACTACAAGATTCCAGACGTTCCCGGCGGGGTGCCAACATTAAATCTAGACATTTAGAACACTTCTAAATCCCTAGGTTTACACGTACTGGAATAACCTAACTTCCAATACAACAAACATGGCAGCAACCTGGCTCTGATACCACTGTTGGGTTTCTCTAAGAGGTTGACACAACACTTGTGCACGCAGCGGAAGTAATAAAATCTAGAACAATCCAAAGAGATTGGATCGGGCCATGAATGTTGAATCAAGAAGTTAATACAAAACTAGGCAAAATTACCGAAGCGGCGTTGAGTCACAACTCAACGGAGATGCTCCAAGCTTCGTGTCCTTGTCGGTGGCGAGTTCTACGTGGAATAACGTCCACGTCTCTGCAGAAATCCAGACGAGCGGGAGAACCCCGAGTTTCATCGCACGAAGGGTCGGGAAGAAGATCAGCCGCACCTTTTGCACTTCCCACGGACTGCTAGGTCCGCGCCAAGGAAAGCAAGACCAGCGACGGTCGCCGGAGAGGAGGTGGTCGGCGGAGCGAACAGCCGGCGGCGGAACGTTTCCGTCCGGCAGGGTCGGGATTTGGCGGATCGGGAGATCGGCGGAACTCTTCCGTCGGTTCGATCCGTCTACAAGAAAATCCCGATGATTGATTTGACGAGAGCGTAATCATCCCAAAACCCTAAGTCCCCTTTTATACTAAAAGCATAAAAGTATCGTTATCCGCAGACCACCCAAGTTAGGGTTTCAGAGTCATTCGGCGAGAATCAGCACAGGTTCGGCGAGAATCAGATCCAGATTCGGCGAGAATCAGCAGACAGATTCGGCGAGAATCATCTGCCGATTCGTCGAGAATCAAGGATAGAATCGTCGAGTATCACCAATCGCCGGGAATCAAACACTTTTGATTCTCGACGAATTCGTCGGGAGTCGTCGAGTATCACTCGACGATTCTCGACGAATCATTCGCGATGAATGATCTTCGACGAACTCGTCGAGAGTCGTCGAGTCATACTCGACGATTCTCGACGAATCATTCTCGATGAACTCGTCGAGAGTCGTCGAGTCATACTCGACGATTCTTGACGAATTTGCCTTAGCAACATTTGCCTGACTCCCCAAACGGTATGGTGATTGGTAACCCTTACCAACACAGTCAATCTACCAACTTCTCCACATGCTCTTATGTGCGACCCTGTAGGCTCATATCGCGTTGGCAGTGAGATTACATGTTTGACCACTTCTAGATCACCATGGTAACTCCAACATGCTGGTCCACCTCCATTAATTCTCCCTCTTCAATGGACGGCCGGAAAAGGTCAGTGATGGTGCCTCCCATCCTGGGGCCTCATTTTGCTAGATGGTCTACTCGTTCGTTTTCTTCCCTGGGCACGTGGCGGATGGAGAAAGTTTGGAACCCCCCGATGATCCCCTTGACTTTGGCTAAGTACAACTGCAGGGTAGGCTCCCTTGCCTCGAACTCCCCATTGATTTGGGAGGCTACCACCATGGAGTCAGTGAGGACCTCCACATTATTAACCCCCAATTCTCTGGCCAGGCGCAGTCCCACGACTACGGCCTCGTACTCAGCCTGATTGTTTGTGATAGGGAAGTGCACCACCACCGTTTGTTCGATCATGGTTCCCTGGGGGCTTTCCAAAACAACTCCTACCCCCAGGAAATGCCTCCCTAAAGCGCCATCTACCATCACCTTCCAAGGAACAGGGCGAGTGAGCTTCTCCTCCGCCACCTCGATCACATAATCGGCCAGGAAGTCAGCCATCGCCTACGCCTTGATCGAGAGGCATGGAACGAAGGAAATATCAAACTCGCTCAACTCTACCGACCACTTGACCAGCCTTCCTGAATGCTCCACCCCCTCGAAGATGTTACGGAGGGGGTGGTCAGTCACCACCCGGATTGAGTGTGCTTGGAAATAGGGTTGAAGCCTCCGGGCCGAGACAACTAGGGCGAAGGCCAGTTTCTCCATGATGGGATAATGAAGCTATGTCTGTCTCAGCACCCTGCTTACGTAATAAATTGGTAGTTGTTTCTTTCCTTCCTCTCTGACTAGGACGGAGCTCAGGGCATCGGTACCTACTCTAAGGTACAGGGACAGGTCTTCCCCCTCCTTTGGTCCTTGGAGGAGCGGAGCCTGGGTGAGCTGTTTTTCAAGGCCCGAAATGCCTCCTCACATTCCTGGGTCCATTCGAATTTCTTGCCCCCCTCAACGCTTTGAAGAAGGGGGAACATTTTTCCCCTGCCCGGGAGAGGAATCGGCTAAGTCCAGCAAACCTTCCTGTTAACTGTTGGACTTTTTTGGCATTCCGAAGTGACCCCAATTCCATGATTGCCTTGACCTTGTCTGGGTTTGGCTCCACCCCGGAGGGAGTTAGGAGATGACCCAGGAACTTGCCCCTGCTGGCTCTGAAAACACATTTTAGGGGGTTCAACCTCATCTTATATTTTCACAGGGTGCCAAAAGTTTCCTCCAGATCTCGGAGATGGGAATCGACCTCCTGACTTTTGATCATGAGATCATCTACATACACCTCCAGGTTTCGCCCCTTTTATTCCCGGAAGACGCGGTCCATCATCTTTTGATAGGTGGCCCCAGCATTCTTCAGCCCAAAGGGCATCATTCTATAATAGTAGCACCCATCCTCCGTGATGAAGGAGACATACTTTATGCCGGGGGGTGCATCCTGATCTGGTGATAATCTGAAAAAGCATCTAAAAAGCTCATTACAGAAAAACCGACGAATGAGTCTACCAGCGCGTCGATTCGAGGCAAGGGATAACAATCCTTGGGACATGATTTATTAAGAAGAGAAAAATCAACACACATTCTCCACCGGTCGTCTCCTTTTTTAACCATGACAACATTGGAAACCCAGTCGGGGAATAGAATTTCGGATACAAAGCCGGCCTTGAGGAGTTTGGCGACCTCCTCCCTGATGGGCTCGACGAGCTTGTCTGCGGTGGACCGCTTCTTTTGCTGGATGGGGCGAGCCTCCGGGTCCAAGTTGAGGCGGTGGCAGGCGACGTCCGCGTCAATTCCTGGCATCTCGGTCGCACTCCAAGAGAAGACGTCCACGTTCTTCTGGATGCATTCCAGCATCCGGCGTTGATCCTCCGGGGCCAACCCCCCGCTGATGCGAACCATCTCAACCCTGCCTTCCCGGGTGAGAACCTCCATCTACATTACCTCCTCTGCAGCCTCCAGCCTGGACTGCTCCTGCCACTCGACAGGTGTGCCTATCTTCCTCTGCCCGAGGCCGGACCTCTTCAATCCGCACCCCCTGACGGTTTTGCTGCTGCTGCTCCATGTTTCCCCTCATCTCGAGGAACTCCGGGGACGTGGTCGTGATGTGTCCCTCCTCTTGATGGAAGTCACAGTAAGATAGGTCCACCCTAACCTCCCTCCTTCTCCTCGGATGTCCTCTCCTCCTTCCCCTCAGGGCAATCGTCATCGCCTCCTCCTGATCGGGGAGAGGGGGTCTCTGACCCTGCCTCCCCCCTGGGGGTTGAACTGTCCTCGACCACCCTGGCAGTTATCTCCTCCCTGATAACCCCTCCGCGGTGCCTGATCCTGCCACTCCGGCCTCCACCCTAACCGATTGGCCGACTCCTGACGCCCCCACCTGGGTTGCGGTTGCTGCTGTGGTTGTTCCCTCTACCGGGGCTCAACCCTCCTCTCCTCCTGAACTCGACCACCCCTTGGCCTCTCCTCCTCTACGGCCCACTTGGCCAACCTCCGGGCAAACTTCGGGTGTGTCGCCTCCATTTCGGCCTCCCTTGCTGCCCTCTCCAGGAGCGCCTCAAAGGATACCGGAGGCGACCTCTTGAGATCCATGGAGAAGAACCCAGATTGGAGACCCAGGGTGAAGGCCACCATCATGGTGTGCCCTGACATCTCCTGTACCTGGGACAGTTCCTCCTGAAACCTGTCCAGGTAACTTCCCAAGGTCTCCCCCGTCCCCTGCTTGATGCAGAACAAGAAATCCGCCTCTCTCTTCCTCTTCTTGGAAGTAATGAACCTCAACATGAACCCCGAGCGCAGGTCCTCAAAGCAATAGATGGAGCCGGTCGGGAGTTGGTGGAACCACTCTCTCGCCTTCTCCCTGAGGGTGATGGCGAAGAGTCTGCACTTGAATCCGTCTGACATCTGTCGGATGGATACCATGTCCTCAAACCACTGGATGTGTTGGACCGGATCTCCCCTCCCAGAGTAATAGAACATCTCCGGCTCACAGAACCCCTCTGGAATTGGGGCATAAGAAACAAACTCGTTGAACGGGCTTCCCCCCTCAACCGGGTGAGATGGGAACTCTCTCCCTGTTGTCTCGTCGAATTGGTAATCGGTCGCCGAACCGGGGAACAGAACTCGCCCCCGGAACTCGTGCTCGCCTCTCTCAGCGGGCTCCTTCCCTGGTCGCCTGAGTGGCGCGTCGTCGCCGAGTGCCGGAGCGGTGACCACCGGGACTGCTGGTGTCGCGCTCTCAGCTCGCATGCCGAGTGCGGTCCTGACGAGCTCGAGGATCTCGTCCCTAAGTTCCGATGACACACCCGCCGCTGGGGTTGGGGGAGGGGGTGGCGAGTTGCTCCTGCCTGAACCTTGTCCTTCCTCTCCAGTCATTGAACCTGTAGAAGATTTTCCTTGCTGGTCACTTTCCACGCTCACCGCACCAAAATATTGAAACCGGAGAACCGGTCTCTGTGGAGTTCACCCTCGGGGAAGGAGTGACCACACAAATACTTCTCTCCCGCGAGCCCAAGAGACTAATGAAAAAGAACTAGGGACGGACCCAAAGCTCCAGCATGTAGGTCCCTCCACACACCCGGAAGATCTTAGAGCGCTTCCCCTCCTTAGCCAGGTGCTGAAGCTAAGGTACCTATGAAAGCGCTAGAAGATCCGAGAACTAGTAGCATGCCCTTCTGAGGTACCCCTTGGGTCCTATTTATAGGAAACTGAAAACGACCTGCAAATAGCCAATCTCCGCTGTTCTGAAAGATATCTGCAGCCCAAATCGGTCTGCCAATAGCTTAACTCCGCTGTTCCGAGGAGCTAGGGGAAGACCAACTGGGGCAAAATGGTAAAACACACCTCTGAACACTGGGTGAGCTCGTCTGATGCCACCTCCTGAAATATCCACTCGCCAAAAAGAAAAAGGAGGGGGGATGGACTCGCACTCGCCTGACCCTTGGCCGGGGGCGAGTACGAGTTCGCGCCCTGCTTTTACCGACCCGCCGAGCCGGTCGTCGGGCTCAGCTCCAGGAACTTCAAGCTCGGCCCGACGATCGTCGAGCTCGGCACGACGATTGTCGAGCTCGGACTCGGCATGAGCCCAGCTCGGGCTGCGGGGCGGTCTGAACAGGCCGGTATGGATTATGTCGACCCACTCGCCGGATACGGAGTTGTACACCCGGCATGCTAGCTAATGGGAGCCTGGGTGACGAGATCCCCTCTGGGTGAAAAATACTTGGCCTCCCTGAGAGGTCAACCAGCCCTGCCAGCTAGTGAGAGTCTAGAACGCGGAACCGTCTCGGAGCAAAAAGGACTCGGCCTCCACGAGAGGTCAACCAGCCCTGCCAGCTAGTGAGAGCCTGGACAGCGGAACCGTCTCGGAGCAAAAAGGACTTGGCCTCCACGATAGGTCAACCATCCCTGCCAGCTAGTGAGAGACTGGACAGCGAAATCGTCTCGGAGCAAAAAGAGCTTGGCCTCCACGAGAGGTCAGTCAGCCCTGCCAGCTAGTGAGAGCCTGGTCAGCGGAACCATCTCGAGGTGAACTTTTCAAATTCCACCGAGACACCATCGACCCATCCAGCTAGTGAGTGCCTGGGTGAGGAGATCCTCTCAGGGGTTGGGAACTTGGTCTCCACCCAGGCACATTCGACCCAACAAGCTAGTGAGAGCCTAGATGAGGAGATCCTCTCGGGGGTTGGGAACTTGATCTCCACCGAAGCACATTCGACCCAACCAGCTAGTGAGAGCCTGGATGAGGAGATCCTCTCGGGGGTTGGGAACCTGATCTCCATCGAGGCACATTCGACCCAACCAGCTAGTGAGAGCCTGGATGAGGAGATCCTCTCGAACTTGATCTCCACCGAAGCACATTCGACCCAACCAACTAGTGAGAGCCTGGATGAGGAGATCCTCTCGGGGGTTAGGAACTTGATCTCCCCGAGGCACATTCGACCCAACCAGCTAGTGAGAGCCTTGATGAGGAGATCCTCTCATGCGTGGGGGGGGGGGTGGGAACTTGATCTCCACTGAGGCACATTCGACCCAACCAGCTAGTGAGAGCCTGGATGAGGAGATCCTCTTGGGGGTTGGGAACTTGATCTCCGCCGAGGAAAATTCGACCCAACCAGCTAGTGAGAGCCTGGATGAGGAGATCCTCTCGGGGGTTGGAAACTAGGCATGTCACATGAACTTTAACAAATCCAACATCCTCAAACGGGGAAAAATTTAGATTACATGACCTCCTGACAACTGGTCAGGGGTAGAGCTTGTGACAAAATAAGAAAAGGAAAAGACCTCACCAAGGTGAGGCTTCTTCAGGCTTCCTGGGCATGATGACCTTCATTCGCTTCCTTCTCCTCTGGGGGTGGGACCTGGGCTTGACCCCCACTCCACCGTGGATCACTCATATGGCCCCTCGGGTTCCCATATCGACCCGGTCCTCATATATGTCACCCCCCCTCACTCGAGGTGGAACTTCAATCTGCTCCGGCGGCTATTGCTGGGCTGGACCTCTAGCCCCCCTCACTTTCAGGAACTCGGGGCAGGTAGCCGTTGTTGGGTACATAGGAAAATGTGTACCTGATTTAAAGAATCCTCACTTAGCTCGATGATATACATCAAGGTGTATTTGATGTTATTTTGAGTTTATATGTGCAGGTTAAGAATACGCTAAAATGCAGAAAAAATATTTCTAAGTCCATGTGTCGGCACTTAAGAAAGCCTGTGTCGACACTTGAAAAAGTAGTGTCGACACCAGAAGCAACTGTGTCGACACACAGAAGTTTTAGTCGACATCAACTGTGTCGACACCTGGAGGCAGTGTCGACACACAGAATTCTTAGACTATATCAACTGTGTCGACACACAGCAGAGTTTCAACAAAGTTGATTGCTGTGAAGTGAAGAAGTGGCTGTGTCGGCACAAAGAAATAGTGTCGACACATTCTACAGATGCAGTGTCAAGAAGCAGTGTCGACATCAAAGGAGCTGTGTCGACATCACCAAAGCTTGTGTCGACACTTAATCTACTTGTGTCGACACATAATGAAGATCAGTCTCGACACTTTGCTGACAAAAACAAAGGTTCAAGAAATGAATGAAGACTTGACACCTGTGAATTCCAACAAGTTTGCTGAAGCTATCAGAACTGTCAGAAGTTCGTTAGAAACCAGATCAGCCGGTTACCATGGATGAAGTCTATATAAAGACGGATTCTGTCAAATCAAAAAAACAACTAATGAAGAATTGATCATTGATCAAGAAAGAGCACGTCACACAGAAGAAGATTTTCGTGAGAAGATCTAAGAAGACAGTCTGAAGTGGCAATCTACTCAGAATTTGTCTAAGGAGAATTCAAATAAGAATTCAGAAAAAACTTCAGAAGATTTGGAGAGTGAGAGAGAGATCCAGCTGTTTGAAGTAAAGAAGGAGACATTTACAAGTCTCTTAAGAAGCAGATCCTGAACAAATCTGCTAAGAAGAATTCAGATCTATTTCTGAAATCTAAGAAGGAAGCTGCCAGCCAGTCAACTTCAAAGAAGATCAACCCTACTGAGTTCAGATTCAAAAAGATTTGAAGAAAGCTAAGAACAGGTTGATCTCTGTAATCAGATTTATCAAGAGCTGATCAAGAAACCTTTTATCTCTTCTCTCTCAACAAGGGTAAGAGTCAAACTATAAGATTTTTCAAATTCTGTAGGATCTTTCAAGATCTGAGTTGTAAGCCTATGATATAAAGGCTGAGTGTAGGAGATATAGATCTCTGAGTGGTAGGGTTGTTACCTGAGCTGTAGGAGTGTGGATACATTCTGAGTTGTAGGCCTTGTGACAAGGCTGAGGTAGGGTTGTTAGCCTAAGTAGTAGGAGTGTGGATACATTTGAGTTGTAGGCCTTGTGATAAGGTTGAGGTAGGGCTGTTAGCTTGAGCTGTAGGAGTGTGGATACATTCTGAGTTGTAGGAACCTTTCAGGGTTCTGAGCTGTAAGATCTGTGGATCTAAGAAGAATGAAGAAGTTAGGCCAAATGTAGCACACTGCTAGATAGGCGAAGGGGGAAAGTGGATGTACCCAGACCTTGGGGAACCACTATAAACCAGTGTGCAATCTGTGATGTGTGTGTGATTGTGAATTCTGTGCTGTGGTTGTTGTGATAGCTGTAGAATAGTTAGATTCTCTTTAAAGAACTGGATTCTTATTCTGCCTTTAGTAAAAAAAAGGAAAGAACCTATTCACCCCCCCCCCCTCTAGGTGTTTGAATTATCTTGAAATCGATTCTATCAAGTGGTATCAGAGGGAGGTTGCTCAAAGAAGGACTTAACAGTCTGAGTTAGATCCATAAGGCAGATTCAAGATCAAGAAAATGGGTTCAGGAGAAAATCATAAGGAACTAGGTTCTATGAAATTACCCATATGCAGGAAAGAGATATTTGGAATATGGAAAGAAAGGGTCAGGCTTTTTATGGAGGCTTCTGATCCAAGGATCTACATTACAGTAAAGGAAGGTCCTTATATTCTAATGAAGTTGTCAGTTCTAGATGCAAATCAAAGAATTCCCAAGGATTTTTCATAGATGACAAAGGAAGAGATCATCCTGGCAACTATGGATAAAAGAGTCCAGAATATCATAGTAAGTGTCATAGATGATTCAACCTTTCAAAATTTGATTCACTACAAGACCTCCAAGAAAATGTGGGACACTTTGATAGTCTACATGGAGGGTTCTGAAGAAGTCAGACAAGATAGAAAATCTATGTTGAACCAGGAATATGAGAGTTTCAGATAAGGAAAGTTAGATGGTATAACTGAGTGTTATAAAAAGTTCTATAGAATAGTAAATGAGTTGATGTCCTATGGAAGGATCTTCAGTACATATGAACTGAATGATAAATTCCTAAGATCCTTGACAAAGGATTGAGACACTAATATTTGTGTCATTAGGGAAGTGGCCAAACTTGCAGATATCTCTCCTCCAACTTTGTTTGGAAAATTGTTGTCATATGAGATGCAGCTGATGACTAGGAAAGAGGAAGAGAAAAGTGAAAAAGGGGAGTATAGAGAAAAGTCTATGACCTTCAAGGTGGAAGCCACTAGGAAGAATAGGAGGATGTCTCCATCACCTCCTAAGATAGTTGCTGAAATTACTTCAGATAATTCAGACAACCAAAGTTCAGACAACAATGACTCAGATAAAGACTTTGCTGCCTTCACAAGACAGTTTCAGAGATTCCTGAAGAAGAAGCAGTGGAAGTCTAGGCCCTCCACATATCAGCCTGTGGATGACTATTATCAAAAGAGGAAGTCATCTAGGATGGACAGGAGCAGGTCTAAGCCTAGCAAATCTACAACATCAAAGATAGTTTGCTACTACTGTAATAGGCCTGGACATGTTGTGGCTAAGCGTCCAGAAAAAAGAAAGGAGTCTGCTGATAAAAGGAAGACTCAACAAAAGAGCAAGAAGGAGAAATCCTTTATTGCTAAGAAGGAGAAGAGCATGACAGACCAATCATCTTCAGAGTCTGAATCTAAAGCTGAGGCATACATTGGTCTATATGCAGTAGATGAAGAAGATGAGTTTATGCAAGTGCTGAACTCTATCTATGAACAAGAAGATCATCAGTACATGGGACTTATGGCCGTGTCAGAAGAAGACAAGTGACAGGATCAGTCTAGTCCTAGTAAGGTACAATGTTTTTCTAGAAATTCAGATTGTAGTACTGGTTCAGAGTCAGCTACATCTGCATCAAGTGATGTGGATGGGTCTGAGTCTGAAGGTGATATTCATCAGCTGATAGATGAATATGGGAACTTGTTGCAAGCACTAAAGAAAAGCAAAAACTTGGCCAAAACTCAGGCTAAGGAAATTGTAGATCTTAAGATGGCTACATCTGATTTAGTGAAAGAGTTGGATCAAAAAATGAATGAGATTGCCAAACTGAAAACTGTAACTGTTATTCAGATGGGCACAAATCACATACAAAAATGATCTAATTAAAAGTCTGGAAGTCATACTTCAAAAAGAAAAAGATTTGGTTGCTAGTTATTCCAAGCCAAAATCAGTTTTACCCTTAATAGATGAGTTTGTGGCTCAAAAGGGTAAGACTGGAATAGGCTTTAAAGGTGACACCAGGGCTGTCCAATTTAAGAGAAAGGGCAAAGCTTCAGTCCAGCCACTGAACTTTAAAGTCCATGTAGTTTTTAGAAAGGTACAAGTGCCTTCTAACAAGTATGACCTTGAGAATACTCATGGTCATAGTAAGACTAAAGTTCTGAATGACAAGGGTGTTTGTGTCAATAAGGCAGCCCATGTCCATAAACCCCATGTTCTTAAGAAAACAGTGGGTGTAGTTGTAGTAGTATCAGCACAAAACAAAAGATTTGCTGTCAACCAGACTGCCAAGAATGTATCTAAAAATAGATACAACAAGTATGAATGCTGGTGCTGTGGCAAGACAGACCATTATGCCTTAGATTGCTGGCACAACATTAGTGTCAGGAAGAACAACAGTCTACCTCTTAGAAGAGCAGCAGGTAGATTTGTTAAGTATGAAGCTAACTTGAACCAAGGACCCAAGACTTACTTGGGCTCTAAGGTTAGGTAATTCTTTATTGCAGGTGAGTCCAAGTTACCATGCCCCTATATGGTACTTGGACAGTGGATGTTCCAGGCACATGACTGGAATAAGGGGGTTGCTGGAGGAGTACTTACCTATCATAAATGGGTCTAAAGTAATCTTTGGTGGTTCTGAAAAAGGGATCATCAAAGAATTTGGTAATATTTCTAATAACAAGATTACTATCACTCAAGTGGCCTATGTGAAGGGTTTGAAACACAACCTTATAAACATAAGTAAGTTGAGTGATTTAGGATATGACATTTCATTTATTAAGAATGGATGTCATATCAAAAGGTCAAGTGATCAAAAAGTCATATTGATAGGATATAGAAAAAGAAATGTGTACTGTCTTAATTTTGAGTGTGAGAACGAAGGTTCTCCTATTTGTCTTGTAACTGATGAGAGAGCCTCTCATTGTGTCAAATGGCACAAGAGGCTGACCCATCTTAACTACAAAATAATTGGTCAACTCTTTAGCAAAGAGTTAGTAAGGAATGGTCATAAAGTTAAGTGTATAAAGGATGAGATATGCTCAGCCTGTCAAAAAGGCAAGCAGACAAAATCCTCCTTTCATAGCCTTGAAAACAAGGATTCTGTGAGGTGTCTATACCTATTGCATATGAATCTATTTGGTCTTATGCCAGTTCATAGTCTAGGTAGGAAGGTCTACACTTTTGTGGTGGTAGATGACTATTCTAGATATTCCTGGGTGTTCTTTCTGAGATAAAAATCAAAAACCCCAAGTGTTTTATATAGTTTTGTCAAGCAAATTCAGAATGAACTTGACAGTACAGTGGTCAAAATCAGAAGTGACCATGGCACTAAATTTCAATCTAAGAGTATGACAAGACTGTGTGAAGAATTTGGGATTTTTCAAGAATTCTCCTCACCTAGAACACCACAGCAAATTGGTATTGCTGAAAGGAAGAATAAAACACTGATTGAGGCTGGTAGAACTCTATTGAGTGACACTTCTCTCCCAGAATATTTCTGGGCTAAGCCAGTAAATACTGCATGTCATGTGATCAATAGGGCTTCTATCACCAAAAGCCACAAAAAGACTCCCTATGAGATCATGAAGGGTAGAAAACCAAACTTATCCTATTTTAAGATCTTTGGTTGCAAGTGTTATGTCCTTAATAATGACAAGTCTTATCTAACTAAGTTTGCTGTCAAATCCCAAGATGGGATATTTGTTGGGTACAGCAATAATAGTAAGGCTTATAGGGTCTACAACTTGATTACTCAAGTTGTAGAAGAGTCTGTACATGTTGTCTTTGATGAAACAAGACTGATTAACATTGAGTTGTCTTGTAGTTCATGCAGTTCTACAGGTATAAATGAGAGAATGGACAAGCTTACCATTACAGAAGAGTCAACTGCAGAGCAGGAAGTGGAAAATGGTGGCTACTGTCCAGGGGGAGTACAGGACTCTCTAGATGCTGATGAAAACCAAGAGGTGCAGCATATTGAAGAGACTAGAGGTGTTCAACCTGAAGATAGTCTACCTCCAGCTGTTAGACACTTAAAGGATCATCCAGCAAATCAGATAATTGGTGATCCAAGACATGGAGTGCAAAAACCAGAAGCAGGAACTTGAATACAGTTCTTTGCTCAAGCTTTCTATCTCAACTGGAGCAAAAGAGATTTGAAGAAGCTATTCTAGACCCACATTGGATTGATGCCATGCAAGAGAAGCTAAATCAGTTCAGAAGGTGCAAGGTCTGGGAGTTAATTCCTAAACCAAAAGACCACAACATCATTGGAACAAAGTGGATCTTTAGGAACACACTGGATGAGAGTGGGATCATTGTGAAGAACCAAGCAAGACTTGTTGCAAAAGGATACAGGCAGGAAGAGGGTATTGACTTTGATCAAACCTTTGCCCCAGTAGCAAGATTGGAAGCAATTAGGATGTTCCCTGTCTACGCAGCATATCAAGGCTTCAAGGTATTCCAAATGAATGTAAAATCAGCATTCCTAAATGGAAATCTAAAAGAAGAAATCTGTGTAGAGCAGCCCTCAGGTTTTGTTGATTCTCTTAAACCTGATTATGTTTATAGACTTAGGAAAGCTTTGTGTGGGTAAAAGCAAACCCCAAGGGCTTGGTATGAAACCCTGTCTACTTTCCTTATTGAGAACAAATTTTCAAGGGGGAAAATAGACAAAATTCTATTCCTAAGGGAGTCCAAAAGAAAGATAATCTTAGTCCAGATTTATGTAGATGCCATAATATTTGGGTCTACAGAAAATAACCTTTGCAAGAAGTTTGCTAAACTTATGCAAGAGAAGTTTGAGATGAGCAGCATGAGAGAACTTAAGTTCTTCTTGAGACTTCAAGTAAGACAGACTGATGATGGCTTGTTCATATCCCAGTCTAAGTTCACCAAGAAGTTAATTAAGAAGTATGGTATGGAATCATCCTCCACCATGAGAACTCCTATGGGAACAAGTATGCCTATATGCAAACATGATGTAGGTAAGCCTGTAGATGAGTCTTTGTATAGAGGAATAATTGGCTCTCTTCTATATCTGTCTGCTAGTAGACCAGACATTATGTATGCAACATATGTCTGTGCTAGGTACCAATCATGCCCTAAAGAATCTCATTACACTGCAGTAAAAAGGATTTTGATATATCTAAATGGCACAACTAATCTAGGCCTTTGGTACCCTAGGAATGAAGATTTTCTACTGACAGGCTATTCAGATGCAGACTTTGCAGGTTGCAAAGAAGATAGAAAAAGCACAACATGCACCTGTAAATTTTTAGGAGGAAGATTGGTGTCTTGGAGCAGTAAGAAGCAGACTACTGTGGCAATTTCCACAGCTGAGTCTAAATATGTGGCAGCAGAAAGTTGATGTGCATAGCTATTGTGGATTCAGCACCAGCTAGAAGACTATGGTATTCAGGTAAGTAGAACACCTTTGTTTTGTGATTCTACAAGTGCTATTTCTATTGCTAATAATCTTGTTTCACATAGTAGGACTAAGCATAAAGAAATTAGATACCATTTTCTTAGAGAACATGTAGAGAAAAAGGACATCTCACTAGAATTTGTCAAAACAGATTATCAAATTGCAAATGTATTTACTAAGCCTCTAGATGAAACTAAATTCAATAAATTTAAAATTGAATTAGAAATGTTGAACATAGATTACTTTAACAAAATTGGCTAAGTAAAACAGTGTCGACACATCATCAATTGGTGTCGACACTTAGAAGTCGTCACCGTTGTCGAGACATTAGAAGTATGTGTCGACACATTTCAACAGTGTCAACACATTTAGACAGTTGTTGCCCGCCTTTTGACCTTCTTTGTTTAGAAGGGTATAAATAGGTCAAGAACAATCTCTATCGACACACTCTCCAGGTTTTCGAGACCAAAACCTTGTGTCGACAAACTCTCTCCTCTCAATCCAAGCTTTCTCACCATCCTAATGGCGCCAAAGGTAGAAGATAACATCAACAAAGGATATGAGTTGGTTCGCCACGCCTTTGATGATCCAGAATCTGAGATTAAAGGGGTAATTACCCTAATTGCTGAAAATGGTTTGGTGTTTTTGGTATCCGAACCAACCAAGATATGGAAGAAAGAGATACTTGAGTTTTATGGCGCAGCTACAGTAGATTCAACTAGCCTTAAGATTAAATCAACGGTTCATGGCGCTAGAGTCAAATTGACCTTGAAGAGTTTAAGGAACATTCTTAATCTTCCAAGGACTCAGGATGAAGAAGAAGTACCCGTATCTAAGACAAGGGAAGCACTACAATGGTGTGGATTGGATCCCACCTTGAAGATTGGATCTGCTATAAAAAGGAAAGGGATGAATCGGCAAGGGAAATTCCTCTCTGAAGTGGTTGGAAAGGTAATTCTATGTAAGCCAGGGGGACATGATAGGATTTCAGCCTATATGTTCAGCCTAATGACAATGATTATTTTTAGACTAAACACAGATTGGTCTATAGTAATTTTTGAGAAGATTAAGGAAGGCATAAAGAAGCCTAATTTGGCTAGACTGATGAGTTTATACTTGGCTGGAGCAATTCCAGAAGTAATGCACCAGATTCCTGGTTCTAAAATCAACCATATGAGAAAAATGGACATCAGGATTATCTCCAGATGGGATAGGGTCCTAACAAAGGTCATACCTGATATAGAAAGATAAGAAGCTGCTGAGAAATCACCTGCACAGGACATTACTGATAATGCACAGGTGTAGGGGGAGACAGATAATGCATAGGCACAGGACATTACTGATAATACACATGCACAAGACATTACTGATAATGCATAGGAGCAGGGGGGCCAAATAATGCACAGGTGCAGGGGGAAGAGACAACACACTTGGCAAGTGAAATGGCTTCACAAACAATTCTTGAGAGATCTCATGTCAACATTACAGCACAAGATGTTATCATGGAGGATACATCTGTAGTTGCTGATGCTCCTGAGAAAGAAGTACCACCAGTCCACACTCAACAGGAGTTTACTCTTGAAGAGTTGTTTCCTGATATTGAGGGGGAGAAGGCTGACTTTGAGGGGGAGTAGATTAGGACTGAAAAGGAGCTCCCTCCTAGTCCTAAGAAAAGAGTAGACATTGCCAGTTCATCTGCTTCAGAAGATGAAGAAATCACAAGTGCCAAAAAGAGAAAACTGATGGTTTTCAAGAGAAGGAGCCAAAGCTACAAGAAAGCATTGCAAACTGCTGCTCCACAACCTGCCCCAGAGGCTGATTACAGCTCATTATTGGTGGCCTTGCAAGTGAAATTAGATGAGCAGAGAGTGGCTCTAGAGAAGTATGTGGATGAAAGCCATAAGTCACTTCAATTTGATCTGGCTCAGGATATCAAATCCATCAGGTTTGAAGTCAATCTACATAAGAAAGAGATGACAGATTGCTTCCACAAAGAGGGAAATGTTGTAGTATTTCTGGCTAAGCAGAAAGCAGTAGTAAAGGCTCAAGTGGATGACATTGCTATTAAACAAGGCTATGTCCTTGAGAATCAGATTAGGATGAATGACAATCTGACTGAATCTCACAATGAGATAGTAACTCAAATAAAGAATACAGTCACTGCAATGACTGAAGCAAGGGCTAAAGAGAAAGAGGAGCTTGATAAGAAGCTACAGACTGCCTTAGACTCATTTCAGACAGCCATTACTACTTCTCATAATTTAATCTCTGCTAAGCTTCTCAAGTTAAAATCATTTTATAAAGATGGTGTTAATTTTCTTGATGGACAAGTGAGATTTCAGAAAGATGACTTACGAGACCATATTGAAAGAGAAGTCATAAAGGGGGAGAGAGTGTTAGTCAAAGCAGGCTCAGATCATGCAAAATGGATATCCAATAGCATCAGAGCCACTCTGGGATATCCACCCCTTTGTGATGATGATAATGTTGCTGAGTCAGGTGTGCAACCTGCTTATCTTGAAGGTGATCAACCTAAAGTTGCTCAGGTCATCTACCCTCCAGCAGATTTTGATATGATTCAGCAACAGGTTCAGTCAATGTACAGTCCTCCACAGGAAGTTGATAATATTATTATTGAGAAAGTAGAAATGCCAGAAGCTGCCTTGAAAGCTCAGCATGAAGCTCAACTGTCAAAGAAAAGGTTCAGAGAACAGGCTGAGTTAAAACCTGATTTTGAGCAGTTGAGCCCCACTTCCAGGAAAATCATTTTGACTGCCTGGAAAGCTGTGAAAGAACAGATCCATGAAAGGGGCAAATGGTATACTGAACAAGAATAACAGAAATATGAAGCAAGACAAGAAGCCATTCTGCAATATAGAAGAAAGGCTAAAATTGGGAAGCTACCTCCTAATGCTCAGGAGCCTAGCAAATACTTCCCTAAGCCTTTTCATTATTTTGAAAGGCAGAGAATTAAGGCTGAAGCACAGAAGAAGGCAGAGTTGAAAGGAAAGAAGCCCATTGATGATGCAGAACCTATTGTGCAGGCTCAGATTAAGCCAGGAAAAGGCAAGTCATCAGGGAGCCTAATCAGCCTTAGTATAGATTTACTAGATTTTACAAGAACAATGTAATCTTTAGTATTAAAAAAATCTATGTAAACAATTGTTAAGAAACTTTTTGATAGTATAAACAAAACAATGTTTCATGTTCATTAAGTTTGCATCATTATTCTGTAATGTCATTTTGGTATATATTTTGTTTATAAGTTACCATGTCATATAATGCTTATATACATCATAATGTTTGTTTATTATAAGTGGTGTATATCATTGACTAAAGGGATATGACTACTCCAAATAGGGGGAGATTGTTGGGTACATAGGAAAATGTGTACCTGATTTGAAGAAGCCTCACTTAGCTCAATGATATACATCAAGGTGTATTTGATGTTATTTTGAGTTTATATGTGCAGGTTAAGAATACGCTAAAATGCAGAAAAAATATTTCGAAGTCCATGTGTCGACACTTAAGAAAGCCTGTGTCGACACTTGGAAAAGTAGTGTCAACACCAGAAGCAACTGTGTCGACACACAGAAGTTTTAGTCGACATCAACTATGTCGACACCTGGAGGCAGTGTCGACACACAGAATTCTTAGACTATATCAACTGTGTCGACACACAGGACTTTTGTCGACATACAGCAGAGTTTCAACAAAGTTGATTGTTGTGAAGTGAAGAAGTGACTGTGTCGACACAAAGAAGCAGTGTCGACACATTCTACAAATGTAGCGTCAAGAAGTAGTGTCGACACCAAAGGAGCTGTGTCGACATCACCAAAGCTTGTGTCGACGCTTAATCTACTTGTGTCGACACATAATGAAGATCAGTCTCGGCACTTTGCTGACAAAGATAAAGGTTCAAGAAATGAATGAAGACTTGACACCTGTGAATTCTAACAAGTTTGTTGAAGCTATCAGAACTGTCAGAAGTTCGTTAGAAACCAGATCAGCCGGTTATCATGGATGAAGTCTATATAAAGACGGATTCTGTCAAATAAAAAAAACAACTAATGAAGAATTGATCATTGATCAAGAAAGAGCACGTCACACAGAACAAGATTTTCGTGAGAAGATCTAAGAAGACGGTCTGAAGTGGCAATCTACTCAGAATTTGTCTAAGGAGAATTCAAATAAGAATTCAGAATAAACTTCAGAAGATTTGGAGAGTGAGAGAGAGCTCCAACTGTTTGAAGTAAAGAAGGAGAAATTTACAAGTCTCTTAAGAAGCAGATCCTGAACAAATCTGCTAAGAAGAATTCAGATCTATTTCTGAAATCTAAGAAGGAAGCTGTCAGCCAGTCAACTTCAAAGAAGATCAACCCTACTGAGTTCAGATTCAAGAAGCTTTGAAGAAAGCTAAGAACAGGTTGATCTCTGCAATCAGTTTTATCAAGAGCTGATCAAGAAACCTTTTATCCCTTCTCTCTCAACAAGCGTAAGAGTCAAACTATAAGATTTTTCAAATTCTGTAGGATCTTTCAAGATCTGAGTCGTAAGCCTATGATATAAAGGCTGGGTGTAGGAGATATAGATCTTTAAGTGGTAGGGCTGTTAGCCTGAGCTGTAGGAGTGTGGATACATTCTGAGTTGTAGGCCTTGTGACAAGGCTGAGGTAGGGCTATTAGCCTGAGCTGTAGGAGTGTGGATACATTTTGAGTTATAGGCCTTGTGACAAGGCTGAGGTAGGGTTGTTAGCCTGAGTTGTAGGAGTGTGGATACATTCTGAGTTGTAGGAACCTTTCAGGGTTCTGAGCTGTAAGATCTGTGGATCTGAGAAGAAGGAAGAAGTTAGGCCGAATCTAGCACACTGCTGGATAGGCGAATGGGGAAAGTGGATGTACCCAGACCTTGGGGAATCACTATAAACCAGTGTGCAATCTGTGATGTGTGTGTGATTGTGAATTATGTGCTGTGGTTGCTGTGATAGCTGTAGAATAGTTAGATTCTCTTTAAAGAACTGGATTCTTATTCTACCTTTAGTAAAAAAAAGGAAAGAACCTATTCACCCCCCCCCCCCCTCTAGGTGTTTGAGTTATCTTGAAATCGATTCTATCAGCCGTGGCGTGCCCCTCAACCTGGTGGAAGTCACAGTATGGCAACGCTCTTTCTCCCCTCCTTCGGCGGGCTGTGCGATCTCTCCCGTTACCTCTTCCCCCTCCTCCTATTGCTAAGGCTTGCTACGGTGGGGGTAGGAGCTGTCTTGGGGCTTGCCTTTGGAAGTTGAACCTCCCTTGGCCTTCGGGAAAGTTCGCAATACTCTGGACGAGACCTCTTCCTGGACCCTGGATGGGCCCTCCCTGCTGCCTCCAACCTGGCTTCGGACCTTCCTGTCCCTTGAACCCCTGAGCTCTCAGCTCTTCTTTCCTTCTTCCCTCCTAATGCCTCGAGCCACCTTGCTCCTTCGACTCTGCCTCTGTCAACCTCGCCAGCTTATTAACAGATGTAGGGTTGGCCGCCTCAGTTGATATCTCCTCTGTCGCCCTTTCCATCAGCTACTCAAAGGATAGGGGGCCTTTTGGGTCAAACTCATCTTGAAGAACCCCTCACGCAACCCCACTGTAAATGCCATCTGAAAGGCATATCCCGGCATCTCTTGGATGTCCAGGATCTCTTCTTGGAACCTGTCCACATACTGGGTCAACGACTCCTCCGCCCTCTGTCTTATCAGGAAGATGGACTCGGGACTCTTCTTCCTCTTTTTGGAGGTGGAGAAGCGAAGTTGAAAGCTCCGGCTCAAGTCTTCGAACCCATAGATTGATCTTGCTGGGAGTTGATGGAACCAATCCCTCGCCTTGTCTTTCAACGTGATCGTGAAGAGGCGACACTTGAAGGCATCCGTCATCGGCCTAATGGAGACGGCATCCTCAAACCACTACAGGTGTTGGACGGGGTCATCCTTCCCGATATAGTAAGCCATGTCATGCTTTCTGAACCCCTCGGGAATGAGAGCTGAGATGATCAGCTCGCTGAAGGGTGACCCCCTGAGTGGTGGTCTCGCAACCTCTACTCGCGCGACCTGCTTGCCTGGAAGGCTAGCACTCGTCGGGCTGGGGAACAACTCCCGGCTGGTGAAGTCTTGCTCGACCCCCTCTCCCATCCTTTCCTTCCCGGGCCTTCTTCCTAGTGCACTTCCTTCTCCCCCTACTGGGGTCATCTCTCCTAGATCACTGGGAGGCAGCTCGCCGAGACTCCTGGGAGCAGTCTCGTCGAGACTCCTGAGAGCTCAGTCCTGAGGGGTGGGAGTTGAGCAGTCACCTCGATGAGCAATACTTCGCAGCATCTCTATGATGCCTTGGATGGATGCCATGAATTCCTCCCTTCCTACGAAGGGTGATGGGTTGGGGAGCTCGTCGAGATCATCACTACCTCCCTGATCTCCGGCCATGACACTCTCCCGAGATCTTCTGTGTTGGTCACTCTCCACGCTCACCGCACCAAAATGTTGAAACCAAAAACTTGGTCTCTCGTGGAGTTCGGGGTTCCAAGTAAGGGGTGACCTCACACCTACTACACTCAGGAGAACGTCATATGCCAAAGACTCAAGAAGTTAGGAACAGACCCTCAGCTCTAGCGTGGAGGTCTCACCTCACATCCGGAAGACCTTCAAGATCTCCCCCTCCCTATCCAATGCTGAGCTAGGTGCCTTGGAGGACAAAAGAAGAGGGTGAAGAGTAGTGAAGAAGTCCCTTTTCCAAGACACCCTTAAGGGTCTATTTATAGTTTTCTGGGAATGGCCTCCAAATAACCAATATCCGCTGCCCCAAAATTACCGAAATGCCCCCGGGTTGGCCTGCCAACAGACAAATCTCGTTGTTCTAAGCAGCTAATTGCAGTCCACCAGGGGCAGACCCTCAAGTCGGGCGAGAAGTCCAAGCCGGGCGAGTGGGCGGTTAGGCGAGAAGCAGCTAGGCGAGACGCGACCTGGGCGAGCTGCGGCTAGGCGAGAAGCGGCTAGGGGAGACGCGGCCTGGGCGAGCTGCGGTTAGGCGAGACCGAGGCTGGCGAGCTGCGGTTAGGCGAGAAGCGGCTAGGCGAGACGCGGCCTGGGCGAGCTGTGGCTAGGCGAGACCGAGGCTGGCGAGCTGCGGCTAGGCGAGAAGCGGCTAGGCGAGACGCGGTCTGGGCGAGCTGCGGCTAGGCGAGAAGCGGCTAGGCGAGACCGAGGCTGGCGACACGCGGCCTAGGCGAGCTGCGGTTAGGCGAGACCGAGGCTGGCGAGCTGCGGTTAGGCGAGAAGCGGTTAGGCGAGACCGAGGCTGGCGAGTTGCGGCTAGGCGAGAAGCGGCTAGGCGAGACGCGGCCTGGGCGAGCTGCGGCTAGGCGAGAAGCGGCTAGGCGAGACCGAGGCTGGCGAGACGCGGCCTGGGCGAGCTGCGGTTAGTCGAGACCGAGGATGGCGAGCTGCGACTAGGCGAGAAGCGGCTAGGCGAGACGCGGCCTGGGCGATCCCTCAAAGGGGCCGGTGGGAGACAAATATTCCATCTCCCTACTAGTATATTATGCAGGTTGAGCCTAAATTAGCCACCAAGAGTGTCAAACCCCTCGAAAAGCTTAAAAATGCATAGCTAGCCCCGCGCCTGCTGGAGGGACTCCACTCCACGAATACGGGGTTGTATATTTTCTTTGATGCAACATTCAAATTTGTCAGGAAAAGATGACAATTATCACACCATATGGTTTTTGCTGAATAACATTGAACTACGTTTAATATAAACGTATATAGATATGGGCCGCCTCGCCTAATGTTGCCGCCCCCGCAAAATGTCGCCGCACCCATCAAATGTTGTCGCCCCCGCTGAATGTCGCCGTCCGCACGGAGGCCCTTCCGTGCACTGTCACTCAAGCGCGCGCGGAGGGGTAGGCCAGAGGCGGTCCGACAAGGCCACCTCCAATCGATGATCTCTAATCGTCGACTGCCCCTTTATAGCTGACCGCCCATTATAGCTAATTGCCTTAATAGTCGTTCAACAACCTCCAATATCCTAAAATTAAGTTGAAGTTGGAGCACCAATCAAAAAAGAATGAAGATCTTCCTAAAAAAACCCCGACCAATTCAATTGGAAGTGAAACCAAGTCCAAGTCTAACTCTTAAGTATATTGTTATATTTATTTTACTTTATTTAAAATGATTTTTTTTTATTTTCTCACTTATTGAAACAAAGTCCAAGTCTAACTCTTAAAGTATATTGTTAAATTTATTTTACTTTATTTAAAATGATTTTTTTTTATTTTCTCACTTATTGAAACAAAGTCCAAGTCTAACTCTTAAGTATATTGTTAAATTTATTTTACTTTATTTAAAATGATTTTTTTATTTTCTCACTTATTTTTTCGAATTTATTTTACTTTATTTTATTAATTATAAACATTTCTTAGTTGATGAATATATTAGATGATCACCATAAACTTCATGACATCTTTCTATAAACTTGTAGGGTAACAACATAATTGACATTTATGATTGTTAATCTCAAAATAAGAAGATTTTCGATATGCGATAGTACCGGTAGAGCTCGAGATCGAGTTTTGAGCCCGGATGGCGAAAAAATGATACTCGAAATGGTGAATCGCTCTATCGATAAAACAGCACAATGCGTGCGGGAAGAACCCAATGTTCCTTAAATTTTATTATCATGGACACAAAACTACAGCCAAAAATCATCCACAGGCCATGACAGTTACTGAAGCAGTAACTAACAAAGCAATGGCAGGCGCTTTTAAAACAACTGAAGCCCTTTCATTCCTGCAGCACTTTTATCATATTAATTTATTGATTAATCAAATGTAAAAAAATTATCATCATACAAGTATACTGATTGATGGGCATGGCTTCAAAGTTTTTGATCCCACAACAAAATCAAAAAAATTGCATTTTGGCGCCATTGGCGCTAATTCTACTCAGCGCGACCGCAGTTTTCGAGCCCGACTCGCGCCCCAGATGCTTGCAGATGAATTCACCCGCAGCCAAGAGCTTGCCGAGATCCACATTGGTTTCCACGCCGAGACCGTTGAGCATGTACGCCACGTCCTCCGTCGCGACGTTTCCCGAAGCCCCCTTCGCATAGGGGCATCCTCCCAGGCCCGCAATCGATGAGTCCACGATCGAGACACCCATCTGCGAGAATCGGGCATGGATTAGACACCGGAGTTTGCTGGAGGCGGTGTCGGAGCGGCGGCCACCGGCAAAGGTTATTGAAGTACCTGGAGGGAGATGAGAATGTTTGAGAGGGACTGGCCATAGGTGTCGTGGAAATGGACGGCCAGCTTCTCCACCGGAACCACTGACATGACGGCTTTGAGCATTGGGACGACGGAGCCTGAAAAGTTACATGAATGACATTTTGATGGGAGTGTTATTGAAATGTCCGTGTTGGTTCAATGTCGTCATTCAAAGATCGAGATCGAGAGATCGAGAGAGGGGTATGCAGTCATCAATGAAAGAATGGTTTCTTTATGCTCGAATTTTGTATATGCTTAATTTTTTGCTTTCATGAAAATGTTTTTCTGAACATTTGCAATGAAAGAATGGTTTCTTTATGCTCGAATTTTGTATATGCTTAATTTTTTGCTTTCATGAAAATGTTTTTCTGAACATTTGCATAAATTTTTCATTTTTGAGCATTATTTTCTCCTATACCACCCACACACACTCAACTATGGGTATAAAGAGAAAAAAATTGAGTTTGCCTGAGAGTTACTGAGCCTGTGTATTTGACGAAAAAAGCTTGGAACAAATTTGTTCATTTTGGATATTTTTAACGCAAAATGTTGGTAAAAATATATCATGAATTTCCAGAAAACATTAGATTTAATTAAAAAAACTAACAAAAATTGGTTATATACCCAAACCAAGTCTGGCAAAAATAATGAATCAATTGCCATTCAAGGAGCTTCCTCTCCTATATATAACACGGGGAGTAGACCCAAATAAGAAGAGAAATATATGGGTCTTTTACAATATGTTACAAAGATTTAATTCAACTCGCACCCCTCAAATGGGAGCATATACCGAACATTTCTAGCTTGATAAGATTGTCCTTGGAAATATCACAGCTCATGCATTTGGTGAAGATGTTTGTCAGCTGATCATGAGATTGAACAAACGGAGCACAAATATTGTCTTTTTCAAAGTGATCTTTGATAAAGTATCTATTACGTTCAACGTGTTTTTTTCGATCATGTTGAACAAAATTATGAGCAATATTGATAGCAGTTTTATTATCACAGTATAATTTGATAGGCTTTTCAGACAGTAGTCTCAAATCCCGCATTATCGAATTAATGCTAGAACCCTCACATATTCCTTATGGCATTGTCCTATACTTCACCTATGCGCTGGATCTTGCTACGACATTTTGCTTCTTACTTCGTCAGGTCACTAGATTGCCTCCAACACAAGACCCAAGCTTGTAGATGTCGCCCAACATGTCTGACATGTCGGCCGACATGTTTTTTTACTACAATTCACCATATTTTCGCTATAAAATTGGTTTGTAGCATTTTCCATTATTGGTGGGCACTATATCGGGCGAAACCGATATAACGCCCTGTTTTTTGCGCTCAAAATTTATATTTAATATAATGTTTTAAAAATTAAAATGTTAAGTATTAATTTGTTATTTTGTTATAGCTGGTCTCGTCTCGCCACCTCATTTCACGTTGCGCTCTTGCCTTAATCTCTTCTACCAACTGCTCTCTCCCTCGTTCCGCTCTGGTTTTCCTGTGAACAGCTGTGTATCTGATTTTGTGGTTGTTGACGCATTTGGCCATTGGTTCCTTGGTGATTCTCTCATCTTTCTTGTTTTAAGGTTATAAGCTGTCCTATGTGACTCCGTTTGCTGCTTCTCCACACCGGTTCGTACTAATTTATCATTTAAACATCTCGGCGCACTGCGAGTCTTTTTTTATGTTACTTGCTTGCATTTATGCCGTTTTTGTGGCATGGATATTTTAGAGTTTCGTGATTTTGGTTGCTACTATATTTCTCTTCCTCTCTCTTTTTTCCTTCATTTCTTTCTTCCTCTGCCTCTATTTATCTCTTCCTCACTTCATTTACTTCTCTGGGAATGTCAGATGCTGGAATATTGGAAATTTGGAATGTTGCAGGCTGCAGATCACCCTCTTCCTCTAGTTCTCCCTTCCTTTATTGTGGGAATGTCCGATGCTAGAATATTGGAATGCTGCTGCTAAGTGCTTACCCTCTTCATCTCTTCCTCTCTTTCTCTACTTCTGTAATATGTAGTTATGTGGGGCATGCTGAATAGCCGGCTGAGTACGGTTGCGGGGCATGCTGAATAGCCGGCTGTGTACGGTTGCGGGGCATGCTGAATAGCCGGCTGTGTACGGTTGCGGGGCATGCTGAATAGCCGGCTGTGCACGGTTGCAGGGCACGCTGAATAGCCGGCTGTGCACGGTTGCAGCCTTGCAGGGCATGCTGAATAGCCAGGTTGCAGGGCATGCTGAATAGCGGTTGTGTGTGGCATGTTGTTCTGCCTGTTGTGGGAATTGTGGTGGTTTGTGCTCTATATTCCCTTCTCTCTTCCTCTACTTCTGTAGGATTCAATTTAAGAAAACGGTTGCCTTGCTACAAGGGGTTAGGGGGTTCATTAATTTTGGAAAATATGCTGCGGCACTTATTTTGGGGAAAAAGTATGTTTAGGTGCACTGCTGGTCTGCTTCTATGACCTTCATTAATATTGATTTATATGCATTATGTGATTCTTATTTTGGGCTTCATTAATGTTGATTTATATGCTTTATGTAACATTTCTTCTTTATTATAAATTGGTTAGACCCTTGTTAGTAGTTTAATTTTCATATATGAATTTTAGTTTATACTTAATTAGAGAAAATAATTATTATCGAAATAATAAATGAAAATTAGTAAGATATATGCATAATTATAATATTATAATCCGGCATTTTGAAATGTCCCCGCTATATCCCCGCAATTTGACATAAAATAATCAAACCGACATGAGTCCGACATATGACATCTGCAACATTGAAAGGTCAAAGGAGCAATATCCAATGGTGAAGTTTCTATTATCTTAACTTCCAACCCAATTAACATATGTATAAACTTCAACATCCAACCAATTCAGCATATGTATAAACTTTAACATCCAACTGCTGGGAGAATAGAATTCCACGTCCAAATAGTTCTTCAAATATTGCAACACACGCATGGCAACTTCACAATGTCACAGTTTGGGAGAATACATGTATCTGCTAAGAATCCCAACAACATGTGTGATATCTGGGCGAGTATGTGAGAGATAGATCAGTCGTCCCACTAGTCTTTGATAGCTAGAAGAGTTCACCTTCACACCCTCCTTATCCTCATCAATCTTAAGAGTTTACTTTCATGGGAGAATTAGCAGGGGCACAACCAAGCATTCTTGTTTCTTCTAGAAGATTTAGGACATATTTTCTCTGAGAAATGAAAATTCTGTGGTCGGACCGAGCAACTTATATTCCCAAAAAATACTTCAACTTTCATAGACATTTCAAACTCTTTACACAGACGCACCTTAAGCCACGTGATTTCTGCAACATTATCTCCTGCGATGAGTATGTTGTTGACATAGACTATGAGAATAGTCACTTTCTCATCTTTCCTTTTCACGAAGAGGTTATGATCTGAGTGCCTTGTTTGTATCCCAATAAGGTCATGACATTCTGAAACTTCCCAAACCAAGTCCTGGGGGATTGCTTTAGATGGTGGTGAAATTTTTGAAGTTGATGCATCTTTCCTTCATATCTTATCTCAACGAAACCAGGTGGAACCTACATAAAGTTATTGCAACTCTCATCCCAAACAAGCAACACGTGATAAAATAATATAGGTGGAGTCCATATTGGCAATCAGTGTAAACTTTCATGATAGTCCATACCCGGAGTTTGAGTATATCCTTGAGCAATTAGTTTCGTTTTATATCTCTCAACAACCCCTTCTTGATTATGTTTAACAGAGAACTTCCATCTGGAACCGACAGATTTCTTCCCGACAGGGAAATGGGTCAGTGTCCAGGTCTGGTTCTTCTCCAATGCCAACATCTCTTCTTCCATTGCCTTGCACCACGCAAGTATCTCTATTGCTTCCTGCCAAGTATTAGGAATGCAAACAAAATCCAAGGAGGAGATGAAGGTCTTATGTGTCTTTGTCAGATTTTGATAAGTGATATAATTGGCAAATGGGTATTTATCAGAGTTTGACATTTGCTTTAGATGTATAAGAGGGCGATGAAGCTCGTCCTCAGAACTTGAGTCAAAAGAGCATACCTGCAGTGGTGGAAGGACCGGGGTTGTAACACGGCAACACCAGGGTTGCGTTTGTGATAGACCATAAGAAGTGGGATTGGAATCCCAGGAGTAGGAGATAGAGGAAAAGACACAGTAGGTGGAGTCATGGGAGAAGAACACATGAGAGGAGGTATGTCATAGGTAGTCATAGGAGGTGGTTGGGAGGCCACAATAGGAAGACAATGATTGGGAGCGTCGACAGCTGTGTCCCTTTGGCCCTGACAAGAACCAAAGTACAGCTCCTCATGTCGAAACATCACATTTATAGTGCAGAAAAATCAACAAAAGGGAGGATGATAACAATGATACCCTTTCGTAGTAGCAGAGTAGCCAACAAAGACGCATTGGAGGGAACACGCATTCAATTTATCACGATGGTGCTGATCAACATGAATGAAGCAGAAACACCCAAACACACAGAACAATGCATTTAGTAGACAAACAAAATAAGGGAGAGGCAAATTGTAAGGTGTTGAAGGGTAGACGATTGATGTCGTAAGCGTCAGCAAGAACTGCATCACCCTAATAAGACTTGGAAAGATTCATGATGAGAAGAAGACACCTGGTAACCTCAAAGAGATGCTTGTTCTTATGTTCAACCACACCATTTTGAGTGGAGGTGTTGACACATATTTTTTGATGAAGAATCTCATGATCTGCAAGATAAGTGTCGAAAGCACCACGATCGTCGTACTCACCTCCATTGTCACTATGTAACACACAAATAGTGCTACCAAATTGAGTGACCACCATTTTGTGAAAGATACTAAAGCAATCGAAGACCTCACTTTTTTATTTTAATAAATATGCTCAAGTAGAGAACGAAAATCAATCAATAAAGGTCACAAACTACCGGTAATTAGAAACAGAAACAACAGTGGATGGTCCCCAAACATCAGTATGAATAACATCAAAAAGAACCATGCTAGGAGAAGAAAAATGATTCGGACTATGTCGTACAAGTTTAGAAAGTTCGCATTCATTAAAGACAAAACGACTCAGAGAGCTTGAAAACATAGGAAATAACTTGAGAAGATAGCTGACGGAGGGATGTCCAAGACGTTGAAGGAGAGAGATGAGGGGTGAGAGTTGGGGTGGTACTGGAGAGCATGTGTTGGAGGATGGTCTAATATATACAGACCCCCCACATTTCCTACCACTTCCAATATGCTGTTTAATTGTCAGATTCTGAAAAACACAACCATCAGGAGAGAAAGTGAAAGAACAATTTAAGGATATAGTCAGATGACTAATAGAAATAGATTGCGAGAAAAAGAAAAAAATATGCAACACCGAGATAAGCGGCATGTCATAGGAACAAATGATGGTAGTCTTGCCAGCAATCGGTGAGAGGGAGGCATTAGCGGTGACAACCTTGTCATGCCTTGTGAGGGGGGGTGTACTAGGTAAAACCTATTGATGTTCCAATCATGTGATCTATCAACCAAGAGTCAATAATCCACTCAGAGCAAGTGGCAGAGGCAGACGGAGCAATGGGCGGGCCAGCAGTTACAAATGCAGCAGTACAGTAAGAAACCTGAATATGCATGAGACGACACAAAACATGCAATTCCGCCGAGGAAAGACTATCGAAGGGACGTCGGCCAAGAAAAACTTTCAGTAGTGTGAGCAACAAAAGAAGAATTGGGCTGGCGAGAGGGGCCACAACCACGACCACGAGAGCCTTTAGGTGAAGGAGCAAGATGAGGATGGAGATGGAAGGAGTGTCAAGAATGGCTTTGTTTACCACAGTAATCACACAACTTGAGAGATGAAGGAGCGCAAAGGATGCTAACAAGGGGGGAGCGATCAGAGCCGCGATCGAAGTTGAGAGAACGACAAAGGTCTTCATCCCCTAAGACCATACAGTCTTCATCCCCTAAGACCATACTGAAGGCTTCCTGAAGAGAAGGGGCTGCCAGTTCAAAACATGAGTTCGCGTAGTGTCGAACTCCATATTAAAGCCCATGAGGAAGACACAGAGCCAATAGTTGTATTCCTTGGTTTTTAAAGCCCGACCAACAACAGTGTAAATGGGAGTGAAGCCCTCAAAAATGTCCAGCTCTTGGTAGAGGCGTTCAAACTCAGAGAAGTAGCTACGAAAGAAGTGTCTTGCTTGACTTCAAGGAGACGTCAAGTGAGCTTGTATACCGTGGTAGAACTACCAAGTTGTGAAGAGGTCTCGCGAGCCCGAGTTCAGATATCAAAGACCGAGTCCATCGATATGTAGCTACGAAAGACCAAGGGGGACATGGAGTGAAGCAACCACAGGACAGCAAGAGAGTTGTCGGCGTCCCACTTTCTCCAACCCAGATCAGTATTGGGATGCTGAACAATCGTCTCATTCATGTACCCATAGAGTTGATGGTTGCAGATAACAAGTTGTGCCGCGTGAGACGACTCAAGATAATTGGTTCCATACTTCCATCCAATGGAACAATGGTAGCCGGAAGGAACCGGAAGGAACCGGAGGAACCATGAGATCGTGAGAAATCACTTCCCGAATGAGGGATAATTGAGGAGTATGATCATGCGAATGTGATCTTTTGGTCACGTGCTCGTGTGCCTGGAGGGAGATGAGATGTTTGAGAGGTATTGGCCACAGGTGTTATGGAAATGGACGGTGAGCCTCTCCACGAGAACCACTGACACGACAGCTTTGAGCATTGGAACAGTGGATCCTGAAAAGTTACATGAATGATATTTTGATGCGAGTGTTATTGAGATGTCTGTGTTGGTTCAATGTTGTTTAAAAATCCTCTAGACAATCTACGTCATATAAAATATGAGAAAATATTGCCTTAGTCGTCCTGAGAGAGAGGTATGCAGTCAACAATGGGAGTATGATTTTTTATTCTCGGATTTTGCATATGCTTAATTTTTGTTTTCATGAAAATATGTGTTGAATAACTTGTAAAGAAGACCCATTTAATATGCCCATGTATAACCCTCTTAGAGATTAGTCTCACACCTTCAGATGGTGTTTAGGCTCTCCTCTTTCCTCTTATATATATGTACAAATACTTGTGTTGTATTCATGGAAGATTGTTGAGAAATTAATAAAATATTGTTCTCTCTCTTGTGTCGCATTTCTCTACATGGTATCAGAGGGACACGATGCTCAAATTTCACGCGTCTCCGGAGTTCCCGGTCTTCCTCAAAGTTCCCGTCTTCGCGGTCAGCTTTATTTTAACCGCAGATCTGCTCTGTGAGGACTCCCTCCTGCTCCCTAAGTGATTCTCATCCCTGGTTTTATACACTTTCCCTACTGACAATCGGGCCCCACCTAAAGGGTGCTTACCGTGGTCTTCTCCTTTTAACCGCTCGGCTCGCGCCTCTACGATCTCCACATCGCTGAACTTGCTTTCCTTTTGTGCTTAATAGTCTCCACATCGCTTGGCTCACGTTGCCCTCTACTCAATTTTGCCTCTTGCTCGCATCGTCGAGATCGCGCCGGCAGACCGCCAACGCCACCAGACCGCTCACTCCGTCAAACCGCTCACGTCGTCAAATCGCTCACGCCGCGAGCCCTCGCCTCGGCTCTCTTGTTGCTTCTGTCCGCTGTCGATCCCTTTCTACTCTAACCGCTATTTTTAAGCATTGTCAAGCTTTGCTCGTGTCGTGGCTGTTTAGCCGCTCAGATTGGTGCTTCCCTGTCCGACAAGTCTGACCGCCACTCCTCCTATTTAGCCGCTCGGATTGGTGCTTCCTTGTCTGACAGCTCTGTCTGTTGCTCCTCCTGACTGACAACTCTCCACGCTTACCGCGTCTGCACACCAGTTCACAGTCTTTCTCTTGACCGCCTATTCGTCGCTCCCCTCTGCACTTGTTGCGCTCTACGGCAGTATCAGATCTTCTGACCGCCAGTTTCTGATTGCCCTTGTCGCGCTTCTCCTCTTGGTCTCTAATTTCGACAGTCATGGCCATGAATGATGCCTCGTCTCTTCTGGCTCGTGCAGCGACCCCTTCTGATGTTCAGGATAAGCTTTGGATCACCAATATCTCTCTTAGTGGTCAAAAAAAATTTGTTGCATCGTGTCCTACAGACCACAGGGATTCTTGATCACCTTACCAAGGCAAAATCAACCCCACTAAGGACTGGCTCCGCGATGATGGGCGCGTTCAGATGCGGCTTCTGAACTCTATGGACAGTAAACCCTATTGTATGACCATGTATCATGAAACGGTCAAAGCTATGTGGGATGAACTTCACTCCTTATACTAGCAAAAACAGTTTGCAACACCTGTTTGACATCTTCACCGATCTTCAGTCTCTTGATCAAGGAGTGGATGGTGACCTGATTGCCTTTGTTGCACAGTTCAAGATTTTATTGAAGCCTGGATTCAACATTAGCCTCCCAAAAAGGATCTCGCTACCCAATGAGCCACAAAAGAAGCTATCGGTATAGCCACGATGATGGACCAAGTTCCCCCACATCTCCGCAACGTCTGTGTACATATCCTCTCATCCTCCACCCTGCTATCTCTCTCTGACGTGTGCTCCAAGCTCTTGAAGGTGACCCCGCCTCTTGATGCTCCCGACACTATCTCTCCAACTCTTCTTCAACAATTTCCTACTACTCACCTACCTCCTCTGTCGGCTCGTGGAGGTCGCACCGGCTCTCGAGGGAGAGATTGATCTGGTAGGTCGCTTCCCAAGTGCTCCTACTGTGGTCGGGAAGGTCATCTTGAGGATACTTGTTATCGTAAGAATGGTGTCCCTCCTACACAATTTGCATCTATGGCGACTGCTGCTCCTATTGCTACTTCCCCTAGCGTTGTTGCATTACGTACTCATCTTCATGGCCCTCTTAGTCGGTCTTCGGGCTCTGATGCGACCATCTCCAATAAAGGTATCTCCTGCTTATCCCATTGTCCAATTTGGAATATGGACTCCGGGGCAACCAATCATATAACTCTGCAGAAGCCTCCTCAATACTCGGACACTGCTTGTCCTAAGTTCATCATTGTCGTCAATGGTGACACTACTCCCAAACATGATTCGGGCAATATGGACATGACTTCATCTCTCTCTTCGCTCAGTTCTTCATGTTCCGGGCTCTCATTTTAATCTTCTTTCTGTCAGTCGTCTTAATCAGGACCTCGACTGCTCTGTAACATTTTCTTCCTCTTCTTTTGTTGTGTAGGATCGACAGTGCAAAATATCATGATGATTGTCTAATGGGTTGTACACCTTGGATATTTCCCTCACTGCTCTCTTTTGTTACCTCCGTTGACTAACATCGACGTCTTGGGCATGATCCTCTCCCCATTCTGAAGAAAGCTCTTCCAGATGTGTCCCTCATTGACTTCACCTGCGAATCCCGCGTCTTCGGCAAGCAGCATTGCTCAACATTTTCTTCTCATTGTACTCGGAGCAATGCTCTTTTGTTTTAGTTCATTCAGACATTTGGGGTCCCTATAAAATAGCTAGTGTTTCTGGTTATCGTTATTTTCTTACCTTTATTGATGATTGCTTTCACATGAGTAGTTATACTTATTTTGTGATCGCTCTGAATTAGTTCATGTCTTTCAAGCCTTTAATATTGAGACACGTGCTTAGTTCTCTGATACTATTAAGACTCTCCGTGTCTTGATCTCTCTGGTCGTCCATCATCATTTTCCATTGCATCAATTGGACGTCAAAAATGCTTTTTTCAATGATGATCTTGCTGAAACTGTCTACATGCATCAATCTCCCGGCTTTGAGACCACGGGGGAGTCACTTGTATGTCACCTCAAGAAATCTCTCTATGGTTTCAAACAGTCCCCTCAGACATAGTTTGACAAGTTCAGACGGGTTGTTAGTAATGTTGGGTTTATTTGAAGTTCAGTTGACTTCTCTCTATTCAACCATCATGGTCCAACAGGCACCATGATACTCCTGGTTTATGTTGACGACATTTTAATTACGGCTGATGATTCAAAAGACATTCACAAGATCAAGGAACACTTGGCCTCCGTATTTGAGACCAAAGATTTGGGAAATCTTCAATACTTTCTTGGCATCGAGGTAGATCGTCGTCCTGATGGACTTGTCCTATCTCAAAGAAACTATTGCCCTGATCTTCTTCATGATGTTGGCTACTCTGGTTGCAAGCTAGCTGACACATCCATAGATGTCAACCACAAGCTCTGTGTCTGTTCCTCCGACTCTGATACGCTCCTACCAAACCTAGAATACTATCGCCGTCTTGTGAAAAAGTTGATATGTTTGACAATTACAAGACCTGACATATCCTTTGTTGTTGGGGTAATTAGTCAGTTTATGCATGTTCCACGAACCTCTCATCTCTAGGCAGTTGAGTGCATTCTTCGGTACCTGAAATCTACTCCTGGACAAGAGCTCGTATATAATCCCTCCTCATTTCTATCTCTAATTGCCTACTTTGATGCTGATTATGCTATATCACTGGATGATTGTCGTTCTACAAGTGACTTTTACACATAGTTTGGTGGACATCTTGTTACCTGACAAAACAAGAAGCAGTTTGTCGTTGCATGCTCATCTACAGAAGTTGTGTATAGATCAATGACCTCTTATGTTGATTATGTCGAATCCCTGGATGATCGTCGTTCTACAAGTGAATTTTGAACATACTTCAGCGGACATCTTATTACCTGGCGAAGCAAGAAGCAGTCTGTCGTTGCACGCTCATCTGCAAAAGCTGAGTATGGATCAATGGCTCCCGTCGTCTCTAAACTCACATGGCTAGAAAGCCGTCTAGGAGACTTGGGTTTCAAACTCTCCTCTCCTGCCACCTTGTTTTGCGATAGTCAAGCTGTTATTCATATTGCCAAAAATCCTATGTTCCATGAACGTACCATGCATATCGAGGTCGATTGTCAATTTATTCGGAAAAAAGGTTCAATTAAGGAAATTATATTGCATATTTGATACGATGTCATTATTTCATGTAATCTAAACTATATGATTGCATGTAATTTATACAATATCAGTGGCATATATCTATACCTGGAGTACCGACCCCAATTGTATCGCCTAGAGAGATCTCAAAGCAGCCCATTTCGTAAAGTTCTTTTGCTACATATGCTACCTTCGTTGGACAAACATTTCCTTCGACAGGGCAACCGACAACACAAGAAACATACCTGAAAATAAGCAGCACAGTATTAGCATTACCAAGGTTACAACTTGCATGGACATTGTAAAATTACTATATTAAGAGAATTTGTAGCAATATTAAGATGAGGCCACATAAATGATCCTGTACAAGTGCAGGGCGCATAAAGTGAAACTTGGATGTGAGGAGTGAAAACTAATGCATATGATTGAAGGAGTTGGGTTTGTCACGGTGCAACACTCTACATGCTCATGGAAGACTCATCTTAACTGAACGAATGAGTAGAGATGAATAATTAAAAAAAATAAACTTCATCACAAGCAGTTGGGATGAGGAAAGTTATGATGATGACTTCATGAATATATATATAGGTTGTGTTTGTGATAGCTGTGACGTTGATGGTGTGAAACTATGGTAGTCCATGCAGTGATTGCGGTTTATCAGCGTTTTGAATTTTCATGATAGTTTTTGACCCAAATTGCACTTTTATGGGTGTGAGCGTTTGTGACTGCTATAGCATGACCACAACTGCATGATTGCAGTTACGTTTTGGCCCTAAATATCATTTTGGGAAGTAGTGTTTGTGACCACATTTACTCAAAAATCACCCGCTTCTTTCATAACTGCATTCACAACAACTGACAGTACACTCTCCTACCACTCTCCCAAACAGGGCCATAATTAAGAAATCTACATCCTTTGCTTGGAGTCTTCCATGAGCATGTAGAGTTATTTAGTCAGGGACAAATTCGATTTAACAATGTTGTAATCAACTGGATGACTGATGATGCAGTTAACTGGATGACTAATGTTGCTGTGTTGTTTTCCCCCTTTAGTGTGCCTAGAAAATAGAAGATGAAATCTCTAGAATAAAAAGGGGCAGCCTGCACTAAGCATCCCCACGGAGCGAGGGTCCGGGGAAGGGTCCCATCACAAGGGTGAAATCTCTAGAATATAAAGATAAAAACATCAGGTATCAAGAATACTGAAGAAATGGTGAGCATGGCGTACCCACGAACAGGCACTCCGAGTGCTTTTGCAGCACGAGTAACCTCCAGGTAGCGAGAAAGGCTATCCTTGATGCTGCAATTGATATTCGATAAAGAAAATGCTTCTGAAGCTGATGCGAAGACTGCAATTTCTTTAGCACCAGCTGTGATAGCTTCCTTGAAACCCTGAAGGAAACATAAGATGTGAGGAACCCTCTCCATGAAAAATGCAGTAAACAAGAAACTGAGTTCATCTTGGGAGAGCGGTGGGAGAGTGGTGGCGGACCGGCGGTGGTGGCGGACCGGCGGTTATGAACTCATTTCAGAAAAATACATGTAACGTTTTCATAGAGGCATGGTCACTATTGCTATTTTTTCAAACGGCGTTTTAGGCTGAAACGCCACAACAATCAAGCAGGTGTCATCAAGCTTTGGCGGTTGTGAACGCCCATAACTCAAAAAAGAAGAATTGGGTAAAAAAACTACCACAAGAGTTTCAAATGCAGGTAATCACCACCACTATGTTTACCACCACAATGTTTCTCAGCACCGTCTCAGCACCGTTTCACACCGCCACCGCTCAAAAGTCGTAACTGTCTCAGACAAAGCATGAATATCAATAAGCAAAACTTACTCTGAGATTAGGAGTTAGCACAGGAAAGTGAATGCCCTTGATACTACGAATTTCTTCCATGACATGCTTTGCATCTGCTAGCTGCATTTTTAAATAAATAGGTGTCATAGTCCGAAGCATAAAAAAACAGCATGAATCGCAATATCTAACTTCTGGCTGCATTTTAACAGTTTTTTTCCTTGTGTGCCTTTTAACATTTTTACATGCACTATTTTAAATAAATGCCAATTATAAATTGGGCTATAGTTGAATGTTTACATGAAAACATTGAATGGTCGTTGTTATGGGCGACGAAGATGATGTGTCAGAGGGTACAAACACGTGGGCATGGAGCGTATATTCACGGTGCAAGATAAAAGAGGCGCAGCCCTTGTCCTCTGTCCGAGAAGGTGAACGCCAGTAACAACAAACTTTTTGCACTTCTCACTGCTTCGGCCCACGAGCCTTGCCGCATGTGAAGATCGTATTCCAGTGATCATCGTCCTAAAGAAGAAGATCGGCTTCCTAGGGAATCACCACCCTCGTCGTTCTGCAGCAGGAAACAAAACTACATCTCCATATCCACTGTTTGCAGACAACGGATCACCTGCGCGAGCGCCCTGCATCGTCTTCGACGATGCCCATCCAATTGCTCCTCGCCAGCGCACGCCGACACTATAGGGCTTCTCCCTCCGACTTGCTCGACACCTTCCAAATTCCAATACACCTGCAGGCGCCACAAGCTCCGGACTGCACCTTCCTCATTTGTTCCTTCCTTTTGCTGCCAGTCTCTGCATCCTCGAGCTGTCTATCTGCTGCCAATATTTGCATTGACGCAACTCGCGCAGCTCCTGCCACGCACCCAGAGCCCTCAAGCCTAGCACCTATCAACATTCAGCCTGCAAACCACATGAATAGTGCCCTGTCCGCTAGGCAGACTGTTACGGATCCCGACGGAGCGAACGAGGGCGAAGGGTGACCGCCGGTGTGGCGGGTTATCAACGTCGCGAGCGTGGCGCACATAATATGTCGTCCTAGCCGACATGTGTCGAGGGATTGTATCCTTTATATTATTGATGTTCTTATGTTTTGGTACCATTATGTTATGTTATGACCGACGACTATATAAGTCGGTAGATATTGTATTTTGGATATGCTTGAAAGTATTTGGAATCTCTGATTTATTTTCTCTCCTCTTCTAATCCCCCCTTCCTCCCTCTCTTTTTTCCAAGCCCTAACAATTTGGTCCGACCTACCGCCTTCCGGTCGCGGTCTCCGCCACCCAAAGTACCCACGCCTACCCAATCCGACGTCCACTCTTCTGTCATGCTTCCCCGTCGTGTCGCCTGTCGCTGCTTCCCAAGCAGGCCGTCGTGGTTTTCCCCGCCGCGCATCACAAAACAGACACGGATCGCGTCACTGTTCCGACGCGGCTCCAGCGCGTCTTGCCATCGCGGTCTGTACCGCTTCTAATCCGTCGGATCTGCCCAATCTTTTCTCCTGCCCTAGACACGGTACTAGAGGGCATCGCGCCTCCGCCCTACGGCTTCCAGCGCTTCCAGGTTCCCTTCCCTCCAACCGATCAATTGCATGCTCCCTAGGTTGCGATTAATGGTAAACACCGACGCAACTCCGCCGCTCCCACCCACAGATCCATCCATCCTTCGTCGTTTTGATGAACACGACGGATCGATCGCGTCGCTGCAGGCCCTCACGCTACTCATGGATGCTAAGATCGACTACCTCTTGGCCACCCGCCCTACCACATCCGTTACGTCCGCGGCGGATTCGCCATCCCTCTTTGGAGCTCTCCCGGAACCGTTTCATGCAACAAGCCCCATGCCCGGTGTTCTCTCATTGGGCCCTCGTTCCTTTGATGTTCCCTCTTTCAACGACATTGATCCCATGAGATGGATTGCCCGGGTCAAACAATTCTTTGAGATACAACAAATCTCGGAGCCACAGAAGGTCAGCACACTGATCAGCATGGAGGGCTCTGCCCTCCACTAGGTGCGCTGGCTCCGACAATCCAAATCGACCATGTCTTGGTTGGACCTTCAGCAGAAGCTCATTCACCGTCATGACACCCGCTAATCAGGCTCCGCAGTGGAGCGGCTCTGCAGCGTCCGCCAGACAGGCTCCCTTGACGAGTATATCGATGCATTTATTGCCCTCGCGATGCATGTACCAAGACTCCCGTCGGACCACTACCTCAGTGTCTTCATGCATGGGCTCCACCCACACATCCATGCTCGTATCCGCACCCAACATCCGTCGTCAATTGCGGAGGCCATGGATCTCGCCCGCTTGGTCGAAGCGGAATTTCAGACTCGGCCTTTGGATATGGGCAAGCCGCTTCCCATACCTCCGGCGAGCCCGGTCAACCGGCCAGCAGCGGCCTACCGTCCACCACAGCTAGAGATACTCCCATCCCCCGGTCGGGCCGCACCGCATCCCCTCCCTCCCAGACCAATTCCATAGTATAACACATTTGATTGATCGCCTCTGATCAGAGTCCTTGAGTTAGCCATTAATAGTTTCGCTTCTGAAGAGAAACAAAGATTCCACCCTTCCTCACAAGAGTGATAACCAGATTCAGGACATTTTGAAATGAGAAGAAATAAGGAGGTTCAAAAACTCTGTCGAATCCCCTTTAATAAGAGTAAGCCGGGATAAATAAATTCTATGATAGTTTCATTCAGCCTACCATGATCTACGTACCAAGGGATTGTGCTTTCGCTGCAAGCAACCCTACTCCCCTACGCACGAGTGCCCACTGAAAGACCTCTGGATCCCCATTGGCAAGGAGGAACCCGAGGTTACACTCGCAAACTTTGAGGCCCTCGAGTTGGATATGGCGGCTGAGGACCCCCCAACGGACACCTTTCACTGCTTAGACCTTCCATTGTTTACCGTTGGAGGATTCTCGGGCCCACAGATGATGATGCTTCGGGGGATACTTCACGGGGCCTCTATTGTGGTGATGATTGATAGTGAGGCGAGCCACAACTTCATCTCTTAGCACCTGTTAGATCGACTGGCGTTGCCAGTGCAAGCCAAGCTTTTCTCAATCTGCTTAGGAGATGGTAGGCGGCGGGCTACGGGTGACCTGTGCGCGGCCCTCACTCTCACCATAGGCAACAACCTATTTCAGACAGACTTCTACGCCTTCTATTTGGGCGGGGTGGATGTTATCTTCGGGGTGGCTTGGCTTCGCACCCTTGGGCACGTCAACATCAACAGGTACCGCATGACTATGAGCTTCAGCTTCCTCCATGGGGGTACGCCCTGTTTGCTGGAGGGCGATTCGGCTTTACTTCATCAGTTTGTCTCCTTACGGTCGCTTCAGAAAGCCACCGATGTGGATTGGGCGGCCTCCTTGTGGCACGTGGAGGGGCAGTCTGCCCAATGCTCACCGACCGCCCTGGCACTGCAGGCTATCTTGGACCTCTTTCCGGACGTCTTCGCTGACAAGACCCGTTTTCCCCCTGCCAGGTCGACGGATCACCGCATTCCCCTGCAATGGGGTGTGTCTTCAATCTTGGTTCGACCATACCGCTATGGGCACGCTCAGAAGGGTGAGATCGAGACACTGGTGGGCGACATGCTCGTGGCTGGCATTATTCGCCACAACACTAGTCCCTTCTCGAGCTCGGTCCTCCTGTTCTGCAATAAGGACGGTAGCTGGCGTTTTTGTGTGGACTACCGAGAACTCAACATGGTCACCATCCCAGATAAGTACCCTATTCCGGTCATTTAGGAGCTCCTGGACGAGTTACGGGGAGCATTCTATTTCTCTAAGTTGGACCTATGCGCTAGCTACCATCAGCTACGGATCCAAGAGCAAGACTACAGCAGTCAGGCACCTCCACAATTGCTTCTTCAACTTGATCCCCTGACCATGGTACCACTTGAAGTCAACATCATGCCCTGTTACACCAAGTTGACACTCCCAATTTATGATAGGAAGAACGATCCCTTATGATGGCTTACCAAATGCAAACAATTTTTTAACCATCAGCAGACACCAATGACATAATGGATCAGTCTGGCCTCCTTCCACATGCTTGATATCGTTTAGTTATGGTTCACAGAGAATATTGGCACTTGTTGATCCATGCGGATCAAAGGGACACGGGCTATCCGTGTTTTCAAGACTCTGACGTGCTCATCAACCAACCATGTTTGCATAAGAAAAATCAGCTCTTCCAACAAATTACAGTAGCAGGACCGAATCGTATGTTGCAAAAACGCTTGAAAACCTCTCAATTCATGTTGGGATGTTCTTGCAAAAGTTGTGCATACCACAGTTGAGTTAAACCCATAAGATGAAAAGTTGTTAGTCCAATTCATTAGACCATGATGCTCGTTGATTGATGTAGAACTGCTCACAGTGTGTGAATCATTCCAATGGGTCTTGTTTCCCTTCAAAGAGAGGGAAATCCAATTTCACATAGAGTGGCATGCTTCCCCCTTCCTTTTAAGACAAAAGGGAATCACCCAAGATAGAAGATTGCTACCCTTCAAATGTTGTTGGTTGATCCCAACGAGTGTCGTTCCATGGGTGTACTGGAATCCTAAATGGGCATGCTTATCCATGAATGTAGGTTGGGTTGGTTCTGAACTACGTAAAAAAAATATTGTGCACGTAAATTTATAGTTAGATTAATTAACTTGACAGTATTAACTTGCTTTCTTTATATAGTTCTATTCTTATGTAGTGATCAAGGGATGATCCGGGGTTGCAAGTAAACAATCTTGAATTTGTCATTGGAGGTGATTACACGTGTTAAACACTCTTCTGTTAGTGTTGTTGATATAATTAGATGAGAGGAAAGTAAAATTATTATTCATCCTCAAAGGGAAAAGGTATATATAGATACATATAGAATAATAAAATAACACGCCAATACTCCCCCTCAACCTGGCGCGAAAAGGTCAAGCAAGCCCAGCTTGCCACATGTAGAGAGAAGTCTGGAAGGCCCAACCGCCTTGGTGAAGGCATCGGCAATCTGCTTTGCGGAGGGAACATAGGACGCTTCAAGGGTCCCTGAACGGATGTGCTCCCTGAGAAAGTGAATATAAACCCGCAATATGCTTAGTCCGCTCGTGCAGAACTGAGTCGGAGGCAAGCATGAGAGCGGACTGGTTGTCGCACACAAGAGTCGAAGAACCAGAGGGAGGAGAGTCAAGCTCGATCAAGAGGGTACGCAGCCAAAGGAGCTCAGTAGCGTCGTGGGCCATAGCCCGGTACTCAGCCTCAGCAGACGAGCGGGGGACAACATTCTGCTTCTTGCTCTTCCAGGAAATAAGGTTGCCACCATAGAAAGTGCGCATCCCCGAGGTAGAACGTCGATCAGTAAGGAAACCAGTATAGTCAGAATCCGTGTAGCAAGTGAGATCAAGGGTCGGAGATGAACGGTAGAAGAGCCCTAAGCGAGGAGAACCCTTCGAGTAGTGGAGGATCCGAAATGTTGCATCTAGGTGAGAAGTCCGGGGAGCATGCATGAACTGACTGACCACACTCACAACAAAGCTAATGTCAGGGCGAGTGTTGGTCAAGTAGATAAGTCTGCCAAAAAGACGCTGAAATCTGCCCGGTTCAGGGAGAGGATCGTCAGACTCGGCATGAAGGCGGTGGTTCAGATCTATGGGCGTAGACACAGGAGAGCACCCAAGAAGGCCAGTATCACTTAAGAGGTCAAGTGTATACTTGCGCTGAGACAAAGAGATCCCCTGCTGAGATCTGGCAACCTCAATCCCGAGAAAGTACTTCAGATGCCCCAACTCTTTCACTTCAAATGCCTTCTGAAGAACCCCCTTGATCTGAAGTATCCTCGAGCTATCGTCACCGGTAAGAATGATATCATCCACATAGACAAGAATAATGACCCTACGTTCATCCACAATAGCCCGAACAAAGCATGTGTGGTCGGCAGGACATCTGGTGAACCAACTCTGAAGCACAACAGTACCAAGCCGCTCAAACCACGTACGAGGAGACTGCTTCAGCCCATACAAGGACTTTTGTAAAAGTCAAACACGGCCCAAATACTCCTACTGAAGCTTGTAACCGGGGGGCGGATCCATATAAACTTCCTCAGCAAGGTCTCCATTGAGAAATGCATTCTTCACGTCCATCTAATAAAGAGGTCACCCATGACAGGCAGCGAGAGAGACAAGCAGACAGACAGTAGATAGCTTGGCCACCGGGGCAAAGGTCAAGCTGTAATCCCCAGGAGTCTGAGTGAAGCCCTTCGCGACAAGACGGGCCTTGTAGCGGTCAAGAGACCCATCGGCATTATATTTGACAGTGTAAACCCAACGACAGCCAACAGTTTTCCGACCTGCAGGAAGAGGGACCAAACGCCAGGTGCCCGCCTTCTGTAGTGTGGACATCTCATCCTCCATAGCCGCCGCCCATTCAGGGTGCTGGAATGCCTCAGTCATCGAACTCGAAACTCTGATCTGGTCGATAGCAGTCAGGAAAACCCGGTAACCCTGAGAAAGACGTTGGTAGGACACAACTTGCCACAGGATGGTCAGTAACACGAGAACGCTTACCCTTGCAAAGTGCAATGGGTAAGTCAGAGGAGGGAAGAATATCACCTGTCAGAGGAGGTAGCACAAGGTCCTGTGAGCTGGGCGTAACCAGTGGATCCCGAAGAATGGAGTGGACATGTGAGGGCCCACGTGAGCCACGAGTGTATGTCTGCAACGGAAGAGAGTCGTGCAGCGGAGCAAGGGCAACCAGAGCCGGTTGTGGCGGAGCAGAAGGAGCAACAGGGACAGAGGGGGTACCATAGAAGGGGACATCCTCAAAAGAACGTAACATCCAAGGAGTGAAAAGTCCTGCGAGAAGAGGTGTCAAAACACCTATAGCCCTTGGAAGAAGAGGAATACCCCAAAAATAAGCACCGGATAGCTTTGTCATCAAGCTTTGTATGAGTCGGATGACGGTCCTGGACAAAACACACACACCCAAACACCCGGAGAGGGACAGGAAATAGAGGGCGGTGGGGAGATAAAAGACTAAGGGGTATCTAACCCACTAAATGCTGAAAAGGCAGACGGTTGACCAAGAAGGTCCCCGTAAGGAGGGCAGCACTCCAAAACGACTTGGGGACATGAGACCCGCGAAGAAGATACCGGGTCACATTCAAGAGATGACGATTCTTGCGTTTTGTCACGTCGTTCTGTTCTGGTGTATATGGACAGGAGAACTGATGAAGGGTTCCTTGGGTAGCAAGGAAAGCAGTGAAAGAGGAAAAAGTATACTCCCGCCCGTTATCAAAGCGAAAGACCCGAATACGAGAGGAAAACTGAGTCGTAACCATATTAGTAAAATGGGTATATAAATCAAAGACATCAGATTTGGCACGCATAAGATAGACCCAACAACAACAAGTAAAATTATCTATAAAAGTAACAAAATACCAAAAACCATCATAAGAAACAACCGGGGCAGGTCCCCAAACATCTGAATGAATAATATCAAACGGTGCAGAACTACGAGAAATAGAAACATGATAGTTAGTGCGTGTATGTTTACTAAGCTGACACACATCACACTGAAAAGAGTTCTCAAACGAGACACTCGGAAAAAGCGACGACACGATCTGAGGTCTCGTATGCCCCAGTCTAGCATGCCAAAGAGCAAGTGAAGTAGTAGCAGCAGCGATGGATGGGGGTGAAAGACAGGGCGAAGGAGGTGGAAGATCCAGCTGGTATAGCCCATCGCGCTCACGGTCGTAGCCAAAAGTCCACCTTGTGGTCGGGTCCTAAAAAACACAGCCAGAAGGAAAAAATGTTATCGAGCAGTGCAACGAACGAGTCAATTGACTAAAAGAAAGAAGATTTAAAGAACGTATGAGAACATGAAGAATTAAACCCAAGGAGAAGGAGGGAGTCAGAGGAACTGCGCCCCGGTGAAGGATGGGGGTCACAGAGCCATCGGCAAGGCGAACCTGCCGATGGACGCTCGGAGACTCAAGAGAAGAGAACAAGCGTGTCTCACCAGTCATGTGATCAGTAGCCCCAGAGTCAATCACCCAGGGAGAAGAGGACCCCTCTTGAGTGACATGAAAGGCCATCCGGAACGCAGACGCTGAAGTCGACGTGAACGACGAGGAGGCAGGTAGCGGCTGAGCAGGAAGAGGCTGGTGCGGAGTCTGGAACGGAGAGTGCAGCTGAAGCTGAGACTGGAGCTGCTGCACTTGAGCCATAAGCTGACTCCAGTCGGCGGAAGGAGCCCTGAAAGAGGCACTGAAATCAGGTTGGCCCCCAAAGTCGGAAGAAGTACTGGCTGCAGCACGCGTGGCGGGGGACTGCTGGCGTAGGTGAGGAAAGAGCAGCCAACACTGGGCCTTCTCATGACCAGTCCGGAGGCAGTGCTGACACTGAACAGAGGAAAATGAGCTACCGCGGCCACCCCCGCGACCCTTAGAGGTAGAAGTACGCCCCCCGCGCGCAGAAGAAGGATGAACTGAAGCCAGGGCCATTTGGTCTGGAATAGGAACAGAAGCTGGAATGGGCAAAACGGCAGTCAGGCGGGCACGGTGATCATGCTCCTCCACCATGGAATAAGTATCCAAGATATCAGGAAGAGGGTTAATGCTGACAATCTGAACCCTAATCTGCTCAAACTCGGGCCTCAAGCCCATCAGGAACTGATAGGTCTCCTGCTTCTCCTGCCGTCGTGTGGCAACAAGTAGATCCTCTGGATGTGGAAAAGCACTGAGCGGCTCAAGGTCAGAAAGCTCCTGGAATCTCCCTGAGAGAAAGGTAAAGTACTCGTGCATAGAACGGTCCCCCTGACGAGCAGTAGAAATATCCTGGAAGACCGAATAAATCTGTGTATCAACGCGTGTGTGACCTTAGGTACGTATCAAGGCAGCCCAAAGAGACGGCACTGAATCGAATCGCATGAACTGCTCGTAAATGCAGGGCTCCATGGAGCACTGAAGCCACCCAAGAATCTTGAAATTTTTCGTGCGCCATTGACGGATAGCCTTTTCATCGGAAGGCTTGGGAACACTATTAGGTTCAAGCCAATCAAGCTTGTCATGTCCGGCAAGATGGACTCACACGGAGTTGGACCAAGCGATAAAATTTTTTTCATTGAGAATGGTGGTAGTAATGCGTCGAACAAATACATCATTCGAACCAAATAGGGAGGAATCCATGGGATGGGAAGAAAAGAAACCCTTAAACAGAAGAGGAAAAACCCATCCCAAAAAAAAGGAAGGAAGACCGTAGATCACAGATCTAGGTCATGAGAAGAAAAGAAGTGAGGGAAGGGGCGGTAAACACCAACTAAATCGGCAGTGGAAGAAACAATCGAAGGGGAAAAAAAGAAGGAAGCCGGCTGTAGCAGCGGAGAACGGCGGAAGAAGCCGAGAACCCGAACTGAATCGCAGGAGAAGGCGGAGGGCGGGATCAGGCGGATGGCGGCAGCAGTAGGAGGATGGTGGCAGCAACGGGAGGACGAAGCCCTCACATCACACGGAGAACAGCGTCGCGATGCGGGAACAAATCGCAGGGCAGATGACGGGCCGAGCGGGATCGGGGTTAGGGCGAATTGGGGTTGGGATCGTTTTCCTGCTCTGATACAAAATTAGATGAGAGGAAAATAAAATTATTATTCATCCTCAAAGGGGAAAGATATATATAGATACATATAGAATAATAAAATAACACGCCAATAGATATGTCTTTACATTTCTTCTCCTTAGTTATATTACTCTCTTATCTTTGTATTTTCATTAGTCATGGCACCATCATATATCATAAAACCTGAGTTGGGTTGTTTCATTATATATTCCTCTTTGCATATTTTCTGTTTAGTTTTATTTGGACAAATTTTCATGAAACTCTTAAGTGTGGTTTGCATACCCAATATACCTCCCTCTTATGGTATGTTTTGATTAAACATAGATTTCCCAGGGTAGAGATTCTCCTAAAGATTTGGCGTACGCAGAGAAAGCATAACAGCCGACACAAACCAGATGACACATCGTTGTTCTTTCATTCTGAATTCCCGATACTCTCTACCTCAACAGATTCTTCGGCACCAGCAAAAAACTAATACCTTGCATGTAGTGCATGATCTTTAAACTAAAGGTACTTAACAAACATATGCAAAGTTTGCCAAATGCCAAAACCTATCCACAATCTTCTGAAACTAATAGCAAGTTTCCCTTAGAATCATATCTAGCAAATTCTTACTTGTACAATTTATTAACTAAGAAAATAAAAGAAAACAGTCATGAGAAAGAGTAAGTCTCTGAGGGTAAGCATTATAATCTCCTATGATAATTTAGTGAAATTGTAACTTAAGAATCATTGAGGTGACAAAAAGGGTATAGGAATTAAAGAAGATGTCATAATCTTACGGTTTTAGTAAAACATCTAACGAATGTATTAGTATAGCTTAGGCACATCAACTGATGACATTTGACACTCTAAACAATTACTCATTTGAGTTCAAACTTATGCTTCGTTTGGCGTGGCTTATTTGCTCCGCTAAGTTTGGTAAAAAAATGTCATTTTCATAGAATGTATGTTTGGCAAGTCAAAGGTTATGACTAAACAACAATAACAACACTCAAGCCTTTATCCCACTATAGTGGGGTCGGCCTATATGGATCCTTTGTCACCATTGTGCTCTATCTTTTGTCATAACCTCACTAATGCCTAAGTGCATCATGTCTTTCTTTATAGTTTCATTTCAAGACTTTATTGGTCTACCCCTCCCTCGTCTAACATGCCTAGTGACTAGACTCTCACAACGCCTAACAGGTGTCTCTAATGGTCTCATTTGTACGTGTCCAAACCATCTTAGACGAGCTTCTCGCATCTTCTCTGAAATTGGTGCTACTCCTGTCTTATCCCTGATACTTTCATTCCTAATTTTATTCAATCTCGTGTGTCCACACATCCACCTAAGCATTCTCATCTCCGTAACTCCCATTTTTTGCTCATGTACACAATTCACTGCCCATCACTCAGAACCATAGAGCATCGCGGGTCTAATTGTAGTACGGTAAAACTTGCCCTTAAGTTTTAGTGGTACTTTACGATCACATAAGATCCCTGACGCGCCTCTCCACTTCAACCAACCGCTTGGATTCTATGTGTCACATCTTTATCAATACCTCCATCCTTTTGAACTATCGATCCAAAATATTTAAAACACTCACTACGGGAAATATCTTGATCACCCAACTTAATAACGAAGTCATTTGTCCTTCTTGTACTGCTAAATTTAAGTTCCATATACTCCGTTTTTGCCCTGCTCAACCTAAAACCCTTCTTTTCTAAAGTATCTCGCCAAGATTCAAGTTTTGTGTTTACACCCTCACGCGTCTCATCAACCAAAACAACATCATCCGCAAACAATAAACACCAAGGTATTGCTTGTTGGATATGGCTGGTGAGCTCATCTAAGATAAGGGCTTAAAGTTGAACCTTGATGTAATCCAACAGCAATAGGGAATTCCCGTGTTAATCCTCCAGATGTCCTCACCCTTGTCACTGAATTTGTATACATATCTTTGATTATGTCAATATATGATACATTTACACCTTTTTTTCTAAGGTGGCGTTTGGTTGGGCTTTTTACCTGCTGTGTGGTGGAAACGCACCAGACTTTTGAGTAAAAGCTGTGTTTGGCGCGGCTTATGTTGAAAACGGCGGTTGGGAGGGAGCGTTGTTTTTAGGTTTGACGCATCCGCTGCTTTTTTCGCGTTTAACCGGAGAAGCAGCCGAATTTTCCTTTCTCACGTAACCCTACACTCGCGCGATCGGGCGACTGTTCAATTTCCCACGCTCCGGCGATTCTTCCCTTCCAATTTCGGCGATTCTTCCCGTTCGATTTCCCACCCTCCGGCAATTCTTCCCGTTCGATTTCCCGCCGTTGTTCTTCCTCGCGATTCCAGTTCGATTTCCGGCGATTCTCCTACTCGTGGCGATTTCCGTCTCCCGGTCGATTTCCAGTAAGTTTTGGGTTCTTCCTCTGATTCGCTATCGATTCCCATTGTTTTTCCGGCGCTACCATGGTTTTTTGTGGTTTGCAAGGAACCCGATGCATCAAACCTAATTGGTTTTCTCTGATTTGCATATTTTCGTTTATCCTGGTGTTTTTGATCCCCTTGTCTGGTTCATTCCAAGTTTCAGGTTTGATTCTTCCCTTCAATCCGTCTTGCATATATTGGTACTTTTTTTGTACGTTATTGTTGTTTGTTTGTGTGTTCTTGTGCGAATGTGCTGGTTTGTGTGTTATGTGGTGTGTGTTTTGTTGTGTGAGTGTGTTGTTGGGTGTGTTATGCTGTGTGCTTCTGTGTTATGTTGTGTGATTGTTGTGGTTGTATGTGTGTGCGTATATGTGTGTGTTGTTGTGTGTGTGTATGTGTTGTTGTTATATGTGTGTGTGTTATATGTGTGTGTTGTTATATATGTTGTATGTGTGTGTGTGTTGTTATATTTGTGTGTGTGTCCTATTGGTGTGTATATGTGTGTAATTGTTAAGTGATCTTGAGAGAGGGGTGTGTGTGTGTGTGTGTGTGAGTTATATGTTTGTGTGTGAGAGAGTTATATGTTTGTGTGTGTGAGAGTTATATGTGTGTGTGAGTTATATGTGTGTGTGTATATGTGTGTGTGATTGTGTGTATATGTGTGTGTGATCGTTTGTGTGTGAGTTGTATGTGTGTGTGTGTATATGTTTGTGTGTGTATATATATGTGTGTTTGTTGTGTGTGTGTTATATGTGTGTGTTGTTATATATGTTGTATGTGTGTGTGTTGTTATATTGTGTGTGTGTGTCCTGTTGGTGTGTATATGTGTGTATATGTGTGTAATTGTTAAGTGATCTTGAGGGAGGGGGGGTGTGTGTGAGAGAGTTATATGTTTGTGTGTGTGAGTTATATGTGTGTGTGATTGTTTGTGTGTAAGTTGTATGTGTGTGTATATATGTTTGTGTGTGTATATATGTGTGTGTGTGTGTGTTTGTTGTGTGTGTTATATGTGTGTGTGTGAGAGTTGAATGTGTGTATGCTTGTATATATATGTGTGAGAGAGAGTTATATGTTTGTGTTTATCTTGTTTAGATTTAGATTTAGATCCTGACCATATATTGTTTAGATTTACATTTATAATGTTTTTGAATGTTGTTTGTATATGCATGTGTTTGCCTTATAAACATGGGCAAAACAAAAGATGGTGGTGTTGCTGCAATATGGGATAATGTCGATATTCTGCTCTTTTGCGATATCTGCATAAAAGAGATAGAACTCGCGAATCGACCAACGACGCATTTTAATAAGGAAGGGTGAAGTAATATTATGAAGAAATATGAAGAGTCAACTGAAAAGAAATACGATAAGGTCCAATTCAAAAATAAATGGGATCATCTGAAGAAGGAATGGAAACTCTGGATGGAGTTGAAACGCGGTGAGACCGGGTTAGGTTGGAATACGTCAAGGAAAACTATCGACGCCTCCGACGAGTGGTGGGATGAGCGATTGAAGGTATTCTTTTTAAAAGTCATTAATTTCGTAAAATAAATGTTTCTTAATTCAGGTTTACTAAAATGTATAATTTTTCAGGTTGTCCCGGCCGCCAAGAAATTTCGATATTCAGGCATCCATCAAGAGTTAAATGAGAAACTCACCCTGATGTTCAGTGTTGTTGTCGCGACAGGACATCATTCATGTACCCCCAACACCATCAATGATCCACCAGAGTGTAAACATGTAGACGTTGAGGTCAACAAGGGTCCTGCGACTCATGACGGTAAATCAGAAGTTTCCAAAAAAGAAGGAAATGGAAAAACAAACCTGTTAGCTCTGTATTAGAAGATTTGGCGGAGTCTTCTAAGACCATCAGCAGATGCATCCAAGAGCCACCACCAAAAGCTTCTTCTGAGTTTAGCATTCAGCGAGCATTAGACAAATTAGCCATGTACCCGGAAGTGGTAGTTGATGAAGACTTCAATGACTTTGTCATCACATATTTTATGGATAAAAGTCATAGAGAGACTTTTCTGTGCCTTCCAGATTCCCAGAACGTCAAGTGGTTGCGTAACCGTTTCCTTCGTGGGGGTTAATAGGGAGCCTATGATAGTATTTTAGCTATTCTGGTTTTGGATTTTGTTATCTGTTAGCTTATATTATCTGTTGCTTGTACTTATGGTTGTGTTTATCTCTATTGTCTTTTATGCGTGGACTTATGTTATGTGTTATTTTATCTGTTATGTGTTGTTTATCTCTTTTGTGGATGTGGATATCATTATGCTAGTATTCATGGTTGTGTTTATCTCTTTTTTGCATTATCTGTAATTATTCTTCGTGTATATTAACAGGAAATGTCTACCGATGATTCTGAATATTCGACGGAAGAGCAGGAGACTACGAGAAGAAATTATGCTATTGCAAGTCATCAAAATGTGGTATCGGCAGTATGTTTGGTATCAGAATATACTGGTCCGTTAACCGGTCCAGTTCCTCGAATGACATCAAAACAAATAGGCGACAAATGGGTTGGCGAGCTTCTTCGTGCGCCTCGAGTTCGATTTCATGACTCTTTTATGATGAGTCAGGAAATTTTTATGGATTTATTACTGTCTCTGGAGGAGAAATGTGGCTTCCAAGGATCTCGAAGAACTGCATCAAGGGAAATCTTAGCATTGACGGTATACATATTGTCACATAATGAATCAATGAGAAAAATGTGCGAGCGATTTCAGCATTCAACAGAGACAATTAGCAGATTTTTTTCTCGTGGTCTTCGTGCATTAATGCAGTTATCGAAGGAAGTGATACAACCATCAGATAGAAATTTCAGTGGAACACCACCAGAGATTCTATATGCCAGACGTTACATGCCTTTTTTTAGAAATTGCATTGGAGCAATAGATGGGACACATGTTCACGCGTGCGTGCCAGTTGGAAGTCAAGTACCATACATTGAGAGGCGTGGTAGTCCAACTCAAAATGTCATGGCATCTTGTGATTTTAATATGTGCTTTACTTTTGTTATGGCTGGTTGGGAAGGATCAACACACGATAGCCGTATATTAAATTTTGCCCTAAGTGATCCACGTTATAATTTCTCTCATCCACCTCTGGGTAACTATTAAATTTGTTTTATCTATTTATTCCTAATAATATTTGGGCAACTAAATAATTATTATTAATGTGCAGGAAAAAATTATTTGGTTGACTCTGGCTATCTACTGCAAAAGGGTTACTTAAAATCTTATCAGGACCCGCGATATCATCTACCAAACTTTTCTTGTGGTGGTCGTCAAGCAGAAGGACGTCGGGAGATGTTCAATCATGCACACTCATCGCTTAGAAATATGATAGAGCGCTCATTCGGTGTTTGGAAGAAGAAGTGGGTCATACTACGGGACATGTCAAGCTATAGCTTCGACAAACAAGCACGTATAGTGATCGTCACGATGACACTGCATAATTTCATTCGCCGCCACCCTTCGTGTGTAGATATAGATTTCATTGAGTCTGAGCGAAGGGATCCATATCTTGGGATGACCTCTCAAAGACGGCAAGAAAATTGCGCTGACACTGCGGCTGGTGTAGAGGAGATGATCGCACTGCGTGATATTATAGCAGATCAGGTGTTTGAAGCTAGAGCATAGACCTAAAAATTGTCTGGATGAAAAAAAGATTGTCTTGGGTGTTACGTTATGTAAAAGATGTTAATGATTGAAAAATATATGTTATGATTGAAAAAAAAAATTATTTGGAAAAAATGTATGAATGAAATTTTTTTTTTTTTACCTTTGAAAAAAAAAATTTTATTCAAAACTCCGTTTTGTATCCAAACAACTTTTTGAAAACTCCGTTTTGTTAACTCTGTTTCACCGAAACAGTTTTTTAACAAAACTCTGTTTTCCAGAATCAACACTTTTTCTATCAGCAACAGCTCATCAGCAGCTTTCCATCAGCAACAGCCTAACCAAACAGAGCCTAAGACTCTTCATAAGATCTCTCTTGGAACTCTATCATAAGCCTTCTCAAGATCAATAAACAGCATATGCAAATCTTGTTTTCTTTCTCGAAAGTTGTCAATGAGTCTCCTCAAGAGATGTATAGCTTCCATGGTCGACCTCCCTGGCATGAATCCAAATTGATTCTTCGAGATGTTAGTCTCTCGTCTTAATCTTCTTTCTATTGCACATTCACATAGTTTCATGGTATGACTCATCAATTTAAATCCTCTATAATTAACACAATTTTGTATATCTCATTTATTCTTATATAAAGGTACCAAGATACTTTCTCTCCATTGGTCTGACATCCTTTTTGACTTCAGTATTTTATTGAAAAAATATGTAAGCCACAAAATTTCTTCATTTCCTACACATTTTCATACTTCGATGGATATATCGTCTAGCCCAACCGCCTTTCCATTTTTCATCTTATTTAGAACATCTTTTACCTCTGATACTTGAATTTTACGATAAAACATTATGTTCTTATACTTCTCTGATTTACTTAACTCTTTCAAGTTCAATTCATTTTTTTTTTCATTATAAAGTTGATAAAAGTATCTTTTTCATCGCTCTTTAATATCCACATCATCCGTCAAAACTGTATTTGTCACATTCTTAATGCATTTTACTTGACTTAAATTTCTTGTCTTTCTTTCTCTACCTCAAACAATTTTATATATATCACGCTCTCCATCTTTGCTATCTAGTCGCTTATAAAATTCTTCATAAGCTTGACTTCTTGCTTTACTTACTAAATGTTTAGCTTCTTTTTTGGCGACTTTATACCTGACTAAGTTTTCATCATTTCTACAAGTGTAGAGTGATTTATAGCCGGTCCTCTTTGCCCTCACTTTATCTTGCACTTCCTCTTTTCACCACCAAGTCAAAGGTTATGACTGCTACCAAAAAAATAAACTAGTTTTGAGCATAAAATGCATGAATTTTTTTAGGTGTGGTCGGGCGTTCACGAACGACGGTTCATGAGCACCGCGTCCACGACCGCCACCACCGCGCCAAAACAAAGCCTTAGTTTGCAAATTGCATAAGAGTTTAAAACTAGACATTACATAGGCCTTATCTGATATAATATTAGTGCTTAGACAATGAGGTGATCTGCCTAAAGATGGAATTCTTACCTGTGGTACCCATTTTGGAGAAACAAAACTTGTAGCCTCAATAACTGATAATCCAGTTGTTGTCAATCTCCTTATCAGGTCAATTTTCACAGTTGTAGGTATGATACTTTTCTCATTTTGTAAACCATCTCTGGGACCAACCTCTACTATCTTTACGTAACTGGGCATGCTCCTAAAAATCTGTAATATAAGGTCATTAAAATATTCTGATTAACTGAATATATGCCAAAAAAACAGGTTATGCAATTTAAACAATATTGCCAAGAAGATAAGATTAGCATTTCAGTTTAACAAATTTTCTTAAGAAAATTTTGGCAAAGTCCTTCATAAATATGGATAACTCAGCATGAAAGATATAAATAACTAGCAGGAAACCAAAATAAACCATCCTTGTTAATGAGATGTTAGATCATGTCACGCAGTATAAAGAAGAATTGATGGGGATCGCCCGCATGTTCATGATCAGAGGAGATCGGGTCACCACGTGGCGGGACCCGCTTTTACTGATTTGCCGGAGATTCGTTGATCGGATCGGCGATCCGAGACAGCGAGTCAAATCACGATCGGATCGGCGATAGAGTCTGCCCTCGATTCTATATCTATTAGCTCTCTATTGAGTGTGGACTTTTCGCACAATTCACACGATGGCGCGCCGAGTCACATCATGATCGAGAACCGAGAGTCTAGTAGTGATCTCGAAGTAGCCACCTCTCCCCTTTCGGGGAACATGACCCCTTCTGATGGTTTTCTCCTGAAGGACCATCACTCTATTGCTGGGTTCTTTGACGGCCCCCCTGTTGAGCCTCCGAATGAGCCACCTCATACTTGTGTGGATGAGATTCATGTGAGTGACACACTTCTAAGTCTTAAGACGTTGACATCTCTTCCATTATCGCCCCTGATGTCGATAGTGCTCCAAGGAGAGGGTTTTGAGTGTGACATCCATATAGTGGGGCTTGATCGTAGTCATCTGGTCAATCGCACTCTAGGTGAGTTTTGGGACGTACCACCTGCTGACCCACCAGATGCGTTCTTTCTTATGATTGGCACCCACCTCACTATAAAGTTGTGTCCTATTGTCGGTGCTTATGGCTTTCACTTAGATGGACATCGTATTTGCGATGAATATTATTATACCCCTCCCGGTGAACCCCTGATGAGCCACATAGTGGATCCCTACTCACCTGGGATGTATATATCCTGAGTAGTACAGTCGAGTTTGAGGGTTCACTTACCGATTCATTGATTTTATATCTTATCACCCGTGCTTGTAGAGGCAGTTCACACACTACATTGAAACATCTTACTACTGATGTCTTGGATGGATGTTCATTTGCGTGTTCATCGCCCCTGCGATGAATTTTTCTATGACTCACCTTCTGAACCTCCTGATCACATACCTATTTTAGAAGTTTCTTATCGTATATAAAATCCACGGTGTACAAAGTTATTCATGATAGAAATTCATATTTTACATTTGTTGTTTGTTCATTTACATTTAGTGCATGATTCATCTGTGTTGTGTGAGTCACACATGTTATTTTTCATCATTTGCATGAACTAATCCGGAAGAAAACTACTAGCAATATTGAATTATATAAGGTATGAGCAGATATGCACAGATGTGAGCAACATTTTCGGGTGTGCGAGCATGTTTTGGTCGGACTTTGCAAGGAGGGGCTCCCAAAAGGAGCTGCTACTAAACTACAACTTAAGCGAATGAGTCCCTATAGGATTATAAAGAAAGATGAAACAAATGTCTGCGCGATCGATTTCCCTGCAGATATGGGTATTCATCCCGTATTTAATACAAGAGATCTGACACATTTCTTTGATCCTCTCAAGCATAGAAACCCATACCTTGAGTTTCTTTTGACACCCTTTCAGTTAGAGCTTAACACTTACCATGTTCACATTGGACGAGCACCCATGGGTTTGCCCCCACCTCCTATGATTCTACCGGATTTTCTGAATCCACCAGCAAGAGAGGTGAGAGTTGAGAACATTCGTGATATTGTGATAGACGAGTGCACCACCACTACATATGGTTCTTGTTGTTACATGATGCACTACACCTTTGAAGATGCTTGGATATTGGTGTCAGCTTGTTGGACTTACCCCCGATCTTTGACTATAACATATTCATCTTCATTCCTCAGAGATGAATGATTTTCAGTCGTGGGGAATTGATGGGGATCGACCGCATGTTCGTGATCGGAGGGGATCGGGTCACTAAGTGGCGCTGATTTGCCGGAGATTCGTTGATCGGATCGGCGATCCGAGACCGCGAGCGCGTCTAGAGCATCCTTTTTCATTATATATATATATTTTTTTTTTTTTAATATATTTTTGAAGCTGTATTTATATTTTTTAGGACACCGGGCGTAACGAATGATCGTAGTCGTTCACACAGGGTGTCCAACTGTCCCCTGTCGTTATAAATATGGGCGGATGTTCAAATTTTCAGTCATTGTTTGTATTGTGTGAGATTATAGACCGGAAATCGTTCGTGTTGCGACGCCGCAGTCCCGAGGTGCGAAGTCTTGGCAGTTTTATTTATTTATTTATTTCCTATGCCTTTCCTGTGAGTCAAATCCAGCCCCCCTCTATCCCATGTCCAAGTCATCTTAGTCGTCCATCTTGTTGATTCACGCACGTAACCACTATTTTCATCCTGTCGTCTTCTTCCACTCACGCAAACGCAGACACCCCTCCTCCCCAGTTCGTCTTCCTTCGCCGGAAGTCGCAGCACACCCTCATTCCTCTGCTAATTTTCTTTTCTAGCCGCTATTTTCTCCTTGCAACCTTGGACAGAACCCTATTGACTTCGTCCAACAACGTTGAACTAGTTGGCTCCCTCCAGCCCCGTCTCTCTCGCTGGAATTCTCAATCGACCTCCCCGACAACAACCATCCTCGTTGCCCTAACGCCAACCCCATCCCATGGTTTCACCGTTGAACCTACTTTCCTCTAGTTCCGCCTTCCCCGCCTAGTCTCCCCCTGACACCCTCTCAACACTCACCTCCCGTTATCTTCACTCACACTGTGTTTCTCCACTTCAACCCTCATCAGTCGTGGAGCCACCGGGCAGAGCCGCCTAATTTCTCCCCCCTGTAGGGCATCCACCAACAACAGCCACCCGTTCCTCCTACCCTCCTTCCGTTTCTTCCCACCTGTCTAACAATCCTCTTCCCCACATTTCCATCAAAGTTTGAAAGTGCTTGTCTCAACACAGCCCAATCCCTCACCACGTGGAGCCACACCAACTACTGTCATTGTCGGATCTACTTTACTTGTTAAGGTATTATTGTGCGTATTTTTTCATTATTAATTACTGGAAAACATTACATATCTGTGTGGGTGTTTTGATGCATTTACCGTAATTGTGTTGTATTTTCTTTATCCTATAAACCTAATTCGTGGGATTTATGGTAGAAAGAGTTTTGTGGGCCGTCGAGCGTGATTTACTTGCTTGCCAGAAAATTAATATGCACCATGTGTTAATTGGCCACAGTTATAAAATTATTACTGCAAAGTTTTAATTCCGGAATAATTAATTAAGAACCATTTGCATTTTCATTTAATTGTATTTGTTCGATTTCATTCAGCATCACATCCACTTAGGAACATATTAGAGTCACACGGCTTACCCTGCGTCAAAAAGTATCAACAAATGGAACTTATCATATAGTTTGTGCAACAAGAAAGGGTACAATTACACAAATAACAAATGTTCAAATTTTTTAAAATGAAAAACACAATAATTAATGCATTTTACTCACAATAGCAAAAAGTGTCTTCCTTTAGTGTTCATGTACTTAATGCAATGGTTAAAATTTACCCCATGCAAGCATATCAAACAAAGAAGTTCAAAGAAGATAAAAGAATAGAACCTGAGTAGAGAATAGCTAAGATCAAATTTCTCATAATTTGTAGTTGTCAATAAATGGAGGGATCATATTGAGAAACCAGGAATTCAATGAAAAGGCTTAAACAAATCTGTCCACATGAATACATTGACTAATTATTATTCTATATATGGAATAATGGTCTTATCATAAATTAAGAGAACATTAAGAGCATATATAGATTCAAGCTCCATTTAGTGCACCTCTTTTGCTACGGTGAGTTTGTACAAAAACGTCGCCGACATAGAATGTATGTTTGGCATGACAACGGTTATGACTGCCATCAAAAAGAAAACTAGTTTTGAACATAAAAGTGGGTGAAGTTCTTTAGGCGAGGTCGGTGTTCACGAATGACGGTTCATAATCACCGTGTTCATGACCACCACCGACGTGCCAAACTGAGCCTCAGGTTAAGTGACACTAATGAGGTGGATAGAGTAACTGATTATATGTTTCGTTGGTTGGCACATCCATGTCCGTCCAAAATTCCATTGAATCATGATACAACTATGATTTTCCTATTCTTCTTATTAGTACCTTTTACATATGAAAGTATCTCATAATTCTCCCATTGTTTTGATTCATTTCCATGAACATATTGGAAATTTGCTGGTAAAGAAATTAAGTTGTCGGCTGAAAAAAATGGTTCTGATCAGGTTACTGTAATAACACGAGCTGGTTTGTACAATCTCCTCCAACACTAAATGGTCTTCAAAAGTTCATAAGGTTAAAATGTATGCATCATAAATCATTAGGTTATAAGTGGATGGTCTAATCCAAGTATTAAAAAAGTATTCTGACTCTAATAGGCTCCTGCTACAAAAAAGATAACTCGGTGACATCAAAACATTATCTTTTATTGCAAAAAGAGGAAATTCAACAGCATATTATCTATATCAAGTATTAATATGGTGCATGGGAACTACTGAAAAGCTTTTGGGTACCTTATCTACTAGATCAATTCTTTCCAAGCCATTCCTGGGCAGGCTACAGCAGTGATCACTGTCAAGAACCCTTCTCCTGCCAACACTTGAGGTCCTTGACATTAAGGAGTTTCTAGCAAACCTATCATTTGATTTTCTGTGTCTACCATATTCTTCACTGCAAGGATCAAATAAAAATATAAGAGAAAGAAATAGAAAATAAATGACAAAGTTCTCAAGTTGTTCATACTGCAAGGGGAAAAGATTTAAGAGAATTGTAGATGTATCTTCAGTATAACATAACAATCAGTTGTCCAGAGACATAGGAGTGCTATAGAAGGAAGAAATCCAAATAACAATTCTATATGCATATACATATACATATATATTTACACACAAGTAGTTTCCGACATCAATAATATCCCCGCCAGTCACCGTCCCCCGTGAAAATTCTAGTCACCAAATACAAAATGGGAGACAACAAGAAGAAGGATATTGTTGTTGTCAAGGCTGGGAGAACCCGGTGCAAGGTTTGCCTACATTTTACCCTTGTGGTGGGACCCTTCCCCGGGCCCTCACTGCACGGGGATGCTTTGTGCACACTGCACAGGGCTGCCCAGACTGCCCCTTTTTTTATTACACCAAAAAATGGTTTGAAATAAATTCTACGGATGAGATTAGTCTGATGGTATTCTTCATTACACCAAATATTTCTTTATATATAATATAGATATACCATGACCAAGACTTACTTGCAACTGTTTGAAGAACTGCATTCTCTGGACTCAATCAAATTATTTGTTTCCGTATGATCCGATATGGGTCTGCAGGCAGAAGAAGTAAATCTTTGAAGCCAACCAGCGCCATTGCATGCTGAGTAGTTGTCCAGACCGAGTGGCTCCTCCAAACTAGACATGATGGCTGTTGATATCAAAATAATATTCAGCTTAATGTGCAAGATAAAGTGTATAGAGAAATAGTAATGATCTTTTCATGGATCAATTCAATGGGACTGTAAGCTATATGAATACTTGTTTGTATCGAAAACAACTACAAAATATTTCTCAGACCATAGATCGATCGAACACATAGGAATCATGTTATGCCCCCGAACGCGCTACGGTTCAAGGGGCACAAATATGCTCGACGACCTAAGGAGGCGACAGGAAGCAACGTGACTGAACCAACCGGTTCAGCCCCCATTCACTAATCTCGGACCGGCGGGGCTGAACCAACTGGTTCAGCCCATATGGGGGCCGGCCGGCCCCCTTGGTTCCGGGTATATATATACCCGGAACCCCTCTTGGAGCATTATGAAGAATTAATCCAGGTCTTTTCCTTCTCCATCTTTCTCTAAACCCTAATTGTCTCCTCTCTACCTCATAGCTTCTCTTCAAGTAGCATAACAAATCAAACCGAGATTAAGTTGGCACGTGCTAGATTTGTATAAGGGCAAAATTTTACTAAAATATTTAAAATACTTTGATCTCCAACTCCCCTACCTAATTTAAGTTCAAAAACTGAAATTTGAGTGCTTAAATTCACCATAAAGCATGTCTTAATTCAATGTCTGATTACTACCAAAAATAAATAAATTAATTTTATAGATCATTTGTCCATAAAAACGCAAGTAAGAGCGTGATTACTAGAAATTTGAGTCTGTTTTGGAGGGCGGTAAATAGCATGTGTTTATTCAGAATCACAATGGAGAAAAAAAGGGCGTTGATATCCACATTGAGGTTTACGCTATCCGCACTCAAAAGTAATACATTTTACTAGTTTTTTTCCTATCAGCACGCACGGTGCGGAATCGCGAAACCTCTTTTTGCACTGCAGGCCCGCGAAACTCTTTCTCGCCTCCTAGGGTTTTTTCGCCATTTCTGCCTCCGGTGGCGGCGACCCTCCTTCCACGGCCAGCAATACTTCCGGCGACTTCTCCTTCCACGGCCTACAAAACTTCCGCGACCCTCCTTCCACAGCCTAGGGTTTTCACGATTTTGTGCATCTGACGGCCCATCTTACACGCCCAACAAAAATTTCAACGACATAGCCTCTCGCCTCTCGCCCAGGTTAATCCTCTAATCAGTTCACAAATATGTTCGATTCTCTTCTCAAAACACAAGGAATGGACAAATTACATACTGAAAATGTTGTGATTTCCTCTAGCAAAAAAACATGAAATACAGAAAAGGGATGTCAAAATTTAAAGCTTTCTTCCATTATTCCAATACAAACTTGAAATATAGAAAAATGATGTCAAAATTATATTTTGAATATAATTTTTGACTTGTTTAGGCAATGAAAAGATTTTTAATTATTAATTTTTTCAAGTTAAAAAAAGATGTGCAAATAGCATTTTACTTGCGGATACCCATTGTTTCAGCAGATAGCCCAAAAAAATGCTCAAATAAAGGAAGCCTAATTAAACCATCAAGGAGCAAGAGCACATTATAACCATTACTTCTATAATCTATCCAACAACAACGCCAGTAAAAGCTAGCCGAAGAGTGTCAGGCTGCCCAAAAAAAACCCCCCAATAAATTACTCATCAAAGGAGTTCCACAGCCCTAAAACTAGTTCAACCTTCAAAAGAGAAATCATAAACCCTAGTGTCAAAATTAACATCCAGTCGAGCTGATGCTCAACAGTGGCGGCGAATATTGCCTCTTAAATCCCAAATTAGAAATCAGTTAGCTAAACATGGAAGCCGAAAATTAAACCCTAAATAAAGCAAAATAGGATTGAACGGACCAGAGATCGCCGAGCAGCTGCAGAAATTAAAGCAATCGATCGGATTTCAGGATGCGCGATTAGGGTTTCCCGTCGCCCTTTTGTCAAAGTTCCCGGGGATGAGGAGAGGTGCCCGTCCGTCTAATTTGACGTCTACTTTTTTCCAACACCAAAAATAATTGTGTTGAATGGGAAGGTGGAGCGGGTAGCTCAACGGCACGTTTTTAGAACGTCGTTTTGGAGAGAGAAATAGAGTAGAGAGAGAGTGGGTAGGTTTCTGTTGGTGGTAGCCTCGTATTAAATTGCGGAGCATCTTTTACCGTCCGATGTGCAACCAACGCTGGATGATTAGATAGTTGGCCAGTTGTTTGCCGTAGAATGCACGGGATATTTTTATTGCTCATATCTCACGTTTTGATTGGGTGGATTTTCTTATAATATAAATTCGGCCATAAATTCTCTCTTCAGGACGGTTGGTCAAAACTAAAAAAAAGTGGAAAAAAATAAGCTGAAAATGGGTATAATTATATATGTATACATGCTTTTATTGGTGTTTTATATTTAGGACGTTGATATTAGCACTGTATTTTTGGTTATTCATACTCAAAATTTGAGTTTTTTTTTACTTTTAGAATTCCTATTAGCACAAGCACTACACGAAATTATTTCTTATACGCACTCGCCTCTCTCGTGCTTCTGTCTCCCCTTCAAACCGTGATTCCGCCGACGACCCTTCTCCTCTCTTTTCGTCTGGCCTGAAGGGTTCCAAATCCAGCAAGTGCTCATCCTTTCCCGAGCGGCGTTCTTTATCCTGACGCGTTCTCCTCAATTATATGACAGTTATCTTTTCCACATCCGACGATCTCTCTTCCTCTTGGCGACGGTGCTCCCTTATTCCGTGATTTTCAAGCGCTCATTCCTTCTCCAAACGGGAGTGCCCTAACACGCTATCAGAAAAGGGGTGAGAGTGGCCAAAAAGTTCTTTGTATCGATTGACGGTAACTCAACAATATATTGTCCTTTCTCCTAATTGGGGTTCTTGGGGACGATTGATTCATTAGGCCACTAATTACTTACTATTGGGAACCTTCACAAGATGAATGAGTGAACTTAAACTTTGAAGGCTTGGAAAGTTTGGTCTACGTTATCACGATTCACCATGGTTACACTCGCCTAGTGTGAGTGATCTATTTTTTGGTGCATATATGTTCCTACAACTATGCTCTGTGAGGTGTGGGAGTCTCTTAGTAAGGCTATCCTTATTCATGGGGTTTGCCGGCTAGTCATCCAAGATGACCCAACGATAGTTATTCGGTGGATTAGTGGTATTTCAACATGCACAATGGTAGCTAGGAGGTAAGTTTTGGATATTAGAGATTATGACTCCGTTTGGGAGGGGGGACTTATTTTTACCGGTCAAGCGGTTACGATCGCATGAATCTGACCTTAATTAAGATTCGGTTCATGCGATCGTAACCGCTTGACCGGTGAAAATAAGTCCTCCCAAACGAAGCCTATGTTTCCAATCTTCGTAATTGCAAGATTGAACATGGTCATGGAGTTGTTAAGAGTGTGGCCGATTGTTGTGCAAACATTGCTATTGATCGATAGGGGAACTTCGCTTGTGATAAACAGACCTCAACTAGTGGGCGTTGTTCAGAATTAGTGTTTTAATTACGTAAGAGCACGCTAGCTTCGTTGAGTGACCCTTTTCTGGAATCAAAAAAGTTAAAACAAATGTGTGATCACACAAAACTACCAGACTTAAATGAAACTCAAAGGTAGGAAATTTGATGAGAAGCGAGATGCTTGACATGTGATAATTGTGAGAAAATAAGAATAAATCTAAAAAATTTAGGCTTCTTTATCTCATGCACACAATCAATAAGAAAGTTGGGAGACTAACACATATAAGAATATTGCAAGGAAAACTTGAAGATAAAAATTCATGAGCCTACCTACTTAATCTAATAATTTCACTAGTAAAAGAAAGGTTATTAAATAACATAATTCTCTATACCTAGAGAGAGATGGGTTGTGGCTTGTGTGTCTTAGGGGAGGAGGTTGTAGTGTGAAGATGTTAGAAGTTATCATTATAATAGGGGTGTTTTATAGAGGATATTTATAATGTTATAATGTTGGATAAGTTCATGACACATTTCTCATAAGAGATGACTTTACTACATATTTCATTAGAGACGATTGTGGTGTATGCCTTGTGAGAGTCGCCAGTAATATATGTTTAAAAGAAGATGATTGTAACATAGGTTTCACGCGAGACATTGTGAGGAGATTTTGTAAAAGACGACAATATAAAAGACTCACAACGTGTAACTATAGTATAAGGTCATGTTGAATGGGAGTAGACGAAGCGAGTGCTATTAGAGATAGTCGCAATGGTCTTATTGTAAATGATTCTTACACTATAGGTCTTATAGGGATGATATGGTTTTGGCCTTATTGGAGACACTTATTTGTTATGAAAAAAAAAACGGTCTTAGGCAGATAATTTTCAGATCCTCAAAAAAAAATCCAACGATAAAAAGAGAGATTACGAAATAATAAGTACAAAACAATAAGAAACACTACAAACAAAGAACACCAAAATATAAAGCGGTTCCCCGAAATTGGTTCGTCCACTGTGCAGATAAAATATTTTATTTTCTTTTGTCAAACATACAATATGGCTAAAAGGGACGAAAAAAATAAATAGAGAGATTGATGGCAATTTCGAATCATCCATGATCTGACTGTACACGTTGCAACGAGAAAGAGATTCGGCGGTAGGAGAAGAGCCGGCGACCGAGAGTCGAGCATTCTACAGTAGGAAAGAAGCCTGTCAGCAAAGCTGCGGCAAGGAAGAAGCTCGACGACAAGGAAGGCGACACCGACCACAAAGAAATGCACACGCTAAAACAACAAGGAAGAGAACCCCTAGTTCGGCCAAGACCGGTCGACCACTCTGCGTATTCTTACTGGCCCAAAATCTCTTCTTCTTGGGGGAGAACCGGCCACACCTTTATAGGGGAGAAGAACCCTAAAATCGGGAGAAAGGTGGGACCGGCTAGATCCAATCAAGGAAGGAGAAAAAAATCATCTTCCAAAAAATCTCCTCCATCAGCAAAAGAAAATATATTCTGCCACCAATGCTCCTCCATAATTTTCAGAATTTGAGGAATTCCAAAAGAGGAGCCACGAATTGAGCAGTCTCCAAAAAAATATCGACCAAGAAAGGGAAGATGTGTCATAACCACAATAATCTCCACATTGACGCCTCTTTCATGACATACTCCACCTGACTGAGATAACTCCAAGATACTCCAACGGTCACCAAGATCCAAAGCTAATGGAACTGGCTGAATGAACTTCGACTGAGAACGAATCATAAGAAAACTCCTTTAATTCTGAGTAGCACACAAACTAGACTAACGATATGGCTGACTCAAAAAATGCTCCACCTTGAAGCTAAATTTCAACTGCCCCACCTCCAGCGATGGCCTCTCATAACAAAATAAACATGTCATGACTTCTGACCTATGATGTGTGCATATGAGAGAAATTGACAAATGTAGAAAAACCAACTATGAATGCAAATAAACTGATCTTAGCATGGAAAAAAATGAACTTTTATGAGAACTAATCAAAAAAGGTTGATTAGACACACTATAAGCTCATATAGAATGAGGAGTAAAAAAGAAAAAACTTATGTAATAAAGGGAGACCAAAGTGCATTCAAAAATGAAGTTCTTGACCAGAAAAAATAACTCGAAATAAGAGTTATAGGAACACAAATATAGAAATAGCATGACTAAAAATATGGGGAAATAAGCGTGAGAAAATGAAGGGATAATAACCATGAGAACAAAATAAGAAAAGACAAAAAAGCAGGAAACCCAAAATGAAAACACATAAAAAAGACGAGAAAGATATGTGAGAAAAATACTAGAGGACATTCTCGTCGGCATTCTCAAGGCATAGGGATGCAACAGACTTTTTCTTATCATCACCAAGGGTTTTTCCTTTCTTCTTATTCTGAAGTTTCCAACAATCCTTGACTTCATGACCCTTCATTTTGCAGTAGTTGCAATTGTACAACCTCGGACTCGCAGGCGAGCGAGAGGGCCTAGGCGAGAAGGCCCGAGCAACGAGAGCCGAGCGAGAGGGCTCAGGCGAGAGGTATAAGGAAATAGGCGCCAGGCGAGAGGCACCAGGCGAGAGGCACCAGGCGAGAGGTGTCAGGAGGCAGGGCATGGAGTGAGGTTCACTACATTAAGCGGGATGACCTAAGTGAAGCGTGGCCTCAGATAGGTGAAGGCCGAGACGGGAAGCTTTCCCAGTGAGTGACCAGCTCACCGCGCGAGAGGACTCTAGGAGTGGAGCTCTCACCCAGGGTAGCCCTCTCGCCATGCGAGAGGACCCTATGGGGGAATTCTCGCCAGATACGACTTTGGTTCAAGGCCGGTTCAGGTAGGGCTGGGCCCACCTTTTGGGCCCTAGGGGTGTTTTACCCTTTTACCCCGGGTGGTCTGCATTTAGCCCTGGTGGACAGCAGAGTTTGGCTGTTGGCAGACCTAGCCAGGGATATTCTGATAATTTCAGGGCGGTGTAAATTGGTTATTTGCAGTCCCAGTTCAGAGGCCTATAAATAGACCGGTAAGGTTCCTTAGAAGGGCAAGCTTTCTTGACTTCTTCCACTTCTTCTAAGGCACCTAACTCAGCATTGGCTAGGGAGGGGAAGAGCTTTAGTCTCTTCCGGGTACGAGGTGGGACCTCCTCACTGGAGCCTCCGGTCTAGTTCTTCGCCTCGAGTGTGATCCTAAGGGAGCAAGCGTGAGCTGCCCCAATAGTTCCGAGCTTTAGGAGGAATCGACCTTGTTGGTTCCAACATTTTTGGTGCGGTGAGCGTGGAACAGCAGCTTGTGCGGAAGAAGGAAGGGTTACCTCATGGCGGGAGATGCAGGAGGAGAAGACGAGGGGTCCCCGAGCCAGGGGGGTACGTCGGGAGGGCAGAGTTCATGTCGTCTATCGGAGGGATCATGGACATGCTGAAGCAACTCGCACAGAGAGGGGAGTGCGAGACCCCCCCCCCCCCCGCCCCAGGTGCCGGACCGCGCGCTCCGGGAGGGGGTCGAGCCGGCACGGATAGGTGAGGACGCACCCGGGAGGCGACCGGGAAAGGAAGTGGCGGCGGAAGGAAGTCGGTGAGAGGCGGAAGGAAGGGAGCTCTTCCCCAGCCCGGCGAGTGTCGTCACGCCCGTAGGGCTAGTCGCGCGAGTAGACCAGGCGAGAACACCGGCGAGAGGATCTCCCTTCTGCGAGTTGGTCCTCTCGGCACCCGTTCCAGAAGGGTTCCGCGAGCCGGAGATGACCTACTACGTGGGGAAGGATGATCCCCTCCAACACCTGCAATGATTTGAAGATGCGGTCTCCATCAGACCTATGACAGACGCCTTCAAGTGCCGCCTCTTCGCCATCACTCTGAAGGATAAGGCCAGGGACTGGTTCCATCAACTCCCGATGGGTTCTATTTATTGCTTCGAAGACCTGAGCAGGAGCTTCCAGCTGCGCTTCTCGACCTCGAAGAAGAGGAAGAAGAACCCGGAGTCCATCTTTCTGATCAAGCAGAAGGCGGATGAGTCTTTGGCTCAGTACGTGGATCGTTTCCAGGAGGAGATCCTAGACATCCAGGAGGTGCCCTGTTTCGCCCTCCAGATGGCCTTCACCGTGGGGTTGAGGGAAGGCTTCTTCAAGATGAGCCTAACCCAGAAGGCACCATTGTCCTTTGAGGGATTGATGGAGAAGGCAACAAAGGAAATAGCCATGGAGGCGGCAAACCCAGCGTTTGCAAGGAAGTTAGCAAGGTTGACGGAGGGGGAGCAGAGAGAGTCAGGAGGAACAAGGTAGCAAGAAGGAAGGAGAAGGGAGGAGCCAAGGAGGCCCGTGCACCCAGAGTTGGGTTGGAGGCAACCGGGAGGCCCAGTTCAAGGACCAGGAAGGGGTCCTCCGCAGGGGGGAAGGAACTTTTATCCGGGACCAGGGAGATTTCATCCGCTAGGGTGGGGGCATGGCCCGAGGCCGCTCCCACCTCCGCCTCAGCAAGCTATGGCCATTGGCCGAGGGAGAGGAAGAGGAAGAGAGCGTGGGAGAGCGATTGTGGGAGGAGGAGGAACCCCCAAGAAGGGAGATGTGGGGGAGGAGTTCTGCCATATTGTGACTTCCATGAGGAGGAGGGCCATGCGACGGCCACGTGCCCGGAGTTCTTGGAGTTGAAGAGGGGTAGAGGAGGAGAAGACCAACGGCCACCAGTGCAGATAGTGGAGATGCCAGGAGCCGCAGAGGAGGATCGATGTGTGGATCGGTCGGACACAGGAGATTGAGGGGGGATCGGGGTGATTCATGGGGGGGTGGGGATCGAGGCCACCCGTAAGGCCAGTCTTCACACTATGTATCGTCGGAGCGTTGCCTCGACGTCGCAAGCTCCGCCCCCGGATGAGAAAATCACCTTTTCCAGAAGGGACCTACCAGATCACGAGGACCCTTTCTACGACGCGCTGGTAATCCGGACCGCCATTGAGAACTTCACGGTGTCCCGAATTTTGGTGGACAACGGGAGTTCTGTCAATGTGATCTTCAAGAAGGCATTCAATGAGATGAGGGTGGAGGCCCGAAGGGCGTTGGCGGTGGATGGGCCATTGTTTGGATTCTCGGGGGAGAGGAAGGAGGTCGAGGGAGGAGTAGGACTTCAGGTGACGCTGGGGGGGCTGTCCAGGAACTGTCGTTTCGTGATAGTGGATGCCCCCAGCAGCTATAATGCGATCTTCGGGCGCCCTTTGATCAGCACATTTAGGTGTGTTGTAAGACCCCATTTTTTTTTCTTTCCCGGGGTCTTATGCCCAGAACCGCCGCTTTGCGGTGACACCTTCGCACCCGGGAAGGTAGTCACTACAACGCGCCGATTCTGCCGGCCTTTTCGATCACAATCAAGTAGCAAGTAGACAGTAAAGAGAAATGCAGTCCACAATAATAAATCACATATATGTAAACTCCACGAAGGGAGTGTCCACAGTATAACATCAGAGTAAAAATAAAGTACTGAAAGGAAGAGGGCTTAAGCCCGGTACAACAACACCTCACTACATAGTCACTCAAACGGAAGCTGAAAAACAAACTGCTACTAAGGAACGGAACTCACGGTCCCGGCTATCTGAACTCCTGAGCTAGACTGCCCTGTCTCCAAGCGCACCGGCCTCCTGGGCTGCTCCTCCGGGTTGGGCTCCACGATTCCCTAAAACGATGTGGTTCGAAAACCGTTAGTCTATAAGACTAAGCCCTATCATCCCCCACCCCTTCCCCCATGCCCTAAGGCACCGGGGCGGAGAGGAAGAAAGGGAAGGACATGAAAGTGGAGAGTAGTCAAAAGCAGATGACAGGGGCCTAACTAACAATTTGTATTCAGTGAGCAGTTTAATATAAGTGTAGTAATAGGTAAAACGGAAAGGAAAGTGTTAGTAAAGAAATTGAACCTTCACTTATGTGAGTACACATAAGACAAGGGATCTTCTACAAGGCTCCCATCGTATAAGCGTCCCATCAAACTTATACGTTGGGGTGTCGGTTATCACAAGCAGTATATATATATATTGAAATGACCTTAACCTATAAACTTGCCCACACAAGCCTATAGACCAAGGGGTCGTTTTGCAGGTCCTAATGTATAAGCGTCCCATTAAACTTATACATTAGGTGTCAGGGGTTATTATGATCAATTATGATATGCATCTATATGGTGGGTAATGTTATGGCATGCAGTGCAACTCACACACACGACTTTGTGTACACAAACCTTTAGTTCCCCCTTTCTGGAGATAACTCCCAGGTTACTCCCGTAGTGGCAAACGGAAGCGGTGGGTTGGGCCTCGCCCACCTCAAAACCAGTAAAAGCACTACCGGTCTGACCTATCGTACGCTCACGCCTGGTGCACGAGGCGGACTCCTGCGTACTTTGCCGACTGGTCCGCCGGACTTAACCTTTGGCAAGGTGCTAACCACCTTGCCGAGTCAACGATACCGGTGTCGGTGCAATCGATCTCCCCGATACCGAAGACCCACCACCTTTCTTTCCTAACTATGCACATGCAACATTTATAGTATAAGCAGACAGAAGTAAGAGTTCCCGGACAAATCTGTCCGTATTAATTACCAACCGAGCCCAAGCTCCCCGGACTAAACCGTCCGTGTTAACTACGTCCGAGCCTAAGCTCCCCGGACTAATCCGTCCGGCTCATCACTAATCCCCATCCCTTTGAACATCGCGGGATGGCCTAGCCATTTCCAACCCTAACCACTGAGTGTGTGCAGTGTGAATCCTTTCTTAACTGATTACTCTTTCTTTTGTTTTGAGATTTACGTTAGCCCAGGAATGCCTCCGGATTATACCATGTGAGGGGTTCTCAATAGGCACTAGGAACTATGATGGTATGAAGACCAAAGTTCCCTTTCGCAAGGCACTTGTTATTGTTAGTTGATTTCCCTTACCCATTCCTTTCAGATTACAACATACTAACCTAGGGTGATTTTGACTCTTCGCTCCTACGGGAACGACGATCTTTCGTCGAACTCGCGCACCTTCTAACACAGGTTGACTCGATTCTCACCAAACCTTGAATCCTCCTAAGGTGATCCATCATCTTCTTTAATTCCACCAACGTTAACTATCCTTGTACTAACCTCGGTCTTTTCCTGTTACACATTTCTCCGTGATTACCACTTACAGATCGCCCTATACTATATGATGTCATGAATACTCGACTTTTACTTTTTCATCCAGTTGCCTCAGATTATTTATCGGGGGTCTATCCTAACAGGATTTGCCTAAATCCAAAATATTGGAATTTTCCTAATAAATCCGATAATTTATTTATTTATTCTTAAGGGTCTAATATCATCATTTTGAACCTGAGGTATAACATTCTAGTTGATTCCAGTTATCACAAAATTATGGTAAATTCCAGTAGGCCTAAATATCAAATTTCCAAAGTTTGATAATTTTACAATGATGTCCAAGGGCCTAACCTTATTTAATCGTTATTTCAGTTATTTCAAGCTTAATGAATAAACTACCTTAAATTATCCTCCAAATAATTTTAAATAATTACAGTGTGCTGGTTTTATCATGAGAATATCATTGACTAAACTCCATATTTGTCTTGCTGGAAATTAAAATATAATAAATCAAGTACTAAATTACAATCTAGCATGCTTTGTGAATGAAGTACTATAACAGCAACTCTAAAAATTCTCAAATAATTTTCAATGATATAATAGGGCCTAAAAACCTTAAGTTCTAATTTTCATAATTTTCCAAAAATTGTACAAGCCTTAATTTATTTTTACAATCAAGAGCCCATATTAAAACATTGTGAATGAACCTTTAAAATTTCTCAACATAAAATTCTATAAAAATTCAGAGATCAATGTTCTACTGGGAAAGATCTAAATCCAGAATTTTAAATGATTCCAATTTATTTACAACCACTAAATAATTGAAACAATCAAATCGGGCTAATAATCATTTAACACATGAAGTATAGAAATAATAATGCTAAAACTCTAATAAAAATTATCCAAGGGTCCTAACTACCCTAGAAACACTCTACCCAAGTTTCATAGCTTTTAGATGACTTTAAATTATTGTTTTGACCCTAAAGGCCCTTCTACCCTAAAACTAGGGTTTATGTTTTGAGGTACCTACCTACCTCTAAACTCTCTAAGATTCTAACCAGAGGGTTAAATATTCATTAACCACCTCTCCACTAAATCTCAAGGCCATACAAGGGCATTTGCCCCTATGTCCTTCACAAGCCCCCAAAAGTCCTCACTTTGGGTTTGTACCTGGGCCCTAGGGTAAATCCACCCTAACACATCTCCTTTGCTCCCCAAAGGTTCTTAGGATCATCCTAACCCAGTGGTCAAAACCTCAACCTCTGTTGAGGTGAGTTGACCACTCAATTGTCACAAGTCCCCTTTTTCCCAAATCACCCTTCCCTAGGTCCAAATTAGGGCTTAGTGGTTTTCTATTTAAAACTCAACCAAATGAGTTGAAGTTTGAACCAGACCTAGATATATATACCAGGGACACCTCACCAAAAGTTGGGAGGGTGTGAAGGTCATTTGACCCTTCAATGTTCTAACCCTAGCTTTCCTAGGTTTAGGGCAAAACTCTAAGCTACCCTATTCCAAATGGCCTCCAATTTTTATAGGAGCTAGGTTTAGGTTATATTAAGCCCCTGTCCAAAATTCAAAGGATTTGGACCAAGGGTTAAGTGTGGGGATCCATCTTAAAATCTGCCCTACATATAGGACCTACCCTAGGAAAATGGCCCTACAGGTCTGTAGCCTTGTCCTATATTTTTCCATTACATATCAAACTGTAGATATTGAGATTGCCTACAAGTTTCTTGTTGGATACTTCTCCTGAAAACATCTAGGGGTGCCCTAAACTTCACCTACAGTGAACTGCCCTAACTTGTAGGGTATACCTCTCACTAAAAAGCCTCTACAGGACAGTCCACTCATCCATATTTTTCCTATCACATATCAAACTGTAGGTATTTGAAATACCTACAACTTCTCTGATGGTCACATCCCCTGAAAATCCCTAGGGGTGCCCTAAAATTCTCCTACAGTGATCTGCCCTAGCTTGTAGGGTATAGCCTTCACTAAAAAGTCTCTACAGGTCAGCCTACTCATCCAAATTTTTCCTATCACATATCAAAATGTAGGTATTCAAAATACCTACAACATTTATGTTGACTAGTTTTGATGAATATACCTCCAAGGGACCTAAATAAATTTCACAAGGGTTCTGCCCTATTTATTAGGACACACCTATATTCAAATGACTCTACAGGGCAGAGTTCTCTACCAAATTTTTCCCACCACATATCAAACTGTAGGTAATTAAAATGTCTACAACTTTCATGTTATACACTTTTTCAGTAGGTGCCCATAAGGGGCCTAAAATTCAATTGCAGTAAAACTGTAATACATAAATACAGAAAATAGGAATATAAAAGAATTAAATCCCCTGCACGCATCTTGAAGCAGGATCAAGGGTTGTTGTACTTCGTCCCCATGCAGGCGGCGGTTTGAACCCGAAAACTGGGCTGGTTGCGGGGCATTTCCCGGCCAGTAGGGGCGGCGCCACCACCGGGGATTCACTCCTATATGTCCCCGGTGGTGGGGGCTGGCCTTGTCGGCGGTTAGGGCGGCCGGAGGTGGCGGCGCCGCCCTACCCGAGCCCACCAAAACTCCATTAAAAATGGTGTTTTTTTCTTGGTTTGCACTCCACCCGACCGGCTTACTCGAGCCCGACCTCTACCCTAACGAGTCTAGGATCTAAACACAAGAGAAAGAGAGGGGGAGGACCTGATTTCGGGCTTGGATGCGAGTTGAACGGCGGGATGCCATGGTGGCGGCGGTGGCGGCGGTGGCGGCGTTTCTCTCCTTGATGGCTCCGGCAAGGGTTCACCCCCCCTTCACTGATCTCGAAAATGATCTCCCCCCTCTCCTAAGTGAGTATATAAAGAGGAGAGGGGGAGAGGGGCGGTTTTCTCCAAGAGGCAAAACACCTCTTCATGTGGGGGGGTGGTTAGAGGAGAGAGAGGGTGGAAACACCTCTTGATGGCCGGGAAAAGGGTGGGGGGAGGAGGTGTCAACCTCTAGGTGGCTGTTGGCCCCTCTTTGGCCGAACTCATGCCTCCTCCCTCTTCAAAACACCTCTTCACCTCTCCACCACCTTTTCTCTCTCCTCCATATAACCAAATACTTATTTTTTCTCTCTCCTAGTCATCCTCACGAATTTTCTTCCCCTAGAAGCCTAAAGGCAGCCCATAATATTAATATTAAAACCTTAAATGCCATATGAGAGGGGGGGCTCACCATTCTACCATGAAAATACCCTTAATTCACACTTTCTCTCTCCTATATTTAGCCTATTTCTCTCTTCTTTCTCTCTCCTAGTCAACATGTTGGCTAGCCTAGGGTTTAGGCTATAGGCAGCCATAATAACTCCTAATAAAACCCCATGAGTCTACATGAGGCGGCTTGAGCTTGAGTTAACCCAATTGAGCTAGGTTTGACTTGATTTGGGTTTAGGGTTGACTTGGTCAATTTGACCTTCTGAGTCAACATCAATAGACCCCTAGGGACCCATTGACCTCCCTAAAAGCCTAGGTATGGTTAGGTAGGGTAGACTTGGGATAAAGAGGGTGAGTTGATCCAGGGCAGGGTTACTTTGGCCTAACTAGGGCTTAAGTTGACTTGGGTCAACTTAGCCATTAGGTTTGCACCCAATGGGTCCTTGGTGACCCATTGATCTCATATTAGGTCTAGGAATGCCTTGGAGTCAGATTGAACCCACTAGGCCACCAAAATCAGGGTTTTAAGATTTTACTATTTGCAGCCCAAGTGAGTCTCAACTAGCTAGTTGGGTCACTTGACCTCCTAGGTTCAACCTAGGACTTGGTATGACCTAGGAACGTTCAAGTCACTCCTAAGGGGGGGTCTAATTGAAAAATGGGATGTTACATGTGTACCATCCTCGTTCCATCAGTGCTTGAAGCTTAATTCGGGAGGAACCCAGATCAGGGTAAGGGGGGATCCAAAGGCGGCTCGGAGTGCTACGTGACGGCGGTCAACACCATCTCGTGGAAGGGGGATGCGGAGGAGCTGGAGAAAAGGATGGAAGGAGAGGGGTTGGAGAGAGAAGGAGGAGGGGGAGACAGAGACATTGCGAGGGAGCCAGGAGTGGCAGGGGAGCAGGTGGCTGGAGGAGAGGAGTTGGTGAGAGAGGAAGGAAGGGTGGAGGGAAGTCTTGTAGTAGAGGCGGAGATGGCTGGAAGAGAGGGGTTGGAGAGAGAAGGAGGAGGGGGTGACAGAGACATTGCGAGGGAGCCAGCAGTGGCAGGGGAGCAGGTGGCTGGAGGAGAGGAGTTGGTGAGAGAGGAAGGAGGGGTGGAGGGAAGTCTTGTAGTAGAGGCGGAGATGGCCGGAAGAGAGGGGTTGGAGAGAGAAGGAGGAGGGGGTGACAGAGACATTGCGAGGGAGCCAGCAGTGGCAGGGGAGCAGGTGGCTGGAGGAGAGGAGTTGGTGAGAGAGGAAGGAGGGGTGGAGGGAAGTCTTGTAGCAGAGGCGGAGATGTCCGGAAGAGAGGGGTTGGAGAGAGAAGGAGGAGGGGGGTGAAGAGACATTGCGAGGGAGCCAGCAGTGGCAGGGGAGCAGGTGGCTGGAGGAGAGGAGTTGGTGAGAGAGGAAGGAGGGGTGGAGGGAAGTCTTGTAGTAGAGGCGGAGATGGCTGGAAGAGAGGGGTTGGAGAGAGAAGGAGGAGGGGGTGACAGAGACATTGCGAGGGATCCAGCAGTGGCAGGGAAGCAGGTGGCTAGAGGAGAGGAGTTGGTGAAAGAGGAAGGAGGGGTGGAGGGAAGTCTTGTAGCAGAGGCGGAGATGGCCGGAAGAGAGGGGTTGGAGAGGGAAGAAGGGGGAGGTGACAGAGGCATTGCGGTGGAGCCAGTAGTGGCGGGAGAGCAAGTGGCTGGGGAGCGAGAGCGTAGGGTGAACGAAGGAAGTGTTGGGGAAAAGAAGAGAAAGAGGGCATCACCAGAGGGGGACCTGGGAAGAGAGAAAGGGAGGGCCCAGGAGAGGGTAGCTGTCGTGGAAGGCTTGGGAGTAGAGTACGGGGCAAAGGATCTGGAGGAGGATCCGAGGGAGCCAGAGGAAGAAGAACCTTCAAGGTTGAGGGAGGCTGTGGAAGTTCTGGAGATGGAGATCCTCACAAAGGACGGAAGGAAGGAAAAGATAAAGATCAGCGGAGAGCTCACTCCCAAAGACTAGGAGGAGATCCGGAGGTGCGTGCAAGAGAACATCGACGTCTTCGCCTGGAGCGCAGCGGACATGCCAGGGATCGACGCAGACATGGCATGCCACCGTCTCAACCTTGACCCCAAGGTCCGTCCCATCCAACAGAAAAAGGGGGCTATCGCCTCCAAGATGGCCAGACCTATCAGAGAAGAGGTGGAGAAGCTGCTCCAAGCCGGATTCATATCAGCCAACAGGTATCCGGGGTGGGTGAGCAATGTTGTAATGGTAAAAAAGGGGGATGGGAAATGGAGGATGTGTATTGATTTCTCTCTTTTAAATAAAGTCTGCCCTAAGGATTGTTACCCCCTGCCTCGAATCGACGCCCTGGTTGACTCAGCCGTCGGCTTCTCACTAATGAGTTTTTTAGATGCTTTTTCAGGGTACCATCAGATTCACATGCATCCTCCGGACGTCAAGGACGTCACCTTCGTCACGGAGGATGGGTGCTTCAGTTATAACATGATTCCCTTCGGGCTAAAAAATGCGGGAGCAACGTATCAAAGGATGATGGATCGGATTTTTCGAGAGCAGAAGGGGCGGAACCTCGAGGTCTATGTGGATGACTTGATGGTTAAGATTCGGGACCTCGGGTCCCATGTCTTGGACTTGCAGGAGACGTTTACAATTGTAAGGAAGTATAAGATGAGACTAACCCTCTGAAATGTGTGTTCGGGGCCAGCAGGGGAAAGTTTTTGGGACATCTCCTTACTCCTGCAGGGGTGGAACCCAATCCGGACAAGGTAAAAGCAATACTAGAGCTGGAATCTCCTAAGAATGCCAAAGAGGTCCAGCGTCTTACTGGCAAGCTAGCAGGGTTGAGCAGGTTCCTCTCTAGGGCAGGAGAGAGATGCTCCTCCTTCTTCCGAACTCTAAGGGGAGGAAGGGAGTTCGAATGGACCTTGGAATGTGAAAAGGCCTTTGCGGCTCTGAAGCAGCAGCTTACCCAGACGCCACTACTTCAAGGGACGAGGGAAGGGGAGAGTTTTTTCCTCTATTTGGGGATAGGGACGGAGGCGGTTAGCTCGGTCCTCGTCCGAGAGGAAGGAAAGAAGCAGTTCCCCATTTATTATGTGAGCAGGGTCCTCAAAAAGGCAGAGCTGAAATATCCCATCCTAGAAAAGCTGGCCTTCGCTCTCATCGTGTCGGCCCGGAAGCTTAGACCATACTTCCAAGCTCATGCCATTCAGGTTGTGACGGATCACCCTCTTCGCCGCATCCTCGAGGGGGTCGAGCACTCAGGAAGATTGGCCAAGTGGTCGATAGAGCTCAGCGAATTCGACCTCTCCTACGTCCCTCGAGAGGCTATTAAGGTGCAGGTAGTGGCGGATTTATTGGCGGACTATGTGGTAGAGGCCGAGGAGGTGGAGGTATCTACCGTGGTGGCTTGGGAGATGCTGGTAGATGGGGCCTCTGGTAAGAATTCTTTCGGGGGAGGGGTCATCTTGACAAGTCTCGAGGGGACTAGGATCGAGCAAGCCTTGAAGATACAGTTCACCCTCACGAACAATCAAGCCGAGTACGAAGCAATCATCGCCGGGCTTCGGCTGGCTAGGGAGTTGGGCATACAGGATATCAGGGTCTTCACGGACTCCTTGGTGGTGGCAAGACACATCAACGGAGAGTTCGAGGTGAGGGAACCGACCCTCCAGTTGTACCTGGTAAAGATAAAGAGTATCGTTGGGCAGTTTCATATATAGCTTCTCCATCCAGCACGTTCCTCGGGAAGAGAGTGCTAAGGCGGACTTGCTCGCAAAGCATGGTCCTCAGGCCGGAGGGACTATGACCGAACTCTTCAGGCCTTCCATAGAAGAAGGGGTGATAATGGAGGTCGACCAGGAGGTGTATTGGATGGATCCTTTTGTGACCTTCTTGGCGTCGGTACGTCTACCCGAGGGGGATCTCGAGAGGAAGCGGATTAGGTACAAGTCAGCTTATTATCTGTTGAAGGAGGGAGTACTCTACAGAAAAACATTGTCCGGATTGCTAGCCCGATGTGTATCCGAGAAGGAAGCATCAAAGGTATTGGAGGAGGTCCATTCGGGGGAATGCGGAAGCCACTCAGGGAGTCGGACTTTGGAAGGGAGGGTATTAAGGCAAGGATATTTCTGGCCTACCCTCCGGAAAGATGCGGAGGAGCTTGCTAAGAGGTGTAGAAAGTGTCAGGAGTTTGCTCCCTTGCAGCTCCTCCCAGCGCAGAGGCTGCGAACGATCACCTCTCCATGGCCCTTCGCCATATGGGGACTGGATCTGGTGGGGTCGTTCCCTCAAGCCAGTGGTCAGAGGAGGTTCCTACTGGTCATGGTGGATTACTTTTCAAAATGGTTAGAAGTGAAGGCTCTGGCAAAGGTGACATCGCAAGTGGTCAAGAACTTTGTATTGGGAGAGATTATTTGTCGGCATGGGCTCCCTTTGGCCATTGTCACTGACAACGGGCCACAATTTGCCAGCAAGGAGTTTGTAGATTTTTGTGTACAGCTTGGTATAGACCTTCGGTTCGCTTCGGTCCACCACCCCCGGAGCAACGGACAGGTGGAAGCGGCAAATAAGATCATTGTGAATCTCTTAAAGAAGAAAGTGGAGAACTTGAGGGGGAGGTGGGTGGAACAACTCCCCTCCGTCCTATGGGCTCTGCAAACTACTCCGAATACGGCCACAGGAGAGACGCCTTTCAAGCTCTCCCATGGCTCGGAGGTCGTCATACCTGTGGAGTTTGAGGTTGAATCTCCCAGGGTAACATCAGCAAGGGAAGGAGATGAAAGGTGGCAGGTCGATAACGGAGAGGATCAGAGGCTTTCACTCGACCTCGTGGAGGAGCTCCGGGAGCTAGCATCAATCCGACAGGAGGAGGTCAAACACCGGATGCCCAGGTACTTTGATAAGCACATCCGGATCAAGCAATTTCAAAAGGGGGACTTGGTCCTCAAGAAGGTGGATGCCGCGAGCAGGGGGGCCTCGGTAAGAAAGCTCAACCCCAATTGGGAGGGTCCCTTCATTGTAAAAGAAGTTTTGAAGTCAGGGGGGTATCACCTCCAGGATGTGGACGGGGTACCCCTGGATTGCGCCCGCAACGGTGATGATCTGAAGCGTTTCTATCCGTAATGATAATTTTCCTCTGAATATGCTTGAGTATGACCTTAATGATCTCACCTTTTGAATGTGTCATGATTTCCTAGCACAATGCACCTCAGGACGTCCTTCTTAGAAGACGGTGGTTGGAGGAGAAAGAGGAGAGGAGACCCCAAGCATACCCACTGACCATGCTCTCATCAAGCTGGCAGGGCTATAGGCTCACTCGGTGGTTGGAGGAGAAAGAGGAGAGGAGACCCCGAGCAGACCCGCTGTCCAGGCTCTCATCAAGCTGGCAGGGCTGTAGGCTCACTCGGTGGTTGGAGGAGAGAGGAGAGGGGACCCCGAGCAGACCCGCTGACCAGGCTCTCATCAAGCTGGCAGGGCTGTAGGCTCACTCGGTGGTTGGAGGAGAGATGAGAAGGGACCCCGAGCAGACCCGCTGACCAGGCTCTCATCAAGCTGGCAGGGTTATAGGCTCACTCAGTGGTTGGAGGAGAAAGAGGAGAGGAGACCCCGAGCAGACTCGCTGACCAGGCTCTCATCAAGCTGGCAGGGATGTAGGCTCACTCGGTGGTTGGAGGAGAAAGAGGAGAGGAGACCCCGAGCAGACCCGCTGACCAGGCTCTCATCAAGCTGGCAGGGTTGTAGGCTCACTCGGTGGTTGAAGGAGAAAGAGGAGAAGAGACCCCGAGCAGACCCGCTGACCAGGCTCTCATCAAGTTGGCAGGGCTGTAGGCTCACTCGGTGGTTGGAGGAGAAAGAGGAGAGGAGACCCCAAACAGACCAGCTGACTAGGCTCTCATCAAGCTGGCAGGGCTGTAGGCTCACTCGGTGGTTGGAGGAGAAAGAGGAGAGGAGACCCCGAGCAGACCCGCTGTCTAGGCTCTCATCAAGCTGGCAGGGCTATAGGCTCACTCAGTGGTTGGAGGAGATAGGAGAGGGGACCCCGAGCAGACCCGCTGACTAGGCTCTCATCAAGCTGGCAGGGCTGTAGGCTCACTCGGTGGTTGGAGGAGAAAGAGGAGAGGAGACCCCGAGAAGACCCGCTGACCAGGCTCTCATCAAGCTGACAGGGCTGTAGGCTCACTCGGTGGTTGGAGGAGAAAGAGGAGAGGAGACCCCGAGCAGACCCGCTGACCAGGCTCTCATCAAGCTGGCAGGGCTGTAGGCTCACTCGGTGGTTGGAGGAGAATGAGGAGAGGAGATCCCGAGCAGACCCGCTGACCAGGCTCTCATCAAGCTGGCTGGGCTGTAGGCTCACTCGGTGGTTGGAAACAATAACAAAAGGGGGGAAGGGATACTTCAAGGTGACTTCCTACATGAAGAAAAAGAAGAGAGGGGGAGGAATAATTGACCCCCCAGGTCCACTCGCGCCGAGAGGAGCCGGTAGGCAGCGCGAGAGGAAGGAGAAGGTGTCCCCACGCTCGCGAGAGTGGCAGAGACTCGCCAGCTTGCCCCCTGGGCCAGGTCTGCTGGTAACAGCCGGTGAGGGGAAAGACAACCCCCTCTCGCCGCCAAAGATCTCGAGGATCTCGCGAGCTGTCCAAGCGAGAGAAAAAGAAAAAAAAGGGAGGAAAAAGAAAAGAAAAAGGCTAACTTCAGGCGCGAGCAAAAATATATATATATATACACATGAATCATATTCGTGTTTTAATACAGTACATTCCAAAATCAGGAGAGGCATTGTAATCATAGCAAAAAGGGAAGAAAAACGCTGTTGTGCTCAAGGAGCCCTAGACCTTCTCGCTCGCCGAAGATTCCTCGTCCTCGCCATAAATCTCGGGAACGAGGTCCCGGGCGGTGATGTCCTCGCAATCATCTTTAACTACACCCATCTCTCGCATCATCTTCAGGATGAGCTCGGCGGTCCGTATGTTGGCATCCCGGCAAAAGTCTTCGACCTCGTCGTGCGTATAATGCGCGGGAGGAGGTGGAGGGACCTGCGAGCGAGAGGTGGAGGCCTCTTTGAGCTGGGCATTCTCTGTTTTCAGCTCCTTCACCTCCGTCTCCAACTCCTCCACTCGCGAGCGCAGCCTTTCAGCCGTCTCAGCATCCTTCAAAAAGAACAAACCGTTAAATCTAGCGGGAGGGTGCTTGAGAAGGCCGGCTATGTATCAACTCACCACTCCGCCACTGGCCTTTGCGAGAAGGCTCTCGGCCACCTCTAGTCGCTTGGTGAGATCCCCAGACTTCTCGCGCTCGGCAGCGAGTTTGGTGTCTATCTCCTTCCAGCTTCGAGTGTTGAAAATTAGGCGGCGCGAGAGTCAAAGAGAGAGTTCGAGGGTATGCAGCTGCGAGTGGGCCGTCCTGAAGACGAGATCTCGCGTGGTGGCCGCGTCGAGCGCGTCAGGGGCGAGACCCCCATAGAGGCCGAAGCCCAAGGAGAAGGCGTGGGCAGAAGACTCGGCTTGCTCTCTCCATGAGGGAAGAAGGGTAGAGATGGAGATCCGATGTGCCCCCTTATCCCAGATGAGCGTAGGCTCATTGGCACCGTCGGGGACAGACGGGCCCATGTTGAAGTTCAGGTGGGCGGATGGAGCAGGATACTGGAGAGGAGCCTCCCCGCGAGAAGGGGACCGGGGAGGTTGGCGAGAAGAGCTCGCGGGCGGTGCGAGATGGGCCGCGTCTTCAGGAAGCGAGACAGCCCTGTGCTGAGAGGTCAAGGGAGGCGAGTGCGGAGATTCAGATCCTAGGGATATGGGGCTCAAGGATCCCTGCGTCGCCGCTGTGTCCGCAGGGATCTTGCCCTTCTCGGAAGGGAAGGAGACTACTTTCTTCAACTTCATCTTTAGTTTCTTTGAGGGGCTGAGGCGAGAGGGGGCTGAGTCCTCAGCCGCCCTCTTTCGGGGAGGAGGGGCCAACGAATCTTTGGCCGCCTCGGCCGCCATAGTGGCGAGAGCCACGTCTTTAGATGGCTTGATATTACTTCTGTAGGGGGGTGCACCGGCACGTTCCTCTCTCCTGGGAGAAGTTAGGCAGAGTCAGGGAAAAGGTTTAGCAAGAGGAAAGTACTGAAGGCATGAAAAAGATGAGGGGGTCGAGCATACCTTCTCCAAGGAGCACGGGGAGCAGCGAGGCGAGCCCCCTCTCAAAAACCTGACCTCGAAGTTCTTCCCAGCGAGGTACTCGCAAAGAAGCTTGTCCGTGCCGCCAACCTGCGGAGTAACATAGAAGATTTCTGCGGGTGAGAAGGGCGCGAGAGGGATGCCGCCCAGGTTCCCGCGGATGAAGACGAAGCGGGTTAGCCAGTGATGATTCTTGTTTGGTGTCTCGCAGACTTTCAGATTCAGCCCGGTGAAGAAGGAGACCCCGTCTTGATTGGCGTGGTAGACGAACATCTTCCGGAAGACGGTGAGACTGAATTCTATTCTCTCTCGCCGCATATAGCATGCGAACGCGACGATAACTGAGATCGCGTTGGGGTTTAACTGGGCGGGCACGACGCCGAAGTACTTGAGAACTTGCTTCACCTTGGGCCAGAGGGGAAGCCGGAGCCCCGCCTCGAAGTGCGAGACGGGGAAGGCGAGCTCGCCCGGGTAGAATGTATTCACGCTCTCGCTAACCTTGGGAGGGCGTGACTCGTAGCCCTCCAGCAAGAAGTCGCTCCGGAAGGCCTCGTATTCATCGGCAGAGAGGCGACCGGGAGGGAAATCGTGGTCGGAGAATCTCTTCCCACAACGGCTGCGGCCCTCACCATCCTCTGGCCTCCTTTTTCCCATGAGTGCGCGAGACAAAGGGGAAGTTGGCGAGTGGAGAACCAGCGAGAGGACACGGAGAACCGTAAAGAAGAAGGGTGAGGGGCCGGAGCGCGAGACGAGCTGGGGAAGGAGGGGGAGCCGCGGGCGGAAGTCTGGAAAACACGTTTCCAGCCCTGGCAGCGGGGGTATTTATAGCCCTCATAAGTAGGAGGGTAAGCGGATAGAGGACTACGCCGGGGAAAGGGCAAGCATCGGCCGACCCTTCTCTCTCTCAAAGCCTCGGGCGGCGGAACCCTAAGTGGGCCATCAGCCCAAGAAGGCGGTGAAAAGATTGATGCAGAGAAGTGAAAGTAGGTTAAAAATTAGCATAAAAGAAGGTATTAACGCTGTCGCATCAATTAAACAGGCAAATAACCAAATTAATAAATTTAATCCCGCATAAAGACGGGTAGCAAGTTCGGAGAGCGCACGGCTGGCGCTACATAAGCAAATATTTTATTACAGAGACAAGGCGAACGAAAGAGCTAAGAGGCGAGAGGCGAAAGTAAAGAAGGCGGAGCTCTCGTCAATTCTTATCCCACCTCCATCGTCCTCCCCCGCGGCCTCTCACGCAGGGAGGACGACTTGGGAGGTGGAAGGCGCGAGCCGCCTCAACACCACTACGGGCGAGACGGAGTTGTTGGTCGACGTCATCCAAGATTGCCTGAGGATTCGTCTGGTCCACCTCAACGTCGGCGTCTATCTCTGAAGACAGGAGAGCGCATTCCACCTCTAGCCAGTCAATCCGGTGGTCTGCGGCTTGCTTCCCTTTTTCCAACGCTTGAATGATACGCGCGTGCTTCCGCAGCATCTCGGCCACCTTACGCTTCATCTCTATGGGGTCCGTGGGGTCGCCCAGGTAGTCCTCGATCTCGTCTATAGGAGGAGGAGGCGAAGGGGCCAGCTGCCTGGAGTAATCGTCGACCGGCGAGTCGGCAGCCAGTGAGTCCTCGACAGGGGTTCCAATCGCACCTATGGATGAGCCAAAGAGATAAAGCGGCAAGGAAAAAGCAGACGACGAGAAGAAGAGAGCAGGTGTCAGAGGTAGAGCCCCTTACCAAATCGGCGGGTGGAGCCCGATGTGGTAGAAGGATCATCCCTCCTCGTCACGGGGGTGGAGGGGGGAGTAGAGGCTTGGGGCGAGAGAGGCCTGGAAGGAAGCTCCGAAATATTGATGCGAATGGTCTCAGGACGATGAGGAGGCGCCGAGATTTTCTGGGAAAAGGTAGCAAGTAAAGAAAATGTGTGGTGCAAAGGGATCATAGCAGGCTTGAAAGAATTACCCATTTTCCTTTGAGACTAGCGGGAGGGGGAGGTACATACCCTCTCGGAAAGAAGCGAGAAGGTTCTCCTGCCGGGAGGGGAAGCTCCGGAACTTTTGCCTTTTTTGGGGGAGAGGTGGATGGCGGTAGCGAAGGAGAATCGCGCACGGGGATCTTGTTCAGACCCCCCGCCGTCACCTTGTTCCGATGGCGCACGGCCGCGATGCGGTCCCAAAAACTTTGACTGAGAGACATAGAGGTAGATACTGGAAGAGGATGGAGGAAAGGGAACGGCCCCTTGCGGGGAGGCGATTTCCGTATTTATAGACTAGGCAAGGGACCCACCAAAAGATTCTCCCCAATAAATTCGTCGTACTACCGCGAACCTCGGTTGAACTATCTTTCCGAGCTTGTAAATAACCTCGAAAAGAGCGGGGATTGTGTACAACCTCGGACTCGCAGGCGAGCGAGAGGGCCCAGGCGAGAAGGCCCGAGCAACGAGAGCCGAGTGAGAGGGCTCAGGCGAGAGGTACAAGGAAAGAGGCGCCAGGCGAGAGGTGTCAGGAGGCAGGGCATGGAGTGAGGTTCACTGCATTAAGCGGGATGGCCTAAGTGGAGCGTGGCCTCAGATAGGTGAAGGCCGAGATGGGAAGCTTTCCCAGCGAGTGACCAGCTCACAGCGCAAGAGGACTCCAGGAGTGGAGCTCTCGCCCAGGGTAGCCCTCTCGCCATGCGAAAGGACCCTATGGGGGAATTCTCGCCAGATGCCACTTTGGTTCAAGGCCGGTTCAGGTAGGGCCGGGCCCACCTTTTGGGCCCCAGGGGTGTTTTACCCTTTTACCCCGGGTGGTCTGCATTTAGCTCTGGTGGACAACGGAGTTTGGCTGTTGGCAGACCTAGCCAGAGATATTCTGGTAATTTCAGGGCGGTGTAAATTGGTTATTTGCAGTCCCAGTTCAGAGGCCTATAAATAGACCGGTAAGGTGCCTTAGAAGGGCAAGCTTTCTTGACTCCTTCCACTTCTTCTAAGGCACCTAGCTCAGCATTGGCTAGGGAGAGGAAGAGCTTTAGTCTCTTCCGGGTACGAGGTGGGACCTCCTCGCTGGAGCCTCCGGTCTAGTTCTTCGCCTCGAGTGTGATCCTAAGGGAGTAAGCGTGAGCTGCCCCAATAGTTCCGAGCTTTAGGAGGAATCGACCTTGTTGGTTCCAACAGCAATAGCTATCAAAACTTTTCTTAAACTTGCCTCCTCTGACTGAACTACACTGACCCCGAGAAAATAAAGCTGAACTTTCAGCAATACCTGAGCCAGACGACTTCTTTCGGAAGTCATTTGAGAGTGTTAGATTTTGTGGAGCATGACGGTTTGGCGGTTTGGTCAGGTGGCCCGGCGGTTTGGTGGTCTGGCGGCTTGGTCCTTTCAGTCTGGAGGCATGGCAGTCTGACGGATTGAACCAGGTGGTCTGGAGGTTTGGCGATCTAGCGAATTGATAGTGGCGGTTAGCCTTGACGGCCTGGTTCCGTTATATTGTGGATTGCCTCTAGCAGTCTGGTCAAGAGGAAGAAGACAAAATCTGACCAGTCCAGAACCATGGGGATTAATATATAGGAAAGGTCAAATTTCTAGCAAGCCTGGGGTCCTTTAACCCTGTTGCGTGTTTGGTGGTCAAGAGGTTGTAGTCACTGCGGATAGAGGCTACGGTCTGAGCAACTGAAGCTGCGAATAGAGGTAGAGCTGAAGTTGCGGGTAGCGGCGGTTTTGCGGCATGATGATCAAGGGAGCTGACCTGAAGTTCGGCGGTCTTATGCATCTATCTGTTTGTGTTGAGCAGACTGATGATCAGGACGGCGGCAAAGAACTGAGTAGAGGCCGATGGTTACTTGTGTGGAGCGAACAGTCTGTCTAACTGCTCAGTTATAAGCGGTCTGAAATTTTTTAACCGCATATCCGCATGTTGTATTTTAGTCTCACATCGTCTGTAGTACATTCCTTCTCTCTTTTCTCCCTTTAAATATGGGGCCATACTTATGTAACTTAACTTTTTTATAGAATGCAGAAATTGTTATTTAGATTTTCACACGTGATATCAGAGCTCACTCAATTCTTGCGGTTTCTTATTTTCTAACCACCCGCTTTGCTCTTTTATGCTCCTTGTGGATTCTAGTTTTCTAATCGTGCGTCTTCTGCAGTTTCTCCTATTTCTGTGGTTTCTGTGTTTCTGCAGATTCCGGTTTTTTTTCCTAACTGTCTGATATGCTTGCCTTCTAATCGCACAGAGTCTTTTCCTAACCGCCCGCTGTGCTTTTCTTCTAACCTCATGGACTCTTTTCCTAGCTGCCTTCTTCATGATAGATACTGAGTACTCTTCTTCCAATTTATCTGCATCTACTTCTCAAACTGCACCAACTGTTTCTACTCTATCTGGCAATCTTGGAACAGCTTCTAAGTTGACTGGCCCAATTTATCTAGACTGAAGCATTTCGCTTGTGTTCTTGCTGAGGTCTCAACGCAAACGACATCATCTAACTGATGACCCTCCAGCTCGTAGATCTGTTTTCTTTGATGACTGTGATGCTAATGATGCTTTGGTCAGGACGTGGCTTGCCAATAGTCTCTCTAATGAGTGTCTATCTGTTATTCAATATGATGAGACTATTAAAGTCGCTTGAACTCATCTTGTTGCTCTATATTTGAAAGGCGCTAAGACCTCACACATATACATGTTATATGCTGGTCAGTTTGCCCGCCTTACTTTAACTCTTGTTGCTGCTTATCAGGAGGTGCAAGCTCTTAGCGCTGAAATTCTACAACATCATTCATTCTTTGTTGATATAGTTGAGCAACACAAACACTTCCAGGAGCTTCTGGTTGTTTATTATCTTTTTCTCCTTTCGGAATCTTATGACATGATAAAGCAACAAATTCTTGGTGAAGCTGATTCTCCCACTCTTGATGCTACTGTCACCCATATTGTAGATGTTACCACTCTTTTTCAACGCCCTTTGCTTGCCTCTCCACCCCATCCTGACAGATTTGCTCATCAGGTTTGCTCTAATAATTCTAGTGTCCATGAAGTTCATACTGGTGGGCGTGGTGTATCTTGTCATGTTTGCTCTCATTGTGTAAAGACGTGACATATTGTTGATCATTGTTGGGCTAGATATCCTCATCTTCGTCCATTTGCGAGAGACAACACAAAAAATTCCACATCCCTTGCCTCTTCTTCTTCATGCAGTGCTAATTTAGTCACTCAAGGTAAGTGGTTGGTTGATTCGGGGGCTAATAATCATATGATAGGTGACCTTGGTTTATTATCTTGCTTGGACGAGCGTAACCAGTCTCCTCCCATTTTGTTGCAAACGGTAATCTGTCTCCAGTATGCGGGACTGCTACAGTTTGTGTCACTCCAACTCTATGTCTTGAGGACACACTTTGCATCCCGTCTTTTTTGTGTAATTTACTCTTTATTCATGCTCTCTATAAACAGCTGAACTGCACGGTTATCTTCACATCTACTACTTGTTCTTTTAGGGATCCATACTCCAAGAAGAAGATTGCTACTGGGATTAAAGGCAATGAGCTCTTCTTCCTCGATAATGTCACTGCTTTCTCCACTTCTTTTCTGTAGTGGCATCTTCGCCTTGGACATCCTCCTTGTCCCATCTACCAACTCCTATCAGATTTTCTTAAGGTGGACTTCTCTTTGAACTGTGAGGCCTGCCAACTTGGCAAACATCATCATTCTTCCTTTCCCGCAATACAAGGATGTAGTTCTTCTTGTTCGTTTGAACTTGTTCATTCAGATATTTGGGGTCCTACTCCTGTTAGGACAGTTGATAGGGGGATTTTATATTTTGTTATATTTATTGATGATTTTTCTCGTTATACCTGACTGTATCTCTTAAGAGAATGTTCTGAAATTTATTCTGTGTTCACGACCTTTTATAATGAGATAAAAACTCAATTTGATTTTTCTTTTAAAGTTCTTCGAACTAATAATGCTTGAGAATATCTTAGTCAATATTTTTCCAATTTTTGTATATATCAGGGCATAGTTCATCAAACTAGTTGTCCCTACACATCTCAGCAAAATGAGATTGTTGAGCGCAAAAATCGACATCTCATGGATGTGACTCACACTCTTCTCACATAGATGAATGTTCCCTGATCGTATTGGGGACATGATGTGCTTCGTTCTTGCCATCTTATCAACTAGATTTTCTCATCGGTTCTTCAGGGAAACACCCCATTCTCCATTTTACATCCAGGAGCTTAACTGTTTTCCTTACCTCTCCATGTTTTTGGTTGCATAGTTTTTGTGCATTCTCCTTCTCTTGGTCGTGACAAGCTTTCACCTCGCTCGGTGAAATGCGTCTTTTTGGGCTACTGTCTGACCCAAAAGGGATATTGGTTCTTTGATCCCCTGCTCAGGAAACAGTTTATTTTTGCTGATGTTACATTCTTTGAAGATATGCCTTATTTTTCTCGAGCTTCTACTCCCTCACCATCTGACATTTCATCATCACTTCCTCTTATTACCGCTCCTTCACTTGTTTTTATTCCTCCTTCTCTGATGTTATCTCCTCTTCCCATACCAGTTCCTCCACCTTCGCCTCTGTCTTCTGATTATCCCTTACCTTTGGAGCCATTGCTAATAGTTTATGGGCAAGAAATCTCTCATACAGATGGATCTATTATATAAGATAAGTCAGATCTTGACATTTTTATTGCTATACGAAAGGGGATTAGAACGTGCCCTAAACATTTCATTCATGATGCAGTATCCAATGATCGTCTATCCCCAGCTGGAAGAAGATTTGTCCCCGCTCTCTCGGCAAATGTTATCCCAGTTACCTATCAGGAGGCTCTTTCTGTTTCGCATTGGAAAGTATCAATGAATGAATAAATGAATACTTTAACCGAAATGGGTACTTGGACTCTTGTCCATACTCCTCTAGGTGTGGATGTGGTTGGTTGTTGATAACTTTCCCAAAAAAAGTTATTTAACCCAATTTCTAGACTTAATATTCGTTATAGATACTTAAAATAAGTATAAAAGAAATAGAAATGAAAAGAAATTCATATTTATTTGATTTGTGACTAATCAAGTCTTTTTTCAATGTATTATGCAAAAATGCCGAAGAAACCTGCTTGGAGAACCAAAATTTACCCAAATATCATGACCTGAAAAAAGGTTGCAACCTCTGAAAAAACAGGGTTGCAACATCTTGATGAATTTCAAATTTCAAAATTCAAAAATGATATTGTTTATAAAAATGGAAGGAGGCATCCTTTGGGGAGGGGACTGGATGTTTTTAATAGAGGATTATTCTGAAGGAAAAGGGGAATTCTTAGGGAGGAGAGAAGGGGAAAAAAGACTTCTACATCTAGGGTTTCAAAATCCTCCATTGAAGGGGCAACTAGAACAAGAAAGACGACAGATCTTCAGGCTGATCGAGCGAGCGACTTCAGAAGGAGAATCCTGCAGTGGTTAATTGTCAATTCCATCATTTATTGTAAGATCTCTCCAAATATTTTGTGGTTTTCCTCCGTCTCTATGAATTAATTCCTTTTAACCTTGTATTGTGATAGTACTGTGGCTTTTGTGATGATGATATTGTAATCTTGTCTTTATGATTGATTGGTGAATGTCTTTATTGAAATTGTGATCTTTATTTTGAAACTTTTGACCAAGGTTTTGTTTCTTTTACTGTGCTCCATAAATCGAGAGAGGATTTGCGTTAGTGCGTCATAATTTTGGTATAACATTTGAAGGGAGAAAGTGATTTCCTCTTGATGTTAGCAACATTAGTTTTTGATCTTTATGTGGTACTTGTTTCATCTAAGGGGAAATAGAGACTACAGATTTCCAATATTGAGAGGTACAGATCATCTACCCTAAAATCATTGCAAGACGTTTCACCTCATATATTCATGAAACCGCCTTTTTAAATTCATCTCACTAGACATAGGAAATCACAGTACAGGATTATCTCTCATAACTGATATCAAAATATTTTCTCTAGAATCTATAGTTTATTTTAATTAGTAGTTTCATTTACAGTTTTTAATATTTAAAAAATCATCATTTCGATTCCCTTGGATTTAGAGAAAAGACACAACTGGTATTTACAAGCGCTGGATTCTTCACCTCTCCGTGAGAATGATCTTTACTCACTTATTATTACTTGATCCGACACGTGCACTTGTGTTAAATGCGTATATCTGTTTTGGGCGTATCAAGTTTTTGGCACTATTGTCGGGAGGTGTGAATAATTTATTATTTTCTTTCTTGCAATATTGGTAGTTCCTAAGTATTTAGAGCTCAAGTTTTATTTTTAATTTTATTGAGGTTTTTCTTTTGATGTGTTTGTTTGTTTTTGTTATTTGTTGTTGTGTAGTGCATGTCTCATTATCGATCACCTGAACTATTGTCTTTAAACTTAGAAATCAAACGGACGTGTAGACAAAAGAGGAGAGCGGTTCGTTTAGAACATAGTAATTCTTCAACCATGAATCTGAATAATCAAAATGTTAACAATGAACATCATTAAACCCGCCATCGAAGCTAATAACTTCAAAATTGATTTCATGGCTATGAACCTAGTTCAACAAAAACATTTTAGTGGACTTAGTCATGAGAACCCAAACTCCCACTTACGTACCTTTATGGACGAGTGTGACACATTCAAAATTAATGGCGCTTTTGATGAAGCGATTAGACTCCGCTTATTTCCATTCTTGCTGGAAAGAAGAGCAAAGGAGTGGCTCGATTCCCAACATGGCCTCGCCACTTGGTTGCAAGTGATAGAGAAATTCTTAGCCAAGTATTTCCCACCTACCAAAATCGCTAAGTTAATGCGAGATATAACAACCTTTACTCAAGGGAATGGTGAAACACTTTACGATGCGTGAGAAAGATTCAAGGAATTATTGCGTAAGTGCCCTCACCATAACTTAGACATACACCAACAGGTGTGGATATTTTATAATGGTCTCCAAACATCTACCATGATTCAAGTAGATGAAGCAATAGGAGGTTCTCTCATGGGAAAATACCCTGAAGATGCATATGCCATCTTAGAGGACCGATCCTCTAATAACTACCAATCATTTAAGCGACAAGGTCCTTCTTCCTCCATGGGTGGTCTGTACCAAATTGACTAATTGACCTCGTTTGATGCACAAATGACTGCACAATTCAACTCCATGAACAAGAGGTTAGACGCGTTAACACTAAATCAAAATCAAATGAACCCACAAGTGCATAGCATAATGAATCCTACAACCATGAATCCTTCATTCACTATTGAACAACTTATAAGCCACCCTACCATGAGTTATAATGAGGAAGTTAACTACATAGGAGGACAAACTAGGTATAATAATAATAATGTGATCTCAAATCATTACAATCCGAAACTACGTAATCATCCTAACTTTTCTTGGAAGAACAATACCGGAATGACACACCCACCCGTATTTAATTCAAATCCACATCCAACCCATAATAATAAATACAATCAACAAGGGGCTATAGAAAATTAACTGATGAGATACTGATTGACTCAATGCAAAAAAGTGATGCTCGCATTATTAGCTTAAAGGGTTCATTACGATTAATTGAAACACAACTAGGATAAATTGTCAATGCCTTGAACCTTAGACCCCAAGGGACACTCCCAACGGATACCACTCCAAATACGAAGGGAGATAATCAACATTTTAAAGCGGTCACTGTTGGGTACATTGGAAAATGTGTACCTGATTTGAAGAAGCCTAACTTAGATTTATGATATACATCAAGGTGTATTTGATATTATTTTGAGTTGACATGTGCAGATTAAGAAAGTACTAAAAGTACAGGAAATTATTCTAAGTCCATGTGTCGACACCAGAAAAAGCTATGTCGACACTTCAGAAGAATTGTGTCGACACTTGAAGAAGACTGTGTCGACACAGAGAAAATAGTCGACCACATTTATGTCGACACTGGGAAGCAGTGTCGACTCACAGAAGTATAGTCGATCTCAACTATGTCGACACTGGGAAGCAGTGTCGACTTACAGAAGTAGAGTCGACAACAGCTGTATCAACACTGGGAAGCTGTGTCGACACATTGAGGCAGAGTCGACACTAGAAGGCAGTGTCACCACATTGAGTCAGAGTCGACACATATTGGCAGGGTCAACGATAGTAGTGTCGACACCAGAAGACAGAGTCGACACATATTGGCAGAGTCGACAAAAGCTGTGTCGACACCGGAAGGCAGTGTCGACACATACTATGTTCTGAATCTATAACAACTGTGTCGACACACAGGACTTGTGTCGACACACTGCAAGTCTAGACCAAGTCATTTTCTGAAGAATGAAGTGCTTGAGTCGACACAAATATTCAGTGTCGACTCATTCTCAAGATGAAGTTCTGAAGAAGCTGAGTCGACTTAAAGGCAAACCAGTCAACATCATCAAAGGCTGTGTCGACACCTAAGTTACTTGTGTCGACACATATAGACAGTTGGTCTCGACACTTTTTGACAGTCAGTCTCGACACTTTGCTGTCCAAGATAAAGGCACAAGATCTGTTTGAAGATTTGACAGCTGTGGGTTGCAACAGGTTAACTGAAGCTGTTAGACTCAGAAGACAGTTAGAAACCGGATCAGCCGGTTACCATGAAGAAGGTCTATAAATAGACAGATTCAGAAGGCGATATTAAGGATTTGATTTTGAGAGCAACAAACATACAAACTGATTGAAGAATCAAATCACGAAAGTGCAAGGCTCGGAAGAAGATCTTCATCAGAAGATCTAAAAAGACGATCTCAGGATCTGTCTAAGAAGAGTTCTATCAAGAATTCATAAGTATCATCAAAGGTATTGGATAGAGAGGGATCCAGCCACTTGAAGAAGAAGAAGGAAGCCGTCACTAGTTTCTAAAGAAGCTATTTGGGAAATCAACTCAGCTAAGTTTAGATTCAAGAAGCTTTGAAGAAAGCTCAGTTTCAGTTGATTTCATTCATCAGCTGATCAAGAACTGTCTTGTCCTTTTCTCTCTCATCAAGGGCAAGATAATACAAACTCTTTTCTAATTTCTGTAGGGTCTATCAATATAGATCTGAGTTGTAAGCCTATGTTATAAGGGCTGAGTGTAGGAGAGTTGATCTCTGAGTGGTAGGGCTGTTGCCTGAGTGTAGGAGAAAGTTTTTATCTAAGTTGTAGGCCTTGTGTCAAGGCTGAGGTAGGGCTGTTGAGCCTGAGCTGTAGGAACCATTCTGGGTTCTGAGTTGTAGGAACCTTTTCAGGTTCTGAGCTGTAGGATCTGCTGATCTGAGTTAAAGAGGAAGTTTGGCCGAATCTAGCACACTGCTAGATAGGTGAAGGGGGAAAATGGATGTACCCAGACCTTGGGGAACCACTATAAAACTGTGTGCAATCTGTGTTGTATGAATTTATGTGATTGCTGTACTGTGTGATTTAATTCAGTTATTATATTCTGCCTAAAAGTGAGAACAAGCTTTAGAACCTATTCACACCCCCCTCTAGGTGTTTAGGTAGTCTTGAAAGTAAAACTATCAAGTGGTATCAGAGGGAGGTTACTCAAATAAGGACTTAACAGTCTGAGTAAGATCCCTAAGGCAGAATCAAGATTCAAGAAAATGGGTTCTGGAGAGAATCACAAGGAGTTAGGGTCAATGAAATTACCAATCTGTAGAAAGGAAATCTTTGGAATTTGGAAAGAAAGGGTGAGATTGTTCATGGAGGCTTCTGACCCAAGGATATACATTACAGTACAGGAAGGCCCCTTCATTCCAATAAAGGTATCAGTTCTTGATGCAAATATCCAAACTCCAAAGAGTTATTCAGAAATGACAAAGGATGAAATCATTTTGGCAACCATGGATAAAAGAGCACAGAATATTATTGTAAGTGTCATAGATGATTCTACATTCCAAAATTTGATTCACTACAAAACCTCCAAAGAAATGTGGGACACCTTGATTGTCTACATGGAGGGTTCTGAAGAAATAAGATAGGATAGGAAGTCTATGCTCAACCAAGAGTATGAAAGTTTCAGACAAGGAAAATCTGATAGCATAACTGAATGCTATAAGAAATTCTACAGAATAGTGAATGAATTAATGTCCTATGGAAGAGTCTTCAGTACCTATGAACTGAATGACAAATTCTTAAGATCCTTGACAAAGGATTGGGACACCAAGATCTGTGCCATAAGAGAAGTGGCTAAATTGGCATAAATTTCTCCTCCAACCTTGTTTGGAAAGTTGCTATCTTATGAAATGCAACTAATGGCGAGGAAGGAGGAAGAAAAGAATTCAAAAGGTGAGCATAGAGAAAAATCTGTGGCCTTCAAGGAAGAAGCCACTAAAAAGAATAGGAGGATATCTTCATCTCCTCCTAAAGAGGTTGTTGAAGTTAACTCAGATATTTCAGACAATCAGGTTTCAGAAAGTAGTGACTCAGATGCAGATTTTGCTTCATTTACAAGACAGTTTCAGTGATTCTTAAAGAAGAAGCAGTGGAAGTCTAGGCCCTTCACATCATAGCAAGTTGATGACTATTATCAGAAGAAAAAGTCATCAAGGAAAGAGAAGAGCAGAACAAAGCCCAGCAAGGCCACTACATCAAAGATAGTCTGCTATTGCTGCAATAGGCCTGGATATGTAGTGGTTGATTGTCCTGATAAGAGAAAGGAGTCATTAGACAAGAAGAAGACTCATCAGAAAGGCAAGAAGGAGAAATCCTTTGTTGCAAAGAAGGAAAAGAGCCTAACAGATCAATTAACTTCAGAGTCAGAATCTGAAAATGAAGCATATATTGGACTATATGCTGCTACTGAAGAAGAGGAGTTCATGCAATTGCTAGACTCCATCTATGAACAAGAGGATCATCAGTGCATAGAACTGATGGCTAGATCAGAAGAAGACATGTGCCAGAATCAGTCTGGTCCTAGTAAGGTATATTGTCCTTCTATAAATTCAGTTTGTAGTACTAGTGCAGAATCAGCTACATCTGCATCAAGTGATGTAGATGGATCTGAATCTGAAGGTGATGTCTATCAGTTGATAGATAAGTATGGGGACTTGGTGCAGGCTTTTAAGAAAAGCAAGAACCTAGTCAAAATTCAGGCTCAGGAAATTGCTGATCTTAAGGTTGCTGCAACTAAGTTTGAAAAAGTAATGGATCAAAAGTTAAATGAGATTGCCAAACTGAAAAATATAACCTATATTCAGATGGGGACAATCAAATATAACAATGATCAAATTAAGAGTCTGGAGGCCAGACTAAGAATAGAGAAAGATTTAGTGGCTAGTTACTCAAAGCCAAAATCTGTCTTACCCTTGATAGATGAGTTTGTGGCTCAAAAGGGTAAGGCAGGATTAGGGTTCAAAGGTAACCCCAGGGCTGCCCTATTCAAGAGAAAAGGCAAAGCTCCTACCCAGCCACTAAACCTTTCAGTCCCTATTAAGTTTAGAAAGGTACAAGTGCCTTCTAACCAATATGATCTTGAGAATATTCATGGTCATATTAAGGCTAATGTTCTGATAAATAAGGTTGTAAATGCCAATAGGTCTATCCATGTTCATAAACCTCATGGTTATAAGAAATCTGTGGGTGAAGCTGCAGCAGCACCAGCATTGGACAGAAATTCTTTTGTCAAGGGTGTATCTAGATCTAGATACAATAAGTTTGAATATTGGTGTTGTGGCAAGAGAGGCCATTTTTCCTTTAACTGCTGGCATAATACAAGTGTTAGGAAGAATAGTAGTCTACCAGTTAGAAGAGTTGCTGGTAGTTTTGTTGGTGCTAACCTGAACCAAAGACCCAAGACTTACTTGGGTTCTAAGAGAAAGTAAATCTGTATTGCAGGTGAGTCCAAGTTGCCATGCCCCTATATGGTACTTGGACAGTGGATGTTCCAGGCACATGACTGGAACAAAGGGGCTACTGAAGGAATACACATCTGTCAAAGATGGACCTAAAGTAATCTTTGGTGAATCTGAAAGAGGAGTCATCAAAGGGTTTGGTAACATTTCTTCTAACCTAATTACTATTACCCAAGTGGCTTATGTAAAAGGTTTGAAACACAATCTGATAAGCATAAGCCAGCTGAGTGACTTAGGATATGACATTTCATTTGTTAAGGATGGATGTCATATCAAAAGGTCAAGTGATCAAGAGATCATTTTGACTGGGTATAGGAAGAGAAATGTATATTGTCTTAATTTTGTATGTGAGAATAAGCCTTCTCCCATATGTCTTGTAGCTGATGATAATGCATCTCATTGTGTCAAGTGGCACAAGAGGTTGGCTCATCTTAATTACAAGACAATTGGCCAACTCTTTAGCAAAGAGTTAGTGAGGAATGGTCCTCAAGTTAAGTGCATAAAGGAAGGGATATGTTCAGCCTGTCAAAAGGGCAAGCAGACTAAATCCTCCTTTCATAGCCTTGAAAACAAGGATTCTGTGAGGTGCTTATACCTCTTGCATTTGGATCTTTTTGGTCCTATGCCAGTTCATAGTCTAGGTAGGAAGGTCTACACTTTTGTGGTTGTAGATGACTATTCTAGATTTACATGGGTGTTCTTTCTGAGATAGAAATCAGAAACCCCAAGTGTCTTACTTAGTTTTGTAAAGCAAATTCAGAATGAACTGAACAGTACAGTGGTCAAAATCAGAAGTGACCATGGCACTGAATTTCAATCTGAAAGTATGACAAAATTATGTGAAGACTTTGGGATTCTCCAAGAGTTCTCCTCACCTAGAACACCTCAGCAAAATGGAATTGCTGAAAGAAAGAATAGAACATTAATTAAAGCTGGTAGAACACTATTGAGTGACACCTCTCTTCCAGAATATTTCTGGGCTGAGGCAGTAAACACTGCATGTCATGTAATTAATAGGGCTTCTATCACCAAGAGCCACAAAATGACTCCCTATGAGATTATGAAAGGTAGAAAACCAAATCTATCCTACTTCAGGATCTTTGGTTGCAAGTGCTATATACTTAACAATGGCAAGTCATATTTGACTAAGTTTGCTGCCAAATCCCAGGAAGGGATATTTGTTGGGTACAGCATAAATTGTAAGGCCTATAGAGTCTTCAACTTGACTACTCAAGTTGTAGAGGAGTCTGTTCATGTTGTATTAGATGAAACAAGATTAATCAACTGTGAGTTGTCTTGTAGATCAAATGATTCAACAGGTATAAGCCAAAGGATGGACAAGCTTTCCATTGCAGAAACATCAAAGGAAGATGGAGCATTGGAAAATGAAGGCTACTGTCCAGGGGGAGTACAAGACTCTTTAGAAGCTGATGAAAACCAGGAGGTACAGCATAATGAAGGACCTGGAGATGTTCAACCTGAAGGAAACCTTCCTCCAGCTACAAGACATCTTAAAGATCATCCAGCTAATCAGATTATAGGTGATCCAAGACAGGGAGTGTAGACTAGAAGCAGAAATCTGAGCACAGTTCTGCATTTAAGTTTCCTATCTCAAATGGAGCCTAAGAAGTTTGAAGAAGCCATCCAAGACCAACACTGGATTGATGCTATGCAAGAGGAACTGAATCAATTCAGAAGGTGCAATGTCTGGGAGCTTGTTCCTAAACCAAAAGGCCACAATATAATTGGCATAAAATGGATCTATAGGAACAAGTTGAATGAGAGTGGAATAATTGTGAAGAACAAAGCTAGGTTGGTTACTAAAGGATACAGGCAGGAAGAAGAGATTGACTTTGATCAAACATTTGCTCCAGTAGCAAGGCTGGAGGCAATCAGAATGTTCCTTGCCTATGCAGCATATCAAGACTTTAAAGTATACCAGATGGATGTGAAATCAGCATTCCTGAATGGTGATTTAAAAGAGAAAGTCTATGTAGAGCAGCCATCAGGTTTTGTAGATCCTCTTAAACCTGATTATGTTTATAGGCTTAGGAAAGCTTTGTATGGGTTAAAGCAAGCCCCAAGGGCTTGGTATGAAACCCTGTCTACTTTCCTTATTGAGAACAAATTCTCAAGAGGGAAAATAGATAAAACTCTATTCCTTAGGGAATCTAAAGGTAAGATCATCTTAGTACAGATCTATGTAGATGACATAATCTTTGGATCTACTGAGAACAACCTTTGCAAAAAGTTTGCCAAACTTATGCAAGGGAAGTTTGAGATGAGCAGTATGGGAGAACTTATGTTCTTCTTGGGACTCCAAGTAAGACAGACTGAAGATGGCTTGTCTATATCCCAGTCTAAGTTCACCAAGGAATTAATTAAGAAGTATGGTATGGAGTCATCCTCCACCATGAGAACTCCTATGGGAATAAGTATGCCTATATGCAAAGATGATGCAGGTAAACCTGTTGATGAATCTTTGTATAGAGGAATAGTTGACTCTCTACTATATCTCACTGCTAGTAGACCAGATATTATGTATGCTACATGTGTCTGTGCTAGGTACCAAGCCTGCCCTAAAGAATCTCATTATACTGCTGTCAAAAGAATTCTGAGATATCTTAAGGGCACAACTAATCTAGGCCTTTGGTATCCTAGGAATAGAGATTTTCTACTAACAGGTTATTTAGATGCAGATTTTGCAGGCTGTAGAGAGGATAGAAAGAGCACTACAGGTACTTGTCAATTCTTGGGAGGAAGACTGATATCATGGAGCAGTAAGAAGCAGACCAGTGTGACAATATCCACAGCTGAGTCAGAATATGCTACTACTGGAAGCTGCTGTGCATAGCTATTATGGATACAACATCAATTGAAGGATTATGGTATTCAAGTAAGTAGAACACCTTTATTGTGTGATTCTAAGAGTGCTATTTCTATTGCTAACAATCCTGTTTCTCATAGTAGAATTAAGCATATAGAAATCAAATATCATTTTCTTAGAGAGCATGTAGAAAGAGAAGACATCTCATTGAAATTTGTTAAAACAGATTATCAAATAGCAGATGTATTTACAAAGCCGCTGGATGAAACAAAATTCAATAAATTTAAAATTGAATTAGGAATGCTGACCATTGACTAGTATTTCAAGTGGTATCAACAAACAAATATTGGCTAAGTAAAATGGTGTCGACACTTATAGTGATAAAGTGTCGACTCAGTGAAGTCTGGTCGACTAGTCAGAGAAATTGTGTCGACACAAAGAATATGTGTCGACACTTAAGGGTCAAATAGTCGACTCATCCAGAAATATAGTGTCGACTTCACCAGAACATTGGTGTCGACACTTACAGATTTTGTGTCGACACTTGAACAAAGAGTCAACACAGAATTTCTGATGCTCTACTATCTATCTCAGGTGTCGACATATCCTCAATTGGTGTCGACACATAGTAGACAGAATTGTTTGTCGAGACAATAGAAGTTTGTGTCGACACATTCCATCTGTGTCGACACATTTAAATTGTTTTTGCCTGACTTTTGATCTTCTTTCTTTAGAGGGTATAAATAGGTCAAGAACGTATTCTATCGACACGCTCACAAGGTTTTCGAGACTAAAACCCTGTGTCGACATTCTCTCTCTTTCTCTCAAGCCTTCTCGACTGATTCAATGGCACCTAAGGTTGAAGATAACGTGAATGAAGGATATGAGCTGGTTAGGGCTGCGTTCGACACCGCCGCACCAGAATTCAAACAAGTGATTTCCCTTATTGCTGAAAATGGATTGAAATTTCTGGTTTCTGAACCAACGAAGATCTGGAAGAAGGAGGTACTTGAATTTTACACTTCTGCATCAGTGGATTCTTCTGGACTCAAGATCAAATCCACAGCTCATGGCACTAAGGTCAAACTTACTCTACGGAGTTTAAGACAAATTCTTCACTTGCCAAGCATTGAGAATGAAGAAGAGGTTCCGGCCTCTAAGACAAGGGAGGGTCTCCAATGGTGTGGGTTGGATCCAACCATAAAGATTGGGGCAGCCATCAATAGAAAAGGAATGAATCACTAGGGCAAATTTCTGTCTGAGATAGTTGGAAAGGTGATTTTGTGCAAACCTAGAGGACATGATAGGGTCTCAGCCTATATGTTCTGCCTTATGACAAGAATTGTTTTCAAAATTCCAACTGACTGGTCAACAGTTGTATTTGATAAGATCAAGGAAGGACTTAAGAAGCCAAATCTGGCTAGGATTGTGAGTTTATACCTAACTGGAGTGATCCCAGAAGTTATGCAACAACTTCCTGGGACTAAGATTAATCACATGAGAAAGATGGATATGAGATTATTCTCAAGATGGGATAGAGTTCTATCCAAAGAGATGCCTGAGGTGGACAGGCAGGATTCACATGAGAAATCCCCAGGTCATGAACAAGGTACTGAGCAGCATCAAGAAGAACAAGTTAGAGAACCAGCTGAGGACCTGACTAGATCTACTCCAGCTCAGAAAGAAACATTACCTGCACAGGAGCAGGGGAGAAAGTTCATTCTCCTGCTCAGGATATTCCTGATCCTACACAGGTGTAGGGGGAGCAAGTTCATTCTCCTGCCCAGGACATTCCACATACTGAACAAGTGCAGAGGGAGAAGATTTCTGAACCAGTGCAAGAGGAAGAACAAATAGATTTATCTAAAGATTTGAACAGTGTTGATCTGGATGATTCATCTTCTGTTCAAGCTCAGAAGGAATACACTCTAGATGAGTTATTTCCTAATGATGAAATTGCTACTGATAGAGTAGAGGAGGAGCAAGACATTGAGAAGGCAATAGACATGGAGATAGAGCAAGCAATTGAGATAGAGCAAGAAGTTGAAAAGGAACAAGAAATTGAGGAGGAGCAAGTTGTTGTGGGGGAGCCTGTGACTGTTGAGGATGAACAACATATCACTGAGACAGACATTCCTCCTCCTCCTCCTGAAAGAGTTCAGATAGAAAGCTCATCAAATTCTGAGAATGAAGAAGCCAGCATGGCTAAGAAGAGGAAAGTTATTGTCTTCAAGAGAAGGAGAAAAAGCTATAAGCAAGCACTACAAACCACAGTTCACCAATCTCCATCTGAATTTAATTACAACAAGTTCATGGTAGATTTGCAGGTGAAGCTGGATAAACAAAGAGTAGCCTTAGAGAAATATGTTGATGAGAATAATAAGTCACTTCAGTTTGACTTGGCTCAAGATATTAAATCTATCAGATTTGAGGTGAATATGAATAAAAAGGAAATGACAGATTGCTTCCATAAGGGAGGTAATGCTGTAGTATTTTTGGCTAAACAACAGCAGTCCATTCTTACTAAAGTAGATGATATTGCTTTGAAGCAAGGTTATGTTTTGGAAAATCAGCTGAGGATGAATGATAATCTGGCTGAATCTCACCATGAGATTCTCAATAAGGTAGTAGATACTACTGCAGGACTATCTGCTGCAAGAGCTAAAGAAATGGAAGTGCATGATCAAAAACTCAAGGAGGCTATCACTTCAGTTCAAACTGCTATCACAATCTCTCAGGCAGAGATATCTACTAAGCTTCAAAAGTTGAAACCATATTTTAAAGAGGGTGTGAATTATCTTGATGGCCAGATCAGATTTCAGAAGGATGATCTCAGAGACCATATTGAAAGAGAAGTCCTAAAGGGGGAGAGATTATTAGTTCATGCTGGCTCAGAACACACCAAATGGGTGACTAATAGTATTCGAGTCACATTGGGATATCCATCTTTATGTGATGATGATATGGTGGCTGAGTTAGGAATTCAACAAGGTTTACTTGAAGGCAATCAACATGAGGTTGCCCAAGTCATTTACCCCCTGCAGATTTTGATATGATTAATCAACAAGTACATGCTATGTATAGTCCTCCACAGGAGGTTACAAATGTTGTTATTGAGAAAGTTGATAAGCCTGATGCAAGTTTGAAAGAACAACAAGATGCTCTACTGTCCAAGAAAAGATTTAGAGAGCAAGCTGAACTTAGGCCTGACTTTGAGCAATGGAGTCCCACTTCAAGAAACATTATACTGACAGCATTGAAGGCTGTAAAGGATCAAGTCCAGGAAAGAGGAAAGTGGTATAATGAGATTGAATGGCAAAAGTATGAAGCTAGGCAGGAGGCTATAGTTCAATATAGAAGAAAAGCCAAGATGGGGAGGCTACCACCAGATGCTCATGAGCCAAGCAAATATTTTCCAAAGCCCTTTCACTACTTTGAGAGGCAAAGGCTCAAGGAAGAAGCTCAGAAGAAAGCTGATCTGAAAGGCAAGAAGCCTGCTGAGGTTGCTGAACCAGCTGTGAAGGCTCAAATTCAATCTGGCAAAGGAATTGTCATAAGAGAGCCTGATCAGTCTTAGCTTAAACTTACCAGTCCTTTCAATTATTTTGTAATGTTTTGTTAAGTCATTCAATGTAAACATCTGTAACAAACATTTCCAAGTTATAAACAAAACATTGTTCTGTAATCATTTATTAATGTTCATCTTTATTCTGTGATGAATTTGCTGTATGTTTTGTTTATTAAAGTATTCCTGTAATGTCATGCTTATATACATCATCATATTATATTTTTTAAATGGTGTATATCATGAGCTAAAAGGGTTATGACTTCTCCAAATAGGGGGAGATTGTTGGGTACATTGGAAAATGTGTACCTGATTTGAAGAAGCCTAACTTAGCTTTATGATATACATCAAGGTGTATTTGATGTTATTTTGAGTTGACATGTGCAGATTAAGAAAGTACTAAAAGTACAGGAAATTATTCTAAGTCCATGTGTCGACACCAGAAAAAGCAATGTCGACACTTCAGAAGAATTGTGTCGACACTTGAAGAAGACTGTGTCAACACAGAGAAAAATAGTCGACCACATTTATGTCGACACTGGGAAGCAGTGTCGACTCACAGAAGTATAGTCGATCTTAACTATGTCGACACTAGGAAGCAGTGTCGACTTACAGAAGTAAAGTCGACAACAGCTGTATCAACACTGGGAAGCTGTGTCGACACATTGAGGCAGAGTCGACACCAGAAGGCAGTGTCACCACATTGAGGCAGAGTCGACACATATTGGCAGGGTCGATGATAGTAGTGTCGACACCAGAAGATAGAGTCGACACATATTGGCAGAGTCGACAAAAGCTGTGTCGACACCTGAAGGCAGTGTCGACACATACTATGTTCTGAATCTATAACAACGTTGTCGACACACAGGACTTGTGTCGACACACTGCAAGTCTAGACCAAGTCATTTTCTGAAGAATGATGAAGTGCTTGAGTCGACACAAATATTCAGTGTCGACTCATTCTCAAGATAAAGTTCTGAAGAAGCTGAGTCGACTTAAAGGCAAACCAGTCGACATCATCAAAGGCTGTGTCGACACCTAAGTTACTTGTGTCGACACATATAGACAGTTGGTCTCGACACTTTCTGACAGTCAGTCTAGACACTTTACTGTCCAAGACAAAGGCACAGGATCTGTTTGAAGATTTGACAGTTGTGGGTTGCAACAGGTTAACTGAAGCTGTCAGACTTGTCAGAAGACAGTTAGAAACCGGATCAGCCGTTTACCATGAATAAGGTCTATAAATAGATAGATTCAGAAGGCGATATTAAGGATTTGATTTTGAGAGCAACAAACATACAAACTGATTGAAGAATCAAATCAAGAAAGTGCAATGCTCGGAAGAAGATCTTCATCAGAAGATCTAAGAAGACGATCTCAGGATCTGTCTAAGAAGAGTTCTATCAAGAATTCAGAAGTATCATCAAAGGTGTTGGATAGAGAGGGATCCAGCCACTTGAAGAAGAAGAAGGAAGCCGTCACTGGTTTCTCAAGAAGCTGTTTGGGAAATCAACTCAGCTAAGTTCAGATTCAAGAAGCTTTGAAGAAAGCTTAGTTTCAGTTGATTTCATTCATCAGCTGATCAAGAACTGTCTTGTCCTTTTCTCTCTCATCAAGGGCAAGATAATACAAACTCTTTTCTAATTTCTATAGGGTCTATCAATATAGATCTGAGTTGTAAGCCTATGTTATAAAGGCTGAGTGTAGGAGAGTTGATCTCTGAGTGGTAGGGCTGTTGCCTGAGTGTAGGAGAAAGTTTTTCTCTGAGTTGTAGGCCTTGTGTCAAGGCTGAGGTAGGGCTGTTGAGCCTGAGGTGTAGGAACCATTCTGGGTTCTGAGTTGTAGGAACCTTTCCAGGTTCTGAGCTATAGGATCTGCTGATCTGAGTTAAAGAGGAAGTTTGGCCGAATCTAGCACACTGCTAGATAGGTGAAGGGGGAAAGTGGATGTACCCAGACCTTGGGGAACCACTATAAAACTGTGTGCAATCTGTGTTGTATGAATTTCTGTGATTGCTGTGCTGTGTGATTTAATTCAGTTATTATATTCTGCCTAAAAGTGAGAACAAACTTTAGAACCTATTCACCCCCCCTCTAGGTGTTTAGGTAGTCTTGAAAGTAAAACTATCAGTCACATTATGGAGTGGTAAGGAGTTAGTGATTGTGCCTACGAAGGATCAAACTAGAAAGGATAATGAAGAGGAAGAGTTGGAGAAGGTTAATTCTTGTGACCCTAGTGAGAAGTTAAAACAAAATGATAACCGTAATGAAGGATTCAAAGTGTTAGGAGAGAAGAAGAAAGAACAAATCATTGAAAATATAAAGAAGAAATACAATGTAATCGTCAATCCACCACCAATGTTTCCTCAACGGTTAAAGAAGAGTAAGCTCGATCAACAATTACAGAAATTTATAGAAATATTTAAGAAGTTACAAATCAACATCCCTTTCGCTGAAGTCTTAGAATAAATGCTAAGCTATATGAAATTCATGAAAGATATCCTATCTAAAAAAGGAAATTTGGAACAAATGAAACAGTGGCACTCACTCAGGAGTGTAGCGCCATTCTTCAGAAAAGACTACCACCAAAATTGAAAGATCCGGGGAGCTTTACCATACTGTGCTCTATATGGTATCAATTCGAGGGTAAGACATTATGTGACCTAGGGGAAAGTATCAATCTAATGTCGCTATCGATATATAGAAAGTTGGGCTTGAGAGAGATTTCCAAAACTTCCATTACCTTGCAATTGGCCGATAGGACCCTTGCATTTCCAAAAGGGATAGTTGAAGATGTATTAGTTAAGGTGGATAAGTTTATTTTTTCGGCGGACTTTGTTGTCTTAGATATGGAGGAGGATAGAGAGGTGCCCATTATTGTAGGGAGATCATTCCTAGCCACTGGTAGGATGCTGATAGTTGTTCAGAAGGGAGAGTTGACTATGAGAGTAAACAACGAGCAAGTTACATTTAATGTGCTCAAGGCGTTGAAATTACCCCACCAAGAGGAAGACGACATGGAGGTCGTCAATCATATATCTATATGTGATTATGAGCCCATGGGATTATCTGAAGTATAAGATGTCTTATTGACTCGTTTATTGACTGAGGATGATTTATCTGAGGAGGAAGTGGAAGTTCAAGAAGGTTTATAAGAATTCGAGAAACAAACTGCGTGGTTTAGTAAACCGGAACCATTAGAGATGCCTGAGAAATGTTTGTTGGTAAAACCTTCCATCGTTGATCCACCATTGCTAGAGTTAAAACCTCTACCCGACCATCTCACTTATGCATATTTATGAGATAATGACACATTATCGGTTATCATCAACTGTAACTTACTGCTTGATCAACATTAAAGGTTAATATAACCACTTAAGCAGTTTAAAATAGTCATAAGAGTGACCATAACCAACATCCGAGGGATAAGCCCATCTCTGTACATGCACAAGATTCTTTTGGAGGGCTCTTTCAAGGGATCGATTGAGCTTCAACATCGACTGAGCCCACCTATGAAAGAGGTAGTTAAGAAGAAAATTATTAAGTGGCTAGACGCAGGAATCATATACCCCATCTCGGATAGTCCTTGGATTTCACCTGTGCAGTGTGTAGCAAAGAAAGGGAGATGACGGTAGTGAGGAATGAGAAGAATGATTTGGTTTCCACTAGGACGATCACTAAGTGGCGAATTTGTATGCACTATAGAAAGTTAAATAAAGTCACGCGAAAGGATCATTTTCTTCGACCCTTCCTTGACCAAGTCTTAGATAAATTGACGGGAAATGACTTCTTTTATTTTCTGGATGGGTACTCTTGTTACAATCAAATTACTGTCGACCTCATAGATCAAGAGAAGACCACATTTACCTGTCCCTACTGAACCTTCGCATTTAGGAGAATGCCCTTTGGGTTGTGTAACACATCTGCTACCTTTCAGCGTTGCATGATTGCTATTTTCTCTGACATCATGGAATAGGACATTGAGATTTTTATAGACAATTTCTATATTTTCGGCAAATCATTTAAAGCTTGCTTAGTATGTTTAGAAAAGGTTCTTGCACGTTGTGTGGAGACTAATCTTGTATTGAACTGGGAGAAATGCCACTTCATGGTGTGTGAAGGGATAGTGTTGGGTCACCACGTTTCTTGGAATGGGTTAGGAGTGGACAAAGCGAAACTATATGTAATCAAAAAGCTAGCACAACAAAAAAATGTGAAGATGTTGCGAAGCTTCTTAGAACACGCCATTTTTTTATCGTAGATTTATTAAAGACTTTGCGAAAATAGCTAAGTCATTGAGTGGACTACTGGAGAAAGATGTAAAGTTTTATTTTAGTGACGAGTGTCTAAAAGCTTTTGATGAGCTAAATAACCGTCTGACCACTGCACCTATTGTAGTGACTCCAAAGTGGGAATAACCATTTGTCTTGATGTGTGATGCAAGTGATTATGCTGTGGGAGTTGTCTTGGGTGAAGTGCGGGGGAAAGTATTTCACGCAATAGCTTACACTAGCAAAACCCTAATAAATGCCCAAGTCAACTACACTACCACCGAAAAGAAATTATTAGCAGTAGTCTTCGTGTTTGAGCCGTTTAGGTTGTATCTCCTGTGTACAAAGATTATAGTGTACACTAATCACACTGCGATTCGTTATCTGATGGAGAAGAAAGATGCAAAACAACGCTTGATTCATTGGCTACTGCTCTTATAAGAGTTTGATATAGAAATTAAAAATAGAAAAGGAATAGAGAACCCAGTAGCAGATCATTTGTCTAGAATTGAGTGTACACATCCTTCACTGCATACTGAGGTGGATGGGAGGTTTCCCGATGAGAGGTTATTAGCTATATTTGAAGGTGCAGCACCCTGGTATGTAGATTTTGTAAACTATCTAGTGAGCAATATTATGCTCGTTGAACTTACTTATCAACAAAGAAAAAAAATCTTACTCCATGTGCATTCATATCTATGGGATGGCCATTATCTGTTTAAGATTAGAGCCGATGGAGTCGTAAGATGTTGCGTGCCCGAGGAAAAAATGAGAATAATTTTATAAAAAAATGTAATAACTCGCCATATGGAGGTTATTTCATGAGCACTAGGACAGCCATGAAGGTGTTAGAGGCCGGATTCTTTTGGCCTAACCTATTCCGGGATTCAAATGTCTTTGTTAAACAGTGTGATAGGTGCCAACAAATGGGGAACCTACGAAATAATAATGCAATGCCCATGAATTTAATGTTAGAAGTTGAATTATTTGATGTGTGGGGCATAGATTTTATGGGCCCATTCGTGAACTCAAATGGAAATTTTTATATCCTATTAGCCGTCGAATATGTGTCTAAGTGGATAGAATCCATCGCCATAATTAAAAATGACGCTGAAGTAGTCCTGAATTTTCTAAAAATTACATATTTAATCGATTCGGGGTACCAAGAGCGATTATTAGCGATGGAGGGAGTCATTTCTACAACTCCCAATTTGCTTCGTTATTAAGGAAATATGGGGTGATGCACAAGGTCGCATTAGCGTATCATTCCAAGTCAAACGGGTTAGCATAAGTATCAAATAGAGAAATTAAAAAGATCTTAGAAAAGACGGTGAGCACGAATCGTAAGGATTGGTCCCAAAGGTTGAATGATGCATTATGGGCTTACTGCACTGCTTTCAAAACCTCGCTTGGATTAATCCCATATATGTTTCTTTATGGAAAGGCTTGTCATCTACCTCTAGAGCTTGCGAACTGTCCGTATTGGACAATAAAGAAAATCAATTACTACTTTCAAGATGCGGACAAAAAGAGGTTTTTGCAAATAAACGAATTGGAGGAGATTATGATGCGAGCCTATGAGAATGCAAAATTTTATAAGGAGCGGACCAAGAAGTGGCATGATCGATGTTTGAAGGAAAAATAGTTCGAGCCGGGTAAACTGGTGTTGTTGTTTAATTCTCGCTTAAGATTATTTCCCGGAAAGCTTAAATCGTGTTGGTCGGGTCCATTTAAGGTGCAAGATGTACATCCTTATGGTGTGGTGACTATTCTAAATGAGAGCGATGGAACTGAGTTTAAAGTGAATGAAGAGAGGCTAAAATTATATCTGAGAGGTGATAACGACCGAGTGGTGTCGTGTTTGATGCTACTGTAGTTTAGTACCGTCTTGCCGGGACGATAAATTAGGTGCTTGGTGCGAGGTAATCCATCTTATATATATATCTTTAATAGTAGTTAATAAAAATATTAGTCTAAGTTAAAAGAATTTGTCTATTCAGTATATTGCGATAGCGATTAGCTGGAGGAATCCATGTGAGAGGATACCCATGAGTATAGTTTAGATGTGGCGACCCCGAAATATCAAGGTCGCAACCTTTTTGTACTGGTTATTTAGAAAGAATAGTGGGGAGAAGCGAGCCTGGGCCCGGTTCAGCTGAACCAACGTTATTAAATGAATCGGAATTGAGTTGTTGCAATGAAGAAAAAGAGGGTTACAACTTATTTTTCTCTGCCTTCTCTTGAAGAAGTGCGACACATTAATTGAGACCGACCGGTTCGATTGAACCGGCGCATGTTATTAATTAACTAAATAGTGCGCATTTTTGCCGGATTAATGTGATTCAGATTAGTATTATCATTCAAAAACAATAAATTAACTTTAACTTTTCTCCATAATCATTCTGATTAGCATTCAAGTCCTTCATTTATTTTCCCCCAGCCCGGCTCACCCACGAACAAATCTAGTTCTTCGACCTAGGGCATGGGAGACAGAGGTTCGCGAGAGAGGCAACGCCGGCGATCTGCGTCGACGGAAGAGGGAGAGCTCGGGTTCCGGGGTCAGCGCGAGCGGCAGTAGAAAATCGAAGGTACACAGAGAGGCGAGTGCATTGAAGGATCGCCGACACTTGGGACCAGCGGCGAAGGTTAATGCGGGCTTCGATTTGAGACTTGCTGGAGGTTCTCTTTCACCTCATGAAATAATGATGGTGGGAGATACTTTTCCCAACCTTAGTGTTGAGAATCTTCTTATTTTAAGCTAGGTCATCTGTGTGAGGTAGATAAGGAAGCAACGGGCGACAGTGCACACGACGCACAACATGCACAGTTATCAACCTTCCAGATCTAGATTTTCGAGTCTTGAAAGGTTAACACACACTCTCTAATCCTCGTTTTAAAAGATCTGTGTTTGGGGTGTTCCACCCTCTTGAATGTTAGGTTTTTAATCTCCTTGGTTTAGGCTATGTCTTCCAAGAGAAAAGAGAAAGGCAATGGGAAGGAAGTTTCCCGTAAGAGGGTCAAGTTCATAGATGAGCAGGCCCGCCATCAATTTGAAGATATCCAATCCGTCCCTTTCATTATTAAGCGGGGTTTTAAGATGGAAAGGCGTGCCTGGAGTATTTCATATGCTGACCAGATCATGTCTTTACAATGGGAAGCACTGTGCCACCGGCGAACTGAAGCCATCACTCCATGGGTGTATGAATTTTATGCGAATGCAAGGGAAAGAGATGGGGATAGAGTACTCGTGAGAAGATAGTATATGGACTTTCCCCCAGCGACAATCAAGGGGTTGTTTTAATTGGATGACGATATTGGGGACAACAACAAAAAGATTCAAGCAACGATGTCACCTTCTTACATGACAGGTACCCGATCCTGAATGGTCACAAAAGTCTAAGAAGGCGTTGAAATCGACTTCTCTAACAAGGGAAGCAAAAGTTTTGCCCCTTTTCATCAACGCAAGCATTATGCCTACACGACATTCAAATAATATAACTCTTGATAGGATCACTCTCATCTATTGCATCATGAAGGGAATAAGATTCAATGTGGGATAGATTATTGCTGAGCACATCAAACTAAAAATAAAGGAAGAACGAGTGTGTCATCTTTGGTTCCCAACCACAATCACAGAATTGTGTCAGATGGCTGGCATGCAGCAAGGCGAAGGGGATTTGGCAACCCTAGTGGGGTGTCATATTAACGAAATAGTGGTGGAAGTAAATATTAAGGTGGCTGCAGAGTCTTGGGGGAAGTAGAAGAGGCAGGCGAGGTTGATGTGGAAAGAAGATGATCACCCCACAAAACCGTCAGTGGCCGACCCTATTGTCATGGATATTGGTGAGTATAAGGATGGGGGCAACCTCGACCTGAGTACGAAGAACATAGAGTATTTGAAAGATTTATAGAGATGTGAACACCTTTACTTTGAATCCAGATTCGAGGCAATACATAAGAGTCTAGAAAAGTTGCTGCTCAAGTCCAAGATCCCAGTCGAAGCACCGACCTACCATCTCCAGTCTCAATTTAATAAGGAAGGATACCTGCTCGATAACGACTGGTCGAGAGTTGATCACGTTACGTTGGTTAAGAAGCAGGGTCAAGATAGCGACAAGGAGGAGGAGGAAGAGTAGTGATTTCTTCTAGCTTGCATCTTTAAAGACTATTTTACCTTTTGATTTGACTAGTTCGTTAATCTGTGCTCAAAATGTTTTTAAATGAAATTTCTTGGGTATTGAAATCACATTGCTAGGGACTAGAAAAGAGCAAAAGTATAGAGGTGGGGGTGGTATAACATCCATTAATTTGGTGAGGAGTGAACTTTTATAACAATAATGGTTGATTCTACTTCTTGATATAATTAACGAATAAGTTATTCAATACTATTTGATGATTAGTGTTTGTAGGATAGTCATTCTTAATGATTCATATTTTTTATTTGAAGCTAGTGAGATAAGTAAATGCTCTTTTAAGTATTTTTGTATTTACAATATTCTTTAAAAGAATTTTCTCCCTAAAAATAATTTTTTTTGACTTTTAACAATAATGACGGAAGGGCGAGCAAGAACCAAGTTGGAGATTTAAACCAAAGTGTTGAGTGAATATTTTAATTTGTAAGGATGATTAGGATTTCCATTTGATCAATTCGTGTCTCACTACCTATATTTGATTTGATCACCCACTATCCTTTGAGCTTGAACTTTTGATTACAATACATAATTTTCCCATATTCCTAATAGTAATTTCTTAATAACTTTTTAACTATGAGTGATTATTAAAAGAAAAAAAATCATGAGTCGTAGTGATATGTGGCCTAAGTGTGCGTGCACCTACTTGAAATGATCCATACTATGACTTTATAAAAAAGAAAAAAGAAGGCATCATAGTGATATGCGACCTAGGTATGTATATTCATACTTGGAATGATCTCAACTATGATTTTGTTTTAAAAAAAATATGTAAAAAAATGTCATAATGATATATGGCCTAAGTGTGTGTACACCTATTTGGAATGATCATAACTATGGACTAAAATTATGATAATTGAAAAATGAACCCCATAGTTTGGAGAGTTATTAAGTATATTAACTAGGGAAATACCTTTCACCATCGTAATTTAATTCTAACCAAGCTAGAGCCATTACCACCACAAGTCCTTATATTTTCTTGTCAAATTAAATTACTAACTCTAGTGGAGGTTAAGTTAAAGACTTGACTTATTCTTTCTTAGTTATTGAGAAAATTTGATAAAAAAAAGTTTATGTGAGTAAATGATTTTAAAGGATAACACATAGCACACTAGAAATTTTAATTTAGTTTTATCATTCCTTAAGCTAATGAATTTTTGAATATTTTGAACCTTTATTGATTGACAAGTCCTCAATTGGTTAAATCGAAACTGTTGAGAGACGTTCTTTAATTATTTTGAGAAGAAGGATCATGAGAGTTGTATATCTTGATTGCATCCTTTCACTCAATTTCGATGATTGGAATTATCTTTGCTAGGGACTAGCAAATATTTAAGTATGGAGGTGTGATAACTTCCCAAAAAAAAGTTATTTAGCATAATTTCTGGACTTAATATTCGTTATAGATACTTAAAACAAGTGTAAAAGAAATAAAAATGAAAAGAAATTCATATTTATTTGATTTGTGGCTAATCCGGTCTTTTTCCAATGTATTATTGCAAGAAACGCCAAAGAAATCTGTTTGGAGAACTAAAATCTGCCCAAATATCATGACTTGGAAAAAGGTTGCAACCTCTGAAAAAACATGGTTGCAACATCTTGATGAATTTTAAATTTCAAAATTCAAAAATGGCGCTGTTTGCAAAAATGGAAGGAGGCATTCTTTGGGGAGGGGGCTGGACGTTTTTAATAGAGGATTATTCTGAAGGAAAGGGGGAATTCTTAGTGAGGAGATTATGGGGAAAAAGAGACTTCTTCATCTAGGGTTTCAAAATCCTCCATTGAAGGGAGCAGCTAGAGCAAGGAAGACGACGGATCTTCGGGCTGATCGAGCGAGCGACTTCGGAAGGAGAATCCTGTAGCGATTAATTGTCAATTCCATCATATATTGTAAGATCTCTCCAAACGTTTTGTGATTTTCCTCTGTCACTATGAACTAATTCATTTTAATCTTGTACTGTGATAGTATTGTGGCTTGTGTGATGATGATATTGTAATCTTGTTTTTTATGATTATTTGGTGAATGTCTTTATTGAAGTTGTGATCTTTGTTTTGAAACTTTTGGCCAAGGCTTCATTTCTTTTACTGCGCTCCATAAATCGAAAGAGGAGTTGTGCAAGTGCGTCATAATTTTGGTATAACATTTAAAGGGAGAAAGAGATTTCTGCTTGATGTTAGCAATATTGGTTTTTGATCTTTATGCGGTACTTGTTTCACTTAATGGGAAATAAAGACTAGGGATTTCCGATATCGAGTGGTACAGATCTTCTACCCTAAAATCATTGCAATACGTTTCACCTCACATATTCATGAAGCCACCTTTTAAATCCATTTCACTAGGCATAAAAAATCACAGTACAAGATTATCTCTTATAACTGATATCAAAATATTTTCTCTAGGATCCGTAGTTTATTTTAATTAGTAGTTTCATTTACAATTTTTAATATTTTAAAAATCATCATTTTGATTCACATGGATTTAGAGAAAAGGCATAACTGGTATCTGCAAGCACTGGATTCTTCACCTCTCCATGGGAATGATCTTTACTCACTTATTATTACTTGATCTGACACGTGCACTTGCAATAAATACGTATATCTCTTTTGGGCATATTAGTTGCGGGTGGGCCTTTGTCTTCAAGTTTCATCTGGATGATACTATTGAACGCTATAAGGATAGGCTTGATGCCAAAGACTTTATCCAAACATATGGTGTGGACTTTTTTTATACCTTCTCTCTAGTGGCTCGCATCAACACTATTCGTATTTTGTTCTCTGTAGCGGTTAATAAAGGTTGGGAGATGTATCAAGATGTGAAGAATGTCTTACTGTATGGTGATCTACAAGAGGTAGTTTACATTGAGTAACCTCCTGGGTATGTTGCTCATGGGGAGTCCCAAGTATGCAAGTTACGAAAGATAATTTATGGTCTAAAGCAAAGCCCACAGACTTCGTTCGACAAGTTCAGCAAGGTTGTCTCTTTTGTTGGCTTCACTTGAAGCTCTGCTGATCACTCTCTTTTTATTCACAAGAATACTAAAGGGCTTGTGGTTCTTGCTGTCTATACAGATGATATTTTCCTTACTGATGATGATAAGTAAGGAGTTGATCTAGCAAAGAGACATATTCGACAACATTTTGTTACAAAGGATATGAGCTCACCTAAGAACTTCCTCGTGACAGAAATCTTGCAGAAACACAACTCTATGGTGCTTTCACAACAAAAGTATATATTAGATCTTTTGAAAGAAACTGGTCTTCTTGGGGTAAGACCTGTTCGTTGTCCTATGACCGTGGGTCAGGACAAGATTTGGACAAAGGATTCACCTCTTCTTTCAGATAGTACTATGTACCGTCGACTCGTGGGAAAACTCATCTATTTGACTGTTACCTGACCTGACATTTATTATGCTGTAAGGAAGGTCAGTCAGTTTATGCAAGCTCCCAGAGAATATCATCTTCGATTTGCCTTGAAAATTTTGGAGTACGTAAATGGGTCTCCAGGAAATGGGTTATTGTTTTGAAAACATAACAATCTGAAGAAAGAAGTATATTTTGATGCTAGCTATGCTGACAATAAAGAAGATAGAAAGTCTACTTCTGGTTTTTGCACCTTTGTGAGAGAAAATCTTGTCAGTTGGAAAAGCAAGAAACAGATTGTTGTGTCACGATCAAGCGCAAAAGCTGAGTATCGAAGCATGACATCGACTGCTTGCGAGTTGAAATGGTTGTGTGCCCTTATGCTTGACTTAGAGGAGATATATGACCATCCTTTACCCATGTTTTGTGACAACCAAACTGCTATACATATATCAAAGAATCCAGTTTTTCATGAAAGGACAAAATACATTGAAGTTGACCTCCACTTCATTAGAGAAGAAATTCTGAAGAATCAAGTATGTACTCTATTCATCACTTCTTACAAGGAGCTTGCAGACATCTTTACTAAACTAGTTGTAACACCCCATTTTTCTAGAACTTGAGGTTCTGGGAGCTACCGTGTTGCGGCAGATATCTACCGCCCGACGGTAGGCTTCATTCGCCGAGACCGAAGCGTTGAGACGAATCATTGAGTAGTAGCACGTAGCGTTAGGTATCTACCGCCCAGTGGTAGTCCCTTTTCATTGAGGGCGTCAAGACGAAAGCGGCGAGATGAATGGGTTGAGATGCTACTGCGGGGCGGTAGCATTACCACTGACGGTAGTGTGGAATTATGCAGAGACAGGAGGGTCTGTGAGCTACTACGTCGCGGTAGGTAGCTATCGCCCGGCGATAGCAGGAGAAACCAATTTTGTAACTAGTGATTTATGGTCGTCCGATCTTCTTGGGATTTGATCGAATGGCCCAGAATCCTCCGCTCTTGAGCCTTAAGTAGGGCTAAGGGGTTTTTTCCTTTCATTTCTCATCTCTTAGGTTAAGAATCTAGGGTGTTTAAGAGAGAAAGAGTTTGGAGGAGGAGGAAGAGGCATCTTCCGCCATTGACGAAGCTTTAGAGCTCCATTCGTCGATCTGAGGCCGGATTCATGGATAAGGCTTGAAAGCACACACTTTCATCCATGCAAATCAAGATCTCCATGGCTAGGAAGAGGAGTCATAATGTAACGACATTTCTCCTCTCAATTTTTAGGGATGCATGCATGACATCTGTTTCATTTTGCTTTCTTTCAAGCTTTTAGGCATAAGATCTCTCAATGAGAGGGTTTTGGGTTGCCATGGTTCAAGAGCAGCCACCAGGTCAATTGAGTCCGTCCCCAACATGTTGTTGCACTAGAAATCCGCTCTGTTAGTGGATTAGGTATTGTGGGTAAAGCCGTATTCGCGACCGGTGGTCTGATTCGGTGATGTTATATGACAAGCACTATAGGGATTTTTCTAGAAATCTGATTGTGGTGAAGACGCCATTTGTGATGCCCTCTGTTTCATGTGAGAATGAATGATGAGTTATGGCGGAAGCATTATGGTTGTTGAATGGTATGTGAAGGCTTGACTTTGAATCTGTGGTCAGTTGGCTAGCCCGTGACCTTGCAAGTCATGTATAGAGAGTGTCACAACAAGACAAGTCCCCTTCTATGAAACTGACGAGAACGCCAAGCTTTTGGACAAGCCCAGACGATGAAGCCCATAAGCAGGCAGGGTCAAGCAAGGGTTCTTAGCATCGGTTTATTTGTGTGACAGAACTGACGTGAGATTCAGAGCTTGCAGGCAAGCCTAGGTATTGAGACCCATGAGCGGGTGGGGCCTAAACAAGAGTTCTGTATTGCGGCTTGAACGCCAATGGGGGAAATTGGAAGTACCTGTGTGAATGATGTGATATGTTGGTGTGTGATGATGTGTTAGAATCATACGCATTATAAGGTGTCTTGGGTGAAACCCAAGTTTGCATACATGATGCATTGTAGGCCCCTTTTATTTAAATGCTCCACATAGAAACGTGTTTGATGTATGAGATACCCCAAACCTATGTTTTCTATGTTTATTCATATTTAATGTCATATGCATACGAAATGCTGACATGCGAGGTGATGGAGTTCCCAGGTATCCGCTAGAGATGATCTGGAGGAGATGTATTGGTTACATAATTGAGGTCAGCCTTTGCTGACACACGTTACAATAATTTTTTATAGGGCAAGGATCTCAAGCTGGAGCAAGCTCGCCGGCCAAAAAGGCCTAAGCCTCATGAAGTGTACCCTCTTCTATTAGTTTGTGAATTGTTGAATGTTATGTTTCATGTACTGTAATCCGGCTAGCACGCCTAGGTAGCCTATGAGTGCTAAGGCACATTGTTATATTCATTGTTGTAGTTTTTGACATTTGAATGTTGTAAGGCCTTAAAAACGTTTCCTCCTGTGGTAGTGGATAACTTCTGGTCTTCGTGTGTTTCCACTATTTTCTGAGTTTTGAGATGGATAGTTCTTTTATATCACTTTTTAATACTAAAGTTGTAGCATCTATATGTCGTAGAGCCCCGGTCAGACCCATATTATATGGTCATTATAGGGGAGATGTTACAATTTGGTATCAGAGCCATGTTAGTGTCCAAGGTAAGGTTTAGTGGTCAATTTGACGTAATCGGATCGCGTAAAGAAGTTATCCACATAGGAGTATTTCAGGACCGTGAGTGTCCTTGTGTTTGAGTTCTGTGAATGGAACTTGAGTCATGTTCTACCTTGCTTTTGCTAAGGGTGCAAGCGACGAGGAAAGGACGTCGAGGCCGCGAGAGGAGCCTTCAGAAAGCAATGCTATTGCTCCGGGTCCTATGGGCATGGGTGTATCCCCAACCGATTTCTGTCGCGTGTTAGTAGGGGCAATGGTAGCGGCCCAAGCTGCGGCTACATCACAAGTTGTGACCCCTATTGCTCAGGTAACGACTCTCGTTACCCCGGATACGACATCGGTCATACCGGGCGGAGGAGCCAGGTAGGCAGAGCCGTTTGCTGAGAGAGTTATCGTTGGGCAAGAAGACCGACAGATGAAGTATTTCCTAAGTTTCCATCCTCCAACGTTCAAGGGATTCAACACACCGACTGAAGTCGAGGACTAGTTGGCAAGGATTCAGGAATTTTTGAGAACGGCAGAGACACCAGGGGATAACCAGTCCAAATTCGCGACCTTCATGTTAGAAGGTGACACAAAGCTGTGGTGGGTGAGCCATAGCGGCCGCTAGTTTCCGAGATGCACCCCGTGCATGGATGAGTTTGCTAGTGCCTTCTTAAAGAAGTATATCCCATCATCAACAAGGTTAGCTCTTCAGAGACAATTTCTGTACTTGGTGCAGCGAGACAAAACCGTGGATGAGTATGTGTAGGAATTTACTCATCTGGGTCGTTATGCGGGAACGACCATGACTGATGGTGAGGAGAGGGACAACCCCATCTATCATGGGCTGGGAGAGAATTTGAGACAACCGCTATAACTCTAAAGAATACGGGCTTCAATGAGTTGGTTGAGACCGCTAGGACGTTGGAAAACAATATAGAGTGAACCCAACGCCGTAAGAGTCTTGTAGTGAAGCAGGTAGAAGGAAAGCCTTCTCAGTCGTAGTGGGAGTCAGAAGAGAATAGGTGGAGGAAGAAGCCTCATCTATTCAAGTCTGGAGAGAAGAGAGGTGCTATGTGGGGGAGTCTCATTTCAAGGGACCACCGACATGCTACAAGTGTGAAAGCCATGCCACATAGCTCGTTATTATACCAAGGGTGGTGCTGGGCCAGAGCTAAGGCAGGGGCAGTGAATGCGTTCTGGTCCTAGTATTACAGAGAAAGGGAAAGCAGCAGAGTCGAGCGCTCCAGGTTTCCAACCAGTGCAGCCAAAAGCCTACAATCTTGGGCAGCAGGAAGTATTTCAGCAGCCCGATGAGGTGGCAGGTATGAGAAGTTTAAATTCATTCTTTAGCTTAAGAATTTTGTGACCTTTTAGGTGTGTTGCATATAAACTATGTTCTGTGTTAGTTTTTGGCTACCCCGCTAGAGTGTTATTTGACACAAGAGCGTCACATTCTTTCCTTGCGGAAATCTTTATCCGGAGAATTGGGGTCGAGCCCTTTTTAGTGGACACAGAGATTAAGGTGTGCATTCCCATTGGGTTTTCTTGACTGCCGAGAAGTAAGGGCGTATTAGTTGAGGTATAGGCGGAGTTGATTTCATATTGGTAGCAATAATCTTACCGTTAGTTGAGTATGATGCGATTTGGGTGGTTGTGGATCGCTTGACAAAGGTGGCTCACTTCATTTCGAATCGGAAGGAGCACATCGTGAAGAAGCTGGTAGAATTATATGTTTGTAACATTGTGCGGTTGTACAAGATTCCAAAGAGCATTGTTAGTGATCGCGATGGACGGTCTACGTCCAAGGACTAGAGACTAGTGCAGAAGAGTCTGGACACAAAGCTCAAGTTTAGTACGACGTTCTATCCTCAAACCGATTATCAAATGGAGAGAACAAATCGTACACTGGAGGATATGCTGAGAATGTGTACCCTTGATTTTGGGAAGAAGTGGGAAGGCCATCTCTTCGTGGTGGAATTTGCCTATAACAATAGTTTCCGGACAAGTATCAAGATGATGTCATACAAGACTTTGTATGGAAGGCGGTGTCGAACACCGATGTCTTAGATAAAGGCAGAGGACACCAAACTTTTGGGAAAAGAAGTGGTGGTTCATGTTTGTGAGTTGGTGCGGACAAATCAGGAGCGCATGAAAGTTGCTCAGGATCGTCAGGTGAAGTATTTAAATGCGCGCCACAGGAATGTGGAGTTCGTGGTAGGTGACTGGATCTATCTAAAGAGTAAGCCATTCAAAGGTGTTTCGTGGATTCGGTGACTCAAGAAGTTGAGTCCAAGGTATTTGGGATCGTTCGAAGTTACAGAGCGCATCAGAGAAGCAACCTATAGGTTGGCGTTGTCCGTAGAGCCGAGAGAATTACATGATGTTTTCCATGTCTCAGTGTTAATAAAAGCTTTAGTGGATAAAAGTGTTTTGGTTGAGTCGGCGATAGTGCCCGTGGAAGAGGACTTGAGGACGAGAGCACGTACGATCTGCCTATAGGATTCTGAAATTCGGCGAGTGCAGAATAAAGAGGTTAAACCCATAAAAGTGTGTTGGGATAACTGCGGGCGAGACGAATTCTCCTGGGAGCACGAGCAAGCGATGCCAGAAGACTTCCCTGAACTATTTGCATCAGGTATGCTGGTTGTTTCGAGTGCATGTTAAATTTCGAGGACGAAATCCTTTTAAGAGGGAGGAGTTGTAACACCCCATTTTTCTGGAACTTGAGGTTCTGGGAGCTACAATGTAGCGGTAAGTAACTATCGCCCGGCGGTAGGCTTCATTCGTCGAGACCGGAGTGTCTAGATGAATCGTCGAGTAGTAGCGCGTGGCGTTAGGTAGCTACCGCCCAACAATAGCCCCTTTTTGTTGAGGGCATCGAGATGAATGCGGTGATATGAATGCATTGAGACGCTACCGCGGGGCAGTAGCGTTACCGCTGGCGGTAGTGTGATGTTCTGCAGAGGCAGATGGGTTTGTGAGCTACCGCCCGAAGGTAGCGGGCGAAAATAGTTTCGTAACTGGTGATTTCTGGTCATTCGATCTTCTTGGTATTTGATCGAATGACCCAAAATCCCCTGCTCTTGGCCTTAAATAGGGCTGAGGGGTTCTTTTCCTTTCATTTCTCATCTCTTAGGTTGAGAAACTAGGGTTTAAAAGAGAGAGTTTTGAGGAGGAAGAAGATGCATCTTCCGCAATTGACGAAGCTTCGGAGCTCCGTTCGTCGATACGAGGCTAGATTCATGGAGAGGGTTTGAAGATGCACACTTTCATTCGTGAAAATCAAGATCTCCATGGCTAGGAAGAGGAGTCATAAGGTAACAACATTTCTCCTCTCAGTTTTTAGGGATGCGTGCATGGCATCCATTTTATTTTACTTTATTTAAAGCTTTTAGGCATCATATCTCTCAAATGAGAGGGGTTCGGGTCGCAATGGTTCATGAGGAGCCACCAGGTCGATTTAGTCCATCTCCGACATGTTATTGCAATAGAAATCTGCTTCATTAGTGAATTAGGCATTGTGGGTGAAGCGGTATTCGCGACCCGTGTGTCCAATTCGATGATGTTGCATGACAAACACTATAGGGATTTTGCTAGAAATTTGATTGTGGTGAAAATGCTGTTTGTGATGCCCTCTGTTTCGTGTGAGAACGAATGATGATTTAGGGCGGAAGCGTTGTGGTTGTTGAATGATATGTGAAGGCTTGACTTTTTCTCTGTGGTCGGCTGGCTAGCCCGTGACATTGCAAGTCATGTGTGGAGAGTGCCTCGGCAAGACAAGTCCCCTTCTGTGAAACTGATGAGAACTCCAAGCTTTTGGACAAGTTTGGGCGAGTAAGCCCATGAACGGGCAGGGTCAAGCAAGGGTTCTTAGCATCGGTTTATTTGTGTGACGGAACTGACGAGAGAGTCAAATCTTGCAGGCAAGCCTGGGTATTGATGCCCATGAGCGGGTGGGGCCTAAGCAAGAGTTCCGTGTTGCGGCTTGAACGCCGATGGGGGAAATTGGAAATACACGTGTGAATAATGTGATGTGTTAATGTGTGATGATGTGTTAGAATCATACATGTTATAGGGTGTCTTGAGTGAAACTCAGGTTTGCATACATGTTGCATTGTAGGCCCCTTTTATTTAAATGCTCAACATAGAAACGTGTATGATGTATGAGATACCCCAAACCTGTGCTTTCTATGTTTATTCATGTTTAATGTCATATGCATACGAAGTGCTAATCTGCAGGGTGATGGAATGTCCCGGGGTCCACTAGGGACAGCCGAGAGGAGATGTGTTAGTAATACAGTTAAGATCAACCTTTACTGACCCACGTTACAAAAAAATTTTATAGGGCAAGGATCGCAAACTGGAGCAAGCTCGCCGGCCAAAAAGGCCTAAGCCTCACAAAATGTACTCTCTTTTATTAGTTTGTGAATTGTTGAATGTTATGTTCCGTGTACTGTAATCTGCCTTGCACGCCGAGGTAGCGTAGGAGTGTTATGACACATTGCTATGTTTGTTGTTGTTGCAGTTTTTGACATTTGAATATTGTAAGGCCTTAAGGTTGTTTAGGACTCCTGTAGTAGTGGATAACTTCTGGTCTTTGTGTGTTTGCACTGTTTTCTGAGTTCTGTGATGAGTAGTACTTTTATATCACTTTTTAATACTAAAGTTGTGGTGTTTATATGTCGTGGGGCTCCGGCCGGACCCATATTATTTGGTCATTACAGTGGAGGTGCTATACTAGTGCCCACCTCTCTTTCAGATGTCTGTGACAAATGGGGCATGCATGACATATATGCTTCAGCTTGAGGGAGGGTGTTAGATTTTGTGGAGCTTGGCAGCCTGGCAGTTTGGTCAGGCAGCCTGGTGGTTTGGCGGCTTGGTCCAGGTAGTCCGGAGGCTTGGCGGTCTAGCGGCTTGAACTAGGCGGTCTGGTGGTTTGAAGGTCTGGCGGATTGATAGTGGCGGTTAGCCTCGGCGGCCTGGTTCTGCTATATTGTGGTCTGCCTCTAGCAGTTTGGTCAGAGTTCTTGCCAGCCCGGGGTCATTTAACCATGTTGCGGATTTGGCAGTCAAAAAGTTGTAGTCACTGTGGATAGAGGCCGCGGTCTGAGCAGCTGAAGCTGCGGATAGAGGCAGAGCTGAAACTGCGAGTAGAGGCGGTTGCTGCGGTCGAATGATCAAGGGAGCTGACCTGAAGTTCGGTGGTCTTATGCGTCTATTCACTTGTGTTGAGCAGACTGCTGATCAGGACGACGACAGCGGATTGAGTAGAGATAGATCAACATGTGTGATATCCAGGCAAGTATATTAGAGATATATCAGCCTTCCCACCAGTCATTGGTAGCTAGAGGAGTTCGCCTTCTCACCATACTTAACTTCATCAATCTTGCAATTTACTTTCATGGGACAATTAACAGGAGCACAATCAAGCATCCATGTTTATTCTAAAATATCTGGGACATATTTCCTCTAGGAAATGAAGATACTGTGATCAGAGAGTGCAACTTCTATTTCCAGAAAACACTTCAACTTTCCTAGATATTTAACTTCAAACTCTTTACACAGGCGCGCCTTGAGCCACGTGATTTCTGCAACATCATTTCCCGTGAAGAGGGTATGATCATAGTGATTTTGTTTTTAATGATTTTTGATGTTGATGCACCATTCCTTCTGATCCTATCTTTTAGAAACCAAGTGGAACTTTCATATAGACTTCTTCTTCAAGATTACATGTAAAAAAACGTTCTTGATATCAAGTTGTTGCAACTCACATCCTAAGCATGCAACACATGATAAAATGGTGCGAATGAAGTCCATCTTAACAACAGGAGCAAATGTTACATGATAAATCACATATGGAGTTTGAATATATCTTTGAGCAACTGACATTGTTTTATAACTCTCAACAACCCCTTCTTGATTTTGTTTAACAGAGAACACCCATTGGGAACCAATAGACTTCTTCTCGACGGAGAGATGTGTGAGGGTCCAAGTATGGTTCTTCTCCAATGTCAATATCTCTTCCTCCATTGTCTTGCGCCACACAGATATCTCAATTGCTTTCTGGCAAGTATTAGGAATACGAACATAATCCAAAAAGGAGATGAAGATCTTGTGTTTTTGTCAGATGTTGATAAGAAGTATAATTGATAAGAGTGTATTTAGAAAAGATCGACTTCCGATTTAGATGTATAAGGGGTGATAAAGCTCGTCATCAGAACAAGTGCAATTTAGTACTAAATTAAGGCCCGATTCATGCGATGATAACCGCTTGACCGGTGAAAATAAGCCGCCCAACCAAAGCCTAGATCTCCTGGGAAACTACAACGATTTCGTTCCTGTAGGGAGCACTTAATAGATCTCAATGGAGACAAGTGCATGCAATTTGATTCTTCTTGAGGATAGATATGAAGTGGGTTTTATAATATGCTACAAGATAAGGGTTTTCAAAAGATGATTAACATCCTTGTTGTTTTTGTTGTGCAGACAGCCTTGCAAAATGTCAGTTTTTTTAGCACAAAAATATGACCCCAAAGGAGGAATTCTCTAGAAAATTTTCTCAATGCATGTTAATGCACCCGAATAATGACCTATTTACAATTTGTTAGAGAGTTTATCTCTTTCTTCATGTACTCAAGGTTCTGTTTGGGAGGATTTATTTTTATCGGTCAAGCGGTTATGATTGCATGAATCAGATCTTAATTAAGCTCCGATTCATGCTATTTCAACCGTTTGTTTGGTGAAAATAAGTCCCCCAAACGAAGCCCAAGTTGGCCCAAGCCAAAATTATGATCACGTAATAAGGAATTATGATGGCAACATAGTGAGTTTTTAGTTGTTAATACGAAAAGAACAAATTATAGATCAAAATTCCTAGATCAGTGTGGGTGGCATGTTGTAACATTGATGGTAGGTAAGACGGCATATTGAAACAACTGTTAGAAATTTATTATTTAAATAATTTTTTCATTGTCATTTTATAGGGCTTTCATGGTGTGTGATGTTTAGGGGCCGCGGCCCTCAAGGCCACGCGTGGGGAACTGGCCGCGGCCCTCGCAGCCACGCGTGGAGGTCCGGCCTCCCCCTCGCGGTCGCATGCGTAGGGGCCGGCCGCGCCCCTCACGACCGCGTGAGGAGGACCGGGCGGCCCTTGCGGCCGCACGCGGAGGGCCGGAACGGCCCTAGCGGCCGCGGTCCCCTCGGCCGCGCACGGAACCGCGGCGGCGCGGCCACTAGCAGGGGGCGGCCGCATGGGTTGAACACGGTGATGCACGCAGGACGCACTGGCCCCGCGCCCTCGATGCGGGAGGCCTCGCACGCGCGGGCGCGATCTCTTTCTTGCGGGGGTGCGCACTTGGCTTTGCGGCCGCACGATGGTGTGAGGTGGTGCGGTTGCGCACATGCGCTTGTGCGGTCCAACGATGACTCCGGTCATGACGCCAGTGAGGTTGTTTTTGGTTAATCTCACTTTCTTGTCAAAAAATGTAGGTGCATTTGTCATCTGCAGTACAAATTTTCGAGGTATCGGGAAAACCAAATCAATTCTGATATTATATTATATTTATTTTTAAAAATGAAAAAAAAACTATTTTCATTAAATATTTAATAAATATTCCAACAACAACATCAACAACACGGGAGGCCCAATTGAGTGTGGTCGACTGACAACTAGTCGTGTACAAAAAGTTCAGATTGGAAAGCCCGCTCGGGCCCAGCCCGGGAGAAGCCCGGCTAGGCCCGGCCCGGGACAAGGCCAGGCTTGGGGGCCTTATCAGGCTACCATTTTGGCTGGTTGTCCGGCCAGGTGCCCGGCCGGGCAAAGCCCGAGCGTCGAGCTAGCCTGGGTCCGACACCCGGGCTGGAGGAAAATCACGCATAATTTAGGCGGGATTTCCTGGAAATCAGGCCGGCTCGGGCTCGGCCCGGCCTGGAGAGCCTTATCAGAGCCCCTCTTTGAGAGGGAGTTCGAGCCCGGCCCGACTCGGCTCAAGCGGGCCCCTGGCTGGGCCCGATAGGCAAAAAACCGGGGCCCGATCGGCCCGGTCCAAGCCCAGCCCGGTTGGGATTTTTGTGCAAGACTACTGACAACAAACCCTAAACCATTTGGTTCCACTCTGATTCATTTGGCCCTCAAGTTCGATTACTTCTCCAAATTGGGCAAAATTTTATAAAATTTTTTAGTTCTCATATATAAATATTTTATTAGTCTTTATTCTTCCAAATAATATATTTTCTCCAACTTTGTTTAGACTTGTCAAAAGTCAAACTTTCTGAGCAATTTGGAAATGAATTTTTGAAGGGAGCTGATATTAGTATCATATTTATTTGGTTATTTGTATTCCAAATTTTAGTTTTTTTTGTTTGTACTTTTAGAATTTTTATTATCAAGCATTCCAAAAAAAAATATTTCTTATTCACACTCGTCTGTTTAGTGTTTCCGCCTCCCCTGTAAATCGCGATTCCGTCAGTGACTCTTCTTCCTCTCTTTCTGCCCGGTCTGAAAGGCTCCAAATCCCGCCAGTGCTCCTCCTTCATTTCCCGAGCGGCGTTCTTTATCCCTGCGAGTTCTCCTCATTATCTGACGACTATCTTTTTCATATTCGGCGATCTTTCTTTCTCTTGCCGGCTCCAAATCCGGCAAGTTGTTGGCACCGCCTCTCTACCTCGACAATGAGTTATACATTATCCTCAGACGAGATCCCACTCATATGCAAGATCAATCAGGCCGCCGACGAGATCTTGCGATCAATTTAGCAAGCCGTTATTGATGTTTGCGAACTCCCCCGCAGGTAGTATTTGATCACTCTTTAGTCAGGAACTCCATGGAATGCAGCCTGACCAGAATTTTATTACAGAAGTTAGTATTCTCGAAATACTAAGAACAGATGACTGCGCTCGGTTGACTCTCGAGCTAAAACGAATAAAATCTATTGTACTTGATTGATCTCATTTTCACCATTCTCATCATCACAGAAGCTAAAATGAAAGAGTCGATCCGCCTCTTCAGCGAGCGGTACGCCTTTCCGAGTCGCCGGTAAGCAATTACGATAATTTTAAAATTAATAATTACAAATATCTATCATGACACTTGTGAGCCCTAAATCCTAATGAATTTTGCTCATGAAATATACATTATGAAGTGTGATGCCCTGAGTTGATGGATGTTAATTTTGATTTTAATTCACTATAAATTATCTTGAAGTGCAACTTATTATTCTACTGAAATTTTAGAATGGTATATGGTGCATGACTTTGGAATTAGTTAGTAATTTGAATGTATTAATATTGAAAATATAGACTTTTATTATTTGGGGGTAGGGCTGAGCATATTATTCGAAAATGACCCGAAAATCGCTCGAATATTGAGTTGAATCGGAATTAATTACAATTGATTCGACTCAATTTGAGTAGATTCATTTTGACTCGAATCTGATTTCGAGTCGATTTCGAACCAACCCTGAATCGCTCGAAATATGATTCGAAAAATCTCAAACTAATTAAAAATATTATGTATTTTTTAATTTATTCTTATTTAAAATAAAAAATAAATAAATTTAAATCTTAATTAAAAGAATGAAGACTTTAAGTGTTTCATTTGTTAAATTTAGATATTGCTCAATTTAATTTTGAGCCAACTAAGAATAAAGAGAAAAATTATCTAATATCGAGCTGGCTCGATTCGATTTTGAGCCGACTCGGAATCGAGTCATTTCGAGTCGAAAATTACGATTTCGAGCCAAGCCCAAATCGCTCGAACTTGACTTCGACTTGATATTAGTCCTTTGATTCTAACTCTCTAATGTTGATTATCACTAAGGATCATAGTGAAGAATCGTATGCTAAGCTCAGTTCATGTTCATAGATTTGAATTTGTTATTGTGCTGATTTAGGTCATATATATATATATATATATATATATATATATATATATATATATATATATATATATATATATATATATATATATAATATGCGGAATTTCTTATATGCGGGCGTAAGGAATCGCATTTTTGAGGGTCAAGATTGCTTCAAATTGAAAAGTGATCAACATGAAAGTTGTAGATCTCGGCGATACGAACAACTTTCATGTTGATCACTTTTTGATTTAGAGCCTCATTGACCTTCGATTTTGGACCCGAAAATTGGAAATTCCGCATATTACTGTAGCAGTCTCGCCGCCCCGATTTTCGGGTCCCAAATCGAAGGTCAAGGAGGCTCCAAATCAAAAAGTTATCAACATGAAAATTGTTCGGAACGCCAAGATCTACAACTTTTATGTTGATCACTTTTCGATTTGAAGCCTCCTTGCCCCTCGCCTCTTGCCCGTACGCTCGTATGTCTGCACAGTATCGCCCATATATATCACCTGTATATATATATATATATATATATATATATATATATATATATATATATATATATATATATATATATATATATATATATATATATATATATATATATATATATACGAGTGACAGTGCACGGGGGCCCCCCGTGCCATGCTGGACAGTACACAGCTCGGACGGCGGGCGAACGCCTCTCGGGGGTGGGCATGACGCTTGTGTTAAGCATGACGCTTGTGTTAACCACTAAATTAAAAAATTCATTAAATATATTTAACGAATAATATATAAAGTTATAATAATATACATAATATATATGTACTCGTAATAATGAATTATATATTTTATAATAAATAATTATAGTATAATATATTATATATATAATAAATATTCTTTGAACTAAACATAAATATTTCTTTTGTTGGTTGGTTTGGGTCATTCTTCTTCTCTTTGAGATCCCGGGATCAAAACGTGATATCCTTCAATTAAATTTTTTTTTCAAATCTAATAAAAAACGGACGGTTAAGATCATTTGGAGGGGCCTCAAGTGTTACACCGTGCAATCGCAACGACTGCCCATATTCTTTTGTATATATAGTATATAGTGTATATATATATATATATATATATATATATATATATATATATATATATATATATATATATATATATACCCTATAATAGAAATATCAAACTCATGAATTTTAAATTCATTGGAGTGATTTGAACCGTCCGACCTGTTCCACTATTTCAGCGGCCGTATGATCAAATCAATCCCCTCTCCACTTTTTCGGAGTGGCCCTAAACCTACTAAAGGGCTCCTAAACCTATGCGAAATAACTCCAAAATCAGGTTAGCAAAACCAACCCATTAAGCCCGCCGGCCAGCAGGCTGACCCGTCAGACCGCCAACCCAAAATTCTGCTAACCCATTTAGCCCGTCGCCCAGCACGCTGACCAGGGAGACCGCCAACCCGCAATACTACTAACAAGCTGAATTCACACACGGGAATCACTATTTAAATCCGAAAATCTACATATTGTTGGCGATGTGAGACTAAAACAGGCGGGTGAACAGTATTCGCGCCGCTGTTCACCCACCTGTTATAATTAGGGAATTTATAAACGCAGCCCTTAAATGGCTATTCGCAGCCCAACTCAACTTAAAAAAAACCAATTCGCTTCTTTTTTCCTAACCCTAAGCGCAGCCCCCAAATTCCTCCCGCTCCTTCAGCCATTCCGTCGCCCAGCCGCGTCTTCTCCGTCGCAATCGTTCCGCCACCCTCGTCGGACCGCCGCCGCCGTCGTCGGACCGCCACCACGCTCGTCGGACCGCCGCCGACGCCATTCTCGAGTTCCTCCGCCGCAGCCCCTTCCGAGTTCCGCCGGATTTTTCGCCCAAAACCATAAAATCTGGTATGATTTCTCTATTGTTTTCAAATCTCTTTCTATTAAACAATATTTTAGTTGTTCTCAACCGATTTGTAGAGAAATTTTTTGAGTTTTAAAAAAAATGTATGTTTGTCCATATATAGGGTTCTAAAAAAAATTTGTTTTTGTTTTTCCATATCTAGGGTTCTCTATTGATTTTGTTGAAGCTCTGTCAACATTTGCAAGAGATTATTATAGCTTTTTGAAGGTATTAGCTCTTATTTTTATGGAATTTTTTCACTTGCATTTATTAGTTTTTTTTCATTGCGTAATGGTGATATAAAAGTATTTTCTAATATAGATTAAAATGAGTTCTGATGAAAGTATGAAAATATTGACGTATGGAGGTTGTCCGGAAGAAAATTCAGTCGATGTCGGAGCACATTTCATTACAACTAGATCTTTCCGTAGTAAGGAGGAAATGGTTGAATGGGCGAGAAATGTTGGGAAAGAATTGGGGTTTGTTGTGATCATCACGAAGGCCGACAAAATTGACTCAAGGGCAAAACCTAGAGTTATGCTAGGTTGTGATCGATCCGGATTCGTAAGGGAAAGTCAAAGTAGAAAGGGTTGAGTTAAAAAAAAGTGAGAAAATCAAGTTCAAAGCGCTGTGGTTGCAAGTTTGCTCTGAGAGACCGTAGAGAATGTAGTGATGAATGGAAAGTTGATGTTATGTGTGGTGTTCATAATCATGTCTTGGTTCATCTAGAAGCACATGCATATGCCGGGAGGCTAAATGAAAGTGAGGCGAGCATGGTCAAAGATATGCATAACGCAGGGGTAAAAGCAAGAAAGATACTATCAGCATTGAAAAGTAGAGATCCTTTAAACACTACGTCGATGAGAACTATCTACAATGAGAAGGCTAAGATTTATAGACAAGAATTGGACGGTAGTACGCCGATTCAATATTTGTATAAGTGCATATGTGAATCAGGTTATAATAGTTACAATAAAGTGAATGAGACTAATCACTTAGATAGTATATTTTTCAGTCATCCTACTGCGTGAAGTTAAACAACATGTTTCCAAATACATTTTTGATAGATTGTACATACAAGATCAACCGTTACCGATTGCCGCTTCTTTGCATTGTTGGTATTACATCTACAAATCAATCGTTCTTCTCGTCTTTTACTTTTTTATCTAATGAGAAGGAAGCCTGTTACCAGTGGGCCTTGCAGTGCTTTAAGCGCATTTTCAATGAAAATAGCATGCCAAATGTATTTGTCACCGACAGAGAGATTGCTTTAATGAATGCAATCAAGCTTGTGTTCCCTCAAGCAAAGCATATATTATGTAGAGTGCACATTAATAGGAACATCTTGGCACATTATAGGAAATTTTTCCAATGTGGTAAGGATTGTGACAATTTTTTGGGTGCATGACAGTATTTGGTGAACTCGGAGACCGAAAATGAATATAATATGCGTTTCAACCAACTGCTTAATGATTTTGCTGTGAACTTTCCTGTGGTTATTTCATATGTAACAAGTACATGGTTAGATCTATATAAGGAATATTTTGTATCTTGTTGGATTAATATGTATTTGCATTTGGGCAACACGAGCACAAACCGGGTTGAAGGAGGGCATAGTCAGCTTAAGAAATTCCTTGATGTTTCTATCGGCAGTCTTCCCAAAATTTGGAAAGCTTTTAACCAGATGATTATACTGCAACATACAGAAATTAAAAAATTTGGGCAAAGTCAGATGCAAGTTAGCACAACTTTTAAAAGTGTGTTGCACGCCGAGTTAATTGGTCATATTTCTTTGGCAGCTTTGGAGCTTATTAGGAAAGAAGAGCTCTCCCTTAAAGATGTTTGTGTAGAACAACATTTGTGTAGGCATAAGACAAGATATACACTTGGCCTTCCATGTGCACATGAACTAGTATCATACATCAATCAAAGAAGTGTTTTTCCATTGAGATTAATTCACAAATATTGGAGAGTCCTATTTTTAAATGAGAATTTAACTGATCCTCAATCTACGGAGGAAGTAAATGAGACAAATGAGAAAAATGATCTTGAGAATGAACTTGATGGATTATTAAAGAGGTATAACAACATTAGTGAGATTCAACGAAAGGAAATGAAAAATAAGATATGCGAGATTGTTAACCCTTCACTTACTAAAACATTGGAACCCACAGTTCCTCCTAAAACAAGAGGTCGTCCAAAAGGTAGTTGGAAAAATTCAAAAATGATGAGAAATCTACAAAGAGAGATCCTTCCTACTTTGAACATGTCTTGATGTTTGAGGAAAAATCACAACATATCAATATAAAAAAGGCCGCAAGAAAGGTATTGACTAGAGACAACTTTCTCGAAAAAATTAGAGCCCAAATGCCATCTTATATCTCTTCGCATATCATAGATGTCATTGATGTGATGGGCGATGGGCATTGTAGATATATGGTCATAAGTACTGCAGTGTACAAAAATGATGACTGGAGTCAAGTTCGGCATGATCTTTCCCAAGAGCTATATCAGAATGAGATGTTGTACAATCAAGTTTTTGGACTGACTAGGAAAGACGAATTGTTGAAGTCTTTAGATTGTGAAATGGTTCCAGCGCCAGCAGAGAAGTGGATGACAATGCCGGACATGGGACTTGTTACATCTTGCTACAATGTCCAACTTGTGAATTTCTCATTGGAGCAATCGTTTACCTTCCTTCCGCTACACTCGGCTCCACAAGACACCCGAAAGCTAATTTGCATTTGTTTTATTAATGGAAACCATTATATACATTTGAAAGTGGGTAAAGAATGTCCAATGCCACGAGTTTTTCCTGTTTGGCTAACATACCATACAGAAGTGGCCGAGCAATGATACATACCTTTCATAACTCGGCTCCAAGATTAGTAGGTAAACATACTTATTTTTCTATTACGTAAATGAATACTAATGTTGCTTCAATATTATTCTTACCTATAATACATGTGCAGCTTGCGATTTATGGATCATTTGAGCAGTACTTTACTTTCAAAGAACATGGATAAGAAAAATATGGTAATCACTACATAATATGATAATTTTTGGGCTATGTTATTTATTAAACTAAACTTGCATTACTTTTATTTTGCAGGTGGATTGAACAGTGCTCACGCCACTGTTCACCCGCCTGCAAAGGTGGTAATTAATTTATTATTATTTTTGTTTATTTTTAATTTATTTTCTTTTTAGATTAATTTTTGTTTACTTTTTAGGTTGCTGTCGCGGGCGAAGCCCGCCGTCGCCGGTCGGGTACTGTGACACGTGGCCATTGGGCCGGAGGCCTGTGCCTATCACTCGTATACATATACATATATATCTATATTAAATAAATTTCATTGTGTTTTCCGACTCTTTCCGTCCCGTCGTCGGTCACGCGGGTAAAACGGCGTGAGCTCCGCTGGTTTGCTGAAATGGCCAAAACCTGCACCGTCTTTCCCGATTCTGCCGCTTCCGCTGCATGGTAAGACCTCTGCGCTCGACATCGCAGCTCATCTTCCACCGCTTAATTGGACAACGCCACGCTTCCTCTTATTATAAAGCCCCGACAATCTTCCCTATCCCTAATCACCCTGCAAAAAAAATTCGCAGTTCCTCCTCTTTGCTCGCCGATCGCCATCTGACCTCGGTCGTTGCCCCACCGTCGCAAAAGATCTCCGCTCCTCCTCCTCCTCCTCACACCGCTGATTCTGCTCTTCGGACCGGAGCATCTGCTCTTCACAGCGCGGGGTTTGTCTGCCTTTAGTTTCCTCTCGCGAAGTTCAAGCAACAGCTCCTGTCGCGAAGCTCGGGCAGCAACTCCTCGCGCGAGCTAACAACCATCGTATGCCGATTTCGCGATTTCTCCTTCTCCCACCTTCTCTTCCTCACCCTACTGTCGCAGGTCATGGTTTTAGATTTCTTACGAGCTGTTTAAGGTTCTGTACTCTCAAATTTGGGATTTCTTTTTTGGATATCTCCCGACTATTGACCCGTTTTTCAGGTGTGGCTCTGCTTCTCCTCCTGTCAAAGCTCTGCTTCTTCTTCTCCTGGCTTCTCTTTTTCACCTTGCTGTTGCAGGTATGATTAACCTATTTTTCTGGTGCTGCTCTGCTTCTCCTCCTGTCAATGCTCTACTCTTCCGTTTATTAGTTAATACATTCTTAGATACCTGCAAGTGTTATAGTTGTTGCGCACTAACTCGATGCCCCGGTCGGACCGGATTAACTTGAACCGTCTTAGCTCACAGAGCGGTCGAGCGCGTATACAGTCAATGAAATTGAATAGTAGACACAAGTCTTGATGACGTGGAAAAACCCCTTAAATGGGTAAAAATCACGTGACCGGGTCTATGCCGGTCAAACTCCACTAGCTCTTGGTGATTACAGTACACTGGGTGAATCGGGGCGACAGGCCGCTCCCGTTACAACTTGAGGGGAGAGAGAAAGACTGCAGCTTCCGGCGGGCAACAAACTGCACCGCGGAAGTGACTTTAACGATGAAATGTGCATGATGCTTCTGGCGCGTGTGCTTGGGGCGACGCACACTTGCTGGCTTCGACTGTCTTCTTTGTTCGGCTTCCTCGCGGTCTTGGGCATCTCCTTACTAACTGCACGCTGGTGGGGTACCTGTTGCCGATGGTGGATGCTGGTGGCCGCCAGTGGCTGCTGGTGGCTAGCGGTGAGCGAAGGCCGACTTGGTGGAGGAGGCGGAAGAGCTCTCACCTGAGGAAGAAGAAAAAGAACTGGAGAAGGAAAAAAGGTGAGAAATGAGGAGCCCCTGGGGGTCCTTTTATAGCCTCCAGGGGAAGATCATGGCTGGCCCCAGCACCAAAGTGGTGGGATAGTTGGTGGTTACCCCCTTGATCAGACGACGATGAGGGGCTTTCCCGGATCGGACGGCGGGGAGGGCTCTCATGACGGCGAGCCGCCATAACGGCAGCGGCGACTGGGCGACCAGCGGAGGGAGCGGCCGGCCGGGCGGCTCATGGTGGTGGCCCGCCAGTGGTCCGGTCGCGGCAAGGGCGGTCGTGGCCGGCCACGGCCTTGCCGCGGCTAGGGAGGCCGCGGCCAGGGCGGCCGTTGCCGGCCACGGCAAGGTCGACCGCGGCCAGCCACGGCCTTGCCACAACGAGGCCGGCCGCGGCTAGGGAGGCCGCGGCCGGGGAGGATAGGCCGGCCTCGGCCTTGCCGCCACAAGGCCGGCCACGGCCTTGCCACCGCATGGTCGGTCACGGCCTTGCCGGGCCAAGGCTGGCCGCGGCCGGCCATGGCCGGGGCGGCCGTGGCCGGCCATGGCAAGGCCGAGCTGGCCGCGGCTCGGCCGCCTCCAGCTAGGCCGGTCGTGGCCTTGCTGGCGGCTTGTCGCGGCCGCCCCGACGGCGGGGCTGGCTGCGGCGAAGGCCGGGGGGGCCGGCCATCGATGGTGGCTAGGCCGCCCGTCGGCGGCGATTCTCCCGGCGGCGGTTTCCCCCATGAGGGGAGGGAGTGAGGCCCGCTTCCCCCCATAATTCTCATCATGAGAGATCATGGGGGGTTGGGCCCACCCTGATCCTCTTTGAATGGAGATCATGGGTATGGCTTGAACTGTCTATAAATGATGGTGTAACTCATCAATTTCCCCCCAGATCTCTGCTGTCTGGGAGCGAAGTGAGCGCGAGAGGAGAGATTTTACTTACTCCCTGTTGTCATGGTGAGTGCCGGTGAGAAAACCGGGACGACGTCGATGGATTGTGGTTCCAAGGTACGATATCACGTGGAGGGTTGGCTAGCGCGTACCGGGTGTATGCGGGCGGAAGCCGGCGGAGTGCATGCGTTGGCCGCGCGCGCAGGCCGCGTGCACGTTGGCCATGCGCGCAGGCCGCGCGCGCGCAGGCCTTGCGCGCAGGCCGGACGGGCATAGGTCTTGCACGCAAGCCGAGCGCGCGCGCAGTCCGTGCGCTCGGGCCGCGTGCGCGGGCCGCGCGTGCGCAGGGCGCGCGCTCGGGCCGCGTGCACGGGCCGCGCGCGTGCAGGCCGCAGGCCGCGCGCGTGCAGGGTGCAGGCCGCGCGCGTGCAGGCCGCGTGTGCAGGCCGCGTGTGCAGGCCGCGCGTGCAGGCCTTGTGCGCAGGCCGCGCGCGTAGGCCGCGCGTGCGCAGGGCGCGCGCGCAGGCCACGCGTGCGCAGGGCGCGCGCCCTGGATGCGCGCGCACGGGCCGGGCGCGCGCAGACCCTGTGTGCAAGCCGCACACACAGCCTGCGCTTATGTTGCGTGGGCGGGCCGTGCGCGTGCGCCTCCCAGCCGTGCGTGTGCCCAGGCGTGGCTCGTGTTGTGCGATCTTACAGCTGTGAGCTAACTTTTTTTTTGTCATGTGCAGGTTACGAAGCGTTCCTCTTGCCCGATGCGCCTGCGCTCCTCCTTGACTGAAGATGATGTGGACATTTGGAGGGCGAAGTACGGGGTTCCTGCTGATTTAGAAGTGAGGATCCCGCGGCCCGAGGAGCGGGTTCAAAATCCTCCCCGTGGCTGGCTGACGATCTGTGAAGTGTCTCTCAGATCCGGCTTCCTCTTTCCGCCCTGCGAGGAGGTGATTGAGATTTTGAAGTTTTGCGGAGTGCCTATCTCCCAGTTTGCTCCGACTGGGGTTGCCCGAATCATGGGTTTGGTTGCCTTCTTCCGCGAGCATGGGACCCTGATTTCTTTGGACCAGTTTCGAGATTGGTGCGACGTGCGCTCTGATGGTAGCGAGCGGGTGGAGGTGCGTAGCAACAAGGTTTGGTTGGAGTTCGAGGCTCGTAAAGATCGTCGCCACGGTAATACTTTCTTTGGATATGTGAAGAACTCCTGGGGTCTTCCTGAGGTGTGGAATGCACTTCCCGACCGTTGCCGTCGTGCGAAAGGGAGGGAGCGGGACTTTTCCCCGGTGCTGGGATTCTCTGAGCCTCGTAAGCTGGCCAACCGTATCTTTAACATATATGTCTATGTGGAGGAAAAGCGACTGTTTGGATGTGGTATCTCGGGGGGCACAGTTCAGGTGATGGCGACTTCTCAAGGAGGGGCCGAAAGAGGAAAGCGGTGATTGTCCCTGCTGATGACCTTTATGTTGTGGTGGTAGCTTCTGATGGTTCAGCTCCAGAGGTGCAGTTACCGGCTTCCCCTGCTCTTCAGGTGTCTGCCAGTGCAGCGGCTCCCCGGATGTCCTCTTCCTTGAGGGCGATGAGCGATGCGGTAAGGGTGTAGCTTCTTTTTTCTTTTTATTCTCCTTTTCTTTTCTTTTTCGTTGAAAGAGGCTGATTGTGTGTCTTTATTTTGCAGATAGAGACTCAGGCGCAGATTGCTATGACCTGGAACAATCATTATGTTAGCCTGAAGGACGGGTATCTCGCTTTACAGGAGAAGCTTTGATTGTCGATGGGCTCGCTGGCCTCCCTGAAGGAGGATCATGACCGGGATATTACGCGGCTCCGTCGAATTGGCTCAGAGCTGAAGTCCGAGCTAGAAGATACGCGTGCGGCTTTGGACATGGAGAAGACTTTGGTGGAGAGGACCACCCAGATGCTGAAGCATGTAAAGGAGGAGACGTCTGGCTTAGGGACTCAGCTGCAGGCGGCACGAGAGGAGATTTCAGGCCTTGACACTCAGCTTCGGGCGGCGAAGGCGCAGGTGGAGATGCTGTCCTCTGACGACCATACATCAGAGCTGAGGGCAGCCGGGCTTGCGGAGTACTTGGAGTCGCTGAACTACTTGCGAGACCGCAACTTGATTGCGGAAGAGGTTCGTGATGATATTTGGTCCAAGGAGGTGGAGCCCCAGATGGATGATATACGCGAGCTGGCGCTCTGTCGAGGCGTTTCGAAGGCCTTTCGCTTCGTAGGCAAGCGCCTTGGGTATGACACCTCTAGTTTCAGCTTTGCGGATGTTTCCGGGAACGAGCGCTCTGATTCAGATGTTGAGGGAAAGTAGCCGTAGTGTTTACTTGTTGTTGTATGTTTTGTTGTTTTCTTGTGCATGTAGTGTCTTGCCTTTAGGCACTTAGTGTACCTATTTTACTTGGAGCTTTTGCTTTGTTATGACATTGTTGTCACTCCATGCCTCTTTCGACGTTTGCCTGTGTTTGATTGATATTGACAGCGCGGCTTTGACCAGGCGTGGGACGTTTAGCTTGTGCGTAGGGCACTTGCGACTTTTACTTTTTGTGAAGGGCACTCGCGTCCCTTCCTTCTTTAGCACACAGCATACCCGTGGCTTAGCTTACATGAGGGATACTTGCAACTTGGTTGGCGCGAAGGATGTTCTAGGCTTAGTTTGCGCGAGGAATACTTGCGGCTTCTCCGTGAGGGGGGCAGACCCCCCCAGTGGTGCGCGAGGGTTGCTCGCGACTTAAGTTGCGTGAGGGATGCACACGGCTTCTCCGTGAGGGAGGCAGACCCCCACGGTGATGCACGAGGGTTGCTTGCGACTTAAGTTGCGCGAGGGATGCTCGCGGTTTCTTCGTGAGGGGGGCAGGTGATCGCGTGAAACTATATCCGCAAACGACAACGGCAAGTGTACCGTATCGGAAGTGGTATAGGTTTTATAAAAACCAAGGTCGTATTAGACTCGGGGTGATCGAGTAATCTTACTTTGAATGTCATTATTTTATCAATAGAAATTCGGGTTGGGGTTGCGGATAGTGAAAACTGAAGACACTAATAAAATTAATTCGAAGTGTTAAAAGTAGTGCCCGATCTTTGAATCACCTTGGACATAGAAAAATTACGGAATGAAAATAGAAATGCTTGTTGAAGAGGCCTTGACCGTGGAGGTTCCTGAAACATGAACACTCCTCTTTCGAGGATTAGGTTCAACTAAGCTTAGGTGTATCGACCGAACTTTCGTTCTCAAATCGCATCGCCTAAGACTTGTTTTACGTAGTGAACCTCGCTATTGGATTTTACTCCAATCCGGAAGAGTTACGTCGTCCTCTTTCGAGGGTTGCGTTCTACTCTTTTTACCAATGAGTGATCGATTCGCTTTACGAGCCTCTCGGCCAACTAAAGAGCGAAAACCATTATGAAAACTATATAAAATATATAGCCTCAATGAATTGATCAACGGTAAATCGTAAGCGTTCAACAATTTGAGAAAAAGCAAAACTAAAATCATAACAAAAATTAACTCATCCTCGGATCATCTCGATCGAGCACTACAAAAAATTAGCCGCTCATGGAGATGGGGAAATCATTATTATAGAAAAAATGCGACATCATAAAAAGAACGTGAACGATAAGAGACAAATCAAAACGGGAGTAATATTAATATCTTAAGTAAAATAGACTTGAAATTGTCTTGCTAAAGGGATTATAAAAGATAAAATGAGGAGACGTACAAGATTAAATTGGAGTGGTTAAAACAAAACAAATTGAAAACAATTATAAAGAAATACACTATTTTTCTTTCATACCATCCTACTCAAAATGAATTCTGCGCTCTTAAAATATTCTCCTTTTCTTTTTCTTCTTGGGACTTCAATCTCTCAAATAAATTTGAGACTAAAAATTTCGACTGTGCATACCCCTCTCTAGTGGCCGAAAGTGGGCATATATATATAACCTAAACATAGCAGGCGTTATTTATGGGGTGGCCCCACGGCCGAATCTATGGAGTAGTAAATATGAGCCGTTACTGTTGAGGTGACAGCAATTGCGTGTAACAGCAGAATTGAAGAGGGGCGGGCTGCTTGCATGACTGGCGGAGGTGCTCGGGCGGATCGATGACGTAACTTGATGGCGAATCTGACTTGGATTTGGAGGAGCTGCTTCTTCATGGGGGTGGAGCTTTTGCTGGCCGGAGCTGCTGCTTGGCCGAGCATTGTGGAGGTGGCCGGGAGTTTGGTAGAGCTGCTGGTGTTTGCTGGCCGGAGCTGCTGGAGGCCGTGCTGCATGGAGGAGTTGAAGTTGGAGCAGCTCGAGGAGGTTGTCGGAGGTGCGCGGTGGTGGCGCTGCTCGGGCTTGCCGGAGGTGGCGGAGCTCATGCTGCATGTGGAAGGTGGCGGTGCATGTTGGAGCCTGGAGGTGCACGGTGGAGGTGGGGCTCGGGCAGAGGAGCTGCTTCTTCATTTATATATATTTATATATATATATATATAATTACATATATATATATATATATATATATATATATATATATATACATATATATATATATATATATACATATATATATATATATATATATATATATATGTTTGATAAATGAGTCTTGCATTTGCATGGGTGGCCGGAGTGAGGTGGCGGACGAACTAGGTGGTGGCGCCGAGGAAGTTAGCCGAACACGGCGGTGACGTTTAATATATCAGACCAAGCCTCATATTGACAAGCAGTTGGACTCGCATGCAAACTTTTGGATGCGGCAGCGGGATATTGCATATAAATACCCCCAGGCCTGCCGTAATCCTGCAAAATAGAAAATATAAGATTTAGAGCGTGAAATATTATTTTTACGAGTTTTTATGAATTACAATGAATAAAAGTGATCATTTATTTAAATATCTAATAGGATAATACCCCTAAATGATGACTAAATTATTAGTCATCAGCAGGCCTCCACGGTGGAGCACGAGGGTTGCTCGTGGCTTAAGTTGCGCGAGGGATGCTCGCGGCTTCTTTGTGAAGGGGGAAGGCCCCCACAGTTTTGCGCGAGGGTTGTTCGCGGCTTAAGTTGCGCGAGGGATGCTCGCGGCTTCTTAGTGAGGGGGGCAGGCCCCCACGGTGGTGCACGAGGGTTGCTCGCGGCTTAAGTTGCGCGATGGATACTCGCGGCTTCTCCGTGAGGGGGGCAGGCCCCCACAGTGGTGCGCGAGGGTTGCTCGCGGCTCAAGTTGCGCGAGAGATGCTCACGACTTCTCTGTGAGGAGGGTAGGCCCCCACGGTGGTGCGCGAGGGTTGCTCGCGGCTCAAGTTGCGCGAGAGATGCTCACGACTTCTCTGTGAGGAGGGTAGGCCCCCACGGTGGTGCGCGAGGGTTGCTCGCGGCTCAGGTTACGCGAGGGATGCTCGCGGCTTCTTCGTGAGGGGGGCAGGCCCCTACGGTAGTGCGCGAGGGTTACTCGCGGCTTGAGTTGCGCGAGGGTTACTCGCGGCTCAAGTTGCGCGAGGGATGCTCGTGGCTTCTTCGTGAGGGGGGCAGGCCCCCATGGTGGTGCGCGAGGGTTGCTCGCAGCTCAGGTTGCGCGAGGGATGCTCATGGCTTCTTCCTGAGGGGGGCAGGCCCCTACGGTAGTGCGCGAGAGTTGCTCGTGGCTTGAGTTGCGCGAGGGATGCTCACGGCTTCTTTGTGAGGGGGGCAGGACCCCACGGTAGTGCGCGAGGGTTGCTCGCGGCTTGAGTTGCGCGAGGGATGCTCGCGACTTTTTCGTGAGGGGGCAGGCCCCCACGGTAGTGCGCGAGGGTTGCTCGCGGCTTGAGGTGCGCGAGGGGTGCTCGCGACTTCTTCGTGAGGGGGGCAGGCCCCCACGGTAGTGCGCGAGGGTTGCTCGCGGCTTGAGTTGCGCGAGGGATGCTCGCGGCTTTCTCGTGAGGGGGGCAGGCCCCCACGGTAGTGCGTGAGGGTTGCTCGTGGCTTAGGTTGCGCGAGGGATGCTCGCGGCTTCTTCGTGAGGGGGGGGGGCAAGCCCTCACGGTAGTGCGCGAGGGTTGCTAGCGGCTTGAGTTGCGCGAGGGATGCTCGCGGCTTCCTCGTGAGGGGGGCAGGCCCCACGGTAGTACGCGAGGGTTGCTCGCGGCTTAGGTTGCGCGAGGGATGCTCGCGGCTTCTTCGTGAGTGGAGCAGACCCCCACGGTAGTGCGCGAGGGTTGCTCGCGGCTTGAGTTGCGCGAGGGATGCTCACGACTTCTTCATGAGGGGGCAGGCCCCCACGGTGTTTACTTGATTAATGTCATGTGTTTGGTCTGATTGCGTGACTTAGCGTGAAAAAGTCATTTCTTGATTCCCATACTGCCAAATTAAATGATGAGAAGATAGTCTTCACAAGCCTGGATTAGTTGTTTTTACAATATAAACAAAATGAGCGAACAAATGAAACAACTTAAAGATGGAGGTGGCGAGAGCGGGATTGGAAGACATCCAGGAGCGATTGTTGGAGTATTGCTGTGTAGTCGGAATCAGCTTTGATGACGGCGAACTGTACGTCGTAGGATGCCTGTCGGTGCTCGTCTTTGAGGGTGACTGGGAGAGTGATGGTGCCGATAACTGGTACCGAGTTATTCCCCGAAACGCGTGCGCTTATAGACATTAGCTTGAGGTGGTCGGTGGTCAGCTTGAGCTGAAGCAGTGTGGGTAAAAACAGCACATTGATGGTGATCTCTGCGTCCACCAAAATTTGGTTCAACTCGGTAGATGACTCGCCGATTCTGATTGTTGTAGGTGTCATACTCTGACTGGGAGGTGATGTTTTTCTCGATATGAATTGATCAACTGCTCCTAGGCTGGCCAGTCGTTGGATTTCCTCCTTTAGACCATTGCATTCGTTGGTGTTGTGTCAGTGGCCCCAGTGGTACTCGCAGTATCTTGTTTGGTCAGCCTTGGGGTTTGGCCGCGGTGCCCTTGGTCGTTGGAAAACTGGATCATTTTGAATCGCATACATTACATTAGTGCGGGTGGTATTCAGGGGGGTGTATTTATGAAATGGATGTTGCTTCCCACTCCTTGGAGGGCCACGTTGGCGACTAGCGAGACAATGCGTGCTGCGAGGTCGTTCTTCTTGTTTTGGTTCCTCCTCTTTCTTCCTTTTCTATCTTCCGCTTGGTCCTGGATTTTTCGATTAGTGTTTTGTGAATCTTCTGATGAAGAGGGCGGCGAGTTCGAGGTAGTTGTCAATCTTTTCTCCCTGTAGGGAGTAAGACCAGGCTCGAGCTCTGCCTTTTAGTGTTGTCAGAAACGCTTGGATCATGAGTTGATCTGAAGCGTTGCGGGTGTGCATGATAGTTTCGAAATACTTTAGGTGTGTCAGTGGGTCACCTGTCCCACTGAAACTACGGATTTCGGAGCCATCCTCCGAGCCTGGTGCTGCCTGGGAGTATAATGAGTTATAGCTGGGCTGATACTCGTTGAGCCTTTGCTCCGTGGCCGAGGCGTCAAGGTCTGTTACGTTCACAACCTTCTGTTTATAATGCGAACATGCAAGGTGATGATCGTACATTTCTTGAAGTGATGTGGCGGGTGCGTAGGAGCCGCTTGTGCTTGAGAATTCCTTCTCTATGTCATATTCTTTGTGCAGGCAATGTGTCGTTGGAGGAAGAGGCTCTTCTGGTGGCGTCAAATCAGCTTGCTTGAAGGGTTGAGGATTCCTTGGCTGGCGGGATTTTGAATCACTTCGCACTGTATGCCTTGCGTTGGCACATGCAATACTTAAGGGGAAGTATTCTTGGGGCTGGTGTTGCCCCCCGGTCGTTGAAGGGTTATGCTGGCGGGGCTCATCTCGTCGCGACTTTTCCTGTCTCCTGAGGTTTTGTGCTTCTTTCTGCTGGAATTATTGCGTTGGGACGTGAATTGACGGAGGTTGCGGCTTGACTGGTGCTCCCATATCTCGGAGTAGGGCGAGCAATTTGACTTATTGTTCTTCCATCTGGCGGATGCGTCCTTCCAGGGTGGTATCAGGAGTTAATGCGGCTTCAGCCATCAGTGGAATGTCCACCAGGGAATGTGAACGTGCGGACTCAGAGTTTCCGCAAAGGGCGGAGACTTCGGTAGTACGAGTGCTTCTCTTCCTCATTAAGGCTGAACTTGGCAGGGGCGATGCTTGTGATCTTGCACTTTGAATGATGTTGGGAAATCGATTCCCACAGACAGCGCCAAACTGTTGCGCACTAACTCGATGCCCCGGTCGGACCGGATTAACTTGAACCGTCTTAGCTCACAGAGCAGTCGAGCGCGCACACAGTCAATGAAATTGAATAGTAGACACAAGTCTTGATGACGTGGAAAAACCCCTTAAATGGGTAAAAAATCACGTGACCGGGTCTATGCCGGTCAAACTCCACTAGCTCTTGGTGATTACAGTACACTGGGTGAATCGGGGCGACAGGCCGCTCCCATTACAACTTGAGGGGAGAGAGAAAGACTGCAGCTTCCGGCGGGCAACAGACTGCACCGCGGAAGTGACTTTAACGATGGAATGTGCAGGATGCTTCTGGCGCGTGCACTTGGGGCGACGCGCGCTTGCTGGCTTCGACTATCTTCTTTGTTCGGCTTCCTCGCGGTCTTGGGCGTCTCCTTGCTAACTGCGCGCTGGTGGGGTACTTGTTGCCGATGGTGGGTGCTGGCGGCCGCTGGTGGCCACCGGTGGCTGCTAGTGGCTGGCGGTGAGCGAAGGCCGACTTGGTGGAGGAGGCGGGAGAGCTCTCACCTGAGGAATAAGAAGAAGAACCGGAGAAGGAAAAAAGGTGAGAAATGAGGAGCCCATGGGGGTCCTTTTATAGCCTCCAGGGGAAGATCATGGCGGGCCCCACCACCAAAGTGGTGGGATAGTGGGTGGTTACCCCCTTGATCGGACGTCAATGAGGGGCTTTCCCGGATCGGACGGCGGGGAGTCCTCTCATGACGGCGAGCCGCCATAACGACGGCGGCGGCCGGGCGGCTGGTGGCGGGAGCGGCCGGCCGAGCGGCTCATAGCGGTGGCCCGCCAGTGGTCCGGCCGCGACAAGGGCGGTCGTGGCTGGCCATGGCCTTGCCGCGGCGAGGCCGGCCGCGGCTAGGTAGGCCGCGGCCGGGGCGGCCGTGGCCGGCCACGACAAGGCTGACCGCAGCCAGGGGGGCCGGGGCGGCCGTGGCCGGCCACGGCCTTGCCGCAGCGAGGCCTGCAGCGGCTAGGGAGGCCGCGGCCGGGGCGGTCGTGGCCGGCGACGGCTAGGCCGGCCTCGGTCATGCCGCCGCAAGGCCGGCCACGGCCTTGCCACCGCAAGGCTGGTCACGGCCTTGCCGGGCCGAGGCCGGCCGCGGATAGGGGGGCCGCGGCCGGCCATGGCCGGGCCGGCCGCGGCTCGGCCGCCTCCGTCTAGGCCGGCTATGGCCTTGCTGCCGGCTTGCCGCGGCCGCCCCGACGGCGGGGACGGCTGCGGCGAAGGCCGGGGGGGCCGGTCGTCGACAGTGGCTAGGCCGCCCGTCGGCTGCGGTTTCCCCCATGTGGGGAGGGAGTGGGGCCCGCTTCCCTCCATAATTATCATCATGAGAGATCATGGGGGGTTGGGCCCACCCCTGATCCTCTTTGAATGGAGATCATTGGTGGGGCTTGAACTTTCTATAAATGATGGTGTAACCCATCAATAGTTAATATGTTCTTTGCATCTTCTCCATTTCCTTTGGGAACTAATTCAAAATTTTCATGTTTCCCAGCATAATCATTAGTCATAGGAAGTGCAATTCCAACGCAGTCACTCATTTTCCAAATATTTTTGTGAGCAAATTGGCTTAAGCTCGAAATCTTCAACAGAGATCATTACATGGGTTATCATGTGTAGGTGGATTAGTAAGAGTGGCTTGCCAAATATTTTGTTGTCGGCGTTGTTTTGCGCTCCCATGAGGAACTCCTTCAGGAATTCGATGAAATCCATCCTAGTCGACATCGAACTCGCTAATACACTGTAAGTGAGCTCCCGATTCCATTGATTTTGGGCATTCTCTTCGATTCCATATTCGAAAATTGATGTAGCATTTGAAGGGTTTTTGTGTCCCGATTCCCTTGATTTCTCGATGATGATTTTTGGGGACGTGATTTTTCTCATAGGAGATGGCTTTTAATTGAAACAAATGGTAAAAATAAATCTGATCTTTTTTTTATAGCTTTGTAATTTTGATTGCTAAATTTCTGAATATAGATTTTGGGAAAATAAGTTCAGTTTGATTCTGTTTTCCTTTTGAGTAATTGTGTTTTTTTATTTAATTGTTGTCTTGCTTTCATTGAGTCAACTATATGCAGATAACTAGAGATGAACAGTCCGACAAAATCCTTTTCTCAAGTATTCTTAAAAAAGGATTTATTGGGAATACTTTGGGTTTGAAAGTTTCTATTCAAACAACCTATTAAATGAAGATGCGAACAAGAGGCATTGCAAGAAGATAACACCACGTATATGATCTTCCTCTCATACCTGAATGGTCCATGTATAAAAGGGATAAGATCTCCCTCTCTGTAATAACATAAAATCTATAAATGGTAGACATACAGAGAATGGGCCAAGGGAGAGGAGGTCGGGGCTGAGAGAGAAGAGGAATGGCCGGTGAGATGTCTGGAGATGGGAGAGAAGAGGGGGGGGGGGGGGGGGGGGGGGGGTCGCTTGGGATGTTTTGTCATGCTTCAAACAGCAGTCGCCGTGTTGCGCTTAGTAAGATACATGAGATCAGAAAAATAGAGGTCCTCAACAATAAAAAAACCACAAAAAAAGATATTTGTGAATTTTTTCAGTTATCATGTCTAGATCCATACAACAGATCTTTGTAGAGCTCTGTACTGAAAATAAGAGTTATAAAATATGCATGTTTGCGTCACAGAATACAACATACGCACTGAGTCTATGTTACGTTATATGATGCGGTTAAACCAAAAAATAAGCTATTTTGGACTTTTTTTCGTAGGGGTTAGTCAAAACCTGTGATGTGGTAATTATATGTGGTGTTACGAGCATACTTATTTGATCTATTCTTACAGTACTATAGTTGATGCGTAGAAATTTGTAGATATGGATCGTAATGAGAGGATAATGGAACTACGTAATACTGTTCGATCTGATGTTTATGCTGGATCTCTCTCTATGCGTGATGAACAACATGAATTACATCAAGTAGACAATTATTCGTACGCATCAATACGAACTGCGCATATGACAGAAGCAGAACGTGCTGCTCAACGAGCTTCGAATCGAGAACGTTCACAGATACGAAGATCCCTTATGTCTGACGAACAACATGAAGCTCAACGAGAATATAATCGATCTCACCAAAGGGCGAGGCGGGGACGTATGACAAAATCACAACAAGCACATGAAAGAGATATGAGGCGTGTTGCTACTCAAAGACGCCGCCGCCAATCACCCCATCCAAGTGTCATATGGGCAGATCAGGATTCTATGCTCCACTGCATTGCTGCAACCCAAACCGAAACATCTTCATGTGTAGCGACTGGCCAGAGCAACACTGAAAATGTAAACATGACTTGGGGTAATAATTACCTTTTCTTTTTTGACACTATCGTATGTTTAGAAGTACTGTTACATTATATAACATCGGTATATCTTTTGCAATTTGAAGTCACAAGCGCAGATAATGGTGTTGTCCATAGATATTCATTAACAACTGTACCTTCTCTTTCGTTGTTCCATACTGACCGACGACCGCAAGCTGGAGAATCATCGACAATGCCACCATGTATTGTACCCCTGCGTGACTGGAGCATGTCAATCATATCTTCCCGCTCAAATGACTGTACTACTGCAACCATTATTGCTCCAACATCAGTACAACCATCTGCCACGCTGACAGCATCTGTGAATATAGGGCAATATGCCGGTCATGTAACGCAGGACAATGTCGTACATGATATACATCCAGAAGGTATTATGTTCTTATTACAGTACACACATATATGTCACTTACTTTTCCTGTGACACAATATATTTGATATTATTCTGATATTATTTGCCCTTTAGAAAGTTCACGAACACTAACTTCACAAAATGACAACTCAGATGATAGTTCCTCCGATGTCACTGTTCCTGTGAGGCAGCGAAGTTCTCGAAACCACAATGTTGCGCGCATATGTAATGCGACGCAGCAAATTGTACATTTACAACTCCAACGCCCTCATTTCTGTAATAATTGCAATGCTAAACTGTTTGATGGTGAAACATCGACGATGTGTTGTGACAACGGAAGAGTTCAGATTCCTGCTATACCTGTTCCACCCGAGCTCTATAATTTATTCATTACTGACTCTGCTGAAAGTCGTCACTTTAGAAGATATATTCGTTCATATAACCATGTTTTCTCATTTACTTCTATGGGTGTGATGCTAGATGAGTCGTTGGGAGCTGATCAGCATACAATATAGACATTCCGAACTCATGGATCAATATATCACCGCATTGATTCTCTTTTGCCTCCCGCAAACTCACGTCCTAGATACCTGCAACTTTATATATATGATACAAAACATGAGATTGATTATCGTTTGCAAGAAAATGCAGAGTTAGATCGTACATTACTAGAAAAATTAAGAAGAATTTTGGATACGTATAACCCGCTTGTACTGAGGTTTCGACAGATATCTCAACATCAGTATAGTAACAGATGCAAGCTTATTATAAAGGAAAAACCTGCTTTGGGCCATCAATATATATTACCGTCAGCATCACAAGTCGCTGCTATCATTGTTGGTTCTGAAGAGTACCTTGACTCAAATGAGCGCCATATAATTGTTGAGACAATTGAAGGTCAGTTGGTTAATATTGAAGAATATGCTGGTTACTACGACCCACTTCAGTATCCGTTGCTCCTCCCATATGGTACATACAGTTGGTTAGCTGAATACAAATGACTGAATAATCGTCATGTTAGTTGCTGCGACTACTACTCATACATATTTCAGGTTTTATGTCAACACTATTTACTGTGTACAGACATCGTACTTCTACTTATATGATATTTCACCTCATAGTTGTTATATTGTAGGATCGTCAGCCCCTTTTATCATTTCCATTACATGCATGTCAGCTACTGCAGCAATATGTTGTGGATAATTACATTAAAATTGAAACTCAAAAACTTCGTTGGATAAATAATAACCAAAAAAACAATCCGGTCTGAACTTTATAGCGGTCTACAAGATTATCTTACTGCTGGAGAACATAGTGGAGGTTGGTACATATTTTAATTAAATATGATACACTTTTTATTTTAACACTGTTTAGTATGCTAAATTTGTATAGTGTGTACTTGCATTACAACGAATATTGGTCGGCGTGTCATCTTGGCGTCATCTTTTATTGGAAGTCCTCGCGACATGTACCAGCGTTACCAAGATGTAATGGCTGTTGTGCAGCAGTATGGTAGACCAGATATATTTTTAACAATGACATGTAATGCTTCTTGGCATGAAATCACAGATGCGCTTTATGCTGGACAGACCCCTCAAGACCGCCCAGATGTAGTTTCTCGAATATTTCATGCTAAATATGAAAAGCTAAAAAAAGATATTTTCCATAAAAATATTTTGGGCAAAACTGTTAGTCATGTCCACGTAATCGAATTTCAGAAAAGTTGTCTGCCACACGTGCATATGCTGATTATTTTTGACTCACGTGATAAAGTGAATACTCCAGATGACTAGAATAAGATTGTTAGAGCAGAGCTTCCTCATATTGGACATGAACCCAAATTATACAATGTTGTTGTGCGCCATATGATTCATGGGCCATGTGCACATGTTAACTCTAATGCACCATGCATGAAACATGGTATTTGTAAAAAAGGGTACCCAAAGAACTTTGCTGAGGAAACGGTGCAAGGAGCAGACTCTTACCCAATCTATAGACGTCGTAATAATGATCGCCCATTTATACTGCATCGTGCACAAAACTTTGCAATTGACAATCAATGAGTTGTTCCATATAACCCATGGCTTCTGTTGAAATATGACTGTCATATTAATATTGAAATATGCAGTAATATAAAAAGCATAAAATATCTATACAAGTACATTCACAAAGGCCCTGATTCAGTTGCATTTCAAGTTCAACCTTCCTCAGACATAATGAGGTTGCTCAATATGTAAATGGTCGATGGATATGTCAACAAGAAGCATTTTGGAAGATATTCAAATTTTATATGTACCAAACATATTCATCTGTTATCCGTTTACAAATTCATTTACCTAATAAACATCATGTACAATTTCGCATTACTGATTTAGTGGACACTGTACTAGCAAATGAACGAAATTCCCGCACAATGTTGACTGAATTTTTCCATGTCTATGCTACGGAACAAGAACGTCACAATTATCTGGACAAGGAGTTTCCAAAATACTATACATGGAATCAAACATCCAGAAGTTGGATCAAACGAAGACGCCGCCAAAAAGTTATTGGTCGAATATACTCAGTATATCCTTTGGAAGGGGAAAGATTTTATTTACGCATACTGTTGAATCATATTCGAGCTCCAACATCCTTTGAACATCTAATGACAGTCAGGAATATTACATACTCCACATTTAAAGAAGCTGCTGAACATCATGGCCTGCTCGAACGAGACAACAATCTATATAACTGTATGCGTGAAGTACGGGAATTTCAACTACCTCAAGCATTACGAAATTTATTTACAATAATTTCACTTTATTGCAACCCAACTGAGGCTAGACAATTATGGAATGATAACTATACTGCAATGACTGAAGATTACGTCTCTTTTACTTTGAACAGTGATTTATATGTCATGAATAAGCTCCTTCGTGATATAGATTATACTCTTCAGCAACATAACAAGAGTATTACACAGTTTGATATTCCTCAAATGTCGGCAATCTTTGCAAATCTTAACAACTTATCGAGCTTAATTGAAGATGAAATCTTGATACCAATCTCACATACGGATCTTAACTCTATTTCACTATTAAATCCTGGTCAATCATATGTCTTTCATACTATTACGCAAGCTATTAGACAACGAGATGGAAGTATTTTCTTCATAGATGGCCCTGGAGGCACATGAAAAACTTTCTTATACAAAGCGTTACTTGCTCATTTACGACATGATAGTCATATTGTGCTTGCAACTGCATCTTCAGGGATTGCAGCGACTCTTCTTCCAGGTGGAACTACAACACATTTAAAATTTAAAATTCCAATTCCTGTGGAAGCCGGTTCATTTTGCAATTTTGGCAAACAGTCTGCGTTGCATAAACTTATAGAACAGTGCTCTGCTATTTTGTGGGACGAAGCTCCGATATCACACAAACATGTATTGAGGCCGTTGATCGCTCAATTCGAGATGTTTTTAACGTTGCACAACCTTTCAGTTGTAAAGTTGTAATTATGGGAGGAGATTTTCGACAAGTTCCACCAGTTGTAGTTAATGACACAAAATCTCAAATTATCAATGCCAGCATAGTTGACTCGCCTTTGTGGCCAACTGTACGTTTAATTTCACTCTCTGAAAATATGCGTGCTATTGATGGTCGACATTTCTCAGAATTTTTGCTTCGTATAAGAAATGGTGAGGAGTATACATATGTTGATGATATGATTCAAATTTACGATTCAAAGATTATTCCATGGGAAGACCAACATTCACTCAATGTACTGATCAACAACGTATTTTCTGATATTATATTCAGTGTTACCAGGTGTGATTATTGGGAAGACAGACATTACTTACTCCATTAAATGAGGACGTTTCTTTGCTAAATGAAAAAGGTCTCAAGTTACTTAGTGGAGACGAAATTACGTACTATTCTTTTGACTTTGTTGATGATGATAGATTAATTTATACCCACAAGAGTTTTTGAATAGCATATCACTAGGCACTCTGCCGCCACATAAATTATCTTTGAAAAAGGGTGCCCCCATTATGCTGCTGCGGAATTTAAATCCTCGAATTGGACTTTGCAATGGTTCGAGGTTGCTTTGTCGTCAATTCTCAAGAAATATTATTGAAGCAGAAATACTGACGGGACAACATAAAGGGAACACTGTTTTTCTCCCCCGCATACCACTTAAAAATCCTGGAGATGTCAATATGTCGTTTGAGTTAACTCGAAAGCAATTTCCTGTTTGTTTAAGCTTTGCAATTACAATAAACAAATCTCAAGGACAAATAATTAGGCATGTTGGCCTTTACCTGCCCTCTCCAGTTTTTACTCATGGTCAACTTTATGTGACTTTATCACGAGGAGTTAGTGCAGCAAATACCAAAATTTTAGTAAGAGATGGTGTTATGCCTAAACACACAGGTACTTATACAAAAAATATTGTATTCAAAGAACTTCTGACCAAAGTCATTGTCCAGATGCATTTTCTATTTCTTATCTAAATTTTTTTTTTGTATATGTGTTTAAGCTATTATCAGTGTGATTGATTAATGTATTGTATTTGCTACACAGGCTCATCATATGTAGTTGTCTGTAATTATTTGAAAGAAAGCTCTGGTGGCATACAGACAATCCTAAAAATTTCCCTTCAGTACTCTGCATTGGGTACATAGTTTAACTTGCAAATATATTCAAGTATATTGCATTGTCAGCATAAAATGAATGAAATGTACAACGAATTAAAGTAAGTTACTATGTATGTTGTTGTCATCTTATTACTATTGATTGTATGATCTATGTAAAAAGTTCTGGTAGATGCTCGTTAATGCTCCCATTAGCATTTGTTGAGGTGATGTTAATTTAATTACTTTCAAGAGAGGAAGTTCTGGCCTGTTTCTTGCAGTTGCTGTGATTAATGACCGTGAACAGATAAACAGTATTATTGAAATAATTACGTTAAAGAATTTGCTTGCTGTTAGCTTCGGTTATTTGGAAATAGAACCTTTGTTGTTGTTTGCTTCTCTTTACGTGAGAGTGAGTAGAGCCATTAGTTAGTATATTGTTATACGAGCATCTTCGCACGGGCTACGCTCATGCTCGATGTTCTTCGCATCGACAGTACCCCAGCTGCGACGGTACTTCCACCCAAACTCGCCCCCTCTACGACATTCGATGCTCTCGGGCAGCCTTCGGCCCCATTCAGGCGGACTTCGCCCTCCAACGCACAAACTTCAGCCGTGATGTATGCTCCAGACGGTCTTAGGCCGCATAGAAGCGGGCTTCACCGGCTTCCACGTAAATCACCATCTCGACCCCGTACCCGTCACTCGCGTCCCCCGGAGCACATATGCAAAATCGGCCCCTCTACGACAATCGATCAATTGACATGGCATAGGGAGCCCCCGTGCCCTACGCGATAGTAGCCCCGCCTTGACAGTGTCCCGGCGCAACAACGCTTTTGCAGCTCGCAAACCCCTGTGCATACGAACCCTGTCCATGCTGCTCTTCTCGTACCTACTTTATCGTGTCAACAGGGTTTGCGAGCTGCAAAAGCGTCGTTGCGCCGGGACACTGTCAAGGCGGGGCTACTATCACGTAGGGCACGGGGGTTCCCTATGCCATGTCAATTGATCAATTGTCGTAGAGGGGCCGATTTTGCATATGTGCTCCGAGGGACGCGAGTGACGGGTACGGAGTCGAGATGGTGATTTACGTGGAAGCGGGTGAAGCCCGCTTCTATGCGGCCTAAGACCTCCTGGAGCATACAGCACGGCTGAAGTTTGTGCGTTTGCGGGCGAAGCCCGCCTGAATGCGGTCGAAGGCTGCTCGAGAGCATCGAGTGTCGTAGAGGGGGCGAGTTTGGGTGGAGGTACCGTCGCAGCTGGGGTACTGTCGATGCGAAGAGCATCGAGCACGGGCGTAGCCCGTTCGAAGATGCTCGTATATATATACATATATATATATACATATATGTATATACATATACATATATATATACATATATATATACATATACATATATATATATATATATATATATATATACATATGGATATATATCATATGCGGGCTAGCTAAGGTGCGGGCGTACGGGCATGAGGTTTTTGGGGTCAAGGAGGCTCCAAATCAAAAAGTGATCAACATGAAAGTTGTTCGGATCGCCGAGATCTACAACTTTCATGTAGTTTTTTTTATTTGGAGCCTCCTTGACCCCCGATTTGGGACCCGAAAATTGGAAAATTGTAGTCTTACTGTAGCAGTCTCGCCGCCCAGACTTTTCGGGTCCCAAATCGAAGGTCACAGAGGCTCCAAATCAAGAAGTGATCAACATGAAAGTTGTTCGGATCGCCGAGATCTACAACTTTCATGTTGATCACTTTTCGATTTGAAGCCTCCTTGACTCTTGTCCGTACGCCCGCACAGGATACATCCCCATATACATGTATATATATATATATATATATATATATATATATATATATATATATATATATATATATATATATATATGAGTTTGGAATATATAAGTTCAAACTTTTGTAAGTCTAAAAAAGCTTGAGTTGGTTCTCTCACAATTCATATCGGAATTAGACAAATAATATATGCATTTTGTAGCCAAAAACGAGATCTACAACTTTCATGTTGAACATTTTTCCAAAATTTGCACGGTTTAGCCGGAATCTAGCCCGAAAGGTTGCTGGCTTGAATTTTGAAATTTATTATTATTATATTCATTTCGAGTCAAGAACATTTCGGGCGAGATTCTGGTCAAACCGTGCAAATTTTGAAAGAATGTTCAAAATGAAAGTTGTAGATCTCGTTCTTAGCTACAAAATGCATATATTATTTGCATAATTCCGACATGTATTGTGGGAGAACCAGCTCAAGCTTTTTTACGCTTAAAAAAGCTTGAGCTTATATATGATATTTTGTATATATATATACATATATATACATATATACATATATATATATATACGTATATACATATATATATATATACGTATATATATATATATACGAGTGACAGTGCACGGGGGGCCCCCCGTGCCACGCGCGCCAGTACCTTGCCCGCGGCGGCGGGCTTCACCCGCCCAGATTGACGGCGAGATGGGTCGTGGGTGGCGACAGTGGTCGTTCATGACTTCTTTTGTGAGAGCGAGATATTTCGCGGAGGTGATATTTGTCGTGAGTGTGACATTGGTCGTAGGAAGTGACATTTGTTGCGGGATGACATTTGTCGTGGGGGTCACATTTGTCATGGGGGTGACAATCGTCGTGTGGGTGTCATTTGTTGTCGGCATGACATATGTCGTGGGAGTGACATTTGTAGTAGTGCCAACAATTGTCATGGGTTCGACAATTGATGTGGGGGCAACATTCTTCATTACGAAGGAGTTAGTCGTCGTGGGAGCTGACTTGTGGAACCTTGGTTGTTTGATGCGTTATTGCGTTGTATTCGACGGCGTTCTCGCTGACGGGCTGACCGACGTGTTGTACGTTCTTGTGGGGAAATATCTCTTGGACGTTGACCTCGCCTAAGAAGAGGAATTGCAATATTTTGTTGGTTGCGTTGAGCGTCTTCGCGGAGATGTCGGAGTTCGCGTCGTCTTGTATTTTGTGCTTCCCGTTGTGCCGGCGTTGGCATGTCTAAATACACAAAAATGAGTAGGTTAAGCGTTAGAATGTCATGAGAGCCGCATTGGTTGTCTCTAAGCAGGTAGTGGTGTTTTTGACGGAGGTGTCGTTGCAATCGAATGTCATGAGAGCCTCATTGGTTGTTGTCACGTAATTATTTTGAGAAGAGAAATTATAAAAAGTCTAAGGCCAAGAATCCAGCATGAGTTGAATCGGAATACGACAAAAAAAAAAAATCATGTATAGGAACAATCATCAAGTGTTAGTGCAATCATCAAGAACAAACAATATGCTCTATACATAAAATTCAAGACTTTTTATAACTTTTGTATACAAACAATATGTTCTATACATATGCTTTAAATATCTGATGAAGCTGGAAGATTTTTATTTTTTAGGTATAGTGGTAATGGACTTTGAAAGTGAGATGGGTCTCTTATAATAGCTTCTTAAGTAGATGCCACCAAAAAATAATCAACAACAAATACGAAGAGATGACTATGCAATAAAATATAAGTGCATGAATCAATTGATTTCTGAAATAAATTGAATTCACTTAAAAGTTGGAAGAACATAGTCATTAAAATATAAAACCATGAACAACTGGACCAAGAAATCATGTGAATATTGGTTAAAGCAAGATCAGCCAATTGCGGGTGATGATCCTCCGCCAAGCAGGGATCGGCTACAGTTTTCTACTGCTAATTGTCAATCAAAATGTTTTCATCATGAATAGAAGAGGAGATTCAATTAAGGGAATGAGGAAATACTAAGCATGATAAAAATGTGATTCATAGAGGTAGCCAATTTGTCGGTTTAAGCAGTGATGAACAATGAGCACGTTATCATGCTGGTTGGTTTAAAGTTCACCAAGATCAACCACGGTCCGATTTAGATAATGCCCCGTATAGATAACCAATTTGTCATTCATCCAACCTATTTGTTCAGTAATGACTTCAACCTGAATTGCAAAAATCCTCATTCAAAAAATAACTTCAAACTGCAATTCTAGCAAGATCTTAGATTTTGTTCACTAATGAAATTGCAAAGACCGGATGCACCTAAAAATGATATTGGAAAAAAAATGAAATTGCCAAAACCGGATGCACCAAAAATATGAAATTGCAAGTAAACATGAAGGGGCAGTTAAGGAGAACTAATAAATTCCAATGAGGAAGTAATAAATTCCAAGCAGGAAGTTTCTAGCAATCGTGTAGCACCTTACAGTGGAGACCTTAGAAACAATAGGAGAAATACCTCTCTAGCAGCAGGTGGCGGTGGAGAGTTTATACTGTACTTAGGGTTTCTCTGCTGTCGTTGTCCCCAACGAAGAGCACCTGCTGTAGGAGTTAATGGAGATGAAAGAAGTGAGAAAACCTGGAATCGATTGATGAGTGTTGTGAAGAAGTGGAAAATATGGGATCGATTGGCAGGAGGATTTACGGTGTTTGGCGGAAAATGACGGGCGTGAATGGTTTGCGGTCGGCGTACTGTCCCGCAGTGGTCAGCGTCGGCGCTGGCGTGTCCGCGAAGAAAGAGGCATGGTCCGCTAGAGAGCAGTAGGAGGGAGGAGCAGGAAGGCGCAAGTGCTGAGTCGTGCTTCGCGGGAGGAGGGAGCAGCAGCGAGGTGCGGGAACGTTCTTCGCGGGAGAGGAGGCTGCGGGGGAGGATGATGCGGGAGTTAGGGCTTGCGGGAATGAAAGTGTCGTGGGGTAGGGCTGTGAGGTGCGGGTATTTGGACAGACGACATTCTAATGCCGTGATTTTGATCCTGCGGCTGAGATCCAATGCCGTGATTTTGATCCTGCGGCTGAGATCCACTCCATGTTCTTATTTTGGGCTTCAATGTGCACAAAAGTATTCCTTTATAGATATAGATATATACGTGTATATATATATATATATATATATATATATGTATATATATATATATATATATATATGTATATATATATAGATATATATATATGTACATATATATACGAGTGACAGGCACGGGCCTCCGGCCCGATGACCACGTGGCACAGTACCCGGCCGGCGACGGCGGGCTTCGCCCGCCCCCCGGCGGGCTTCGCCCACATCCGGGCTGTTTTTTATATATATATTATTATGTTACCTGATTTCCGTGCCTTTAGTGGAGCAGTCTCGCCGCTCAGACTTTTAGGGTCCCAAATCGAAATTCAAGGAGGCTCAAAATCAAAAAGTGATCAACATGAAAGTTGTTCGGATCGCCGAGATCTACAACTTTCATGTTGACCACTTTTCTTTTGGAGCCATCTTGACCCTCATATTGGGCCCCGAAAAACCTGATTTCAGTGCCTTTACTGTAGCAGTTTCGCCGCCCAGACTTTTCGGGTCCCAAATCGAAGGTCAATGAGGCTCCAAATCAAAAGTGATCAACATGAAAGTTGTTCGGATCGCCGAGATCTACAACTTTCATGTTGACCACTTTTCGTTTTGGTTCCACACCGTCCATTCTTAGGATTTTTGCGGGTATATATTTAATATTCCGCATTCAGTATTTGAAGTAATGTTGGCTGGCTGACTTGCGGGCGGGCTTGCTTGCACGTTTTCACGGGATGGGCTTGCGGGTTGTTTGCGGGCTCGCTGGTTGCGGGTCCGCTAGTTTTTTTGTTGTCCTATAGTAGGTGTAGGACTGTCCTAGAGTAGGTTTAAGAGGTCTATAAAAAAGTCTGGATAGAGGGTTGGTTTAATCCAACGGTTCATGATCAAAAATCTGAAATCCGACGGCTATCTAATTACTCTCTAATTTCAAACTCATGCTATATGCAGGCCATCATATTTCTTTATAATATGGTATATATATATATATATATATATATATATATATATATATATATATATATATATATATATAGAATACATATCATATATATATATGTGTATATACATACATATATATATATATGTATATGTAAATGTTATGAGTATATATAAACCTTCCCTGAAATATTCATATTTTCAATTTTATTTTACTTTATTAAAATTTTTTATTTTACTTTATTAAAAAAATGTTTTAATCATAAGTGAGTTTAATTTATATATTTTTATCTATTTTTAAAAATGAGCTCTTTACTTCAATTTCTGACTTTTTGTTTAGCATTTTTTTTGGCGGGACAAAAGAATTTATGGCATAAGAAAAAAAATACTCTTTCATCAAACATTTATCTTCCCAATTTTATCTTTATTTATTATAAAAGTCTCACCTTTTCATAAATAAATTTAATATTTTTAATTAAATCTTATTTCTCTGTTTGTTAAGTTTTGTACTATGCTTGACGATCTTGAACAAACGAAAGATGTATTATAAATATAAATATAAGTAAATACACGAGTGACATGAAATAAAATGTGCTACATGAAATAAAATGCGCTACAAAAATACATAAATAAAATACTAGGATGTGTCGTAGGATGCTTCACATGTGAAACACATGAACAACTTGGAGAGTCAACATCGACGGCTTGGAAAGTCAACATCGGCGGCTTGGAGAATCAACATCGACGGCTTGTAGGTTTCATGATACACATGGATTTGAAAGATCAAACCAACTCAGCAATCACTACATTGGTTTGAATTTCAAAAATATCATATTTTGCATCAAACACAAAACTGTACTGAGAATTTGCACGAATCATGCACCGTCAACCGACCTGCTCCAATCGACTCATCTCTGCTCGGGATCAACCTCAGAATGTCGACGCAACAAGATCGCTGAATCTGACTCACTTAGTCAGACTACCAGAAGGATGATCCTCTGCACCCCTCGACTATCAACATTGTCGGTCGCAGAGATCATGGGCTCGCCACCTCGCATCGTAGTCCCCATCAGTCGGATAGTCTACCATGTTGTATAGCTCGCATGTGTACGATGCGCCCTCGCATCACTGTTAGAACTCCACGCCTGGCCGCCCAGTTGCAACCTTTCGAGTCCAATCTACCCAACGATACTAGATTCTCACGCAGCTTAGGCACCGAATACACCCTCTCAAGCCTACATATAGCTCCATCCCGCATCTGCAAGTCCACTGTCCCTATCCCTGTGACCTCGCATCTCGAGTCGTCACCCAGTATAACCGACCCGGACGTCACCTCTAAGGAACTGAACATCGACGCATCTGAGCAAGCGTGTTGCGATGCACCCGAATCAAGCATCCAACTATCAGAGTCGCTCTGACTCTCAGTGACACAATAAAAGTTGTCATCTCCTGCAAGTCCAATGCCACCATGCCCGCATCCTGGACGTCACTTGAAGTACCAGAACTCTCAGCACGCTGCAGACAACGTCTCCTAATGTGACCAACTTGTCTGCAGTGGAAACACGTCACTGCCTTCTTCAAAACCGATCGAGCCCGTGCACAGCTCGATCCTTTATCGAAACTTCTCCCTCGTCCATGCACTACCAAGATCTGGTCACCCCTAGGAGTGGGGTCCTTCAACATCTAACCAGATAAAAACACTGATGTGACTTCTTCCAGCCCCACCGTATCCTTCCCATACAGAAGTGTAGTCACCATGTGCTTGTATGACGTCGGGAGCGAGGTAAGAAGCAAGAGGGTTTTGTCTTCTTCATCTACCTTCGAGCCAATCACATGCAACTGGCTCAAAAGACCGTTGAACACATTGAAGTGTTCCTGCAGGTTGCCACCTTCATGCATCTTCAGCGCATAGAGACACTGCTTAAGCAATAATCTTGTCGTCACAGATTTCGCCAGGTACAGTCGCTCTAACTTCTCCCAAAGCCCGACTGTCGCCTCTTCAGTCCCAATGTTGAAGAGGACCTGGTCAACAACGCACATCCTAATTGTGCTCGTAGCTCTTTCATTAAGATCTTTCCAGTCCTCATCTTTTATTATCGCGGGCAATTTATTGCACCCCCGCAAGACTCGAATCAAACCCTGCTGAACCAACATATCTTTTACTCGAATCTGCCATAGGCTAAAATTCCCACCACCGTTGAATTTCTTCACTGAAAATCTCACCAAAACTACGTCCTTTCCTGCCATGACTTTCCCCGACAAACTAGAAGACCTGATTTATTCAAACTCCAGATCTGAAGGATGGGAAGAGGACCTAGTCATTCACCACCTCAGTCAGAACCTTCATAGAACGTCTAATCACGAGCGTCTACCAAACTTATCTTTGATACCACTTGTTAGGATTTCACACAATCCCCAGGACAGTCACAATAATCGTAAGGGTACGAAGAACACGATATAATCAAAAAAAAATTCATTGCACGATAATTAATCAAAACTACAATAGATGGGATGAAAAATACCAATATATTACAAGTACACCGCAGATAAGATGGATTAGCTTAATCTGCGGGTGTACAATGATCTTGGACTGCAATTCTTAGAAGGACGCACAAGGTTCGCTTTGGCAAACCTAGGTCGTCGTCAGACGACCAACCACCAACACTGCCACCAGATAAGTCAACGCGAAATAATGTCCAGCTCGCATGTAAGCCCACTGCTCACTACGCTGCTTGCCCCACTACAGCCTTGCCAAACTCACTGCAGCCCGCCGCAACCTCGCCTTCTTCTTCTTCGTGAATCCACCTTCAAAGATCTCTTTTCTTTAAGATGAGAACCGGTGGTGTGTCCATCCAAGCCATATCTCAACCATTTATATAGCCATTTCATTTGCCTTGGTCACTTTCCTAGAAGTTTCCTAGCATGTGAAACACATGGACGACTTGGAGAGTCAACATCGATGGCTTAGAAAGTCAACATCGACGGCTTGAAGATTCAACATCGACGACTTGTAGGTTTCATGATACATATGTGTTTGAAAGATCAAACCAACTCAGCAGTTGCACAGGTGTTGCAAGCTTTTGGTCGAGTAAATATTTCAAGGAGAGTTGGTCCGTCTTGATCACAAACGAGTTCCCCAATAAATAATGCTGTCATTGTTGCACCGCCGTCACGATAGCGAGGAGCTCCTTTTCATACACGAACATGACCGCATTCTTCTTTCCAAGTGCCCGACTAAAGTAGGCAATCGACCTCCCTTCTTGCATTAAAACCGCCCCACTCCAGTATCCGACGCGTCGGATTCCAGAACGAACGACTTGTGAAAATCTGGTAGGCACAAAACTGGTGGTCTTGACACCGCCTCCTTGAGCTGAATGAAGGCATGCTCGACCTCCTGAGTCCCTTGAACCCCTTATTTTGGAGCAGTTCTATGAGGGGTCGAGCAATAATTCCTAATGTTGAATAAAGCGTCGGTAATAGTTCTACGAGGGGTCGAGCAATAATTCCATAATGTTGAATAAAGCGTCGGTAATAGCTGGAGAGGCCTAGGAAGCCCCGTAGTTTCTTCACCGTCGTGGGTCGCGACCACTCTAACATAGCTCGGATCTTCATGGGGTCGATTTCCACCCCTCGGTCGGAGATGGGGTGACCCAGATAATGCACTTTTCGCAGCCCGAAATCGCTCTTGGTTCGCTTGAGGAATAACTGGTGGTGTCGCAAGCTGGTAAGGGTGTACTCGAGATGTTGCAAATGCTCCTTCCATGACCTGCTAAATACAAGAATATCATCAAAATAACACCAAAATAAATTTGTGCAGTTGCTCCTGAAAACCTTGTTCATCGGGCTCTGGAATGTGGACGGTGCGTTGGTTAGTCCAAATGGCGTAACAAAAAATTCGTAGTGGCCTTGATGCGTACGAAACGTCGTCGTGTGGACATCGGCGTCCGCCATTCTCACTTGATGGTAACCGGCCCGCAGGTCCAATTTAGAGAAGAATGTGGCTCCGCCAAGTTCGTCGATCAACTCTTCAATGATGGGGATTAGGAATTTAATCTTAACTGTATGCGTGTTGAGGTGACGGTAGTCAATACACAGTCGCCATGTGCCGTCCCCGTTTTTACCAATACAACCGGCGAAGCAAATTGACTAAAGTTGTGTCGGATCACTCTGATTTGGAGTATCTCCTTGATCAAGTGCTCGATGATTGTATTCTGTAGCGGTGGGTAGCGGTACGGACATAAATTAATTCACCTTGTCATCTTTAAGTACAATGCGATGCTCATGCTCCCTTGTGGGTGACAGTCCTTTGGGTTCCTCAAATAAATCCCGAAAGGACTCCAAAAATGTCGTTAATTGCTGCCTTTGAGTGGTGTCCAGCAAGAATTCTTGCTGGCTATGTCCGGAATTCCCTGTTTGACCTGGTAGGGGTTGTTCACTGCTCAGCATACAAATCTCTCCACGTTCGGTCCCCTCCATGGACGTCGTCGACCTCTCCCAGATTGCTAGCATGTGGAATTGGTCATGTGTAACGTGCGCTTGATCTTCGTTGCGTCGTTTAATCCATGTTCTCGTGATGGTTTTAGAACCCCTAAGGGCAACCCGTCGTCCTTGGTGAGTAAAGGACAATGTTAAGTTCTGGAAGTCCCACTGTAGGACTCCTAGTGTCACGAGCCACTGCACCCTGAGGATCATCTCGCATCCTCCAAGAGGTAGCACCAACATATCTGAGGTGAACATGACTCCCCGCATCCTCCATTTGAACCCCTCCACCCTATGGGAACTTGAGATACATTTGTCGTCGACGACAACGACATTAAATGTGGGTATGGAGACGAGTTTGCATTGTAATCTTCTGGCGGTTTCCCGGTCCAAGAAGTTGTGGGTACTCCTGAAGTCGATCCAAAATATGTATGGTTGGCCTTGATGGGATGCCGTCACCCGCATGGTATAGAAGTTGGCAGTCCCCGTTAGTGCGTGCATAGACACTTGCGGCATTTCCGGCATGTTCTTGTCCTCGCGGATAAACTCAAGGCCCTCCTTGATGCCATCTTCCTCCTGCATGTCCTCGTCCTGTTCAGGAATGAGTTGTATGGTGTAGGCTTGCTTGCAACCCGCACATCGAAGCCCGAGCGAGTACGACGCATCACAACCAAAACACAAGCCCTTGTTGCGTTTATCCGCCACTTCTGCTGCAGTCAGCCTTGGTCCCCCTCTAGCTGAATTAAATCTTGTTTTTGGGTGAAGGATAGGGTGGTCGGTCCGAGCTAGAAAGGAAACTAGCAGAGGGTCAGTTGGTGCGTTGGGCCGGTTCAGTGGTTGGGCCAGCATTCCGCTTTAGACGCAATTGCAGCTTGTGCTCTTGAAGGTGGGCAAGAGAGGCGACATCCACTAAGGTCTTAGGTTAGATCATTCGCACGGAATATGTCATCTCCTCCAACCCGGCAAGGCAAAAACTCATAGCATGATCTTCTTGGATGTGTACGCGATGTCGGAGCATATCAAATTCCTCGAGGTATTGTTGTATGATCCCCTGTTGGCGCAAAAGTTTCAACTCCCAAATGGGATCGTCGAACAAGATGGACCCGAAACAGTTGGAGATGGCCAGGCTATACTCTTCCCAAGTTGGTCCTTGTGGTGAGAGACGGGATTTCATGAAAGCTTGGTGCCAAAAGAGGGATTTACCTTCCAAATGCATTGAGGTGAGCTGAACTTTGATCTCTGGGGTCGTGTCGACAATGGCAAAAAACTGCTCACAACGGAAGAGCCATTCATGAAGGGCATCCCCATTGAAACACGGGAACTCGATTCTCGGTAGACAGGCATCCAAAAGCGGTGTCGAATCTGGTTGTAATGGCGGCGACGTGGTACGTGGCTGCGCGGGAGTGTCAAGGGTCGGGTGATGTCCTGATGGAGATCCACGACTGTTCATAGCCAAGTTCCGATCCAAACGCATGGTAGAAATCAACTCACATATCTCCTCCAAGGTGCGGCTCTGCAGATCTTCAACCGACTAAAGCGTGCCTTGCATTTGTTCTTGTGCCTGGGGCAGGGCGTCGACTTCCTGGTGGAGGTCGCATGATTGGGTGCCGTCCGTCGGTGCCATCCCACTCCTGATCGAGGCTCTGATACCACTTGTTAAGAACAAATGGGATGAAGGATAATAGCAACTATCAGACCCAATATCACAACACATTTACTTTGAGATCACAATAACATGCAACATCATCACATTCATAGAACAAACACAATGCAAGAAGATAGAGGAATGATTCCACCAGAGAGCAGTACCGCCCAGAGAGGTGTTCTCACGGTGGGGGAAGGAATTCCCGATTCAGCCGCCTACACACATACAACCACAAGTTCATCGATGAAACCCAAAATCCTACTAAACCGGCTACTTATAAGACCTGTAGCACAGCTAATTACAAAATACCCCTTCTCAAAGGAGACTACAAAAAAAGATCACAGCAACCTCTCAAACCTTAATTACTCAAACCTCTCATTGGAGTTAGCATAATTACAGGTTACACCCCTCTATGTTTTGAATTTACAAAGTCCTCCCACATAAATTTACATTTCATAACAAGCTAATACAAATGTTCTTGTCAAGTTGATGAGAATTTAACATTTTATTTATTCTAGATGGAATTTTCTTGGTAGAAAAATGCCAGAAAATGCATTTATTTACAACTCATAATTAACTATAAATCCTGAAAACCAAACACCTATTTTAAATCACCAAATAAAATGACATCTACTTCCCATAAGTTCCTTCAAACCAACATATCCTGAAGCTTAATTTTTTTAAAAAAATACATATCCTGAAACTGAAATTGTTTTAATAATAATAATAACATAACCTAAAGCTGGAAATCTGGCTACACAATAGGACACACCTACAGATTATTACCATCAAATCTGTATAGCTAACTTTTAGTCCCTACAGCTCTTATGACCTGCATAATTCACAATAAACTGATTAAATCAATTCACTTTTGAGTCCTGAATGACAACACTTATTATTATTTTTAGAGAATAAGATAAAGATATTATAAATTGGGTAAATTTTATTATTATTATAGCCAAAAAAAACTCTGTTCTTCTGCGGGAGGGATACAAATCTAAGCTTGTTCGCAGAAGAAAATTATGTTTGGGTTTAGGGTTTAAAATTTAGGAATAAGCCTGCATTACCTCTCGCTCCCATGATATCAGTTTTTTGATGTAGCAACAAATCTTCGCGCAGCCTCCAAACTTAATTTTTCGTAAACCTGAATTTCAAATTCATGCATTGCGAAGAAGAGTGAACAAGGAATTACTTATGATTAGCAGTAAGTAAATCCTTTGCAGTATAAAAAAGAATAACATACCAGTTTTTTGTGAACAGTCTTAAATGCTGAGCAAAATCTCTCAGCATTTGTTAGGCCAACCTAAAACAAGGGCAATATCATTAAAAAAATGTCTAATATTGATTTACTATGGAATCCATAAGGTTTCACTACATTCATAGGGACCATTTAATTGCTTGAAATTAGAAACTTTGTTTTGCAAAAAATGGAATTTGTTAAATTCATACTTGTTTGGATGCGGTTATACACTAAGAGTGAATTAAAACTCCACAAACTTCCTCAAAATGCCCTTAAAATTGGTGATATGAGTTTTAAACATAATGAGTGTAAATAAATAATTTTTGTTATCTAACTACGAGAAATTAAACGAGCACTTAGTGCGAAACTAGAAAGTATGTTCTATAAAAAATATGGCAATAGGAACTCAAGGAGATGAAAGCTAAGGCACTAGAACGACCTTTCTTTTCTCATTCAAAATAAAGATAAATTCAAAAGATTATTACAATATTTGTTCTCCTCCTTTATATACTAAGAGCGCCTACCATTGATACATAATGAGAAATAAAGTGGACATACTAAGAGCATATTCCTTTACTCCCTCTGTTATGGTTAGGATGGCTGGGTCCACCACTAACCGTAACGAGAGGCTATAAGGCAGCTAGCGGTCCGGTTGGGTCCGGTCCCAGCCATCCTAGAGCCATCACGCCATTCTTAACAGGGTTGTAGCTCGTACACCCCAACCCTTCACCGCACCCAGTATAAGCGTGGTACGTTGTTGAGGCTAGGATTCGATCCCAAAAACTTGATGATAAGATTTTTCATCAAGGAAGTTCGGTGATCGAATCCCAACCTCAACAACCTGTCGCGCTTATACTGGGTGCGGTGAAGGGTTGGGATGTACAGGATGCAACCCTGATAAGAATGGCGGGATGACTCGAGGATGGGCGGCCGAACCTAGCCGGACCACTAGCTGTCGAGTAGCCTCTCATTACGGTTAGTGGTGGGCCCAGCCACCCTAACCGTAACATAAAAGCACCCAGTATAAGCGCGAAAGGTTGTTGAGGCTGGGCGCAGTGAAGGATTGGGGTGTACGGGCTGCAGTCCTGTTAAGAATGGCGAGAGGGCTTGAGGATGGGCGCGACCAGACCCAGTTAGTCTGTTAGCTGCAGAGTAGCCTCTCGTTACGGTTAGTGGTGTACCCAGCCACCCTAACCGTAACACCCTCCCATTGAGCCCCGCGCAACTAACTTTAAAGCTAGATCAAGCCTCTTACGCTCTTTCTTCTGTTTCCCCTAGAGTTGTCACGGTCCTGGTTTAGTTCAATTTTACTAAGACCGTGAATCGAACCACTAAGATAACGGTTCTTCAAATTAAAACAAAAACCTTATTTAAACTGACGACTAACAGTTCGGTCCGATTGTATGTGTTTCGATCCGGTTCTAATCGATTTTATGTATTATAGTTTTAATCATTTTATAACTCTATAATTTGAGTCATCGGTCTCATTCACAAAGATTATTATCTCTTTAAAAATACATATTTGAAAAGAAAATTGGAATTCAAATGGATGAAGCAAAAATTTCATGGGTTCTTAAGGCTATGTTAAAATTGAACGAATACAAATGTGCATGCAATAATATATGATTTGGTGCTCTGAATATAAAAACAGTAATATTGTATGATTACAATAAATCTGATCAAAAAAAGTAATTAACATAAACATGGTCATTAACATGATGGACAACAAGAAAAACTATAGCACCTGATGCTCAACAAAAACAGTCATCTTAACAAAGTAGTTGAGGGATGACAAGCATATACATCAACAAAATAAAGAATATAATCATCAACAAAATTAAATAACCACCAAATACCATCTGTGTATGTTGTCAGGGTCCATCACTGAGTACTTCAAATTAAATAAATGTTAGTTATATCTATAATAAAATAATCATCAAATCTTTTTCTTATCTAATGTTAAATTCACTTTTAGTTGATTGAAAATTACCTCTAAAGTAGATTCATCAAGTTTATCCTCACAACCTTCATCAAAATTATAGTCATCAAATTGTATTTCTATGCAATATACAAAGTTTGAAAGTAAGTATACAAAATGTTTTTATAATATTTTAAGTAAATTTAGGCTCCGTTTGGGAGGACTTATTTTCACCGGTCAAGCGGTTACGACCACATGAACCGGACCTTAATTAAGTCCTCCCAAACGGAGCCTTAATTATTTACTTTACCTTTTGACATAACACTGCATCATAACACCATGGATGGAAATCCACAGGCAATCTATCCTCCCAATGAGTTAGAATAGATAATAAGTTGTATTAGTATTGTAAGGGTAGATGAATAGGAACTTAGATTCAATAACATGAATATGAAATGAGTTCCCAATGAGTTAGAATAGATAATAAGTTGTATTAGTATTGTAAGGGTAGATGAATAGGAACTTAGATTCAATAACATGAATATGAAATGAGTGTAAAGTCAAGGACGGAGGTTATGAGTTACATGTATGGTGTTTGTGAATGAGCTTAATTAGGAGTATGAATGCAAAAAAGAAATGGAATGTCAGATCTATGATGGAGGTGGTGGCAGTAGCAAAATACCCTAACAATTGAAGAAATGGGAAGAAGAAATGGAATCAGAGGAAGAGAAAGAGATGAAGTCAAAAAGTTCAGAAGAACTAAGCTCATCAGGCAGTCGTCGGAGGCTCCTAAATTTTAAACCCTAACAATAAGGGAGAGAATGAACACCGTCAGAAGATCTAGATGAGGAAGTTGCTGGTTTTGTATGTAGATCTGAAGCCCTAACAAAAAGGTTAGAACGAACACTGCCGGAACAAACACCGGCGGAATGGGGAGAAGAAAGTCTTTAGCGATCGAGCAAGCAGAGTGAGAAGGAACTAGGAAGCCTTCAAAAAAGAGGAGTGGGGAAATGACCTAATGTCGTGTGACATGTGTATGAGTATTTGAATCACGCTGCAATCAGACGACTTTGCAATCAAATGGCTATAGGTATAATCGTATATATATTAAATATATATATTATTAATATTATAAAAAATATATAATAATAAATATATAGTATAAAGAATAATAATAAATGAATTGAGGTTCGGTTCTGCTTCGGTCAAGACGGATCGGGTCTAAATATTCGGAAACCACTCAAGAAATTTATGTTGTAGTTCTGATTCCGGTCGGGATAATAAAATTAAGAAACCGTACCCGGACCATTGTTGTTTGCGGTTACAAAATTCAAATCGGAACCTGAATAATTTGTGAACGATTCAGACCGGTTCTTTACAGCTCCGGTACGGTTCCAATTCGATTTACGGTTTTCGGTTGATCATGGGTAGATTAATTGATGCTAAACAAATATAGAGAGTGAATGTCAAATTGTGCCATCTAGGAACACTAATGATTTGGTTTAAAAAATATCATGATGATCTAGAATGATGCAATGACGAACAATTACAAGCAAAGTTCACAAAAAGTTCGGAAGAACTAAGCTCACCAGGGAGTCGTCGGAGGCTCCTAAATTTTAAACCCTAACAATAAGGGAGAGAATGAACACTGTCGAAAGATCCAGACGAGGAAGTTGCTGGTTTTGTATGTAGACCCGAAGCCCTAACAAAAAAGGTTAGAACGAACACTGGCGGAATGGGGAGAAGAAAGTCTTTAGCGATCGAGCAAGCAGAGTGAGAAGGAACTAGGAAGCCTTCAGCAAAGAGTGGGGAAATGACCTAATATCGTGTGGCATGTGTACGAGTATTTGAATCACACTGCAATCAGACGACTTTGCAAAAAAATGGCTGATATAGGTATAATCGTATATATATAAAATATATATATTATTAATATTATAAAAAAACATATAATAATAAATATATAGTATAAAGAATAATAATAAATGAATTGAGGTTCGGTTTTGCTTCGGCCAAGACGGGTCGGGTCTAAATATTCGGAAACCACTCAAGAAATTTATGTTGCGGTTCTGATTCCGGTCCGAATAATAAAATTAAGAAACCGTATCCGGACCAAAATAATTTGCGGTTCCAAAATTCAAATCGGAACCTGAATAATTTGTGAACAATTCGGACCGGTTCTTTACAGCTCCGGTACGGTTCCAGTTCGATTTACGGTTTTTGGTTGATCATGGGTAGATTAATTGATGCTAAACAAATATCGAGAGTGAATGTCAAATTGTGCCCTCTAGGAACACTAATGATTTGGTTTAAAAAATATATCATGATGATCTAGAATGATGCAATGACGAACAATTACAAGTAAAGTTCACAAACATTCATACTAGAGATTACACATTAGAAACACAAGCAGAATCCAATCTATCTAAAGAAAAGTTATTCTATTAAATGGCCGGCGAATAGAAATTTCAAGTAGAATTAAAACTGAGCAAACTTTTACAAATTAATATCTCAAATGATTAGTTGTTCACCAACTATTCAACAATAAGTAATACAAACTTCACACAACAAATTTACATAAAAAATAGGAGGCAGGGGCCAAATGTTGACAATTTGGGATCTGAATAGTGAAACTGCAGCAGCTCCGCACTGAATTCAAGGTGCTGGTTGGATTTCATGCAGGCAGTCAGTCTCGGGTAAGTAGCACGCGCCTGCTTGAGGTGTTGGGAATATGTGATACAGGGATATGAAAGGGGCCACTGGGCAGAAAGTTGGCTTCAGGAGGGGGCGGCTTAAGTAGGAGTCCAGGTCCAGGGAGAGATGGAGGAGTTCTGGGAGGGTTGAATGAGTGGAAAGGTGAAATCTGGATTTCACGTCTTCTGAAGAATGGAACCATGAGTGGAATGTGGAGATTGGGCCGATACAGCAACCAGGAACTGCAAGGAAGAGAGTAGTTACTACAGGAAACAGGGAAAACCAGTGTTTCCGTGCAGCTTTTGGTGGTCAATAGGTAGTTATTGAGTGATTGGGTAGTTTTTGGTCAATGAGGTGGATGGGAAAGATAGTCACCTTGGCTTCGGCACCAAGGATCCATGAAATCGGCACAATCAGTATAATGATCAACCGGCTCCCCCCCCCCCCCCCCCCACACACACACACACAATATTAAAAGTATTGTTTGTTGGTTCATCCCAGCCTATACTAAGAAGAAACTTATATTTTTCCATAGGTAGCGTACGAGCACTTCCTAGGAGGTCACCCATCTCAGGACTATTTTCACTGGAGCAAGCCTAACTACAGAATCTCTAACATAAGTCTACCACTTGCTCCGTGTTAAAGGCCCAAAAGAGGTCCATTGTATATTTTCTCTTTCATATTTAGTCCCACATCTCCAAAAGTAAATTCGTCTTCTTCCTCTGCTCTATATAAAGAGGGGAGCTCTCATGAAATGTTTAAAATTTTTTGGAACAATATTATTCGATATTTCAAATTCTCACATGGTATTAGAGCAAGATGCAATCTCTTGTTCCCTCCTTTCGCATGAATATTCTCGGCCTTCCCGCGAAACCTGTCAAGTTTCGTGTGAATTCTCTCTCCCGAACTCACCCGAAATCCTCCCCGTACTAGCCAACCAGCTTCACGTGCTCGCACCCTTGTTCTCCCAGCCCGTTCGGGATCCTCGACCAAAACTGAAGCCCTGAAAAGGTCTATTATAGATTTTGTCGGAAAGAAAAGAACTCGCCGCTCCTCAACCCACCCTTCACATATTCGCAGCACTTGATTCTCTTAGGCTTCTTCCGCGGGCCTTTGCGGCTCTCGCTCTGTTGAGCCCGCGGTTCCCCCCAGTCGAACTGGGACAGTCGAGAACACGCATGCGACTCTCGCCCAATCGATCTCGCATTCCCTCCGAAGAAGAGCTTGTTGCTTCTATTTGGCGTAATCGCTGCCTCAGCTCACCCCAACAGCGATCAACAAAGAGTCCACCCGGACGCTGGCGCATGAGAGCGCGCGAGCCCAGCTCCGCGCCCTAGAATTGGCTCACATGATGGGGCACAACAGCCTGCAAATTGAGCGGAACATCGCGGATAGTGAGCGGGTGCATAGTCTCGCACTTGAAGAGGTTGCGAACCTCAAGAATAGGTTAAAGTCCTCGGGCGAGCTTCTCACCAGCCGCTCGGGAGTGGTTGTAAGTTTAATCTCCTTCGCCTCCCCCTAGCCTTCATCTGGCGTTGACTCTCAGTCGTTGTTATTTGCTCTCAGGATGCCACGACCGCTGAGCGGCTCCACACCTGGATCGCCACAATGGAGAAGGAGAACAAAGAGTTGCAGGCCCAGAACCGCCACCTGATCGAGGCTGTCCTCCCACTGGCCCCTAGTGGGAGTAAGTTCAAGCAATACTCCAATTGCGAGATCGAGAGGATGATGCAGTTGAACGGCGACGGAGCACACGCTTAAGGTGATGTAGCAGGCCGGGCCCGTGACAAGTGGGGGCGCGGGAGTCAGCGTGAGGGATGTGCTCCCGGAGCTTTTCCTTCCTCTTTCAAATTCCGAGGACGACATCGACCCGCTCCTTCGCGAGAGCGAGAAGTCCGGAGACTCGGAATGAGATGTATAATTTTTCGTTTATTTTTTATTTTACCCTCGCCCTCGTATGTTTGAGGCGAGCTATGTAATATATATATATATATATATATATATATATATATATATATATATATATATTGTCTTTGTAATGTAATAGGCGTTCCACCATTTTGTATATAATCAAATTGTGTTCATGCAAACCTTCGTAATCAACTCTGTTTTTTCGCTCGCGCTTTAGCAGGGTTGTTATTTTCGATCTGCTTTTATGCTCTCATCTCGGTATATACTCAAAATTTGTTTTCATGCTCGCGTCACAGTAGATACTCAAAATTTGTTTTCGTGCTCGCGTCGCTAACTTGTACCCGCCCGTCTTATTACATCTCGTCATAGTAACGTGGCCCTTTCATAGGACATCTTGCGAGAGACGACACGCAAATGAAGAGGAAGCCAAGCACCCATTGGTACTTAGACGAATTTCTTTGCCTGGCTCAAGCTTGTGCGCGCTCGCGCCCATTGGGACTCAGACGAATTTCTTTGCCTGGCTCAAGCTTGTGCGCGCTCGAGCCCGCGAGGCTCCAAGGAATATGGTAGAGCACATATGATAGAGCACTCGCTTCGCATGCGCGTATGGTAGATCATTTGCCTCGCATGCGTATGATAGATCTGCTTTTATGCTCGTGTTGCGATATCCCTTGATTTCCCCGTCGACACGCGAGTACCCGTTCATGCGTACTCGCCCACTCCTCGTCCTTGGGTTGGGGCAAGTGACGTTTTACATCGGTCATCCTCCTGTTCCAAATCCCTCTTCTCAACCAACTCTTTTCCTTTCACAACCACCCACCATCTGAGCGACCTGCCGACCCTACAAGCTAGTGAGAGCCTGGTCAGCAGGATCCATTCGGGGGTGTAGCCACTCGAGCGACCTGCCGGCCCTGCCAGCTAGCTGGAGCCTGGTCAGCGGGATCCTATCGAGGGCTTAACCAAACTTTTTTCTCTCAACCACCCACCACCCGAGCGACTTGCCAGTCCTGCCAGCTAGTGAGAGCCTGGTCAGTGGAATCCAATCGAGGGTGTAGCCACTTGAGCGACCTGCCGGCCCTGCCAGCTAGCAGGAGCCTAGTCAGCGGGATTCTATCGAGAGCTTAACAAAACTTTTTTCTCTCAACCACCCACCACCCGAGCGACCTGCCGGCCTTGCCAGCTCGTGAGAGCCTGGTTAGCGGGATCCAATCAGGGGTGTAGCCACTCGAGCGATCTGCCGGCCCTGCCAGCTAGCGGGAGCCTGGTCGGTGGGATCCAATCGAGGGCTTAACCAAACTTTTTTCTCTCAACCACCCACCACCCGAGCGACCTGCCGGCCCTGACAAACAGTGAGAGCTTGGTCAGCGAGATCCAATCGAGGGCTTAACCAAACTTTTTTCTCTCAACCACCCACCACTCGAGCGACCTGCCAGCTAGTGAGAGCCTGGTCAGCGGGATCCAATCAGGGTGTAGCCACTCGAGCAACCTGCCGACCCTACCAGCTAGCGGGAGCCTGGTCAGCGGGATCCAATTGAGAGCTTAACCAAACTTTTTTCTCTCAACCACCCACCTAGAGCTGTCACGGTTCCGATTCGGTTCCGGTTCTACTAAAATCATGAACCGAACCACTAAGATAACAGTTCTTCAAATTAGAACCAAAACCTTATTTGGTTTGACCAGTTCCGGTTCTGGTTCCGATTCCAACTTAATTTTTGGAATCGTCGTGTCAACGATTCTGGTTACGGTTCAACAAGAACCAAAACCAAATCGACCACCAACGGTTCGGTCCGGTTCCAATCGATTTCAACTAAAACCAAAATCAAACTTTGCGGAATGAAATAAAAGTGGGCTGCAAATAGTGAAACTCAAAACAACATCGAAATAGAAATAATTATGTTGCGCACTTCTCGACGGTCTATTTGATGCAGTGGTCCAGAGCCGCCACGCTCTGGTTCTGCACCAGAGGAACACGTTGGGTCCCACCACCAGGCTGCAACCCAAGCACCCCACCCATGACCGCACCTATTCTCAGCGCGGCGGGATGTTGGGGCGGAGTCTCGAACCCAGACCCCTTGATAAATCCCTTTCCTAACAGGGACTATCACCAACTGAGCTGCACTTTTTGATGCAGTGGTCCAGAGCCGCCCCGCTCTGGTTTTGCTCCAGAGGAACACGTCCGGTCCCACCACCGGGCTGCAGCCCAAGCACCTCACCCATGACCACACCTATTCTCAACGCGGCGGGATGTTGAGGCGGAGTCTCGAACCCAGCCCCCTTGATAAATCCCTTTCCTAACAAGGACTATCACCAACTGAGCAGCAACTTTTTTGATGCAGTGGTCCAGATCCACCCCGCTCTGGTTCTGCACCACAGGAACATGTCTGGTCCCACCACCGGGCTGCAGCCCAAGCACCCCACCCATGACCGCACATATTCTCAGCGCGGCGGATGTTGAGGCGGAGTCTCGAACCCAGCCCCCTTGATATATCCCTTTCCTAACACGGACTATCACCAACTGCAGCGCTGAGAATAGGTGCGGTCATGGGTGGGGTGCTTGGGCTGCAGCCCGGTGGTGGGACCAGACGTGTTCCTCTGGTGCAGAACCAGAGCGAGGCGGCTCTGGACCACTGCATCACTTTTCTACGATCGGTTGGATAGTATTCATCATCTTCCTACGCATGTAGACTTGCCACGACGTCTAGTTGGCTTACGCACGTCTCGTCGACATGCTCAACCGTAACAATCGGCTACAATTAGTTGTCTTTCATGATTACTAAGAAATAGTGGTTGTATATCTTCTATATTTTTTAAATAAAATATTTCAAAAAAATATGTAAGTAAAATTGAAAATACATTATATAACTGTATAAAAATCAAAAGTGTACTGCAAAAATTGACTCCGAACCGCACCAATGTCAAACCATACCACACGGTTATTATACGGTGAAGTTTTGTTCGGTCCAAAATCGATCCTCTTTAGTGTGATTGCGGTTTGGGTTCAAACTGCACCAGCTTCACTCGTGATAGTAAGTATAAATATTATAGATAAATTATAACAATATTAATAATAATATTAATAATAATAAACGGGTTGCGGTTCGGTTCTACTTCGGTCCGGTTCGGATCGGGTCTAAAAATCTTGAAACCGCTTGAGACTTGTATGTTGCGGTTTCGGTTCCGGTTCCGGTCTCGATAATAAAATGTAAGAACCACACCCGGACCAATGTTGTTCACGGTTCCAAAATTCAAACCGGAACCCGAATAATTTGTGAACGGTTCGGTCTGGTTCTTTGCGGTTCCGATTCGGTTTGCAGTTTTCGGTTTTAAGTGATAGCTCTATACCCACCACCCGACCGACCTGCCGGCCCTACCAGCTAGTGAGAGTCTGGTTAGCGGAATTCAATCAGGGGTGTCCACATGTCATGTTCACCATGTAAACATACATTCGGACCTGGTTATGAGATAAACCACCAATTTATTGAAAGTTGTTGTCATGGGTAGAAGCGTTTCAGGTCATCACCGCTCCATGCACGGTCAAGGGGTATCCCTTCCACATCCCGGAGGTGGTACCCCCTGATCTCAAAGCTTCTTCTACAATATAAGGGTCTTCCCAATTGGGATTGAGCTTCCCGACTGTAGCCCCTTCCGGCCGCATCGACCTTCTTAAGGACAGGATCCCCCTTCTGGAATTGTCTGACTCGAATGTGCTTGTGGAAATACCTAGCCATTCGTCGTTTGACCTCTTCTTGTCGGACGGCTGCCAGGTCCCGAAGCTCTTCTACCAGGTCAAGCAAGAGCTTTTGTTTTTCCTCATTCTCATTCGTCATTCCTCGTCTCCTTCCCCTGCCACGATCACCCTTGGTGACCTCACCACAAATTCGACTGGTAGCACAACCTCGGATCCGTGAGAAAGTTTGAAGGGGGTCTCGCCCGTGGTCGTATTCGAAGTGGTTCTCAAAGCGCAAAGGACTGAGCTGTTCCACCCAGTTACCCCTCAGGTTCTCGACCTTCTTTCTTAGCAAGTTCATAATTATCTTGTTGGCCGCCTCCACCTGTCCATTACTTCTAGGGTCATGGACCGACGCAAAACGAAGATCTATGCCCAGCTGACCGCAGAAGCTGACGAACTCATCGCTAGCAAACGGTGGCTCGTTGTCTGTGACTATGGCTAGGGGTAGCCCATGTCGACAGACAATCTCCCCCCACACAAAATTCCTTAAAACTTGAGAGGTTACCTTGGTCAGCGCCTTCACCTCCAGCCACTTTGAAAAGTAATCGATCATGACCAGCATAAACTTCCACAGGCCACTGGCTTGGGGGAAGGGTCCAGGGTCCAACCATATCCATTCCCCATATTGCGAAAGGCCGCGGAGCTGTGATGGTCCTGAGCCTCTGCGCAGGTACGAGCAGGAGAGGAGCAAACAGCTGACACTTTTGACATTTCTTTGCAAACTCTGTCGCATCCTTGTTGAGACTCGGCCAGAAATAACTTTGCCTCAACACCTTTCCCTCCAAGGTCCTGCTTCCGAAATGGCTATCGCATTCCCCTGAATGGATCTCTTCTAGGACTTTGGAGACCTCCTCTTCTGGTACACACTTGGCTAGAAGCCCGATGAGGGTCTTCTGGTATAACCCTTCTTCACAGAACAGATAGTACACCGACTTATGTCTGAACCGTCTCTTGTCCACGTCTCCTTCCGGGAACTTGCCCGAAGTCAAGAAGGTGATGAACGGATCCATCCATGATGCCCGTTGTTCCACCTCCACTAGTTCCCCTTCCTCAATGGACGGCCGGAAGAGCTCTGTCCCTGTGTCTCCTGCCCGAGGACCATACTTGGCCAGAAGATCAGTTGGGGCACTCTCCTCCCTTAGTACATGTTGAATTGAGAAAGTGCGGAACTGCCCTATGAGGCCTTTGACTTTTACCAAGTAGCGTTGGAGAGTTGACTCCCTAGCCTCGAACTCTCCTCTGACTTGACAAGCCGCCACCATGGAGTTCGTCGAGACCCGTAAGTCTTGCAACCCCAACACCCTGGCTAAGAAAAGCCATGCGATCACAGCCTCGTATTCAACCTGGTTGTTGGTGAGTGGGAAGTGAATGTCTATTGCATGTTCAATGCTTGTCCCATGTGGGCTTACTAGGATCACCCCTCCCCCAAAGGAATGCTTCCCCGAAGCTCCGTCCACCAACATCTCCCATGTTGTCGGGGGGAGGGGGAGGCTCGGGTTCCTCAACTTTGGCCACATAGTCTGTCAGGAAATTGGTCACCGCTTGCGCCTTTATTGAAAGCCCGGGGACAAACGAGATATCGAACTCGCTCAGCTCCACCGACCATTTTGCTAATCTCCCTGAGTGTTCTACCCCTTCCAGGATGTTGCGAAGGGGGTGATCGATCACTACCCGGATGGAGTGCGCCTGAAAGTAAGGCCGAAGTTTCCTGGCCGAAATGACCAATGCGAACGCCAGCTTCTCCAGGATTTGGTATCCGAGTTCTGCCTTCCTTAGAACCCTACTGACATAGTAAACTGAGAGTTGCTTTCTACCTTCCTCCCGAACCAGTACGGAGCTTACTGCCTCGACCCCCACTCCCAGGTACAGGGCTAGGTCCTCCCCCTCCTTTGGACCTTGGAGTAGTGGGGCTTGTGTGAGTAATTTTTTCAAAGCCTGGAAAGCCTCCTCATACTCGGGGTCCATTCGAACTTCTTGCCTCCGCCCAGCAACCTGAAAAAAGGTGAGCACTTCTCCCCTGCCCGGGAGAGAAACCTGCTTAACCCGACCAGCTTCCCAATGAGGCGCTGGATCTCTTTAGCGCTCTTTGGCGATTCCAACTCTAATATGGCTTTTACTTTGTCAGGGTTAGGATCTACGCCCATTGGGGTGATAAGGTGCCTCAAGAACTTGTCCTTGCTAACCCCGAAGACACACTTTTAGGGGTTGAGCTCATCTTGAACTTCCTCGAAGTGCCAAACGTTTTTGCCAAGTCCTGGAGGTAAGACTCAATGCCCCTGCTTTTTACCAAAAGGTCGTCTACATAGACCTCCTGGTTCCGGCCCCTTTGCTCCCGAAAGATCAGGTCCATCATTCTTTGGTAAGTTGTTCCTGCATTCTTCAGCCCAAAGAGCATCATCTTATAGCAGTAACACTCATCCCCCGTGATGAAGGATACATTCTTGATGTTGGGCGGGTGTATGTGAATCTGATGATAACCTGAAAAAGCATCTAGAAAACTCAATAGAGAAAAATCAACCGTTGAGTCAACCAACGCGACGATTCGAGGCAGAGGATAACAATCCTTAGGGCATGATTTATTCAATAAGAGAAATCAACACATCCTTCAACGCCCATCCCCCTTTTTAACCATCACCACATTGGAGACACAGCCTGGATACTAGATCTCCGATACAAACCCGGCTTTGAGAAGCTTACCCACCTCCTCCTGGATGGGCCCAACCAGCTTGTTGACGACGGATCTCTTCTTCTGTCGGATGGGACGAGCGCTAGGATCAAGATTGAGGCGGTGGCAAGCCACGTCCGCATGATCCCTGGCATGTCTGCCGCACTCCAAGCGAAGATGTCGATGCTTTGCTGGATGCAGGCTAGGATCTATCCCAGTCCTCTGAGCTGAGCTCCCGACTTATCCTCACTTTCTCCAACCTCCCTGCCTGGGAGATAACCTTCATCTCCTCTACTTCCTCAACGGCCTCCAGCCAGGACTGCTCCTCCTATTCGCCCTCCGCCATCTCCCCTTGGACGAGTGCCTCTTCCTCCACCTCTCCGACGATCATCTCTCAGTCCCGGTCTCCTAGCAGCTCATCTGACCCATCCACTTGGGTGCAGATCTCTTCTCCTTCAGCCTCCTCCGCCTTCCCCACGACTTCTTTTGACTTCTCCACCTCCGTTACTCCGTCGATCAGCTCAATCCCCGCCTCTTCTACCCCTCCTTCCAGCCCTGCTCTCTCTTCCATCTCCCTTCTCATCTCCTCGGCTCCCGTCGGCTAGGAGATGGTGTTGACGGCTATTACGTAGCATTGCCTCGCTATCTTCGGGTCTCCCTGACCCTAATCTGGTCTCCCCCCACGGTGAACTTCAAACACTGGTGGAACGAGGACGGGGTGCATCAAAACGCGCTGATGAGGGGCCGCCCAAAGATGGTGTTGTACTTGCTCGGAGCGTCGACAATGACGAATTAGCAGTTACGGGACTGTCCCCCCAAGGTCACATGAAGTCCGACCCCCCTTCCACTTCCTTCCTCTCCCCTGAGAATCCAAACAGCAGACCGTCAGAGGCCAACACCCTTCTCGACTCCACCTTCATCTCATCGAACGTCTTCTTGAAGATGACGTTGACTGAGCTTCCGTTGTCAACAAGGATCCGTGAGACGGTGAAATTCTCGATGGCGGACTGAATCACCAGCACATCGCAGAACGGATCCTCGTGATCAGGCATGTCCTTCCGAGAGAAGGTGATCTCCTCTGGGGGTGGGGCTAGGGACGTCGCAGCTACGCTCCGACGGTACATGGTGTTAAGGCTCGCCCTCCAGGTGGTCTCGATTCCCACCCCTCCATGGATCACCCCAATCCCTCCTCGGGTTCCCACGTCTACCCTATCCACACACTGGTCCTCTTCCTCTGCCCCACCGGTTACCTCCTCTATCCTCACCGGTGGTTGTTGCTCCCACGGGCCACTTGCCGTCCTGATCTCCAAGAACTCGGGGCAGGTGGCCGTCACGTGACCCTCCTCCTGATGGAAGTCACAGTATGACAACGCTACCCCCTCTCTTCGTCCCTCTGCTGGCTGATTCCTTCTCCTGACTCCCGCTCCTCTCCCTCTTGCCCTTCCTCGGCCGATCGTCATAGCTTGTTGTGGTGGGGGCAGGAGTGGCCTCTGGCCTTGTCTCCATCCTGGGGGGTTGAACCTCCCCTGACCTCCATGGAGGTTTCCCCCTCCTTGGGCGAACCCTCTTCCTTGGCCATGTACGACCCCTCCTTGATGTCTCCACCCCGGCTCATGAGCCCTCGGCTCCTCCCTCCTTGCTTCTTGCTGCCTAGAACCTCCTTGCTCCCTCAACTCCGAGTTACTCAATCTTGCCAACTTTTTAGCGAACGCCGGTTTGCCGCCTCTCCTTCAATCTCCTTTGTCACCCTTTCCATTAGCTCTTCGAACGACAAGGGTGGCTTCTGATTCAAGCTCATTTTCAAGAACCCCTCGCGCAGCCCCACGGTAAATGCGAGTTGGAGGGTGAATCCCGACACCTCCTGAATGAGCAAAATCTCCTCCTGGAACCTATCTACATAGTTGACCAGTGACTCCTCTACTCCCTGCTGGATCTTGAAGAGTGCCTCAACACTTTTCTTCCTCTTATTCGACATTGAGAAACGCAATTGGAAACTTCGGCGCAAGTCCTCGAACGCGTAGATCGACCCCATCAGGAGCTGGTGAAACAAGACCCCTTGCTTTCTCCTTCAAGGTGATGGCGAAAAGACGACACTTGAACGTGTCCGACATCAGCTTGATGGAGACCATGTCTTCGAACCACTGCAGGTGCTGGACGGGATCATCTTTGCAAGTGTAATACGTCATCTCTGGCTCCCTGAACCCTTCCGGAACTGGAGCAGAAACAACCAGTTTGTAGAATGGGCTCCCGCCGCTCGAGGGTCTCGCATGCTCCACTCGCGGGACCAGCTCGCAGGTTGGGACCGCACTCGCCGGGACTGTACTCGCCAGGACCGCAATCGTCGGGCTGGGGAAAAGCTCTCTCCCCGCTAGATCTCGCTCCTGCCATCCACTCGCCGCCTCCATACCTGGCCTCTGTCCCGAGGCGTTCTCGCGCATCCCTAGCGGCGTTACCACTTGGACCGCGGGGGTCGAGCACTTGCCACGCGCTGCGACGAATGCGAAGTGGATAATTTTTAGGACCTCCCTCTTGAACTGTTCCAACATCTCAACCGTAGTCGGCGTCGTAGGTAGTGGCGAGTCGCCGTGGTCAGTACCTTGTTCCACATCTCAAGTCATGGAACTCTCTCATGATTTTCTTTTGCAAGCTACGGTCCATGCTCACTGCACCAAAAATGTTGGTATCGGGATTCGGCCCAACGAGGAGTTCAGACCCAAAAAAAAGGGAGCAACCCGCACCTACTTCTCATGAGAAAAGACGCTAGGTTGAAGACTCAAAACTTGACATAGACCATAGCTACAACACGAAGGACCCACCACACACCCGGAAGATCTTCGAGCGCTTCCCCTCCCAAACCAAAGTTGAAGCTGGACACCTTGGAAAGCCTTCGAAGCTAGCCAAAAACAACCTGAGGAAAAGGAAGCCAAAAGAAATTGGAGCCCCTCTAAGGTGCCCTTCAGGGTCTATTTATAGTTTTTATAGCGGGGTCTGCCAATATCGCAATTCCGTCTTTTCGGTTTTGCTAAGCGTACCCCAAATTGGCCTGTCAACAACCAAATCCCGCTATTTGGAATGGCTATCAGCAGACAATAAAATAAATATAATATTACATGGCGACTGTTCCTGGATGGCGAGTGCCTCACCAACGAGCACTCGTTTGGGTTGGCGAGTACCCGATGAAACCAGCACTCGCCCGCTTCTCTAGAGTGGCGAGTGCCCAATGAAACCAGCACTCGCCCGCTTCTCTAGAGTGGCGAGTGCCCAATGAAACCAGCACTCGCCCGCTTCTCTAGAGTGGTGAGTGCCTAATGAAACCGACACTCGCCCGTCTCCACAGAGTGGCGAGTGCCTAAAGAAACCGGCACTCTCCCGCCTCCACAGAGTGGAGGGTGCCTACAGAAACCGACACTCGCCCTCCTTCATGGCGAGTTCCTAAACACTCGCTTTCCTGAGACGAGTGTGATCCTTCTTCCCGACTCGCCCCGCTGACTAGGTGCTCGCCGCTTGCTTGGAGCTGTGGAGTTGCTCTGGTTCGTCCACTCGGCGAACACAGGGTTGTACACCGCTCATCATAGATGGTCAATATGTTTAAAGATAATACCCATTCCTAAAGACTTTTGAGATATTTAAGAATCTGAAAGACAACTTCATAATGATGAACCTTTGGATAATGCAAAAAATGACTGACAAAACTAACAAATGTGATATCAGGATGGGTAATTGTAAGGTAAATGAGTTTACCCAAAATATTTTGAAATGATAATTTTCTATTTAAATAATTGAGGCTTAGTTATTGTTAGAAAAGCCCATGTAAATGGCTCATTATTAGGCCCATGTTCTATTTTATTTCATTCTTCTCCTATTAGTCCCACACCATTGTATAGGATTTCTTCTCTCCTATATATTTGTATTCTCTCCTTGTATTTTGACACACAAGCAATACATATAAGTTTTGAGCTCACTCAACATGGTATCAGAGGCAGCGGTTCGGTCCTTGCGGTTTCACTATCTCGAACCGCCCGGCCCATCTTCCTCTCCTGTCCGCAATTCCTCTGCGGCCTGTCCTTCTACTCGCACCGGGTAGCGGGCTCTTCTTCCCGCCCTCTCTCTCCACGGTTTCTCCCTTGCTAACCGTTGTCTGCTCTCCTTTCTCTCCCTCTCTCCCGTGGATCCACCCCTCTCCGCCTTTTATAGCCTCTCTTCTCAACCTGTGGGCCCCTCTTCCCGCTGCAAGCTTTCTTCTTCTTCTTACCGCGCGGGCTCCTTCTCGCCCGGCCCCTCCTCTTCTTGATGCTCGAGTAGTCCTACTTGCGGCCTCTTCTCTCGGCATACCGTGTCGCACGGTCTCTTTCTCCTTGCCGCTCGAGTGCTCCTACTCGCGGCCTCCTCTTGCGGCTTATCTTGCCGCTTCCGGTTTCTCTCTCTTGCTGCTCGAGTATTCCTACTCGCGGTCTCTTTTCTTGCCGCTCGAGTTCCCTACTCGCGGCCTCTGCTCTCAGCTTCCTCTCGCTGCTTCCCTCTTCTAGTCGCGCGGTCTCTCTTTCTAACCGTTGTGACTTCTCCTTTTCTTTTGAGAGCCGACTTCTCTTCTCGCTCTTGTTTGGCCGCTGGTGTTCTCACAGTGACCGTGAGTATTGTCCTTGCTCTCTCTCCGCACCTGGTCGCGGCCTCTTGTCGCTCTCTCCCCTGGGCTTGTCGCCTTGACTACCCACTGCGGCCTCATATCTAACCGCGTGGGCTTGTCGTGCTTCTCTTCTCCTGCGGCCTCCTCTTCCCGCTGCAGGCGTTGTGTCTAACCGCGCGCTCTTCTATTCGCTGCGGCCTCCCCAGTCTCTATGGGCTCCTCCATCGACTCTACCAGACAGGCGGCTAACCCTCCTGCTGACCGCCCGACTTCTCTTCCAGACCTCCGAGATGAGCTGCGGATCACAACTATCTCATTATCTGGGAAGAAGAATTTTGTTCCATGGGTCCACTCGATTCGTCGTGTCCTTCAGGCCAAGGTCCTTGTGCTTCACCTTACTAACGAACCTCCTTCCCCTACTACTGATGACTGGCTACGAAATGACAGCCGTGTCCAAACATGGCTCCTTAATTCGCTGGAGGGTGAGTTATACCAAATGGCCATGTACTATGAGACCGCCAAAGCTATGTGGGAGGAGCTTCACTCCTTATACTCTGGAAAGGATAGTCTTCAGCACCTCTATGATATTATTACCGACCTTCAGACTCTTGATGCTGGCGGGGCTGCTGACATGAACTCGTTTGTTGCTCGTGCCAAGACTCTTGCGGAGGCCTGGATCCAGCATCAGCCTTCTACCACCGACCTTGCTGCTCAGCGTGCGCAAAAGGAGGCCGTCTGCATTGCCATGATGATAGCTCGTGTCCCGCCTCACCTTCAGAGCATCCGGGCTCAGGTGTTGGCCTCGGCCTCTACTCCCTCCCTCTCTGATGTCTGCTCTATGCTACTTCGAGTATCACCACCACTGGATTCTCTGGCACCCCCCTCTCCGGCCGTCCTTCAGCAGACCCTTCCCCCCTTGCTTCCACCACCGACCTCTGCTCGCGGTGGACGTTCCGGCTCTCGCGGCAGGGGGCGTGGGGGTCGGGGCCGCCCCAAGTGTTCATATTGCGGCCGGGATGGCCACACTGATGTCGTCTGCTACAAGAAACAGCTATCCTCCTCGCCCAACTACGGCTACTGCCACTGATGGCTCCTCCTCCACTGGTACCGACCTTGAGGTCGTTCGCCTCCAGCTACAGCAACTCCAGGGGCTTCTTAGCCCTCCTTCTGCTTCTGTTGCCTCCATCTCTACCGCAGGTATTACTTGTCTTTCCTCCAGCCCGCGTTGGATCTTGGACTCAGGTGTTATTCATCACATCACCTCAATGCGGCCACTAAAGTACTCGGATGTTCCTCATCCGAAATCTATCACCGTCGCTAATGGGGTGACTATTCCGATCTCCGGCTGGGCCGACATCTCTCTTGCCCCCTCCATCTCTCTTCGCCCGGCTCTTTATATTTCGGGCTCTCCATTTAATTTGCTTTTTGTTGGTCGCCTCACTCATGATATGGATTGCTCTGTCACATTTACTCCATCTACTTTTTTGATACAGGATCGACGGACGCGGACTACCATTGGTAGGGGTCGACTGCAGAACGGGCTCTACCTTCTTGATGCCTCTCCTCCTATCCTCTCCTCCGTCTCCGCTGTTGATTGGCATCGCCGTCTTGGGCATGCCCCTCTACCCGTTCTCCAAAAAGCGTTGCCTGATGTATCTTTTCCTGCTTTCAAATGTGATTCTTGTATTTACGGCAAACAACCGCGCGCTTCTTTTCCGGCTCATTGTACTAGGAGCTCTGCTCCGTTTGATTTACTGCACTCCGATGTTTGGGGTCCTTTCAATGTTACAAGTATCTCTGGCTATCGTTATTTTATGACTTTCATTGATGATCATTCTCGTACAACACGGCTTTACCTACTTCGTGATCGCTCTGAGCTCCCTCGCATATTTCGCGATTTTATACAAGAAACTCGAACGCAATTCTCCACAACAATCAAAACAGTGCGCACCGATAACGCTCGTGAATACACCGGCCATGAATTTGCCAATATATGTACAGAATTTGGTATTATTCATCAAACCTCCTGTGCCTACACCCCCAACAAAATAGCATTGCCGAACGAAAGAACCGCCACCACCTCGACGTTGCCCGTTCCCTCATGCTTCAAATGCATGTTCCAAAAATTTACTGGAACTTTGCGGTCTCCACTGCGTGTTTCCTCATCAACTGACTCCCTTCCTCGGTTCTCAACTCTGTCACTCCATTCAGCCTCCTATTCCCCTCTACTCCGGCCTTCCCTATCACACCAAGGGTCTTTGGTTGCACTTGATTCGTTCACCTCCTGGGTCCCTCCTCAGATAAGTTGGATCCCCGTGCAACTAAAACTATTTTCGTCGGCTATTCTCGCACTCAGAAGGGCTACCTATGTTACTCTCCGGTAACCCGAAAGGTCATCGTCTCCGCAGATGTTACTTTTTGGGAAGATCAACCTTTCTTTTCCCCACCTCTAGCTCCTTCCTCCCCGACGACATCTCCACCAATGTCTATACCCCGACCCGTCATCCCTACTACTGCGCATGTTCCCCTACGTCCTTCTAACCCTGCTCCTGCTCCCTCCAAGCCACCAGTTATCCAGGTTTACACTCGCCGCCTTCCTCCTCGTTCCGCTACCCCTCTACAGTCGGCCTCATCCTCGGCTACCCCGCGCCCTGCTGATCAGGTATCTCCCTCCACCGCTCATCCTCTGGCAAATTATGTTTCCCCGCATCGCCTCTCTCCCCAACTATACACATTTGTCACTTCTATTTCCTCCATTTTGATTCCTAACACTGTGCAGGAGGCGCTACAACATCCTGGATGGAAGGCTGCCATGGAGGAGGAAATGACTGCTCCCCGGGCCAACCAGACCTGGACTCTAGCACCACTTCCCCCGGGTCAGAAACCGGTTGGGTGTAAGTGGGTCTTCGTCGTCAAACATGCCGCTGATGGGACGATTGACCGTTTGAAAGCTCGGCTGGTCGCCCGGGGCTTCACCCAACAACAAGGGATGGACTATGAGGAAACTTTCTCTCTGGTGGCCAAACTCAACACCGTTCAGGTTTTTATCTCGATGGTTGTCCATCGTCGGTGGCTCTTACTGCAACTGGATATTAAGAATGCCTTTTTGAATAGCGACTTGCAGGAAACTGTCTATATGCAGCAACCTCCCGGGTTTGAGACCACAGGGGAGTCTCAGGTTTGTCGCCTTAAGAAAGCTCTGTATGGCCTCAAACAATCACCACGGGCATGGTTCGACAGGTTCAGTAAGGCTCTTCGGGAGGTTGATTTTTCTCGCAGCACGGCAGACTTCTCGATGTTCACTCGTCACCGAATAACAGGGACGGTTCTTCTGTTAGTGTATGTTGACGACATCATCATTACGGGAGATGACTCAAGGGGAATACAGGAGGTCAAACAACATCTCGGTACAGTTTTTCAAACAAAGGATCTGGGACCCCTCCGGTATTTTTTGGGCCTTGAGGTTGCTAGACGGTCAGATGGTCTCGTCCTTTCTCAGCGGAAGTATTGTCTCAACCTTCTTCATGATGCGGGTTACTCTAGTTGTAAGCCGATCAATACCCCAATGGATGTGAATCACAAGTTATGTGCTCAGGCTTCCGACTCAGATCTATTACTCGAGAATCCTGAATACTATCGCCGTCTAGTTGGAAAATTGATCTACCTCACGGTAACTAGACCGGATATCTCTTTCGCAGTTGGTATTGTAAGCCGGTATATGCATTCCCCGCGAAGATCTCATCTCCACGTCGTTGAGCGCATTCTCCGATACCTCAAAACGGCCCCTGGTCAAGGATTGGTCTACAAGACCTCATCTTCAGCTCCTACATTGATAGCTTACTCAGATGCTGATTACGCTGGTTCTCTTGATGATCGACGGTCAACCAGTGGATTTTGCACATATTTTGGAGGACATTTGATTACGTGGCGGAGCAAGAAACAAGCTGTTGTGGCTCGATCATCTGCTGAGGATGAATACAGGGCAATGGCGTCTGTAGTTTCTGAACTAATGTGGCTGGAAAGTCTTCTTACCGATCTGGGTATAAGACTTCCTTCCCCAGCCTTTCTCCTTTGTGATAGTCAAGCGGCTATACATATTGCCAAGTACCAGGTATTCCATGAAAGAACTAAACATATTGAAGTTGATTGTCACTTCATCAGAGAAAAGGTTCAAATGAAGAAGATCGACCTGAAGCATGTTCCCGGGACAGAACAAGTTGTGGATGTGCTCACTAAGGCTCTTACAAGTACACTCTTCTATCAGTGCTTGTCCAAGCTTGGCACATACGATTTGTACGCTCCAGCTTGCGGGGGAGTGTTAGAAAAGCTCATGTAAATGACCCATTATTAGGCCCATGTTCTATTTTATTTCCTTCTTCTCCTATTAGTCTCACACCATTGTATAAGATTTCTTCTCTCCTTTTCTCTCCTATATATTTGTATTCTCTCCATATATTTTGACACACAAGCAATACATACAAGTTTTGAGCTCACTCAACAGTTATTAAAGCCTCAAGGCGCACCAAGGTTCAAAGGGGGTTTGGATCCTCGGTGCGAGCGCGAGGCGTAAGGCGTGCACCTGATGAGAGCAAAGCGCAACCACATTCATTTTAAATAATCAACATCAAACATAAGTTCATCTTCACGATCAGATTCATCATCTATTATACCCATTAATCATTCATTACTATCATTTATATGTCATAAAAATAGAATCAATGTGGTCACTTGTCTCATATATAAGTCTCAACGCTCGATTATATTTCACATATACTAAATCATGCAAAAATGAATGAGTTCTTACATTATTTCCTTTTTTATTTTAAAAAAACACCACAAATTTCACTCATTCACGCATTTTATGCACAAGCCTCTGAGACCGGTGAGTCTTGAGCCTTAGGCACGCCTTTAACAACATAAAATGGAAGGAAATCATCTGGATGAATATTATAGGGTTAATGGGACTCTCCACTGGTTTAACCCCTAAGTACCATATTCAGCAAACAGATCCATAACATATTTCCTCCGAATTATAGAAATACCATCTTTGATCTGTCCACTTCAATCAAAAGAAATCAGTGTAATAAATCAAATGTCGTGGCCATATCCCTCTTGACAGCAACAATATGATTTGTATGATGATTCAAAGTCTTGTCAGATGTGAATAAATATAGCATGATCACATGTACTTGTGAATCTCATGTTGATAAGCTTGACTCTCAATTTGTCAAATCAAGCTCTCAGAAATTGTTTAAGCTCATAAATAGTCTTTTGAAGTTTGCAAACATGCCCATGAGATGTCTTCATGGAGATTCTCATGGAGTAAATCATTCTTGACATTCATTTGATAAAAAGGCTAAGATACGTGAGCTTCCATTGAGAGAACTCATGAACTCAGTTTAGCCACAGGAGCAAAAGTCTCATAGAAGCCAATGCCATCAATTTGAGGGTAACCTTTGTCCATAAGTGCGCCTTTATAACTTTTAAGAGTGTCATCTTGCAAATATTTAACAGAGTAAACCAACCGATCCAACGGGTGGCAAGAGAACAACCTCTCATGTTTGTTGTCTCGTAAGAGCTTCGATCTCAATACCAAGCCTATCTCCATTGGGAGTTGGAATTAGTCTCTACAAAGTTATTAGGAACAACAATGGTAGCAATGAAAGATAAGTAAAACTTAATTGTATGGGAGAAGGAATGATACTCTGCATATTGATCAATAGGATATCAAATAGGACCATACATAATAAGATAGGAGGGAAGGCCCCAAGGGAAGCCCAGTGATAATTTGGACCTCAAGATTCGGTGGTGGATGTGGTGGCTTCAGTCACGTGATAATTTGGACCTGAAGAGTTGGTGGTGGATGTGGTGGCTTGAGTCACATGAGGATTTACACCTGACTAATCTAACTGTTTCCTTCTCTGAAAAATTTGCATTTCATTTATGCGACTATAGGTTTTGATATCGTAAGTTACATTAATGAAAGCAAAGGGAACTGTAGTACCAGGCTGTTCTCTGGAGAAGAATCAACCAAGACAGGTAACAAGGGATATGCTTAAAGAACGTGACATCTTTAGAAATAAATCTTGTGTGAAAATTAGGAGAATAACACTTTTAACCTTTTGCTTCACAGCATAAATTACAAACATGCATTTAACCGCTAAAGATCCAAGTTTGTCACTATCCATTAAAATATTATGAACAAATGCAACACACCCAAATACTTTGAGTGAAAATCTAAATAGAGGGTCCTCAGGCTTTACGATTTGCAAGGGATATTTGTCTCCCAGAATACATGTAGGCATGCTATTGATTAAATACACTGTCGTTAGAACCCCTTCATCATATAAAGTTTTAAGAATGTTCATCTCTTGGAGTGAACACCTTGTGACATCCAAGATATGTCAGATTTTTCAGCTCAGAGACACCATGAAGTACCTAGTTATGAGGATTGAAACACAATCTGTCATTTAGAGGTTCTTGAAGTTCTCTGCGCATATATTCGACATCGTTATTGTGACGATCCAAATAATGCGCAACAACATTTTAATTCCCTGATGATGAGCGCAAGGCAGTACAGATTTTACGTAATATTTTTTGCATTTTCCTTTTTTTTATTTAAATTTCTTTCTTTTTGTTGGGGGTGCTATTAGCCAAATATATATATGATGGCTTATTCTTGGTAACAAATGTTAGTGGTATTATTTGGTTGTTATTAGCTGTTATAAAAAGAGGCTTAGGTGTTGGCTTGTGAGATTGACATGTGGTTTATTATGATATGGCTGAGTTGGAATTAATTTTGACACATGGAATGACTTTGTGGTGGCTGGAGGTTTGATTTGGGCTTCATTGAGTGACACCTAGATCCCTTTTACAACGCCCTTTGGCTGGATTCCACTACTGGCCGCTTGTGCTAATAAAAAGAGCCCGAGCCTCTCTCATTTCCGCACTTCCCGTTTTCTGCGCTATTCCCGTTTCGCTGATCTCGGCTACTCCTTCCGGCTGCTGCTCCTCTTCTCCTTTCTTTCTCTATTCCTCTTGGAAGGTTGCTGCTACCTCTGGTGTGGTGTTGTTGTCCTCTGTGTCGTGTCATTCCTTTCTGAGCCGCTGCTTTAGGTCTTTTCTGCCGCTGGTTTTGAGCTGTTGTCGCTGCTACTGCATGTCTCCTATGCCTCCTACCTTCTTCAGTGCCTCCTCCGGAGATTTTGAAAGGACTTTGCCACACCTCTTCGTATCCAAGAAGGATCGGTTGTGCAACATTTTGTTTCCTCCCTCTCCCACTGTAAGGATGTCTTCTTCTCTTTATTTTTCTTATGTTTCTACTGCCTTGCTGGTTTGTAACTGTTGTTATAAAGTTTTCTGATTTGGGATTGTTGTTAGCCGGCCATTACAATTTTTTGTGATTGTTTTTACTATTAGTTTGTTGTTAGGTTTGTAGTTACTGTTTTCTGGACTGTTTTTGAGGGCTGGTTGTGCTGATTTGGGGGTTGGTTAGTCAGTTTTTGAGGGCTGCTTTTGGGTTGGACAGCCATGTTTAAGTTTTTTACAACTAGTAATTTTTGTTCCTTCTTTTGAGAGTTGTTTTAGGCTTTTGGTTCATCTTTTAAGATAATTCCAAGGAGGAGAATAGCAAGGGCATCAAGTATATATATTTTGGCCATTTATTTGCGTTGGCTTTCGTATTTTGACGGATTTAAACGTTTTTCCTAAACCTTTGACACCCTTAATAAAAATTCTAAATCCTTTTTAACATCAATGCTACGCATATCAAAGAAATACAACCCAATTAAAATGCGTACTATTTTAGTGGTTTCCGAGGCCGCGAGTTCAAAGGATGGCGTCGCAAGATAGGCGTGGCGATGACGCTGAGACGGATAAGGGAAAAGGAAAGGTGTTTGTGAGTTTCTTATTTCTTGAGTTATGTTTTATTCAAGTACTTTTAAAATTTCATGTTTTACTTCTTTAAGATAACACTGCATGTACATATGAGTTTAACTCAATGATATATCGCTATGAAATACATGTGGGTGGGAAAATAAAAGCGATATAATTTCTGAGGGAAAGTTTATATTTCAAAAACACCCATTTTTCAAGTACGACAAGATAAAAAGATAATAAAACTCTGCATAGGGAAATGGTAAGGATCAGATTGAATCCTATGATGTAGGGGTTTTTTCTACTGATAGATTTCCCAGTAGAGGGTTTGCCTATATTTTTGCCCTAAAGGGGTGGGGCCCAATTTAAGTTGCATGCCTTGACATTTCCTACATTATGTAACTAGATAAATATCAAAGAGGATCAGAAAACACTGAGAACTTCGAAAGCAAATAATAAATATTGGTTTATTGTTATGTATGCATATTGTTATCTCCCTTTGTCTGTATGTATAACCGTTCACGAAATGCGTTACTCACACAGTCATAGCTTTATGACTAACCCATTATGGACACATTTTTTAGTCAACATTAGCATCACCGAGTGCACCGCAAAGTGTTCCCCCAACAGAAGAAGAGAAAAGGAAGCGCGCTGAGGATCTGGCAAAGGTATGGCTAAAGATCTTTATCGGGATCGAGGAAGCCCAAGAAAACATAAAGCTACCTGCGAAAATTATGAGTGTGCTTTCTGCAATGAGTATAGTTAAATTTTTTCGTTTACCTGTAACAAACTTTCTATAAATGTAAATAAAAGAATAAAATCTGGTTTAATGTTTTTTTTTGTACTGTGGATCCGTATAATCAAGGTTGTCAGGATCGAGATTCTAGATGAGATCATTTTGAGGTTGGATCAGATTGGATCAAGGATCGCAAGATCCTACAACATTCATAAATTAAAACTGAAAAAATAAAATTAAATTTTGTATCATTAAATTGCATGCTCAATTAATAAAAAAATAAATAAATTGAGTAGTATGTGAGTAACTATATTAAATTTTTTGAATAACTAAATCAAAAAGATAATATCATACAAAGTTCAATTTCAGTTTCAGACAAGACACACAATGTTTACTAACAATAAAAACAAATCTGGACTGAAAGCGACCGAAGAAGCCGCTCTTGGCCTCTATTTGCAGTCGGCAATCAACACTTGGGATACGGTAAAGCAACATGATATGATTCTATAACAGAGTATGAGGGCGGGATTGGGATAAGGTTAAACAATGGGTTATGGGCATTGGACTGATTGAGTGGGGTCAGGATAGGGTTGGACATGTTTCTAGTTACCTTTGGCTATACCGGTAGAATCTGGTCAGGATCATTATCTTAAAGATCCGGATCGCGATCCGAGTCGTAGATGTGCCGATTTAGATCATAGGTAAGATCTGGATCGATTTACAAAATCTGGATCGTAGGATCGTAAGATCTTATGATACGGATCGCGATCCTGATAACCATGCGTATAATGATTCTTGCTGCGACATTTTCATTGAAATTACGCTCGATTCCTGATTCCGCTGTGCAGGCCGGAATAAGGGACTTCACAATTTGGTATCAAGCGAGAGTTTTCAATAATTGTGGTCGTGTGCAGTACATAATAATAACACAAGGTAGTGTAATTAATTAAAATTCCCTTATACGAACCTATACAAGTTTATTCAAGCCGAAGATGACGTCACGAGATACGAGAAGAGCCCGAAGTCCATCAGACCACACGATCCGAGAAAAGTGACAATGGGCATCATCAACGCCCTTCGGAGTTTGTGTTAGCTTTCGCAGAAACGCTAAAGCTAGTATTCCTAACACTAGCCACTTTAGGACCAACAACTCCACAAGTTGATCCTCTGTCTAGGCCCAAATCTGATGAATCAACCCCCTGATCTTCCTCCTGTAGCACCTTTACCACAACGCCGCCAAATGGATATTAACTTGAAACAATTCCTAAAATTAAAACCACCAACATTTCTCGAAGGTCTGTCTCCCTTGGAGACTGAAGATTAGATTTTACGCATAGAAACAATCTTTCAAGTTATGCAATGTCCAGAAGATCGGAAAGTTGGATTAGCCTCGTTTCTATTAGAAAGCGCGGCTAAGCGTTGGTGGTACAATATTGTTGCCAAAAAGTACACAGACAGTGCCATCGAGACTTGGACAAACTTTCTTCAAAAATTCACCAATTGGTTTGCTCCACGGTCAGAGAAGAGAGTGTTGCACGACCAATTCCTTCGACTTGTTCAAGGAACAAAGTCAGTCCTGCAATACGAAACTGAATTCTCCAAGTTAGCGTACTATGCTGATTCCCTGGTAAACTCATAAGATCGTTGTCGACAATTTCAACAAGGATTACAAGATGATATCCGTAATTTATTAGTCCTTTTGGATATCTTAGAATACGGTAAATTGGTTGAAAGAGCCCGATTAGTGGAAATCAATCAGAAAAAATCTCAGAAGTGGCAAGATGGCGGTAAACGAAAGATGACAGAAACACCAAACCAAGATGAAGTACAAGGCAAAGAAACTAAATCATTTCAAACTAACCCGACAACCAGTAATGCATCCAAAGCAAACACGACGAAGTGTGGGAGAATGCATCGAGGAGATTGCTTAATTGGATTTTGCTACTACTGTCTTCAATCTGGACACAGAAAAAAGGAATGTCCAAAGCTTCTAAATAAAGAAATCAACTCATGAGGACCACCACTGCTGCTGCAACCGCACCTATATCAAATGCATACTAAGCTGTTAGCTTCAGTGCATACTCTTGCTCTCATTCCTCCACAATAAGTCCCAGAGGAACGACTGATTTAGCCGCGAACATTAAATTTAGAACCATATCGCCGAAAATAACTTAGTTCATTATCTGTATATAAATCCTTTGTGTAAATCCTTTGTATCTATAAATAAACATTTGGTTATCTATTTTCGAGGACGAAAATCTTTTAAGAAGGAAAGAATTGTGATAATTCAAATAATGCGCAACAATATTTTAATTCCCTGTTGATGAGAACGTCGGACAGTACGATTTTATGTAATATTTTTCGCATTTTCCTTTTATTTTACTATTTAAATATGATGATTTATCCTTGGTAACAAATGTTAGTGGTATTATTTGGTTGCTATTAGTTGTTATAAAAAAGGCTTAGGTGTTGGCATGTGAGATTGACATATGGTTTATTATGATATGGATGAGTTGGAATTAATTTTGACACATGGAATGGCTTTGTGGTGCCTGGAGGTTTGATTTAGGCTTCATTGAGTAACACCTAGCTCTCTTTTATGGTGCCCTTTGGCTGGATTCCACCGCTGGCCACTTACTTCTGCTAATAAAAAGAGCCTGATCCCGGCTACTCCTTACTGGCTGTTGCTCCTCGTGCCTTTTCTTCTTGAACCGCTACTTTAGGACTTTTCTGCCGCTGGTTTTGAGCTGTTGTCGCTGCTGCTGCTTGTCTCCACTGCCTCCTACCTTCTTCAGTGCCTCCTCCGAAGATTTTGGAAAGACTCTGTCACACCTCTTTGTATCCAAGAAAGATCAGTTGTTCAGCGTTTTGCTTCCTCCCTCTCCCGCTGTAAGGATGTCTTCTTGTCTTTATTTTTCTTCTGTTTTTGCTGCCTTGTAACTGTTGTTATAAAGTGTTCTGGTTTGGGATTGATGTTAGCCGGCCATTACAATTTTTTTGTGATTGTTTTTACTATTAGTTTGTTGTTAGGTTTGTAGTTACGGTTTTCTGGACTATTTTTTAGGGATGGTTGTGCTGATTTGGGGGCTGGTTAGCCAGTTTTTGAGGGATGGTTTTGGGTTGGACAGCCATGTTTAAGTGTTTTACAGCTAATAATTTTTGTTCCTTCTTTTGAGGGCTCTTTTAGGCTTTTGGTTTGTCTTTTAAGCTAATTCCAAGGAGGAGATTAGTAAGGGCAGCAAGTATATATATTTTGGCTGTTTATTTGAGTTGGCTTTTGTATTTTGACGGATTGAAACGCTTTTCCTAAATCTTTGACACCCTCTATGTTGTCAAAGGCACAAGGCGCACTGAGGCACAAAGGGCCCCTGGAGCCTAGGCGCAGGCGCGCGCCTGAGGCACAAGAGGAGCAAAGTGGCCCAATTCGCTGAAGCTGAGCGAATTGGAAGCCCAACTCGCTCAGGGCCCCTAGAGCCTAGGCGCAAGGCGTAGGCGCGCGCCTGAAGCATGTGAGACGCAAAAATGGGGAAAAAGGGAAATTGAGTGAATTGGGCGCCCAATTCGCTGAAAGCCTGCGATGGGCGTGCGAATTGGGCGCCCGATTCGCTGAAAGTCTGCGAATTGGGCGCCCGATTCGCTGAAAGTCTGCGAATTGGGCGCCCGATTCGCTGAAAGTCTGCGAATTGGGCGCCCGATTCGCTGAAAGTTTCAGCGAATTGGGCGCCCAATTCGCCTAGGGGTGACTCAGGTGCGACTGAGATCATGTTTTTGCCGATCTCAAATTTGTTTTTTCGATAAAAACACCTTGAAAGACCCAGGCGCGCCTTTGGTGCACCTGGGAGCCTGTAAGGCGCGCGCCTGGGCGCACATGGGGCACATCGCCCGCCTTAGTCGTGTTGAGGCGTGGCGGGCTGCGCCCGACGCCTCAGGCGCGCGCCTCGATAACATAGGACACCCTTAATAAAAAGTCTAAATTAACATCAACGCTACGCATATCAAAGAAACGCAACCCAATTAAAATGTGTACTATTTAAGTGATTTCTGAAGCCGCGAGTTTAGAGGATGACGTTGCAAGATAGGCGTGGCGATGACGCTGAGAAGGATAGGGGAAAATGAAAGGTGTTGGTAAGTTTCTTATTTCTTGAGTTATGTTTTATTCAAGTACTTTTATAATTTCATATTTTACTTCTCTAAGATAACATTGTCTATGCATATGAATTTAACTCAATGATATATCGCTATGAAATATATGTGGGTGGGAAAATAAAAGCGATACAATTTCTGAGGGGAATTTTATATTTCAAAAACACTTGTTTTTCAAGTACGGTCAGATAAAAGGATAATAAATCTCTGCATATGGAAATGTTAAGGATCAGATTGAATCCTATGATGTAAGGATTTTTCCTACTGATGGATTTCCCAGTAGGAGGTTTGCCTACATTTTTGCCCTAAAGGGGTGGGGCCTAATTTAAGTTGCATACCTTGACATTTCCTACAAAGGGAATCAAAAACACTGAGAACTTCAAAAGCAAATAATAAATATTGGTTTATTGTTATGTATGCATATTGTTATCTCCATTTCCCTGTATGTATAACAGTTCACGAAATGCGTTGCTCACATAGTCATAGCTTTATGACTAACCCATTATGGACCCATTTTTTAGGCAACATGAGCATCACCGAGTGCGCCGCGAAGGGTTCCCCCAACAAAAGAAGAGAAGGAAGCGCGCTGAGGATCTGGCAAATGTATGACTAAAGATCTTTATCGGGATTGAGGAAGCCCAAGAAAAACATAAAGCTACCTGCGAAGATTATGAGTGTGCTTTCTGTAATGAGTATAGTTAAATGTTTTGTTTACCTGTAACAAACTTTCTGTAAATGTAAATAAAGGAATAAAACCCGGTGCTATGTTTTTTTTATACTGTGGATCCGTATAATGATTCTTGTTGCGACATTTTTATTGAAACTACGCTCGATTCTTGATTCCGCTGTGCAGACCAGAATAAGGGTCTTCATAGTTATCATACTTAAGATTTTAATCATGGCATTGGGTTGAGTAGCAATGGAGTTATAAAATCCTTCGACAACCTTACACCCTTCATTTTTTCTTCTTTTAAACATAAAACCAAGTCAAGCGAGAAAATTCATTAATAAAGAGCCCAAAGTACTAAAAACTATTTGCATAATGAATAGGAGAAGTCCAAACATTAGAGTGCACCAAATCAAAAGGTATATCAACTCTAGTAGTACTAGTAAAATAAGTAATGTGATGATGTTTACCAAGCTCGTAGGCTTGAGATCTAACAAGTTCATTACAATGCTTAAACTACTAAGGAAATAACAATTTAAGACTTCGTAGTCTAGTGTGTCCAAAACGACGATGTCATATCATAAGCTGATCATCTTCAAAAACTGTCCCAGTCTAGAAGGCCTTATCAGTGTCTAAGTAATACAACGCCTCTGGCTCATGATCATCGTCAATCTTCTTCTACCATATAATAAATTATTAAAAATTGAAATAACTCAAATCACAGATTTAAGAGTGAGGTCGGATTAATCATAATCCCTTTACCAGCTATGGGCATGGAGGACCCATCAGCCATTTCAGCTCTACTTGCAGTAGAAACAAAAGAAGCAATTTAGTTGACACTCGATGTGATATGATCAAAGATTCTTGATTCAATAATCCAAGGAGTACCTGAACTCCCAAAAATTGGACACCTTGGCCGGAGCATCTGAAATTTCTTCTATAGGTGATCTGCCAGGAGACACTTTCAATTTTGTTAATTCTCTGGTTAGAGTCTACCTCTTTACATTGCCAAACAAAGTGGTCAGAGATCGAACATACTGCCCATCAGTGACATGAATCCATCCTTTAGAGACGAGATGGGGAAGAACCTCCCACCATCGATCATTCATGCATCCTTTCAGGCCACAATGATAACACTTCAAATTGCTTTTCTCCTCGTGATTCTTGTCCTCGGAAGGTACTGAATTCTTAGAGTGTCATTTCTTATGATCCACCATCATGATAAATCTCTTAATATCACAGCTCCCACTATCACGAGCAATAGTGATCTTATTGAACTCCCTTCACAGATAGTGGGCAACTGTATAAGGTTAGACACAGCGTCCTTCCCTAACGTTTGGACTCTCTGAAACTCAAGCTCAAAAGAAAGTGTTGAATGTAGCTCAAAGATTCTTCATTGCATTGTTTCTCTCTTAAAATCTATTGTAACGGTTTTCATAGTTCTCTGCATTAGATAAAGAGATTTATTATGCCTAAAGTTGGTAGATCCGCACAAGATGTTTCCATTTAGGGTATTTTTTTCAACCAGAAACACCACTTTCTTAGCTGTCTTACAAGACATGAAATGACACGTAATTGGGCTCCATAAAATATATAGGTCAGTTCATCACAATCAGATTATCTCCTTCCCAATCCTCATAAGTTGTGTCCGTAGCAGCATGGGGAACTTTCGTACTAGTGATAAAGCCGTTTTTTCTTCGACTGCTAACATACGTCCAAAAAGATTGCATCCACAACAAATAATTCTTACCATTTAATTTAATATTGCTAATATTCCCACACATCACGGTCAATTGAATTGACAACATAGGGACTAGATTTGATGTCAGTGAATTTAGGTTGAGCCATGATATTAAGAGTGTAGAAAAATACAAAATAGGAATTTGGAAAATATTCTTGGATTTTATTTCTCATAACTTAAATACATACATGTATTTGTACACTTATATAGGAAGCGAGGAAGGGGAGAAAGTCTCATTCTAAGATGTGAGACTAAATCCTAAGGAGGAAATAGGTCTAAGCTGGGCCTTACAATGGGCATTTATTTTTACATATTTTCTTAAATACTCCCCCGCAAGCTGGAGCATACAAATCATGGGCACCAAGCTTGGATAAGAACTAATAATATAACGGTTGTGATAATGCCTTTGTGAGAAAATCAGCAACTTGCCCAGCAGCAAAAACATGTTTCAATTTTAGTTTCTTTAGTTGAACCTTCTCCCGAATGAGTGACAGTCAACTTCAATATATTTGGTACGTTCATGAAAAACAGGATTTTTGACAATATATATAGCAGTTTGATTGTCACAATAGAAAATGACTACTGAGGAAAGTTAAACACCAAGGTCACTTAGAAGACTTTCCAGGTGAGCTCAGATACAACAAAGGCCATTGATCGATACTCAACTTCAGTAGATGAGCGATCAACTACCGACTGGTTCTTGTTGTGCCAGGTGATAAGGTGTCCACCAAAGTAAGTACAATATCCACTTGTGGAACGACGATCATTCAGTAAACCAGTCTAATCAGCATCAAAATATGCAATAAGAGATAAGGGAGACGAAGAAGGCTTGTATACATGTCCTTGTCCAGGAACAATCTTAAAGTATTAAAGGGTACACTCAACTGCTTGAAGATGAGAGATTTGTGATTCATGCATGAATCGACTGACAACTCCAATAGCAAATGATATAACAGGTCTCGTAACAGTGAGATATATTAGCTTTCCCACAAGACAATGATAATACTCTGGATTTGGAAGGAGTAGATCGGTGTCTGAGGTATGAGAGCAGAGTCAGTGATTGATATCCATAGGAGTGTTGCAGGCTTGGATCCAAAGTAGCCAACATCACGAAGTAAGTCGAGGAAGTACTTTCGCTGAGATATGAACAAGTCCACTAGGACGTCGAGCCACCTCGAGATCAAAGAAATACCGAGGATTTCTCAGGTCCTTAGTTTGAAACAGAAAAGCAACATGTTTGATCATGTGTATTCCTGTGAGATCATCTCCCGTAATTAAAATATCATCAACATACACCAAGAGAATCATTGTGTCTGTTGAATGATGACGAGTGAATAGAGAGAAATCGGTTGAACTTCGAGTAAACCCAACAGCACGAACAGTCTGACAAAACTTGTCAAACCATGCTCTAGGAGACTGTTTGAGACCATAAAGAGATTTCTTCAGAAGACATACAAGAGACTCCCCCGTGGTCTCAAACCCGGGAGATTTTTGCATATAGACAATCTCATGCAAATCGTCATTGAGAAAAACATTTTTGACATCAAATTGATGCAACTTTCAGGGCCGATGAACATTGAAGGAGATAAAAACACGAAGAGTATTGAGTTTAGCGACCATGGAGAAGGTCTCATCATAATCCAGACCTTGTTTTTGAGTAAAGACACGAGCCACAAGGTGAGCCTTCAAACGTTAAATTGTCCCATCAGGACCACGTTTGATGGCAAATACCCACTTACAACCCACACAACTCTGTCCGGGAGGAATAAGGACGAGATCCCAAGTTTGGTTTGCTCAAAGTGCAAGCATTTACTCATTCATGACCGCCCGCCACCCCGGATGTTGGAGAGCCTCCTGCGCAGAATTAGGGGTGGAAATAGAGGATAAAGATGTGAATTGTCAGAGCTCCGGAGAGAGGCGGCAGACGGGGGAGTACGAGTATACACATGAATCAAAGGTGGTTTTGGTTGTAGGTTTGGGATTGGAGTGGGAAGGAGATGTGGTAGATTAGAAGTAACAAGAAAAATAGGACGTGGAAGTAGAAGCGGTAGTGGAGGTTCACTGGGCTGACAATGATAGGGTTGTTCTTCGAGAAAGGTGATTTCAGCAGAGGTAACAACTTGCAATCCTTGGGAAAGGAGCAAAAATAGCCTTTTGGAGTGCGAGAGTACCCAACAAATATATATTGTGGGACGTGGAACAAGCTTGTCAGTGGATGGACCAAAATTATGAACATAGCAAATGCAGTCGAAGAGAGGTGTGACTAGAAAGGGGAGTTAGGAGGAAAAAAGAAGGTTAAATGGAGCCGCAAAGTTGAGAATGGAAGAGGGCATGTGATTAATAAGGTAGCAGGTTGTAGACACCGCAAAATTCCACTAAAGTTTGAGAACATTCATTTGGAACATAATGGACCGTGCGACTTCAAAAAGGTGACGATTCTTGCGTTCTGCAACACAATTTTGTTGAAGGGTATACACACAGAGGTTTGATGGATAATCTCAAACTCAGCACACAAGTCTGAAAACGCATGACTTGTGTATTCACGGGCATTATCGGTTTGGATAATTTTAATGGTAGTAGAAAATTGGTTGTGAGTCTCAATAATAAAGGCACGAAACACACGAGGTAGTTCAGAGCGATCACGAAGTAAATATAGTCATATAATATGAGAGTAATCATCAATAAAGGTAATGAAGTAATGATAACCAAAAACACTTCTAGTTATATAGGGTCCCCAAATATCAGAATGAACTAAAAAAGAGAGCATCGCTCAGAGTACAATGAGGTGAAAAAATAGAACGGTGTTGTTTGTCGTAAATACAAGACTCGCATGTAAATTCATTGGGGAACACTTCTGGGAGAGCTTTTTGGAGTATGCGAACAGGTGCATGCCCAAGACGCTGATGCCACTCGAAAGAGCTAGTAGACGAGAGAATCATAGGGGAGGTCCAGGATGTACAGCTCATTCGACAGTCTCCCTTTACCAATGATATGTTGCGTCTTTCAATCCTACACAACAAAAGAGGTGGAAGAGAAAGTTACATAGCAATCAAGGTCTTTAGTGAGACGGCTAACAGAGATGAGATTGAAAGCAGAGCACGGAACATGAAGAACTGAGCGAAGAGCGAAGGAGGGAGTAAGAGTGATATCGGCTGATCCAGCCACTGGGGTGGTGTCTCCATTGACAACAGTGATGAACTTGGAATGCTTAGAGTTCAAGTATTGAGAAGGCTTCATCAGGATAATTAGTATGCAGCTCCGAAATCCATAATCCAGGATAAACTATGGGTGAGGAGATTTACCATCATCTGAGATAGACACAACATAGCCGGAGGAATGGCTGATCATTCCTTGAAGTTGCTGGAGTTGAGTGCGCAGTGCATCAATGTCAGTTTGATTGATGTTTGGAGCATGTACTGTGATAGATGCATGGGGTGCTTGTGTTTTATGTACCTTTTAAAAGTTTGTTATTTATTCTAGCACGAAAAAATTAATCAACACAAAAAAACACACAAGGATTTATAGTGGTTCCCAAGTTATTGGTACATCCACTCCCCCCCCCCCCACATCTATCTAGCAGTGTGCTAAACTAGGCCAACTTCTCCAAATCTCAGATCAAATTATCTTACACCTCAGATTCTCAGACAAATACAACTCAGTAACACCAGAAGGTTCCCTACCTCAGAACCACTACCAGGATCCTACCTCAGAGTACAAAACTCCTACAGCTCAGGAACACCAGCAGGTTCCCTACCTCAAATCCACACTCAGGATCCTGCCTCAGGATTCATTCAAGCCCCACCTCAGATCCAAAAACTGGATCCTACCACTCATGCTTCAATCGAGCCCTACCTCAGATCTTAGTGAGACCTTATGTTATGAGTTATGAGTTTGTTATGAGCTATAAGTTATGATGGTGTCATTATGTGGGAGCCTCGAGCCTCGAGTCTAGTATTAGGTGTCATCATTAGTATTTTGTCTTCTTATATGTTGTAGCCTATATAAAGGCATTGGATGTGTTGTAGGAATTAAGCAAGAAAAGAATTCTAGTTCTCATTTTTTGAATGTGAAATCTTGGTGGCTCTCTCCTCTAACAAGCAACCCCGCCTAGGCAGCCGCGGTTCCGGCTCCACGGTATCTCCGTCATCGTCATCTCCACCTCCGACCACCATTCCGACAAGTTACCACTGTTACGGAAGTAGGCTCGTAACACCTTACAATAGCAGCCGTAAAAATGATTTGTTACAATAGAACTAGACTCAAGAAATATAAATCTTTTAGATTTTTGAGTCTTCTTGGGCTTGTAGGGAAAAACCCTTTCTGAACAACAAGAGTTCTTCAATAAGTTTTGCTTGCAAGTGTGAACTCTGTTATGTCTTGAGATTGGAAGACTTTTATGCTCTTGAATGATTGAGAGTTGCGAGATCATGAGCACTCTTGTGTGTATTTCTTTTTCTGGAGTTAGCCTTCTTCTCAAGGTATGTTGTCGGTGCTTCTGTTACTGTTCTATTGATTCGGAATAACAAAGTTACGATTTGCAGCACAACACATCTCCTTATATATGTGTCTGACATCTATAACGGTCGATAACAATAGAAAAATCATGTCAGAGAACTTTCCAGATAAGACTGATTTCATGTTTACTTTTGGCTCTATCATCAATTTAAACTTCCGTAAATATCTTTTGTATTATGTGGCGTTGTGTGCTGAGCTTTAACACAATGTTGTCATGCCTAGAATTTGTTCTTCTTTTGTGGTGTTGTGTGCTGAGTTTTAACACAACGCTTCTATGCTTAGAACTTGTTCTTCTGTGGAGTTGTGTGTTGAGCTTTAACACAGCGCTTCTATACTTGGAGTTGTTTCTTGTTCTTTTGTGGACATGTGGCGTCGTTTGATGATCATTAACACGACGTTTTGTACTTAGCAAGGCTGATATTGTGTCTATACATCAACATTGTGAGTGAACTCGACGCTATTGTATCTTCACACGACGCTTCTGTACTTAGACCAATTCTGAGAACTGGTTAAGTACTCTCTTGATCTCTACTATTCGCCTGACTAATTTAAATTGATTTATATGAATTTATGTTATGTCTACACATGTCAAGTCAGATAAACATTAAATACAAAATAAACTTATCATTGACTTGAAGACTTCTTCAAATCTGAAACATTGTGGGCAATGTTCCTAACAATCTCCTCATATTTGAAAAAGTCAGCACATCAGTCAATGATAAAGTACTTCGAGGGAATAATAGTAAAGAACAAAACAACAAAAACAACAACAACAACACTCAAGCCTTTATCCCACTATAGTGGGGTCGGCTATATGGATCCTTTGTGGCCATTATACCCTATGTTTTGTCATAATCTCACTAATGCCTAAGTACAACATGTCTTTTCATATAGTTTCATTCCAAGTCTTTATTGATCTACCCCTCCCTCGTTTAACATGCCTAGTGACTAGACTCTCACAATGCCTAACAGGTGCCTTTAATGGTCTCCTTTGTACGTGTCCAAACCATCTTAGTCGAGCTTCTCTCATCTTCTCTGCAATTGGTGCTACTCCTGTCTTATCCCTGATACATTCATTCCTAATTTTATCCAGTCTCGTGTGTCCACACATCTACCTGAGCATTCTCATCTCCGCAACTCCCATTTTTTGCACATGTACACAATTCACTGCCCAACACTCAGAACCATAGAGCATCACGGGTCTAATTGCAGCACGGTAAAACTTGCCCTTAAGTTTTAGTGGTACTTTAAAATCACATAAGATCCCTGGCGCGTCTCTCCACTTCAACCAACCCGCTTGGATTCTATGTGTCACATCTTTATCAATATTCTGACCTTCTTGTACTGCTAAATTTAAGCTTCATATACTCCGTCTTTGCCCTGCTCAACCTAAAACCCTTCTTCTCTAAAGTACCTCGCCAAGATTCAAGTTTTGCGTTCACACAATCGCGCGTCTCATCAACCAAAACGATATCATCCGCAAACAATAAACACCAAGGTATTGTACGTTGGATATGTCTGATGAGCTCATCTAAGATAAGGGAAAAGAGATAAGGGCTTAAAGTTGAACCTTCATGTAAGCCAACAGTGATAAGGAATGCCCGTGTTAATCCTCCAGAGACTTTCACCAGTACATTCAAATGTCTTCAAAAGATTTAACAAGCACAGAAATTAGACTAATGCTAGCAATCACAACAAACATAAAAGAACATCCAAGATATCACATATATAAATAACTTCAACTGTCTTCAAAAGATTTAACACCTTCATTTGCTCATAGCCATTTGAACTACTATATTCTAGATCTAGTCTTCTTTGCAATCTTTCTAGAGACTTTCACCAACAGCTTTTCTCCTTTGTCTTTCAAAGTAACTCAATGGCTTAGGAGTTAGGATAATATCTTGGAGGAGGAGGAAGTCCATATGGATGGCTTTTCTTGTGATCCCTCCTTTTCTCTTGAGCTTTGTACTTCTCCCATTCCACAGACCCATAATATCTTGGGGTATTCTTGTCTATGCTGCCAAAATCCTCCTAAGTTTGCAGTATTATGCTTTTAGACATTGGGCTCCACTGTTTATAGTCTGGGGCATTCTGAACTTCTTCTCTCCTCCTTTGCCTTGCCATCATCTCATCAGAATTCACAGCAACCTTTCTCTTGCGAGAAGATTCAGCAATCTGAGGGTAGAGGTCTGGTGCATGCTCTGGCATATCTAAGGGATCAGCATAATTTATAGGGCGTAACTCTAGTGCTTCACTCACAACATTGGAGGTCCAGATAACATGATCGGCATTGGCCTTTATCATTGATCTCTCCCCCTTGATGATTTCTTCAGATACATGTTGTTTCAGGTTCTCTTGAAGATCAATTATTTCATCTCTTAGCATGTTGATTCCACTAGTGAGATGATTCTTGGTTTCAAGTAGATGTCTATCCAACAGCTGACTTTAGTAATCCACTCTATCCAAAACATTCATTGTGTGATCTCTCATTAGGTTGGCTGTGGATTCGAAAGCATTCTCTGGGTTTTTAGAAGTGACATTTTGATTTTCAATAATGTCTCTCAGTCCTTGTTGAGTAAATGTAAGTTGCTTTGCAGTATGATCTACTGTTGGGGCTGCTCTCATAAAGAAGTTGAATGTGTGTTCTTTCAGCAGAATCATTTCAATCCTGAGCCCAACAGTCTCATTTGATAAGTCTCTTCTGAGATCTCTTACTGCACTATCTACATATTGTTCAATTTGTTTCCTTTGCTCATCCAACATCACTTTTATCTGATTAATCATAGAATCTAAAAATTCCTCAGGAATATGTCCTTTGGAGGAGCTAGGAATTTTTGCTTCTTGCTCAGCTTTCTTCCTTCTTAGATCTTCCATCAGCTCTGCACATCTGCCTCTTCATGCATTGAGTCTGGAGAGGCAGGTGTCTTCTCAAGTACTATATTGTCACTTTCTTCAACACTGACTTCAACTTCATAAGGAATGATCTCCCTGCACAAATTCTCCACTGGATCCACAATCATAGGTATTTCACCTAAATTGTCCTTCTTCATAGCACCATCTCCATCATCCTTATCAGCAATATCTACCAAGTCCTTTTGGACAGCCAACCCAGTGTGGGTGGCATCCTCAACCTCTAGAGTCTCATCTGTCATTTCAATCTCACGAGCAGGGAGCTCAAGCTATAGCTCCCCCTCAGCATCGGCACCATCCTTCTTATTTTCCTCAGACTCAGGAGTTAAGTACTCTACTAGAGACTTACCCTTAACATCATCATCAGAATTTGTCTCTTGAGCTGACTCCCCCTGAATCTCAGTATCAGTGTGCTCTAATACTTCAATCTCTTTCAGTAACTCCCCTTGAGTTGTAGCACTCCTTCCATCTTCACCATTTATCTCTAGAACACTTTCACCTATTAATGTTTCATCAGCAGGTTCTCTGACTGATCCTCCGTAAGTCGCCTCATCCATGACAGCAAGCTCATTACTTCTGTCTGCAATTCCAGGGAGATTGAGGTCTTGAATAACTTCATGAATGATCTCTGTGGGGTTGAGGTCTTCCATGATAGACTCTTCAGGAACTGTCACATCCATGACATTAGGCTCAATTGATAAGGGCACTTCGGTATCCATGTGCTCACAACTTGATAAAGAAACTTGACAATAAAATCTCTCTGCCCTATCTCCTCCTCAGAGCTTGTAGGGATTTGATCATCACCATGCTCAATACTGCTAGAAGAGCCCTCTTCTTCACTTCCTTCGGATTCTACTTTCCTCTTCCCTTTCTCTGCCTTCTTTTCTTTCTTCTCCACTGGGTGTTTTGTCAGTACCTTCTCACATCTTTCTAGGATTCTGATATCTATTTTCTTCATGTGGTGAAGTTTGACGCCCAACTTCTTGTTGAGCTTTTCTAGAATTGAATTTAGCATGTACAGAGATATGATCCTTCCAAAATTTGGCATGTTCAAACTTTCTTGAATCTTGGTGAATAGCAACCTTGCCCAATGAGTTTTCTTGATCAAAATTATCTTTGTCATGATTTCAAACATAATTTTGGAAATCTTGTCATGTGAACCAGGTTTACACAGAAGAGCCTTACCAACAATGTCAACTAGCAGCTTTTCCTTATGATTGAAGTGCTTCCTCTTGATAGAACCATATATTTCATCAGAGTGTCCACACCACACTAGTGCATCATTGATATCCTGCTCAGACACTTCTTCATCTTCACTGAACTTGGGCAGATGCAAGGCCTTGGCCAGTCTCTTAGAACTGACTTTCAATTTGATCTCACTAATCTTTGTCTTTATACCTTTCCCATATGAGCTTAACCTAGCATTAGTGAAGAATTCTGTGACTTCACTTCTCATTATCAAGGTAAGATCTGAGAGCAAATATTCCAGGCCGATGGCGTCAAGCAATCTGATAACTGTCTGGATGTCTTCACTTGCATCCCTGAATCCATTTCTCACTACTTTGCATCCCACATGGAAAGAATCATTACCTTTCTTTGGAGTCATTACCTTTCTTTGGAGTCATTGAAGAAACAGAGAAGCTGTCGTCGCGTGTACTAGGGCTTGGCGTGTAGAAGACTTAGGGAAAATAAAGGCGTAATCTCATTCTAAACATTTGTCCTATTTATAGTCTATTCTATCTTGAAATACGAAAGGGCACGTACCTGGAGGCGCAATCGATTCTAGATCCAAGGTCTAAGATGAATTGATCCAGTAAAGTTGATTTGACGCTTATCGTAATCATAGCGTTGTGTTGTCACGTTGCCACAACAGTGAACACGACGCCACAGACTTGTTTTTTGTGTCTTTCTACAACTTTCCCAAGTGCTTCCTGCATGCATTGTTAGTGTCCTAAAATATACTATTTGGATAAATAAGTGTTATGGAAGATAGATTATGTTTATTTGTCCACTTCATTTTGGACTTTGCTCCTTGTTCTAACCCCATCATTTGCATCTTCAAAGATTAAGTTTATGGGATGATCTCTCAGATGTTTGGTGGCAACAGGTAGCCTTTCATCAATCCTCTGAGCTTCAACTTCAGCTTGCTGAACTTTTGCAACAACTTCTTGTGGTTCTTCTGTTGACTGATTTACATCACTAACATTCACATCATGTGAGGTAGACTTGTTTGCTCCAGGCTGTCTTCAATTGTCAACTCCTTTAGCTTTAATTCAGTGTCTGCAGTACTAGAAGAACTATACCAGCTCTTGTATATCAGGCTAGTCTCATTAAATACAATATGAATTAACTCTTTTAGAACTTGAGTTTTTTTGTTGAATATTCTATATGCTTTGCTATGGGGGTTGTATCCAACAAAAATACCCTCACAACTCTTTTATACAAACTTTTCTAGATGGGATTTTCCATTATTTAGTATAACACATTTGCTCCCAAATATTCTAAAGTAGGATAGAGTGGTTTTCTGTCCTTCACCAGTTCATAGGGAGTCTTCTTCTGATCGTTGGCGATTGAGGCCCTATTCAGTACATGTCATGCTGTATTGACAGCCTCAGCCCAGAAATATTAAGACAATGGAGAGTCACTGAGCATGGTTCTACTGGCCTCAATAAGGGTTCAATTCTTTCTCTCACCCACTCAATTCTGTTGTGGAGTTCTGGGAGAGGAGAATTCTTGTGACATACTTTGTTCTTGGAAAAAATTTGTCATAGAACCAGATTTGAATTCTGTTTCATGATCACTTCTGATTTTAACTACAGCGCAACCCATCTCATTTTGGATTCTCTTGACAAATGTCAAAAAGGTGTTAATAGTATCTGACTTCCTTTTAATGAAGAATACTCATGTATATCTGGAATAATCATTAACAATCACAAGAGTATATGACTTCCCTCCTAGATTGTGAATTGACATAGGACCAAAGAGATCCATGCGCAATAAGTACAGGCACCTGACAGAATCTTTGTGAACTATGCCTTTAAAGGTGACCCTAGTTTGCTTGCCCATCTGACATGCATGACATAAACCATCTTTAATGCACTTCAAATTAGGTTCATCTCTAACTAGGTTTTTAGAGAACAGTTTGCTAAGTGACTTGTAGTTTAAGTGTGATAATCACTTGTGTCATTGAACACAAAATGATTTTTTTCTCATTAGCTACAAGACAAATAGGCATAGAAAAATCTGGACAAATAAAATTTAGTCAGTAAATATTTTCACTCCTAATATCTGTGAGAATTATCTCTAGGTCAATTGATCTTTAGATTAGACACCTATCCTTATGGAATTCAATGGCCTAAGTCACAAAGTTGGCTTATACCCATGAATTTGTGTTACAGCCCCTTTATATAAGTTATCTTTTGCAATAGAGACTATGTCATTGGTAATCATATCATAGCCTTTTGTTACTTCGCTATCGGATCCACCAAAGATATCTTTGGACCCATTTTTCACTGTAGTATAGTCTTTCAGATGGCTTCTTATTTCAATCATGTGTCTGGAACATCCACTGTTTAAGTATCATATTGACATTTGATTGTCCGTTGGACATACCTACAAAAAAGAAATTAATTTACCTTAGGAGCCCAATTAAACTTAGATCTTTGGTTCTTGTTAATATTAGCAGCTGAATGTTGTCCAAAAAAATCATTAACAAATTTAATAGTCTTGGCTTGAGGCATTGTTGGGTTGTACCAACAGTCCAAAGCAAAGTGGTCCACCTTGCCACAACACCAACACTCATACTTGGTGTACCTCCTCTAATCAATTTTTGTTTAGGATTGGTAGGCTTAGGTTCAGAAGAGCAGGCATGTGCATTCTTCTCATTTCTCTGGCCAAAATTGAGGCTACGTGCATGATGAAAAAAATGGGCTACACAACCACAAAATTTTTCTTAAGGAGAGGCCTTTGAGGAATGGCCTTTTCCTTGTCTTTAAGCGTTGGTGTTGCTGAGCCAAACATAAATGATCCACGATGTTTCATCTGGATCTCTTCATGGGGTGCCTTAAATGCACTTAACCCAATATCCGTTCTTCCTCTCCAATGATATGCATTTTTGACTCCACTGGAGGAGCATTCATTCTTCCAATGCACATACATACTATCTTTGTCATAGCTGTTTGATGATTTCAAGACCTTATAGAAATTGATTGGTTGCATTTAAGCTTTCTCTTTATTATTTTTCTTTACTCCTGTCTCTTTAGTATACCCTACACCACTTCTATATGGTGTAGAGAAACTGTCAATTATTGGCAGTATAGTTTGTGGCTTGGAGAACCTAATCACTAGCTTCCTCTGAGTTAGGAGCTTCTTCTCAACATCCTTAATGATCTTGTTCTTCTGGCTGATAGATCCAATATGGCTCAAAGATGCTCCCCTCAACCTGCTTATTTCCTCAATCATTTGAGTGAGCCTTTCAACTTTCTCAATGAATTCAGAGTTAGCAATCATGAGGATTTCAATCTCCTCAGTTTGCTTCTTAACAAGCTTCTTACTTTTCTTTAGCGCATTCAGAAGAGTATCATACTTTTCAATTAAATCATTAAATTCATCTACTGATTCAGAATCACCCTCATCATCAGATGATAAGCATGCTTCTGTCTCAACACCAACTTCATAATCAGATTCAAATAAGGATAATGATGCTTTAAATTTTACCTTATCAGGATGTGAGTCATCCTGATCTTCCTCTTCAATCAAGGCCATAAGACCACAACATTCTTTTTCTTTAGTCATTATCAGACATTATTAGGGGTGCCCTGATGCACACCCTTGCAGGAGGATAATCAGCCAGATCCTCTTCTTCTGATGGTACAATAAGTCTAATGTAGGCTTCTTCTTCTGACTCAGATGAGTCTGAGGCTCTGTTTGGTTGGGTTGTTGCTGATGGAAAACTGTTGATGAAAAGCTGCTGATGGAAAGTTGTTGATGAAAAGCTGCTGATGGAAAGCTGTTGATGAAAAACTGCTGATGGAAAGCTATTGATGAAAAGCTGCTGATAGAAAAAGTGCTGATTCTGGAAAACGAAGTTTTGTTAAAAAACTGTTTGGGTGAAATGAAGTTTATAAAACTGAGTTGAAAAAGTTGTTTGGAAACAAAACGGAATTTTGAGTGAAATTTTTTTCTTATATAATTACCAATTAATACCCAGGCCTAGGTTAAACAAAAAATGTGAAATTTAAAATAATGCAACAATCCTTTTGGAAGACAACAAAAAAAATTAAGGAGAAGATCCTCTGCATTATATTAGAAAGTATGCAAACAATCAATATAACAGGTTCAAAAAAATCGAAGCAGAAGGTGCTCTGCATTAGGTCAGAAGTTGGCAAGGGCAGCCTAGAAATCCTCATCACAGAAACAAGATTCATGGAAAAAATCATTCATGGAAGTATGTTCAAAAAAATCCTAAAAGCCTACCAAAACGAAGCAGGCTCAAAAAAATCAAAAAAAATTGCCCAGAAATGCTTCATGAAAGAGATCGCGAGGCAATCTTGCGGAAATCGGAAAACACCCAGCAAAGAGGGAGTGACATTACCAGGGAGATCGATGGAGCAGGAAGTGGAACTCGCCGAGTAGGAAGAGGATATCCAGCAGTGATTTCTCGCCGTCGCAGCGGTGGTTTCTCGCCGAGCAGGAACGAATAGGGTTTTGGGAGAGGGAGACTTCAGCTACGATACTTCTGCGACTGAAAGTGAAAAAAAGTCGCGGCTAGGGCAATAAGGTAAACGACGGAATTAATTAACCGCCGTTTTGGAAAAAAGCCGCGCCAAACCCATATTCTTTTCAAAACACCGGTGTGTTTCCGCCGCACAACAGCATAAAAGCCTAACCAAACGCCACCTGAATCACTATCACTCAATCTTGTCTTCTTCTTTGCCATAAAGCACTTCTCAGACTTTTAGCCTTTGCGATATTTCTTCTCTTCAGATTTCTCCTTCTCTTTTCTCTTAACTGGACAGTCAGCAATGACATGTTCAAGCCTGCTGCAGCAATAACAAATAACATCAGTAATAAATTGTTTGTTCTATTTTGAATCATACTTGTCCCTGTTGGAGTTGTTCTTTGATTTATCAGTGTTGGTGTAGTTCTTCTTTGAGCTGGAGGAGTATGGAGGCCTATTTTTCCATTGCCTCCTCTTGTTCATCATCTTCTTAAGTTGTTTTGTGAACAAAATGAGTTCACCATCAGAGAGTACAGTATCCGAAGTGTTGGGTTCAGAATCTTCTGACTCAGCTGGTCTTCTTAGAGGAGGAGTCTTCTCTCTGCATTTCATGGAGCTTTCTGTCTTGAAGATCACAGTCTTCTCCCAGATGTTGGATTTGATGTTACCCAGATTCCCCATTTCTGGGGCAGGATGTTACCAGATTCTTCATTTCTCTTATAGTACAAATCTTGATATCTCACTCCTTGTTGAGAGATCTCAAGAACTTGTCATTCAGATCATAGTTTGAGAATGTTCTTCTATAATCTATCAAATCATTCACAATTTTGAAGAACTTCTCATAGAAATCGATAATGTGGTCTTTCCTTCCTTGTATGAATGCTTCATACTCCTGGTTCAACAGGGACTTCTCATAGCAATCTTTTAGGCTTTGAGTCTTCTTGGGCTTGTAGTGAAAAGCCCTTTCTAAACAACAACAATTTTTCAATAAGTTTTGCTTGGAAGTGTGAACTCTGCTATGTATTGAGATTGGAAGGCTTTTATGCTCTTGAATGATTGAGAGTTGTGAGATCTTGAGCACTCTTGTGTGTATTTCTTCTTCTGGAGTTAGCCTTCTTCTCAAGGTATGTTGTCGGCACTTCTGTTACTGTTTTATTGATTCGGAATAACAAAGTTAGGGTTTGGAGCACAACTTATCTCCTTATATATGTGTCTGACATCTATAACGGCCGTTAACAATAGAAAAATCATGTTAGAGAACTTTCCAGATGAGACTGATTTGATGTTTACTTTCGACGATGTCGTCAATTTGAACTTCCATAAATTCTTTTCTTCTTCTGTGACGTATGTTGAGCTTTAACACAACACTTCCATGCTTAGAACTTGTTCTTCTTCTGTGGCATTGTGTGCTGAGATTTAACACAATGCTTCTATACTTGGAACATGTTTTTCTTCTGTGGCATTGTGTGCTGAGCTGTAACACAACACTTTTATACTTGGAGTTGTTTCTTATTCTTTTGTGGAGATGCGGTGTCGTGTGATGATTATTAACACGACATTTTTGTATTTGGAACTTTTTCTTCTCATTTCAGCAAGGTTGAGATTGTGTTTATACAACGACATTGTGAGTGAACTCGACGTTATTGTAACTTCACACGACGCTACTAGTCTCCTGACTCATTTAAATTGATTTATATGAATTTATGCTATGCCTACACATGTCAAGTCAGATAAACATTAAATACAAAATGTATTTATCATTGACATAAGGACTTCTTCAAATCTAAAACATTGTGGGCAATGTTCCCACTAGTAGGTACACACAAGTGTAGTGCAATTGTATCGACCTCTACCTCGAGAAGAGGTGCTACCTCCACGAAAGGATGGAGTAAAGGAAGAGGGAGATGACTGTTGTAGTAGGGTTGGAAGAGACAAGGCATCCTTTTGAGCCATTGGGGAAGATCCAGCCAAAGCAGTAGCGGGCAACCTTGAACGGTTAGAACTGTGGTCAGGCGACAGGTATCTGCGAACAGGCGTCTGTGATTAGGCAGAGAAGGACTGTGATCAGGCATCAGGTACCTGTTGCGGTTAGACGGAGATGACCCCAAAGGGAGATCCTGCTACCAGTCAAGCTGAAGGGTCCGGGCAAGATATCATACAACAGAGGGAAGGCGACCAGGCGAGGAGCAAACTAACGAGCACGACCTGGCGAGCATACGCGACAAGAAGGAGAGGCGCGACCTAGCGAATTGGAGAGCAGATGTGGCAAGCAGACCAACGACCTGGCAGGCAGGGACACTCGCGGTCAGACGCACGCGGGAAATCAGCGAGCTAGCATAGAGGTCGCGCGAGAACCTTCGCCGCGAGAAAAAAGCTGCGAGCAGAACTGCAGGTTGGCGAGCAGGCTAAGTTATCAAGGCGCGCGCCTAGGCACGCCTAAGGCGCCGGGCGCACCAGGCGCGCGGCATAGCGCCCTAGCAAGAGCTAGGCGGGCGAATTGGCCTAGGCGTGCCTGGCGCGCGCCTTGCATGTATCTCGGGCGCTGGTTAGGCGCGCCTGGCCTAAATCCGGACTAGGCGCCCGGTTCACTGTAAAACCTGCGGTGTTTTATAAGATGCCAGATCCGGCCTTCCCTCATTTTTCCCGATTCACGCGAGCGAGAGGTTAGGGTTGAAATCGCACTGTTCCGCGCCTGTCGCCCCTCGTCGCCGCTCGGTTTCCGGTCGCCGCTCCTCTTCCGTTCGCCGGCCACCGCCATTTTTGGTAACTGCTCACTGCATTCCTTCTTCTTCTTGCATTTTTAATTCGATTGAATGTTTTTTTCGGCTGCCATTTTTAGGGTTTAGATTTTTTGGATGGATTCCATGTTTTTTGGTCGCTCTTCTTGGTTCTAGCATAGACACGTAGTGAAAGCACTGTAATTTCTGTGATTTTTTGGTTGCTCTCTTCTTTTTAGGGCTTCTAGCATGGTCATAGTGGAAGCCCAATTCACTATAACAGTGAACTAGGCTTCCAGTTCACTGTTTTACAGTGAACTGGGCTCCAGTTCACTGTAAAACAGTGAACTGGAAGCCCAGTTCACTGTTTTCTGTAAAACAGTGAATTGGGCTGCTCCAGTTCACTGTACAACAGTGAACTGGGCTCCAGTTCACTGTTTTACAGTGAACCGGGCTGCTCCAGTTCATTGTAAAACAGTGAACTGGAAGCCCAGTTCACTGTACAACAGTGAACTGGGCTCCAGTTCACTGTAACAGTGAATCGGGCTAGCCCAGTTCACTGTAACAGTGAACTGGGCAGTGAACTGGGCTAGCCCAGTTCACTGTAACCGTAATTATGGATTTACTGTAACAGATTACTGGATTTACTGCCCAGTTCACTATTATAATTATGGACTAGGCTGCTCCAGTTCACTGTAATAGTGAAATGGGCTAGCCCAGTTCACTGTAAATTGTAAAACCATGAACTGAATGCTATACAAGTTACAACTATAATTTTCAGCAATTATCTTGTTCTAGGAAATAATTTTTTTGTAAAATGTTTTAATAGCTGGAAATGGATGCGAGTGGATCTGGTTCATCCAGTGTCCAATCTAGGATTGATCCAGGTTGGAAGTATGTGCGGCAGACATCTGTTGCAAATAAAAATGATTTAATTTGCATTTTCTGTGAAAAAATCACAAAGGGTGGAGTTTATCAACATCTAGTGGGAGGATTTAGAAATACCAAAGTCTGTCACAAATGCCCACAACATGTAAGGACAGAAATTCAAGACTATATGCAAAAGAAAATGGCTGTAAGCATGGCAGAAAAACAAGCATTCCCGGACTTCGCAGATGTAGATACCTTTGGAAGCGATGAGAATATGGATGACGTCGGTGCGAAGATTCATGGATGTGGTCCAAGTGGTGTGCCTAAAAAGTCTCGGACTAAAAGAACGATGGATGTTTCTTTGCACCTAATATTGAGAAAAAATTGAAGCAGAAAGGCCAACATCAGCAAATGAAGCAAACTTCTATCAACGAAGCATGTAAGAAGGAACTTAGAGGGAGGGCGTGCAAGCATATAGCTCAGTGGATGTATGATGTAGCCATTCCTTTTAATGCGGTTACCTACCGTAGTTTTGCAGTGATGATAAAGTCAATTAGCCAGTTTGGGGTTGGATTGAAACCACCCAGTTATCATGAAGTTCGCGTGCCTTTGTTGAATAATGAAGTGGTTGAAGTTCAGAAGATGATGAAGAACTATGAGGATGAGTGGAGGTTATTTGGATGTTCTATCATGGCAGATGGATGGACAGACAAGAAACAGAGAACACTTATTAATTTTTTGGTAAATTCACCAAAAGGTACATTCTTCCTGGAATCTGTTGATGTATCTGATTATGCAAAAACTGGTGAGAGGATGTTTGAATTGCTTGATAGAGTGGTGGAACGTGTTGGAGAGGGAAATGTAGTTCAAGTTGTTACTGATAGTGCAAGCAATAATGTACTAGCAGGTAAATATATCGTTAATCATCCTCTTTTAATATTTGTTTAATTTTAATGTTATATATTGAAATTAAATAAATGTGTTTATTATGAAATAGGAAAATTATTGGAAGCAAAACGGCCGCATTTATATTGGACACCGTGTGCCGCCCATTGCATCGATTTAATGCTGGAGGATATTGGAAAGATGTCAAACATTAGTAGAACAATTAAAAGAGCAATGAGCATCAACAGTTATATTTATGTTCGGCCTAGACTAGTCAACATGCTAAGGAGCTTCACTGGAAAAGTGGAGCTTGTTAGACCTGCTGTTACTAGGTTTGCGACATCATTTCTAGCTCTTCAGCGCATTCATAAGCAAAGGACAAATCTAAGGAAGATGTTCACTTCAACTGAGTGGACATCAAGCAAGTGGGCAAAAGAAACAGGAGGTAAGCAAGTACAGAGCATCATATACATGGTCTCTTTCTGGAGTACTATTGTATACATTTTGAAGATTTTTGGACCTTTAGTTCGGGTACTAAGATTGGTAGATGGGGAGAAAAGACCGGCTATGGGTTACAACTATGAGGCTATGGATAGAGCAAAAGAGACAATCATGAGCTCTTTCAATGGAAAAGAGGAAAAATATAAAGAAGTGTTAGCGATTGTTGACAGGAGATGGGAAAATCAGCTTCATCGACCATTGCATGCGGCGGCGCATTACTTAAATCCAGAGTTCTTCTATTCAAACCCTGAAATGGCATTAGATGGAGAAGTCATGAGGGGTTTATATCAAACCATGCAAAAGCTCATTCCAAGTCCTGAAACTCAAGATATAATTATGGACCAATTAAGTTTGTATAGAAATGCCGAAGGTTTATTTGGAATGCAATTTGCAGTTCGTTATAGAAAAACAAAGTCCCCAGGTTAGTTCATTTCTATTAATTTCTTGATTCATTAATTTTGACATTAAATATTATTTCAAGTTTCATTAATTTCTTGATATTTATTTTTTGGGGCAGCTGAATGGTGGCAATCATATGGAGTTGATACTCCTGATCTGACTAAATTTGCGGTAAAGATTTTAAGTCTCACTTGCAGTTCATCCGGATGTGAGCGCAACTGGAGTTTTTTGAGCATGTATGAATTTTTTTGAACAAGTATGCAAATATTAATTTATATTATTATATGATTAATTATTTATTTGTTATGAACTTATGTTGCAGGTCCATTGCAAAAAAAGAAATCGACTAGCACAACAGCGGCTAAATGATTTAGTATTTGTAAAATACAATCGTGACTTGCGTCGGCGATATGATTCACGTGATCGTATTGATCCGATCTCGCTGAAAGATATTGACGATAGCAATGAATGGTTGATGGGAAGAATGGAGGAAGATGAGGAGGTTGAGCAGGATGACGATATAGTTTTTGATGACGAATTATTGACCTGGGGTGCAGTAGCAAGGGCCAGCGGAGTAGAAGAAGACATCTACTCCACACGCTTATCTAAAGGGAAGATGGTAGCTGATAAGGGGAGCAGTGGAGCACATCTAAGAAGAAGGCACATACTCCAACAATGCGTACAGATGATGTCGAGGATGAAGAAGAAGTTGAGTTCAATGAGGAAGAAGAAAGTTTTAGTGAGGAAAATGAAACATTTATTGATTCAGACGATGAGTGATGGCGTGATCGCCACGATGTTATGTTATTTTCTTGCACATTAGTTTTTAGTTTATGATTGCTGACTTAGTAACGTGGTAGCTTATGTTTGTTTTTGGGTGCGAAAAATTACAATGTTGATTTGATAGATTATGATTGCTTACTTGCTTGATTTATTTATGTTGTTATTTTTATTATGTTGCCTTCAAAAAAAGATCTCATTTTATTATGCTTGAATGTTTGATTGTAATACGTCCTTTGTGTTTTATGAAAGGATTTGGTCATTTATTAGCTGAATGGAAGCCATGCTATATAATTCAAGAGGGGTTGATCACGGGTGTTTAAAAGGTACAAATATTTTTACAGTAAATTTGTTTATCTCCGTCTAATGCTTTATATTACATGTTGTAGTTTTTTATTTGATTTCTAGTTGCACTTTGTATGCATCAATTATGAATATCATGTATGTATATCACTTCTCACATGTTTAGATAGAATACTGGAAAATATGAGCTCTTATACTAACTTGATAGAATAGAACTAACTCAATTCCAAAATGGCTCTTATGCTAACTTGATAGAACAGAACTAACCCAATTTCAGCGAATTGGGCGCCCGGTTCGCTTAATTCCAGCGAATTGGGCGCCCGGTTCGCTCAATTCCAGCGAATTGGGCGCCTGGTTCGCTCAATTCCAGCGAATTGGGCGCCCAATTTGCTCAATTCCATCGAATTGGGCGCCCAATTCGCTCAATTTCCTTTTCCCCCAATTTTTGCGCCTCACGTGTCTCAGGCGCGCGCCTGCGCCTTGCGCCTAGGCTCCAGGGGCCCTTTGCGCCTTGGTGCGCCTTGCGCCTTCGATAACTTAGCGAGCAGGCACTGCGAGAAGAGATCGCGAGTTCTCAGCGAGCAGACAAGTCGAGCGAGCATACGCTGTAGGTCGGCAGGCATGAGGAGCTCAGGCCAAGTAAAATGCAGCTAGAATGCGAGACCCCGGAGTTCGATAGACGAGAGGGGCCTAGATTTTCAGAACGAATGGCTATAAAAGCAGGGGAGGAAGAAATGAAACACGGGGAGGAGCCAGGACAGGCAAAGCTGTGGTTAAAGAAAATCTAACCGCCTAGAAAGGTTGACTGCGTGAGCGTGAGAGCTTGAGTAAGACTAAAAAATATATTTTGTAGGACCGATAGCTCTGATAGCATATAAAAAATACAAAATAGGAATTTGGGAAATATTCTTGGATTTTATTTCTCATAACAACTTAAATACATACATGTATTTGTACACTTATATAGGAAGAAAGGAAGGAGATAAAGTCTCATTCTAAGACGTGGAACTAAATCCAAAGGAGGAAATGAGTCTTACAATGGGTCTTTATTTTTACATATTTTCTTCAACAAAGAGTAATCACCATAGATTCGAATATAACCCGGCCACAGCTGACAAGAACCACCGACACGAAGCTTAAAGAAGGTCGTACAAGAAGTGGCCAAATGGTTAAATTGAAATACCAGCAAAAAATGGTAAAATTTTTTGTTGATTGCAAGAGTTGCTGCAACACACACGACAGAATGCAGCTAGAGCTCTGAAACAGGACAAATAAGGAAGATAACTAATTCCTGGAAGCTCACACAGACACCAAGAGCAATAAAAGAAGCTAGTGCAACCATTGGAAGCAAAGATCGAGAGAGACGAAGCCACGTGATCCATTGACTGAGTCGAGTACAATACCTTCAATACTGAGCCTGACAGAAGCTTTTGACGATGAAGGAGTGTTGGAGCTAGTCGATGAACCAAAGACGACACAGGACGAGCACGAATGTCAAGTTGATGAAAGCAGTGGAGTAGATTGTTAGATCCGGTGAGCAAATGTACTACAAATGGTTTCAGGCAGTACCAAGGAAACAGAAAATCGGTGTCGAAAAAAAATCGTCGAGCAGGCGACAAAGTATGGGCTGCAGGAACAGACGCAATGTTGAACAAATGACTAGAGCGGAGATTACTACTCTAATACCATGTTGTGTTACCGGGGTGCATTTATATTTCCTTATCTGGTAGTTTCTTATATACTCCACTATCCATGATGCCCTAATCTTGTGTTTTTTTAGTACTAGACACCACCCGGTAACCTGGACACTATTATTTCAATATAAATTTGTTTTTGTAGTACTAGACACCATCTGGTAACCTGGACACTTTTATTCCAATATAAATTTCATGGGAAGGAACAAGTACATAGTCGTATTGATGAGTTCCCTTGTACTGATGGATTCAAGGGAATTCAACTCAGCCCGGTCAATCAGGCGAGTGATAGCAACTGGTTTGACACAGTTGATGAAGCACCGAGTGGAGTTAAAAAATTAGTGGCAGATGAGGTTCCAGCATAAGGAGTTATAGAGTCTACAAACACTTAATGGTTCTCTCAGTAAGCCATCTGGTACGAGCACTCTTTCCACAATTGATAAGAACTATGTTCAAAATCATTTGATGCCTCTAATTTGTCTTGGATAATTCATGGGTTGTTAATTCATGGGTTATTGACTCTGGTGCTACCGGTCACATGACCTTTTTTCATCCTTATTTTTCCTTGTGTGTACCATCTCTTCACCCAAATACCATTACCGTGTTGACGATTCACAATGCTATTGTACATCAGTATCATGAGACTAGATATGCAATCTCTCCCCTCAATGGTAGGGTCCACAAAAATGATGACAAAATGCAATGAATACAGAAATATTGATTACTCGCCTATATGAGCCGATCTACATCAAATGGAGGTTATGGTTAAATAGATGAATCATACTCCATCAACCATCAATCATACTTAATACATCTGCAATTCAACTTAACCAAAAATAATAATTGTTGCCAATCATTTTATGAAAATAAAGGTCTTGATCATAACAGTCAAGTAATATCAATATCCTACATAAAAATAAAAATAATACTAAAAATAAAACGTTATCATACCTTTCTCTCTGCTGCTGCTCGAAATTTGCTCCAAAAGGCATCTATTACATTAAAGAAAACAAAAACTAGGACACCTTAGCATGCGTCCATTCTTGTACACTTTCAACTCAAAATAAAGGCATATGGTAAGTTACCATCAAAACATTTATGGACAAAAAAACAACTAAATTACAAGATATTGAGCTTAGTTACTGCCTTCAAAATTATATACTTAAATACCAACAAATTAAATATGATTATATTGGCAAAGTACGCATAATGCTAAGTAAAACGTATCAACAATAACCGTGTTTTGAATCTCTATGGTTCTTGAAGGCTGAAGCAAACAGTTTTGCAGGCATTCCAATGCCTTTTTTTACTTAAAGATTTTTTTTTCAATTTAAATATTGAATCTTACAGATCGTTCCAATCTAAATTGATACTTCTTATTTCACTTTAGTATGGCATATATTAAGCCAAAACTAATTTGGACCTACAATGGTATAATACTAAAAAAACTAGTCTAATTGCACTTCTATTTACATCCCTCATATAAAATTTGATGGTTAACTGAACATTTCTTGAATAGAAATAACAAAGCATGCTGCAGACAGTTTCTAAATAATTTATCAGTCATTTCATAGTAGCACGACCAAGTACAAAATATAATGTGTCAAGAGAAACCTTGCAACCATATAATCAAAAAGATCTCTAATACAAACTGATAAATTATACACATCCATTTGGATGAAGGCAAATATATCTGTAGAGAAAATGCTGAAATCATGTATATACTTCTTCAACGTATAAAAACAATGTATGAGTACATATATATAGGGAGAGAGAGATGAGTCTCATTTACATGGTGTAGGACTAATACAAGACCAGTAGAATCTACACTAAATAGGCCTATACTAGACCTAAACATGGGTCTTTTCTAACACTCCCCCGCAAGCTGGAGCATACAAGTCGTAGGCACTCAGCTTGGACAAGAACTGATAAAATAGGGGGAAAAGAAGAAAGGCGAAAAAGAGGGGATTGGATATTTTGCTTTCAACTGCTCTGGTCACTCGGTAGGCCTTAGTGAGAAGATCAACAACTTGGTCAGTCATCGAAACATGCTTTAATTCCAGCTTTTTCATTTGAACTTTCTCCCGAATGAAGTGACAATCAACTTCAATGTGTTTTGTTCTTTTGTGGAAGACCGGATTCTTAGCTATGTGTATAGCAGCTTGACTGTCACATAGTAAAGTAGTTGGTGAGGGAAGTTTTACTCCTAGATCAATGAGGAGACTTTCAAGCCATGTAAGCCAGATACAACAGACGCCGTCGAACGGTATTCAGCTTCAGCTGAAGATCGAGCAACCACAACTTGTTTCTTACTGCGCCAGGTAACAAGGTTCCCTCCGAAGTAGGTACAAAATCCGTTGGTAGACCGCCGATCATCCAGGGAACCAGCATAATCTGCAGACTGCATCTGAATACGCAACCAATGTTGGAGTAGAAGAAGAGGTTTTGTATACCAGCCCTTGACCAGGGGCTGCTTTCAGATATCTCAGGATGCATTCGACGTCCTTTAGATGAGATGCCCGAGGAGAATGCATAAATCGACTGACAACCCCAATAACAAAGGATATGTCTGGTCTCGTGACTGTTAGGTAAATCAGTTTTCCAACGAGACGTCGATAGTATTCTATATTCGGAAGAAGTAGATCTGTATCTGAGACATGTGCACAAAGCTTATGATTGACATCCGTAGGAGTATTGGTCGGCTTGCATCCAGAGTAGTCGGCATCCTGAAGGAGGTCGAGGCAGTACTTCCATTGAGATAGGACAAAGCCATCAGGACATCTTGTAATCTCAATGTCGAGGAAGTATCGAAGATTTCCCAGATCTTTTGTTTGAAAAACAGAGCTCAGGTGTTGTTTGATCATTTGTATTCCCTTTAAGTCATCACTCATCACCTATGATTAGGATGTCATCGACACAAACCAAAAGGAGAATGGTGTCTGTTTTGTGATGTCAAGTAAACATAGGGAAATAAGCTGAGCTCGGAGTAAAACAAACTTCTCGCACAGCCATACTGAACTTGTCGAACCATGCCTGATGGGATTGTTTGAGACCATAAATGACTTCTTGAGGTGACAGACTCGGGACTCCCCCGTGGTCAAAAACCCCGATGGTTGCTTCATGTATACTGTTTCTTGTAGATCACCATTTAGAAAAGCATTCTTGATATCCAGTTGATGTAAGGGTCATTGGCGATGCACAACCACTGAGAGAAGGACGTGAACCATGTTGAGTTTGGTCACTGGAGAGAATGTTTTCTCATAATCAAGACTCTGTTGTTGAGTAAAGCCACGAGCCACCAGTCGGGCCTTAAGACGGTCAATTGTCTCATCAGGAGCATGCTTGATGACGAAGACCCATTTATAACCAACAGTAGTCTGGCCAAAAGGGAGAGGAACCAAGTCCCATGTCTGGTTAGCCCAAAGGGCTGTCATTTCTTCATTCATGGATGTACGCCAGCCCGGATGTTAGAGAGTCTCCTGCACAGAGTTAGGGACAGAAATAGAGGATAATGAAATAGCAAAGGTGTGAAGTACCGGGGACAAGCGATGTAGAGATATATAGTTCGTCATGTGATGGACGGTGGAGGCCGGTGTCGGATCAGCAGGTCACAGAGTGTCAGAGGTCGAAGCCGACTGCATCGGGGCGGCGGAGCGAGGAGGGCGACAAGTATAAACACGGATAAGAGGTGGCTTATGAAGTACGGGAGCCGGGTCAGGGAGGAGTGGTGGTGGAGGAGAGGTAACTGAGATGACCGGTCTTGGTAAGGATTGTGATGGTAGAGGTGGGTTCAGAGCAGAGAAGAATGGTTGATCTTCCCGAAAGGTAACATCAGCGGAAACAGTCACCTTGCAGGTGATAGAAGAGTAGCAAACATAGCCTTTTTGAGTTCAGGAATAACTGACAAACATGTGTTTGGCCGCCCGAGGATCCAACTTGTCCGTGCTCGGACCTAGTAAGTGAACATCACAGGTACACCCGAAGATGCGAGGCGTGAGAGAAAATGGCGGAGTCGAGGGGAAGAGAAGACTAAACGGAGTAGCGTTTTGAAGGACGGAGGAAGGGAGACGGTTAATGAGATAACATGACGTTGAAAGCGCAAAGTTCCAGTAAGTCTTGGGTATCTGCATTTGAATCATGAGGGAGGGAGCAACATCAAGAAGATGTCGGTTTTTACGTTCGGCCGCTCCGTTTTGTTGGGGGGTATAGGCAAACGACGTCTGGTGAATAATTCCAAATTCAGAACGGAGATTATCAAATTCATGGCTAGTGTATTCGCGAGCATTATCCGTCCGGAGAGTTTTAATTTTGTCAGACTGTGTGCGACTTTCAAGAACGAAAGCCCGAAACACACGGGAAAGTTCGGAGCGATCACGAAATAAGTACAACCATGTCGTACGAGAGTAATCATCAATAAATGTAATAAAATAACGATACGCAGATATACTAGTGATTTTGTACGGGCCCCAAACATCAGAATGTACTAGAACAAAAGGAGCAAAGCTCCGGATACAATGAGAAGGAAAAGAAGAACGATGTTGTTTTCCCAAGATACATGAATCACACGTAAAAGCTAGAAGAGAAATATCGGGAAGAGCCTTCTTGAGGACCAGAAGAGGAGCATGCCCGAGACGTCGATGTCAATCAACGGAGGAGACGGAGGAGAGGATGGTAGAAGAATCATCAAGAAGGTAGAGCTCGTTCTGCAGTCGTCCTTTACTAATGATATTCTGCGCCCGTCGATCCTGCATCAGAAAAGAAGAAGTGAATGTGAAAGAGCAATTCAAATTAGCTGTGAAGCGACTAACAAATAGTAAATTAAACGGGGAGCCCGGAACATGAAGAGCCGAGCGGAGAAAGATGGAGGAAGTGAGAGGGATATCAGCAGAGTTGGAGACAGGGGCGGTGTCGTCATTGGCTACTGTGATACACTTAGGATGTGGAGAAGTCAAGTACTGATGGGGCTTCAGCGAGGTGATATAGTGAGTAGCACCTGAATCCACTATCCAACACGGACTAGTAAAGAGACAAGCGATACTTTCATTGGATATGGAGGCAACATAGGCAGGCGGGTGGCTAAGCATCCCGTGAAGTTGTTAGAGCTAGAGGCGAACTTCTTCAAGATCAGCACGAGTGGCAGAGGGACTGAGAGCAGCAACAGAAGAAGTCGGACGAGGAGGAAGACCATGTTTGCGGTAACAAATCGCCTCAAGGTGTCTATCCCTACCGCAGAAAGTACACTTGGGCCGCGTCCGCCCATCTCGGCCCCTTCCCCGAGAGCCGGAACGCCCTCCACGAGCAAGGCGAGGGAGAGGTAGTAAAGGCACAGAATAGTGCTAGAGAAGGGTCGGTGAGGGAGGACTGGTAGTGTCAGGAGGTGGTGAAACCCTCAGCAGCATGGATCACACATCAGAGAATGAGGGAGTCGCAACAGACGATAGGATTTGAGCCTGAACACTCTGAAGATGAGGCGGGACACGCGCCATTATCATGGCAATACCGACTGTTTCCTTTTGAGTGCGTTGGGCAGCAAGATCCATAGTGGGAGGCTGATGCTGGATCCAGACTTCAACTAGAGTCTTGGCCCGAGCGACAAATGAGGTTAAGTCGGCAACACCGTCAGTGTCAAGAGTCTGAAGATCTGTGATGGTGTCATATAGGTGTTGGAGACTGTCCTTGCCATAATAAAGGAAATGAAGCTCATCCCACATTGCCTTAGCCGTCTCGTGATACATGGTCATACGGTAAGGTTCGTCATCAAGAGAGTTGAGAAGCCAGGTCTAAACACGATCGTCGTTACGCAGCCAGTCGTCAGTAGGTGCTGAAGGAGGATCCCGAGAGAGATGATGCAGAAGTCTCTTGGATTGAAGTACCCGACGTACAGAGTGCACTCATTCAACAAAATTCTTCTTCCCGGTAAGGGACATTGTCGTGATCCTCAACTCATCACGCAGTTCAGGAGTAGGAACCAGGCGGGCTGCAGGAGAAGAAGTCGGGTGCTCGGTAGAATCAATCGAGGAGCCCATGGAGAGACGGTCTGACGGCTAGAAGAAGCGGTTAGAGAAAATACAGCGGACAACGGCTAGTGGCAATGTGCAGTCGTCAACGAGCAACGGACAAGTAGAGAGCTCGGCAGAGGAGACCGCGACAAGAAGGGAAGGTCGATGTACATCTAGAAAGAGAAGCCCGCGGCAAGAGAAATAAACCGCGAATGAGGAAAACCGGTCGAGAAAATCAAACCGCTAAGACCACGCGGTTAAAAGAGAAGATCGTGCGGCTAAGGAAGACCGCACTGTTAAAAGAGAAGACCGCGCCGGCTAAGGAAGTCAGCAGGAGTCAGGAGTCCGCGGCGAACACTAGAAGACCGCGCAATTAAAAAAGGAAGACCGCGCGGCTAAGGAAGACCACGCGGTTAAAGGAGAAGACTGCGGCGGCTAAGGAAGTCAGCAGGAGGACAGGAATCTGGGGCGAACACTAGAAGACCGCGCCAAAGAGGGAAGCAGCAGGTCGCGCGATAAGATCAAACCGTGCGAACACGTCGAGAAGAAGAAAACACGGGACAGGGTGTGCGACAAGATTAAGTTGGCACAAGCAGATCGTGCGACAAGCAATCCACCAAAGAGGGAAGTAGCAGGTCACGGGGAGGCTGGAGGGTCCGCAACGACTAGAGGAGAAAACCGCACGGTAAGAGAGGAGGTGGGACCCACGGAGCAGACCAGAGAGATTATAAAATGAGAAGAGGAGGAGGGGAGAAGGGTGGTTCCACGAGAAGCAGCAACAGAGAAACTTCCTGTTTGAAGGAGTAAACCGCACGAGAGAAGCAACAATGACCGCAGAGAGGTGCGGACACTAAACCGCAAGGAGTGTCGTGCGGTTGCTCAATTACTATCCACCAAAGAGGGAGCTCGCCGAGTCCACAGGAAGGAAGGAAGAGACAGCCCAGGGGGAGGCGGTTAAAAAATCAGGGACCGCCCAAGGGGGACCGCAAGCTTTGATACCATGTAGAGAAAATGCTAAAATCTTGTATATACTTCTTCAATGCATAAAAAACAATGTATGAGTACATATATATAGGGAGAGAGAGGGATGAGTCCCATTTACATGGTATGGGACTAATACAACACTAGTAGAATCTACACTAAATAGGCCTATACATGGGCCTAAACATGGGCCTTTTCTAACATCATCAAAACAATGTGACAGTACCTTCACTTTCATTTTCTTTAAGTTCATCTTTCTTATCCATCTCTTGCCAGCCTTTCTGCCACTCAGTTACCTGTTATATGAATACATTATTGACACATAATATTAAATCATCAAGAATAAAGAGAAGTTGGATAAAAAATAATATGATTTGCCAAGAGACCTCATCCTGTGCAAAATGTGAACTCGAATCTCCTTTGGATTCATCCTGACATTTTGATAGAAATACTGGAAAGATCAGTCAATTTAAAATAACAGCAAAATTAAGAAATCAAAAAACTTCAAAGAATACTATCACTCAGCACAAACTGTCCCAGGAAAATGCTAATGAAGCATTACTAAGCAGCATGTTACAGGTTTCGAGCCGAGTTATCTTATTATGAACGAATCAATCAAGTCTTTTTGTATGTTGCGTTATGGGTATATACTAGTTGACCTTTTAATTAATGTATCCTATTATGTCTGTCTTGAATGAGGTTATGAGTCCTCACGATTAGTTGCTCTGAGTTATTAGTTGTTGTGAATCAAGGTGTTGTAAGTAGTTTGGTAATAAATTCAAATGTTAGGACTTATTACTCTTGTGCCATTATGTATTTCTATGTAAGGGACTCCTTAGGTCATGAGGAAAGTATGTAAGAACTAATCTATTATCTTTGTCCTCTTGTAAGAGGTTTTGGTAGCTCTATATCTCGAGCACACCCCACTTAAGCAACCACGGTTCCGGCTCCATTGTATCCTCCTCCATCACTCTCTGCCTCTGGTCACTCCTCTGATGACCGACATTCTACGGATTTGCTCGTAACAACTTGGTATCAGAGTCAATCCTCATTCACATTCCGCTACCCACCAAGGCCTCCCCTTCCTTCCCTGATTGCAACATTCGACGACTTTGCATTAATACACATTTACCCTTCCTCTTTTAGACCCTTTGCGGATCTGCGTGAATAGACTTGTAGGATCGGCGGTTCATATGCGCCGAGACTTTTATGCATATCAAAAGATTGCAAGGATGTAACTATAAATACGACTCCTTGAGGAGGGGGGCAGGTAGTGCGAACAACTCACAAGGGTGCTCGCCCAGAACTAGCCCATACCAAAGTCTGAACCTTGCGAGCCGAGTTCTCAAATCCAACATCTTGGTCTCGTGAGCATGGACTTTGTGCATGGAAAGAAAAAACTCTGAAGAAACATCATGGTGCGAGAAGATGAGCAGGAGTCAGATCGCGAGAAACCGCGAGTACAGGGCGGCTTCGTCATCCGAGAGGATTTCAATGATTTTTGCAAGATGGTAAAAGAGACACTGCGAGGTTACCCCGTGCCTCATGTTGAGGCCACGACAACACCTCCCCTTGTACCCTCACCATCTGAAACCCCGGAGCCACCTTGGTGTCCTGGGAAGGAACCTACTACTGAAGACTGTGAACGTATGGCGAGTCCACATCGCGATCGCAACCTACACGGCGCCCCGAATACGATTAGGAGGATCGTTTCCATCTGTCTTGCCGGCAAGGAACAATAAGTCCCTTGTGCGAGCAGATCATGTTTGCCCCATTCCCGCAGAGTTCTACGAGCCAGCCTTGAGATACTATTCAGGGCAAGACGGCCCACTGAACCATCTCCAATGGTTCAAAGATGTAGTTTCTATCAGCAATATTACTGACGCCATCAAATGTCATTCTTTGATATCACCTTCAAAGTTGATAAGGCCAGCAACTGGTTTCACCAGCTCCCAATGAGCTTCATCTACTACTTCAACAACCTTCGTTGTGGGGATGGTGCTAAGGTTCGTGGCATGCAAGAAGAGAAAGAAGGGCCCACATGCACAGTTCTCAATTATGCAGGGAGATCATGAGACTCTGGGACAAAAAAACGACCGCTTTTAAGAGGAGGTGGACGGATACACTCTCCAACTCGCTCTGATGTGCAGGTTACAGGAAGGGTTGTTCAAGCTAGAGATCAACAGCAACCTCCTCATCTCCCTCGAGGGAGTCATTGGTCGTGATAGATACCCAAAAAAGCGTCGAGGTGATAAGTGGAGAGGAAGACGCCTCTCTCCACCGCATGAGGCAATGGCGATCGCTCGAAGTCAAGGAGGCCGCAAGGGTGGGAGATCTAGACGCTCATAGTGGAGAGGGCCTGCGTCGTACTGTGGATTCCAGTTCAGGAGTCCGCGGGATCTCAGGAATCTGCGCGGACCCTCCTTTAGTAAACATCTGAGGTCGTGCAACCTTCCATCGGAAAGTCCGTGCGAACTTGCCTTCGGTAACTACCTGAGTCAGCGCGGTTACACATCTGTAACTGCCCTAACTAGTGCCCTAGATCTCCTCCAGCAGTCTGCGCAGTTTCTATTTTATTAATCGTCCTGGTTAGTGTTCCAGAGCTCTTCCAGCTGTCAGTGCGATCTCCCCTTCAGTAACCTCCCTAACTAGGGTGTCAGTGTTCTTCCAGCAATCAATGCGGTCTCTCCTTCAATAACCGCCCTCTCTCCTTCAATAACCGCCCTGACCAGCGCTCCAGAGCTTCCTCAATAGCCAGTGCGGTCTCTCCTTTTGTAACTGCCCTGACTAGTGCTCCAGAGCTCCTCCAACAGTCAGCACGGTCTCTACTTCGGTAACCGCCCTGACTAATGTTCTAGAGCAACCAGGGGGAAACACACTATAGTTGGTGCGAACTCTCCCTACAACAGATGTCGAACTCTATACAACAACAGCAGGTGTGGTATCACTGCAGCAACTACAGAGCTCTACACGACAGCGACAGGGGAGAACCCCCCCCCCCTAAGACCACAAGCTCTCCCATTCAGCAGGTTGCTTTTTACTGCTTTATATATGTAACTAATTATAATCAGGTCTTGATGAAATCTACGTTTTGTAATCAAAAAAATTACCCGCAGCCAAGAGTTGTCATTGTGGGAAGTCTCGTGTGGTAATTTGCGACACCCTCTCTCCCACTTATTCATTCGTGACCCGAAGTAACCGCTCATTCAACAGTTACCCCCTAGTCCTTACCCTTTAATTTGAGTGATGTGAACTTGGGGGCAGAATCTCGTCTATGATAGTACCCTGGACACAACAATGCAACTTCTGCTATCGTTTTTTCATTCATGCACAGCTCCTCTAGGACGCATGCGGCTCGCATGTGCACGACAATTGTCAACTTACTACAATGCTACTTTTTCTCAGTGCATAAAATATATATTAAACAAAGCATTTAGATTCAAATAATATTTAAATTATTCACAATGATATAACATGCATGTGTTATTTAGTTAATAGCAATAATTGAAAACTCATTTTTTGTAACATTTTTATGTGTATTATTAGTCGGTGTGGTTTGGTTTTCTTGACAGGAAAACCAAAATTGAACTGAACAATTCGATCTAGTTGGGCGGTTTGGGTCGAGTTTTTTTTCACCCCCTTGTTCAGGGTCGGATTGCTTCTGAAAGGCTCCCCCCCCCCCCCCCACACACACACACAAAGAAGATTTGCACTTCTTTCTCTTCTTATCCTTTCGACGCGTCTTGCACCCACAGTGTTCAAAATACAACTCAGGAAAACACTAATGCAATTAGCGAGGTTGCTGGAGGCGGTAAGTTCAAGAGCATCGAGATTAAAAGGAGCCTAGGCACTATTTATAGAAGATCGGCAAGCTTGTTGAGTTCTGGATCTCACACAGTTCTTCTGACCTCGTACCAAACCCCAAAAAGAAGGGATTGTGTAGGAACTATAATCGTCGTGACCAGTAGAAGACAACCAGATAAGCAAAACTACCAAAAGGGCCCCACAAGGGGTAGCTCGCAACCACCTCGTTGGGGGACACATCATCACTAGGGGTGTGCGCGGTGCAGTTTTGGCTCAAACCACAAGCGCGCGATTTTTGCCCAAGCAAAACCGCACTACACCAAAATTATGTTGTGTGGTTTCGATTTGGTGCAGTTTTTTGCGGTGCGGTTACGGTTTCAGTGCGATTTTTAGCATGCGATATACATAGATACCAAGAGGATAATGTGAGGCAAAATTAGATGTAAAATTTAGACAAAAATATAGCTACATGAGTTATATTATCATGAAAACATGTGTAATACATATATTTTAAAATACAAATACTACAAAATCAACCATGAGCTAAAAAAAATATTTAGATGCTACAATTCTCGTGATATGACTGCTTTAGTTGCCTATAAAATGACACATCAAATACAAATATAAAGAATTTGAATGGTTTTAAGTCCTAGATTTGAACAACACTCACATAATTGCAGCTTTATTTATCCTTCAAACATTGAAACATTAAGAGAAGGCTAGTGAATACGCATTTACAGTTAGATGAACTATTATGATACTATTTGTACTTAACAAAACTTACAAATCATTTCATCAATAAATCGATAAAGAGCAAGTAAACTAAAGAAAAAACAAATAAAGCAAGAAAACAACTATATGCACTAATATAATTAGTTAATTACTATTATTAAATAATAATTTTTATGTTATACTTTTATTTAGATGTGTGTTATATGTTATAAAAATTGAAAATATGCAATTAGTCGGTGTGGTGCGGTTTTTGCGGTTTTTGCGGTTTTCAAGATCCAAAAACCGTACTGAATCACACTCAGTTTTTAAGAGTTCAAAACAGCACTGCACTGAAACTACACGGTGTGGTTTGTGTGGTGTGGGCAGTTTTAGCGGTTTGTGGTTTTTTATGCTCAACCCTAATCATCACCCGTCAGCTGACAAGATTAGCTTGTAATGGCTCACCAGAGGCTAGAAGGGCCTCGCATAGGAGCTATCCCACCTCCAGATGATGGCGTATACCCCATGTTCGTTACCAATAAATATGACTCATTATCGAGGGGGAGAGACAGTGTGAACAGAACACAAGGGTACTCGCCCAAAACTAGCCGAGCTCACTTGTTCCTAGCTCAAACCTGCTTCTCCTCTCATAACCTAGCATAGCATTTAATTTGGAAAGGGGAGTATACACACCCGGTTGTGCGGAGGGAACTTCCTATTGTAGCTTCACCCTAATCACATTCTTCAAGCAATTAAACTCTCTTTCTCAAGTTCATTCTTGTGTTCGTGATCGCTACTTCAATGGGCAAGTAACCTTTATCATACCCAATCTGAACTTTGCGAGTTGAGTTCTCGGCTTCAACACATACTGCAACATGATCATGTGCAAAAATTGGTTCATATGAACGAGACATTTAACTACTAATTTACAAGTTCAATAACCAGATGACTCCAATAATTATGGAAATGGTATAGTTTTTTGTCAAATAAAAAAAATGAAAATTCAAATCAAACCTATCTTAAATAAGGCAAAGCATTGGGCTCATCCTAAGTTGATCCATACTCTTAATAAATCCCTAGATTTATAACTAATTGCATTACACAAATCCGATGACAATAGCTAGACTGAAGGGAACATCAAAAGAGGCAATTGATCATAAAAATAAATAGTGCCTATATTAAAGTTCTAAAGAACATTTTAAACAAATAGTTGTGCAATTTGGTCTCTCCAAAATGTTGATGTTAAGCTTTGTTAAGAGATAGTCATACATTTTGCAAACATGTAGTCAAATACGATGCTTCAAAGAAATTTGACATCAAATCCATTTTGCAGGTGTATCTCTACTCCTAATATGCATGCAATGAGGGCTTATCAATTACATGATCGAACAAAATTGCTACTAATAAACCAGTCCATTGAATATGGACCATCCTGAACCAGCATAGGAGCGCGGGCACTGCAAATTACATAGTTTGGGAATATGAAGACCTTGGAATAGTAACTACATAGAATGTCTCCATAAAAATACAAACGTTTTCATGGTTGAGTGTTTGTTTGGTTTAATGTTAATTTACATGCCAGTGTTATTAAGATCTTAGATATCATTTTCATTTGATGTAAGTGGTCATTAGATGTTTGTGGCATTAGATTCCAGTGTTATTAGATGTTTGTGGCATTAGATTCCAGTGTTATTAGATGTTTGTGGCATTAGATTCCAGTGTTATTAGATGTCGGTGTTATTAGATGTCAATATTATTGTTTAAATATAAGAAGATAATCTAAACGCTTGTTGCGCGTGATTTATAAAATGTTGTCGCTATATTAATATACGGTCTAGTTTATTGTTTAGATATCACTATTTTAGTACGTGAATGTCAACAAATATTGCATACCTGGAATTAGAATTGGAGATCATTTCAATTGATTTTAACCTCTAATGCCAATTTTGAAGCCTCAATTCCGCTTAAATGAACAAAGCCTAAGATTTTAGCTAAACTAATAATGAACATCTTTAAAATGTCTGCCAACAAAAAAAAACACCGTGATGCTTCCCAATTAGCGTTGCAAATCTGGTTAAACACTCATAAATGCCAAGTGCATCAATTTGGTTCCTAGAAAAACATTAAACGGTTGAAAATTTTAAACATAAGTCAATACATTGACACATATTAGAAGAATATTCACACAAATCATCAGCAGAACTTGCAAAATAGATCACATCTAAAAACGAACAAACGGAGCTTAGAAAATGTATGATGCTTAGAGCAAATATAAATATCACCAGAATCAGAAAACTACACACAAAAAAGCTTTTTTGATTACTACTACCAATTACCTTGTTGCTTTCATCTATGTAACACTATCGATGATACTAACAACAAGCGCGATTCCTGAAGAACGCGGAATAAATCTAAAACCAGCATAGCAAGAGCACGGAAAGAGTGGGAAGTGGACAATTTGGGGGAACATACGGTAAATTTAATGGACGGGGCTATAGAGGGAGAGCGAGAGAAATTACGCAGTAGTCTCGAGATCGAACGACGGGGAAGAGATCCAGGACTCGTCGGAACTCATGCTCCTCCATTTCTCCCGGCGGGAACAGGGACTTCACTGCCTACCCTAGGTCTTAGGGTTTAGGGCTTCCTCTTCGCCTGACAACTCCGTCGAACCTTCCAGCACATCACCTCTAGCTTGGACTTGGGACTTGGGAGTAACACTTCAAGAGGAGACAAAATTTTATATAATTTAGATCAAGGGAATATTTATTATTTAATATAAATATTAATGATTAATTATATAATATAAAATATGCAGTCATGCAAATCACTTTTTGTTATACATAAATTTTTACTATATATAAAATTGGTGCAAATATAATTTTGTTATACACAAATCTAATGGTCATATAGATATCTGTTGCGGCCAATTCGAGGCTCCTGCAGATTGGTTTAGATTGTACCGTCATAGCCCGGAAGCGGCCGAGCGCGCAAACAATTAATGAGATCGAGATGGCTGACAAAGGAGTTTTTTAACATGAAAAACATTGGAATGAGGTGAAAAATCATGTGGTCGGAGTTGTATTGACCAAACTTCAATTAATTGTTGTTGTTGTACGGAGCTTTTCAGAAAAAGCAAGAGCAACGGACCACTCCTTGTTACAATTGCTGGGGGAAAGAGAAGTGTGCTCAGATTGTTATGTCTCACCGCTCGCGAAGTTAAGTCTTTTGCTTTGTTATAGTGGGGAGCACTACACTTTGAATGCTTTGAGGGTCTCCTATTGGTGCTCGGAAGCTTGAGCGTCGCGTTCTGTGCACTTTAGTCTTTGCGGCTCGTGTCCTGCTACGTTCAGACGAGTCTGGAGTGATTGACTCGTTGCGACTGGAGGTGCGGCCCATGCAACTACACCGCAAATGATAGTTTCTATGATTTTGTACAGTGATTCCATCAAAAAATAAATAGTAAATGCACAGCAAATAAACAACTTGGCTGCTACACAACAATTGATCTTTTATAAGTTTTTTCACCATTCTTACCTTCAAGAATAGGTACACTTTTTTGAAATTCTTGACAAACTTGATGGTATAACATCAGGTCAAAAGTTGGACAAGCAATTACACAACAAATGATCATTTATATGTTTTTGGATATTTTTCCATCAAAAAAATAACAAATGTGTGTGTAACTATAGAAGTTGGTCTTCCTACCAAGAATAAGTTTGCAGCTCCAACAAATCCATGAGATATGATTTAACTGTGTTCACTGGATCATCCTAGAATAACAAAAATTATAAAATTCAAGACATAGTTGTCTTGAACCTAAATATTTATTAGGCCACATTATCTAATTAGCCCTTCAATATTTGCCAAGAGTATATCTTGTAATCAATGGGAAAAAAAATTAGATACATACAAATATACTAAATATAGAGTAATAAAAAATATTTTTGCCTGTCAAAATTTACTATCTCACTTGATGTGTGCATTTGTTGATTTGGACTTGGTAATCGGGATTTATATATATTCTCATTTGCTTGCTATTGGATCATAATTTTGTCTCCAATAAGAGTCAATATGTGGTAGAGGATACCCTTCGTGCATCACCAATTATATGGAATGGTTTTCATCTATATTACTCGTTGCAACTAACATTTGTGAAGCTGGTGGTTGGAAATTCATTGGAAGAAATGTGTGACATAAAAATATGGAAATTTGGACAAAAGCTATATTATAGCATGAAATCACCACAAGGCTCATGTCCGACATTGATATTCATTTATTTGTGTGTGTGTGTGTGTGTGTGGGGGGGGGGGGGGGGGGGTATCTCAATACAATGAAGAGAGGATATTAATTATTGTCCCCTCTCCTTGCCAAAAAAATTAATATACATGCTCTCTAACATTTAATTCATTAGAAAAATCCAACTGTACTTGTGCCCAATTTTCACTCATCTCTAATGTGCGGTTAACAACACGAAATTCACAATGACCATTCCCACTAACAATAATTACCTCTTTGATGTGTTCCACTAAATGTGGTGGCATTTGCTTACAAACTTTATTGTAGAAACGTTGACTTAAAGTGTAGGTGTCCTCATATGGTAGTTGATCCTCTTTTTGTTAATGTTTTCTTTGGAAAAAAAATTGTGTGTGTATGTTTTCTCCCTACATAACATGTTCAAATAATAAAGATCACATTTTATAGATTTATGATCATCTTTCAACTTTTGTAGATTCTCTTTGGCCTTCCGTTTAAACTCATTGGAATGTTTGGCTCTCTTGTTTGCGTTGAAGTTGGATCCATTATCTCTCTCAGTTTTTTTATTGTCAGTGTTCACTAAAAGTTTATAGATGGAAACATGCAACATAACTTTATAGAAAAAGAATGTGAAAAATATGCTTTCTAGTTGTGAATTTTCCTCTTTCACTCTGGTATAGTAAACATACCTAGCATCAGTAACACATTTATAAAAAATTGAATCGTGTTTTTTCTCTCAACTCATTCTTGTAAATTGTAGCTCTTTGATTGTAAATTGTCTTTATTGTTGTTATATTTGTTGGGTTCATTTTATTAAGAGAATAAATGATATTACGAGGTTTATCGCTTGAGACATACATACAACAACACTCAATCCTTTATCCAACTTTAGTGGGGGTCGGCTATATGGATCATTTGTCGTCATTGTGCCCTATCTTTTTTCATAATCTTACTAATGCCTAAGTACAACATGTCTTTCTTTATAGTTTCATTCCAAGTCTTTATTGATTTCCCCTCCCTCTTCTAACATGCATAGTGACTAGCAAAATGAATGTGCCTTAAAAAAATTTTCTTCATTTTTATCCAATCTACCAGCAAAATGAATGTGCCTCTAAATGTATAGAACCATAATTATGTTTGCCTCACAGCACCTCAACTTTTCATTCTTTCACACACATTTCTTTCTCACCTCTTACTTGAATGGAAACCCACATTGTTTTGAAGTGGACTTACGCAAATTTTTCCTCACTTATTTAGAATTGTCACTGATGAGGCTGTCATGAAATTTATAGAGAATTGGGGTGCATATAACCCACTCCCCATAATACACACCAACTTAGTGGGATCATGGGTTTGACCGCCATACGCACCAAGCAACCGATACGACCGCTGACCGGTGCGATGGCCGCCGGCATCAGGAAGCCCGGGACCGGCCGGTTCCACCAACTAAAGAGCGGACGCCCCTCCTCGCGGGCGCCCTCCCACGGCCACAGGGCTCCGCCCTAAAGGGCGACCGCACCACGACCGCCCCTCCTCGCGGTCGCCTGACCGCGGCTGCGGGATGTCACCGATAAGGGAGGTCACGCCTCGGGCGCCCCTCCCTATGGCCGCCTCCCGTGGCCGCCTCCAGTGGTCGCGGGGCTCCTCTCGGAAGGGCGGTCATACTGCGACCGCCCCTCCCCCGCGGTCGCGGGGCGCTGCCGGAAAGGGTGGTTGCACCGCGGCCTCCCTCCCCGCAGCCGCATCCCACTGATGGGGGCTCCTCCACCCAGAAGGGCGACCGCACCGCGGCTGCCCCTCTCTGTGGCCGCCTTCCCGTGGCTATCTTTCCGCGGCTGCGAGACGCCGTCGGTGGATGGTCGCGCCATGGACGCCTCTCCCTACGACTACCACCTGCAGCCACATCCTCTCCCTCCACGACCGACCTTTTTGTTGGACACGGTCTCTTCTCTGACGGCCGATCGCTGGAAAGATTGGCCGCCCACTCACCGCGGTCCAATCATCCCCTCGCGATCGCCACCATTCATTACGAAAGTAACCACCTATGTAACTACCTATTAACCCCCATGGTTAGAAGAAAATATTATTTATTAATTAATGGCCTACATATATCTAAAATCATGATAATCATGTACGCCCAAAACCATATTGAACACGATCTTCAATTAGTAATTTTGGGTGGTTACCGTGTGCTGATGGTCATGTAACCACCGTAACAACTTCTTGGAGCCTATAAAAAGACCCCAAGACCCCCTTTATTTCTAACTTCTCTCCTCCTAGCTTTATTCTTCCTCGGGTCAGAGCTCTACTGGAATTCTCCTATGAGCCTTCTCCACAAGTGGGGCCACCTGAAAATCCGTCTAATTCCACGACATTCCTGAGAAGAAGACATTCTGCATACCATTCCGCAAAGCCTCCTATGTGCCCAGCACCTCTCAAGTCATCGCCAACACATCTTAGCACGCTTCGCCACGGAGTTGACCTGCCTAGCAGTGTTCGAGAACGCTAGTCTCCATCAAAGCATAGAAGAGAATCAACTTTGAGTGAGGCAGTCTGTCGCCCGCCATGCACTCTACAATCTTCCATCTCGCTGTTGTAACGATGAGCGGCTTGTCACCCTTAATTCTCCGCACAATCTGTAAACAATCGTCAATAGTGAAATTTGACTGGCACCGCACCGGTCACACGGTTGTTTTACCCATTTGAGGGGTTTTTCCACGTTAAAATTGTCTTGTGTACTTCTGCTTATTTTGTGACTGTGTGCGCGCTCGACCGCTCCACGAGCTAATGCGGCCTTGTTTAGTCTGGTTTACCAGGAGGGTTGAGTTGGCCGCAACAGTTTGGCATCATTTGTGAGAAGACTTTTCCCATAAAAACTCTACAAAACTCCCAGAAGATTTTGAAGACAGTATCCTCCATCTAGCGATACTCATGACTCAAGAGGTTGTACAAATGAGCAGGAGGATTACCTCGCAGCGATATCTAGCTCATCGCACAGAAGAATTCGAGCAACCACAGCCCGGTAAAAGGCCTAGACAAGATGTCACCATAACTTTCCGAGACAAAGACCTTGCATGGATACATGTACTACACAGCGACCCCCTCATAATAAGCGCAAGATTAGGAGATCCATGTTATGAAGTGACGCAGATCCTTATCGATAGCGGAAGCTTAGCCAGTGTCTTATTTCTCCCCGGACTTTAGGGAATCAAACTCTCCAAGGATCACCTCAACCCGACAGCCGGGCTGATTCACGACTTTCGACAGAAAAGAGAGCAGAACGTGAGAATGACAATATAAGGAGGGGGAGGGGAGTGAGTGTCAATTATCTCAGAATGGGAGCCATTTCCACCTTCCTCGGCCTCGCGCCCCTGCCCCCGACGGTCGGCGAGGGTAGTTGAACTCGTAGATGACTTGGAGATCCAGATTTACAAGGCGCATATTTTCTTCGATTCGATCAATGAGCGTTCCAGTGAAGGTCATCTAACCGCCCGCTCCTCGTCTCGCCTCATCAGCAAGCTTTGTGCAGCCCTGTTCAAGGCCGAGCAGTCGTCGCTCGCTGATGAACCTCTCCTCTTGGAGCTTGCTCAACATGAATTCGTGCTTCTGTAGGACCTCAACCAATCGCCTCTTCATCTCCACAGGATCACCTAGATTGCCTTGGAAGTATTCGACCATATCCGGTGAAGGGGGTGGGGAGAAGACTCCCGCGTCAGGAGATGTCCTGGCCTCGGAGACCTCTTAGTTATCTGTGAAACACAAGTCGCGAGTATAAAACTAGTTCAACTGTAAGGAGGGTCGAATACTTTGACTAACCACGTGAGGTGGCGATCTCATGACCTAGACGTTGGTGGGATGGACTTGGTCGCCCTTAGAAAAGGGAGTCGAGGGGAAGTGCGAGCGACTTCCCCAAGCTAGGGAAAAACTAAGCCTTGTCGGCAATCAGGGTAACATCAAGGGTGGGGATGGGAGTGCCCCTTGCTGGAGGCGCCGAATTGGAGGCAAGATCGCATGCATCCAAGCGAGCCGACGACTTCAAAAGAAGAGTGCCCAGGTCAGTTACCCCAAAGGAAGGAGCTGTGGCAAGCAACGCGAGATCGGTTCGACATATGATAAAGAAAAAGAAAACCAGTAGACCAGCAGTAGATCACTTATTGGATGCTTACGAAAGACCACCCGGGGTGGCGCAATGGTTCACGCCCTCAGGAAGGTGGGGTTCTGGGACTGTATGTTGGCTCGCGTCTCCACGAGATGACATGTCGAGGTCCACAGGGACCTCTCCGGTGTCTTTCTCTTTAGAATGATCTCCATGCAATAACACTCGAGAGGGTAACGTCTAAGCTTTTTAACATGTTGCAAATAAATGTAGTCAAGGGAACCTATGTTTCATCTTATGGTGTGAGCCTGTGACCGGGTGTTGAAGGTGACACATTGAGGGGTGAGGGCATGTTGTCAGTCAAGTTGTGCTTGACCTTCTTGGACAAATTTCTCTTTAACAATGAGCCCGAGGACTGATGAGAAAGTAAGGGCATAAGATCGGCGGTGTCAAATTTTTTTTGCTCATGTACTGCTACGAGGCAATCCTGAATATTTTTGGAAAGAGGTATTCCATAATAAATAGTAGGAGAGTTGGGAGGGGTTTGATAAACAAGGCTCACCTTACACCCACCCTAACTTGGTGTATATATAGATTGTTAGGGGACCCACTAAAAGATTCTCTCAAAAATCAACTGCCACTCGCCAAATACCTGGGGTTGGAATTTTCTTTCCGAGCTTAGAACAAGCTCGCAAAGAGAAGGGATTGTGTACAACCTCATATTCGACGAGTAGGGCCCTCTGTTGGGATCAATGTCAGAAGGAGTCGTTCAGATCCAGGCGAGTTGAATGGGCGGGTGGAGCCTTCAGCTCGTGTATGGAGAATGACCAAAATAGTCAAGGGGCGGGTGTGGTATCTTTGTCTGCACTCCCCTACAAGCCAAGGTGAGCGGCAAGTGTTGACTACATCAAGCACTCGCCTTCTCTAGTGAGTGTCTGACTCGCCAAGAGGTTTTTCTCTAAGAAGATCCATTTTGGGTCTTCTAATAGTCCCTCTAAACAACGGAGTTTCGCTGTTGGCAACCCAATTTAGACTGCGTATAGTAAAAACAAAATGCAGAATTCTACTATTTGCAGGCCAGACTTGAAAAACTATAAATAGACCCCAATGACACCTTTGGAGAAGATCCTCTTTTTTGGCTTTTTTCTCCTCTAGCTAGTTTTGGTTAGCTTCCAGTACCTTCCAAGGTGCTCAGTTGAACATTGGTTAGGGAGGGGAAGCTCTATTCGATCTTTCAGGTGTCTGGTGGGACCTCCACCTGAAGCTCATGGTCTATTCCATAGTCCCAAGTCATCAGTCTAATGCTCTTCCTTGGGAGAAGTATTAGACTGATGACTGTATCTTCACATACCTAACATGGATTTTATGTAGTGACTTTGACTTGGAGAAATGTCATCTTCTAAAAGCTCACTTGCATGTCTAGTATAGTTTCAGCTACACCTAGGTCTTTAATGCTAAATTCTTTTATTAGACCTGACTTTACATCATCCACTTTGAATTCATCAGATCTTATAATTAGCATATCATCTACATACAAGAAAATTATAGCGACTTTGTATAACCTCAAATTCGCTGAGTGGGACCTCCTGACGAAGTCAAGGACCCTCAAGTTCAAGTTGGTCAAAGTAGGCGAGTGGGGCAGATAGACCCGCACTCACCCAGAAAAATTAAAGGCCTTTCGCCAAGACGGGAGGAAGGGCTTTCAGACAAAGTGCGGAAGGGTTCTCGCTAAATCAGGCGAGTGGCATGTGAATCCCATATTCTCCCTTGAGGAGCTATGGGGGGGGGGTGAATGCTTGGCTCACCCCAGCATTCACTCCTTCGGGCGAGTGGTTCCTTCATGGATCACTCGCCCAGTGGGATCCAAAGGTAAAATTACATGGATGCCCTTGAGGGTCTGTAAATAGTCTTTTTAGAACAGCAGAGTTATGTTGTTGGCAGACCCAATTGGGATGCATATAGCAAAATGGGACAGCGGAATTACATTGTTGCAGACCAAATCCAGGAATCTATAAATAGACCATATGGGCACTTTGGAGGGGGATAGATCATTTTCTGGCTTCTTCCTCCTTGGGTTATTTTGGTTCAGCTGTGCAAGCCCTCCAAGGTGCCCAACTCAGCTTTTTGGATTGGGACTCGCGTTCTAGAGATCTTTCGGGTGTGTGGTGAGACCTCCACGCTACAGCCCAGGGTCAGTTTTTTAATTCCTAGGGCTGGTCAGGAGACCAAGTTTTGGAGAAGTAAGTTCAAGATACACCCTTAGGTTTGAACTCTCGTTGAGGCCAAGTTTTGACTTCAACATTTTTGGTGCGGTGAGTGTAGAGCGTAACTTGTACAAGAAAATTCTGAGCTAAACTTCATGGATAGATGCGAGGATAAAAGAGTTGGCTCAAGCGGCTCGCCAGCCCCGGCAAGTGGTGTTACGGTCGGTATGCTAGAAGAATTCAAGAGGGAGGTCACACAGACCATCCACCTGGCATTCGTCGAGATAGATGAGTGGGCCATGCCTTCTGTTCCAGTTGCCGCGGCCCTATCTCTAGAAGAGAATGCACCTGGATAGCGCCCCGGGAAGGAGGTCCCGGTTGAGAGTGGCGAGAGGAATCTCACTGGGGGGTAGCTGTTACTAGGGCAGGCAAGTGCTAACAGGATCAGCAAGCCAAGGGCGTGAGATGGACCCACTCGCTAGGTTTGGTGGGGGAAGCCCTTTCAGCGAGTTGATTCTTTCGGCCCCGGTTCCAGATGGGTTAAGAGAGCCGGAAATGTCCTACTACACGGGCAGGGATAACCCGGTGCAGCATGTCCAATGGTTTGAGGATGTCGTCTCCATCTGACAGATGTCAGACGCCTTCAAGTGCAAACTTTTTGCCATTACTCTGAAGAAGAAGGCCAAAGACTGGCTTCCCGCAAGTTCCATCTACTGCTTTGAGGAATTATGACGTGGGTTCTTATTGAGATTATCGACGTAAAAAAGAGTAAGAAAGGAGCAGAGTGTCTGTTTGCGATCAAACAGAGACCAGAGGAGATACTGGGACACTATATCGACCGGTTCTAGGAGGAGATACTTCTGGTCAAGGAGGTTCTGGGGTATACCCTGATGCTCTCCTTCACCCTTGGCTTGAGGCAGGGGTTCTTCAATATGGAGCTGAAAAGGGTGCCCCCTTTCCTTCGAGGAGTTGATGGAGAGGACGGTAAAGGAGATATAAAGTGAGATGGTTAACCCAGCGGTCGCGAAGAAGCTAGCCAAGTTTGCCGAGGAGGAGGTGAAGGAGCCGGGAGAAGGAAGGCAGTGGGAAGAGAGGAGGAGCGAAGAGCCCCGTAGCCAGGGGTTCCAGGGGCAGCAGTAAGGTTGGGGGCATCGGGAGCCAAACAATCGGTTGGCTTGGAGGCCCAAGGAGGGACATGCCCAAGGGATCGGGAGAGGATTTAAAGGTGGGGAGAATTTTCACGGGGGTCAGGGGTAGTTCAACCCACCGACATGGAGGCAGGGACAAAGAGATCCCCTCCCGCAACAGCATCATACAATAACGATCGGCCGGGGGAGGGGGATGAGAAGAGGAGGTGGGAGAGAAGGGGGTAAGATGGTGTTGCCCTTTTGTGACTTCCATCAGGAGGAAGGCCACACGACGGCAACCTGCCCAAAGTTCCTGGAGGTGAGGGAGGCTAGAGGGCAAGTTCAGCATCAGCCACTATTGAGGATAGAGGAGGTTCTTCCAGGAGGAGAGGAGGACAAGTGCGAATACAGGGCCGACGTAGGAGCCCGTTGGGGATTAGAGTGATCCATGGGGGAGTTGGAATTGAAGCCACCCGCAAGGGGAGCTTCCAGACCATGTTCAGGAGGAGCATCGCCTCGACCTCCCAAACTCCCCCTACGGAAGATAAGATCACCTTCTCGTTGAAGGACATGTCGGACTACGAGGATCCATTCTGCGATGCTTTGGTGATCCACATGGCCATAGAGAACTTCACAGTCTCTCGGACACTGGTTGACAACGAAAGCTCCGTGAATGTGATCTTCAAGAAGGCCTTCAATGAGATGAAGGTGGAATCTAAGAGGGTATTGGCCTCAGATGGACCATTGTTCGGGTTTTCAGGGGAGAGGAAGGAAGTTGAAAGAGGGGTTGGTCTTCATGTGATGTTAGGGGGGATGCCGAGGAATTGTCGGTTCGTCATTGTGGACGCTCCGGGCAGCTACAATGCCATCTTTGGGCACCCCCTCATCAGCGCCTACTGCTGTGTCCCCTCCTCATTACATCAGTGCCTCAAGTTCAACAGCGGGGGGGGGGGGGGGGGTCCAAGTCCGGATTCGGGGAGACCCAAAGGTGGCGAGGCAATGTTATGTGACAGCCGTTAACACCATTGCTTTGATGGCAGAGGCGAAAGAGTTGAGGAGAGAGTTGGCGGCCCAGAAGGAGGCAGGCGATGAGATAGAAATAATCATGGGAGGAGCAGCTGAGAAGTCAAAGGCGGCAGAGGAAGTGGCGGAGAAGGTGCAGGGGGAAGAGGAAGAGATGGTTGGTGTCCAGGAGGAGGGAGGAGTGAAGCTGTCAACACCCGCATTTTCCTCGAGGTTAAGGAGTATCAGAGTACGGGAAAACACGCGTTATAATGTCACGTCGAGCAGGGGATAACTGCCGACGCTCAGGCAATGCAACGAGACCACAAATCACAAGTTTAATTTGGTAGAAAACCAGTTTATTTAAAGGTTGTATCCCTCGGCACAGTGGATCAGCTAGTCCACACTAGAAAAAATATATATTTGTTTACAGCGGAAAAATACTTGATTTAATTGATTTGACATCCTAAATGAGTATAAGGGCTCTCAAGAGACCACTTATAGCGTGCACGACACCTAAGGTGAGTATAATATTTATATTTAAAAGATATGATTTACGCTTTAAGAAAATAGTGCTTTAGTCTCGCAAATATGTTATGCATGAGGTACATATAATAGTTTAGGGTTTTAAAATACCTAACATGCAACCTAGCATAAGACCTTCCCAAAAGCAAGTAAACAACCCCAAGAGGGCAAAAACAGTAGTTTCAATGCATATCTAGCAAAACAAGTAAGCCACCAGTGGGCATCGACAACCCGACACGAACCCATCGGTGAGTGTGCATGTCCATACAGAAAAGAAAGATAACTACCTCACAAGGTGAATGATCTGCAACTTAGCTACCTTGGAGGATACCAACAAGTCTACTAGAAGGAATCAACCGCTCAATCGGCTATAACCTGGACCTGAGGCATTCAAGAAAAGAAATGCCTCAGCAAGGAAATAATCAAAAGAAAAAAATACCAGATTACTTAATAAAGAAGGGTTTTCCAACACGGTAACAAGGTACCAAATCAGCAAAAGCAGGAAAAAGAAAGAACTATTGTTAAAAAAAGACAATAAAGGCAAATCACACCAAGTGTGAACACAAAAGCTACCTGCTCTGCGGAAAGAATCAACCTGCAGCCGTAAAGTATCAGTATAATAGCAGGAAAAGCCAAAAAAGACAATGGGAGAGCTAACAATCCTAAGTTTGTGGGAAAATGACCGGGGTGTAAAAAAACAAGGGGCTGGAGCGTGTGGCAGTACCAACACCAACAACCAGACCCCCAAAAAAATACTCAAGGGTGAAACACAACCGGTGGTCGCCTTAGGGTCCACACACCTAAACAAGTTCGCCACAATGTCCAAACTTAGTGGTGCCCATAGCTCAGCTCACACAATTCACCACTCTAGAGTCCAGAAACAAACACCCCCTCCGGCCATAGCCCACGAGTCGGCGTGCAAAAACTAGCCGAACGCCCCCCCAACATCCCCCTTAGGAAGGTAAAAGTCCTCTAACAGTCCTAAAGAAGCACACATCCCAAGACTATAGTATTAGCCTAAAAAAAACTACGGCGTTGAGTGAGGCTGCCTCACTCAATGCCAAAACGGCCACGGCGTTGAGTGAGGTACCCTCACTCAACGCCAAGGGCTAAACCGCAAGCCCTGGCTGTGGCGTTGAGTGAGTCTACCTCACTCAACACCAAACCTTCTTTGGCGTTGAGTGAGGTCGACTCACTCAATGCCATCGGGCTAAACTACGGCGTTGAGTGAGGCCTCCTCACTCAACGCCAAACCCTGCTATGGCGTTGAGTGAGGCCTCCTCATTCAACGCCATCAGACTTGACAACGGGAAAAAAACTTGGCGTTGAGTGAGTCTTCCTCACTCAATGCCAAAACTGCTTTAGCGTTGAGTGAGGTTGACTCACTCAACGCCAACAGGCTTGACTACGGCGTTGAGTGAGGCCTACTCACTCAACGCCAAAGACTTAACCGCAAGTCTTAGCAGCGGCGTTGAGTGAGCTCACCTCACTCAATGCCAGACCTGCTTTGGCATTGAGTGAGGTCGACTCACTCAACGCCTCAGCACTTAACCGCACAAAACACACCTGGCATTGAGTGAGTGGACCTCACTCAACGCCTAGGCCCTTAGCCGCAAAAACACACCTAGCGTTGAGTGAGTGGACCTCACTCAATGCCTGGGCCCTTAGAAAAAAAACCAGACTTGACCCTTGCTCCTCTCAACACCAGGCCTGCAGAGGGAGTTGGGAAAACGTCCCAGCACTCACCCCTACCCCTCCTACCCGACCACAGCAATCCTAACCTTAATTCTACCATAAACTTAGGCCAAATCCTTGGCACCAGCTACTAACCAGATACAAACTGGGATAATTAAAAGGAAAAAAAGAAATAGGAGCAGCCCGAGATCGGCTGATCTAGCTATTGCACAGGAACAAATACTTGAGCAAGGGTTAAAACAAACAATTAGGCAAGAGCAAGGGAGCCACTTGCCTCTACTTCTCGGAAACAGCCGGAAACCTCTAACCTTCAGCTCCGGCGGCAAGATCGGCTACCTAGAGGCAAAGCTGGAGCATTAGGGAAGAAGAAGGAGAAACCCGAAAACCCTAGCTCCCTAATGACAGCCTTAAAGCAAGAGACACTTACCTAGGAAGCTAGCTCTCGGCGAGAGCAGCTCAAATCTGGCGCTACCCGAGAGAAACACGCCCTAAAACTACAGCTAGCCGATGGTCCAAGCTGCAGCTCCTCCGCCTCCCGCCTGCTTCGTTCCGCTGGAAGTTAACAAGCTGAAGCTAGCACGAAAAATTGGGAAGAAGATAAGGGATAAGCTTTAATTACTCAGCCCACTAACATTATTATACTCTTATCTAGCAACACTAAGCTTAAACTATTCTAAAATATCCGACCACTAACAGCCACTAAGCTATTAAAATACTAAGCCTAAGCAGCACTAGCAGCTATCCCGAGCCCCCCTCACTCAACCAGCTCACAACCATCATAATTTAATATATATATATACATGTATATATATACATGTATATACATATACATGTATATATATACATATACATGTATATATATACATATATATGTATATACATGTATATATATACATGTATATATATATATATATATATATATATATATATATATATATATATATATATATATATATATGTACAGCACACATAAATATATATATATATATATAAAAGTAACACCCAAGCCACCTACTCAAAAGCTTTAATGTCTAATACACACACACACACACACACACACACACATATATATATATATATATATATATATATATATATATATATATATAAACATATATACTTATATAAAAAATATATATATATATATGCCCTTACATATATACACATATATATAAACATATATATACAGATATATATATATAATACAAAAGAAGGAAACACTGCACCAGCCTCACCAAGCTCGGCCGCACAAGGCCATGCACAAAAAAACGGGTAGCCACTACCGGCTAACAAAACAAACGTCGAGACGACGCGAAAACCAATGATCTCGGACTTCGACAAAACTCGCACCGTAGCTAAACACCACAGCTACAAACACAACGGCTAAGTCGAAAACAACATCCGACGATCAAAACTTGGGCTAACACCTCCTGAAGCCAAAACATAAGCATTCCATGAGAGGCCCAGCCGAGTCACCAAAACAGACTCCGGCTAGCTGGGGAATCTTGCAAACAGGCTACTAATGGACCACTAAAGGAACCTAAAGAGCTATGATCACGCTCTAACAATGGCAAAAGCCGACAACGCGTCATCGTAACGCCAAACAATAATCATACAAAACGTAGAAAAACCGGGGGCGTTACAGTCACTCCCCCTAAAAGAAAGTTTCGCCCCAAAACTTTGCGCACAACCCTTCTAACAAAAGGGAAAAGAATAAGATAATCAAAAGCCATAAAAGAAAGAGTGCAAACATACCAGACACAAGTCAGGGGAACAGATGAGTGTAAACCTCCCTCATTGCCGACTCTAGCTCCCAAGTCGCGCTTTCTACATCATGATTCTTCCACAAAATTTTCACCATAGGAATTGTTTTCTTCCGCAACACGCGATCCTGAGCATCCAAAATGCGGACAGGCACTTCCACATTAGAAAGGTTCGGCTCCAACAAAGGAACAGAATCCAAAACCTTCCTATCACTATGCACACATTTCCGCGGCTGAATGACGTGAAAAACATCATGAACGTCAGGAAAATTTGCGGGCAAATCCAGCCTATAAGTCGTCACACCGATCCGCTCAACAACCCTGAATGGCCCCACATATCTCGGGTCCAACTTTCGGTTCTTTCCAAATCTCTTGATCCCAGTCATCGGAGAAACCTTTAAGAACACCTGGTCCCCCACAGAAAATTCCAAATCTGATCTACGCCGGTTGGCGTTCTTTTCATACCTCTCCTGGGCTAAACGAAGCTTTTCCCGAATGAGCTTCACCGAAATTTCCATCTCCTCGAGTGCTTCTAGACCCAGCAACGGTCCCTCGCCAACCTCAGCCCAAAACAAGGGAGTCCTGCAGCGCCTCCCATATAAAGCCTCAAAAGGAGCCATTTGCAAGCTTTCCTGATAGCTATTGTTATATGCAAACTCCATAATCCACAAACGCTCGTCCCACGCACCACCATGGTCCAGAATATAACATCGGATCATATCTTCCACAATCTTATTTACCCGCTCCGTCTGACCATTTGTTTGCGGATGATAGGCAGTGGAATACCTCAAATCTGTCCCCAATCCTTCCTGAAGACTCTTCCAAAAACGAGACGTGAACCTGGAGTCTCGATCCGATATGATGCTCACGGGTACGCCATGCAGTCTGATGACCTCCTCCACATACAATTCAGCTATCTTCCTCATCGGGTAGTCGATCCTGAATGGCACGAAATGAGCACACTTTGTCAGCCTATCCACGATCACCCATACGGAATCATGCCCCTAGGAGATCTTGGCAAGCCGGTAATAAAATCCATCGAGATGCTTTCCCACTTCCAAGTCGGAATCTCCAAGGGGGTCAGCTTGCCACCTGGTCTTCCATGATCAGCCTTCACTTGCTTGCAAGTGTTGCACTCAGAAACAAATCTGGCTATGTCTCCTTTCATCCCATACCACCAGGCAATCTGCTTCAAGTCGCGGTACATCTTGGTGGATCCTGGGTGGTAGGCAACGCTAGACCCATGGGCTTCCCTACACACCATAACCCTGATATTGCCCACAACGGGAATGCAAAACCTGCCACGGTACTTCAAGGTACCTGAATCATCTATAGAAAAATCTGGCAGCTCACCTTCCTCAGCTCGAAGATACAACCGCAGAAGGTCAGGATCATCTTTCTGATACATTCTCATGAGCGCGATCCAGGAAGGCTCTGCCATTGCCAGGCTACTCTGCCCATCGCAGCTACCCACAGAAATGCCCATCAACAGAAACTCCTCTACCAATAGCTCGGCTGTGAGACCAAAGATCTTCCCTGATTTCCGACTCAGGGCATCGGCCACCACATTGGCCTTCCCCGGATGATACTGAATCTCAACATCAAAGTCGGCCACGTACTCTAACCATCGCCGCTGGCGCAGGTTCAACTCTTTCTGCGTGAAGACATACTTCAAGCTCTTATGATCAGTAAAAATCCTTCACTGCACACCATACAGCAAATGCCTCCATAACTTCAGAGCATAGATCACGACAGCAAACTCTAGGTCGTGCGTAGGGTAATTCCTCTCATGATTCTTTAGCTGTCTCGACCCGTACGCAATCACCTTCCCGCCTTGCATCAGCACGCATCCCAGCCCGATATGCGATGCATCCACATATACCTCATACTCAGCACCTTCAGTAGGTAAGGACAAAATAGGGGCTGAACATAGCCTTCTCTTTAGCTCCTCAAAAGCCTCTTCACACTTGTCATCCCATACGAAGGCTACATTCTTTTGTGTCAATATGGTCAATGGCGCAGACAGGGTGGAGAACCCCTTCACAAAATCTTCTATAATAGCATGCCAATCCCAAGAAGCTTCTGATCTCACGAGGAGTGACAGGTCTCGCCCACTCCATAACTGCAGCGATCTTCTCTGGGTCTACTGAGATCCCCTCTTTGTTAACCACATGGTCGAGGAAAGATACCTGAGGCAGCCAAAAATCACATTTGCTCAACTTGGCGTAAAGCTTATGGTCTCTCAGAGTCGTCAAGACTAGAAGCAAATGTCGATCATGCTCTTCTGCATTCCGGGAGTACACCAAAACGTCGTCAATAAAGACAATCACAAACTTGTCTAAGTAATCCTTGAACACGCGGTTCATCAAATCCATGAAAGCTGAAGGCGCATTAGTCAAACCAAATGACATGACTAAGAACTCGAAATGCCCATGACGAGATCGGAACGCCGTCCGCGGAACATCTGACTCCCGAATCCTCAACTGGTGATAGCCCGAACGAAGGTCTATCTTTGAAAATACAGCACTACCACGCAGCTGGTCAAACAAATCATCAATCTGAGGCAGAGGGTACCTGTTCTTAATTGTAACCTTGTTCAGCTCTCTGTAGTCTGTTGGGTACATTGGAAAATGTGTACCTGATTTGAAGAAGCCCAACTTAGCTCAATGATATACATCAAGGTGTATTTGATGTTATTTTAAGTTGACATGTGCAGGTGGAGAATTGATAAAGTATGCAGAAAAATTCTAAGTCCAAGTGTCGACACAAAGGAAGCAGTGTCGACACACAGAAGAAAATAGTCGACACAACACTGGGAAGCAGTGTCGACACATAGCAGTTAGTCTACAACTACACTGGGAAAAAGTGTCGACACAGAAGAAGTAAGTCGACACAACACTGGGAATTTGTGTCGACACAGAAGAAAAGAGTCGACACAATACTGGGAAATTGTGTCGACACAGAAGAAAAGAGTCGACACAATACTGGGAAATTGTGTCGACACAGAAGAATATAGTCGATCTCAAGATTGTCGACATCATCTGAATGTGTCGACACAGAAGAAAATAGTCGACCTCAAGTTAGTCGACACCAGCAGAATGTGTCGACACATTGTGATTAAGTCGACACATAATAGCAGAGTTAAAAAATGAATGTGTCGACACCTGAAGGCTAAGTCGACACTCACTAAAGTTATGATTCTACAACAATTGTGTCGACACACAGGACTTGTGTCGACACACTGAAGAGTCAAGATCAAGTTATTTGCAGAAGAAGCTGTGTCGACTCAAAGGCAACTTAGTCGACATCACTGAAGACTGTGTCGACACCAAAGTCAATTATGTCGACACAAATAGACAGATTGTCTCGACACTTTCTGACAGACTGTTTCAACAACTTGTGATTCAAGACTAAGGCACAGGACTTGTTTGAAGACTTGACAGCTGTGGGTTATCACCGGTTAACTGAAGTTGTCAGACTTGTCAGAAAACGGTTAGAAACTGGATCAGCCGGTTACCATGAAGAATGTCTATAAATAGACAGATTCAGATGGAGAAAATGATGAACAATATATAGAACTGACCTTTTGAAATACATTGGATCAGAAAGTGGAGAAGGATTACAATTCTACTCATTTCAAGAAAGTGCTAGGCACTTAAGAAGATCTTCTCCGGGAGATCTAAGAAGACTATCTAAGGATAGATCTAAGAAGAGTTCTAATCAGAATTCAGAAGAATCATTCAAAGTTCTGGATAGAGAGAGATCAAGTCAGAATTTGAAGAAGAAGAAAGAATCCACCAGTGGATTCTCAAGAAGCTGTTTGGAATCAACTCAGCTAAGTACATTTTCAAGAAGCTTTGAAGAAGGCTAAGAAACAGTTGATTGCATCAGCTGATCAAGAATTGTCATTGTCTTTTCTCTCTCAACTTTGGCAAGACAATTAAAACAATCTTTTCTATATTTCTGTAGGATCTGTTTATACAGATCTGAGTTGTAAGCCTATGTTATAAAGGCTGAGTGTAAGAGTGTTGAACTCTGAGTGGTAGGGCTGTTTGCCTGAGTGTAGGAGAAGGATATTCTCTGAGTTGTAGGCCTTGGGGCAAGGCTGAGGTAGGGCAGTTGTGCCTGAGTTGTAGGAACCAGTTGGGTTCTGAGTTGTAAGATCTATTGATCTGAGATAAGTGGAAGTTTGGCCGAATCTAGCATACTGCTAGATAGGTGAAGGGGGAAAGTGGATGTACCCAGACCTTGGGGAACCACTATAAAACATAGTGCAATCTGTGATGTTTTGTTTTCTGTGATTGCTGTGTTTATTATATTAGTTATTAAATTGAATTCTGCCTAGAAGTTTTAGAAGGAGAAGCAGAACCTATTCACCCCCCCTCTAGGTGTTTAGGCTGCCTTGAAAGTTAAACTATCAAGTGGTATCAGAGGGAGGTTCCTCAAAAAGGACTTAACAGTCTGAGGTAGATCTGATAGGCAGATTCAAGAATCAAGAAGATGGGTTCTGGAGAGAATCATAAGGAGCTAGGGTCAATGAAATTACCCATATGCAAGAAGGAAATCTTTGGGATCTGGAAAGAAAGAGTCAGATTGTTTATGGAAGCATCTGACCCAAGGATTTACATCACAGTACAGGAAGGCCCCTTCATACCAATGAAGATATCTGTTCTTGATGCAAATATCCAAACACCAAAGACTTATTCTGAAATGACCAAGGATGAAATCATCTTGGCAACCATGGACAAAAGGGCACAGAACATCATTGTCAGTGCCATAGATGATTCAACATTTCAAAATCTGATTCACTGCAAGACCTCCAAGGAGATGTGGGACACATTGATTGTCTACATGGAGGGATCAGAAGAAGTAAGGCTGGACAGAAAATCTATGCTAAATCAGGAGTATGAAAGTTTTAGATAAGGAAAATCTGATAGCATAACTGAGTGCTATAAGAAATTCTATAGAATTGTGAATGAGCTAATTTCCTATGGAAGAGTCTTCAGTACCTATGAACTGAATGACAAATTCTTAAGATCCTTATCAAAGGATTGGGATACAAAGATCTGTGCCATAAGAGAAGTGGCAAAATTGGCAGAGATATCTCCTCCAACTCTGTTTGGAAAGTTGCTATCCTATGAAATGCAACTTATGGTAAGGAAGGAGGAGGAAAGAAACTCAAGAGGAGAGCATAGAGAAAAGACTGTGGCATTTAATGCTGAAGCCACCAGAAAGAATAGGAGGAAATCACCATCTCCTCCTAAGGAAGTTGAAGAAGGTAGTTCTGAAAATTCAGATAAGAGTTCAGTCAGCTGTGATTCAGATGCAGACTTTGCTGCATTCACTAGGCAATTTCAAAGGTTCTTGAAAAAGAAGCAATGGAAGTCTAGGCCTTCCTCATCACAGCAAGTAGATGACTATTATCAGAAGAGAAGGTCATCAAGGAAAGAGAAAAGCAGGTCAAAGCCCAGCAAAGCCACTACTTCAAAGATTGTCTGCTATTGTTGCAATAGGCCTGGACATGTAGTGGCTGATTGTCCTGACAAAAGGAAGGAATCTTCAGAAAATAAGAAGACTTATCAGAAAGGCAAGAAGGAGAAATCCTTTGTAGCAAAGAAAGATAAAAGTCTGTCAGACCAGTCAACTTCAGAATCAGGATCTGAAGCTGAAGCATATATTGGATTATATGCTGCATCTGAGGAAGAGGAGTTTATGCAGTTGCTAGACTCCATCAATGAACATCAATGCATGGGTTTGATGACTAGATCAGAAGAGGACCTATGCCAGAATCAGTCTGGTTCTAATGAGGTAAACTGTCCTTCTTGTACATCTGTTTGTAATACAAGTAAAGAATCAGCTACATCTGCATCAAGTGATGAAGATGTATCTGAATCTGAAGGAGATGTCTATCAATTGATAGACAAGTATGGGGACCTATTGCAGGCCCTTAAGAAAAGCAAGAACCTGGTTAAATCACAGGCTCAGGAAATTGCTGATCTAAGGGTTGCAACAACTGAGTTAGAAAAAGTCCTTGATCAAAAGTTAGCTGAAATTGCCAAGCTGAAGAATATAACTATTATTCAGATGGGCACAATTAATTATACTAATGATCAAGTAAAGAGTCTGGAGGACAAACTTAGAATTGAAAGGGATTTAGTGGCTAGTTACTCTAAGCCAAAATCTGTCTTACCCTTGATAGATGAATTTGTCACTCAGAAGGGTAAGGCTGGATTAGGATTTAAGGGTAACTCCAGGGCTGGCAGATTCAAGAGGAAAGGCAAAGCCCCTATTCAGCCACTAAACCTTTCAGTCCCCATAAGGTTTGGTAAGGAGAAAGTGCCTTCTAACATATATGATCATGAAGACATTCAGGATCATATTAAGACAAATGTTCTGAAGAACAAGGGTGTTAAGGCAAGCAGGCCTACCTATGGTCATAAACCCTATGGTTTTAAGAAATCAGTAGGTGAAGTTGCAACAGCACCAGCAATGAACAGAAATGCTTCTGACAAGGATGTATCTAGATCTAGATACAATAAGTTTGAATGTTGGTGCTGTGGCAAGAGGGGTCATTTTGCATTGGACTGCTGGTATAACACAAGTGTTATAAAGAATAAGAGTCTACCTGTTAGAAGAGGTTATGATAACTTTATTAAGGCTAACCTGAACCAAGGACCCAAGACTTACTTGGGTTCTAAGGGTAAGTAATTCTGTATTGCAGGTGAATCCAAGTTACCATGCCCCTATATGGTACTTGGATAGTGGTTGTTCCAGGCACATGACTGGAACAAAGGGGCTGCTGAAGGAGTATTCATCTGTCAAAGATGGACATAAAGTGATCTTTGGTGGATCTGAAAAAGGAGTCATCAAAGGATTTGGTAACATCTCTTCAAACCTAATTACTATCACCCAAGTGGCCTATGTAAAAGGTTTGAAACATAATCTAATAAGCATAAGCCAGCTGAGTGATCTAGGATATGACATTTCATTTGGTAAGGATGGATGTCATATCAAAAGGTCAAGTGATCAAGAGATCATATTGACTGGGTATAGGAAGAGAAATGTGTATTGCCTTAATTTTGAATGTGAGAATAAGGCATCCCCCATTTGTCTTGTAGCTGATGACAATGCTTCTCATTGTGTTAAGTGGCACAAGAGATTGGCTCATCTAAACTACAAGACAATTGGCCAACTCTTTAGTAAAGAACTAGTGAGGAATGGGCCTCAAGTTAAGTGTATAAAGGAAGGGGTATGCTCAGCTTGTCAAAAGGGCAAGCAGACAAAAACCTCATTTCAAACCCTTGAAAACAAGGATTCTGTGAGGTGCTTATACCTCTTGCATATGGATCTTTTTGGTCCTATGCCAGTTCACAGTCTAGGTAGGAAGGTCTACACTCTGGTGGTTGTAGATGACTATTCTAGATTTACATGGGTGTTCTTTCTGAGACAAAAATCTGAAACCCCAAGTGTATTATTTAATTTTGTAAAGCAAATTCAGAATGAACTGAATAGTACAGTGGTCAAAATTAGAAGTGACCATGGTACTGAGTTTCAATCTGAAAGCATAACAAACTTGTGTATAGACTTTGGGATTTTCCAAGAGTTCTCCTCACCTAGAACACCTCAGCAAAATGGTATTGCTGAAAGAAAGAATAGAACATTAATTGAAGCTGGTAGAACTCTATTGAGTGACACCTCTCTCCCAGAATATTTTTGGGCTGAGGCAGTTAACACTGCTTGTCATGTCATCAATAGGGCTTCTATCACCAAAGGCCACAAAAAGACTCCCTATGAGATTGTGAAAGGCAGAAAACCAAACCTATCCTATTTTAGGATCTTTGGTTGCAAATGCTATATACTTAACAATGGCAAGTCATATTTGACTAAGTTTGCTGCCAAATCCCAGGATGGGATATTTGTTGGGTACAGCACAAATAGTAAGGCCTATAGAGTCTTCAACTTAACTACTCAAGTTGTTGAAGAATCTGTGCATGTTGTATTTGATGAAACAAGATTAATCAATTGTGAGTTGTCTTGTAGATCAAATGACTCAACAGGTATAAGCAAGAAGATGGACAAGCTCTCCATTGCTGAAGCTTCAAAGGAAGAGGGAGCATTGGAAAATGAAGGCTGCTGTCCAGGGGGAGTACAAGAGATAATGGAAGCTGATGAAAACCAAGAGGAACAGCAGAATGAAGAAGCTGGAGATGCACAACCTGAAGGGAATCTACCTCCAGCTATAAGATATCTAAGAGATCATCCTACTGATCAGATAATTGGTGATCCAAGACAAGGAGTGCAAACTAGAAGCAGAAATCAAAGCACAGTTTTGCATTCTAGTTTCTTGTCCCAAATGGAACCTAAGAAGTTTGAAGAAGCTATCCAAGACCAGCACTGGATTGATGCTATGCAAGAGGAGCTGAATCAATTTAGAAGGTGCAAAGTCTGGGAGCTTGTTCCTAAACCAAGAGGCCACAACATAATTGGAACTAAGTGGATCTATAGGAACAAGCTAGATGAAAGTGGAATAATAGTAAAGAATAAAGCAAGATTGGTTGCAAAAGGATACAGGCAGGAAGAAGGGATTGACTTTGATCAAACCTTTGCTCCAGTAGCAAGGCTGGAGGCAATCAGAATGTTCCTTGCCTATGCAGCCTACCAAGACTTCAAAGTATACCAGATGGATGTGAAGTCAGCATTTCTGAATGGTGATCTTAAAGAAGAAGTATATGTAGAGCAGCCATCAGGTTTTGTAGATCCTCTTAAACCTGATTCTGTGTATAAGCTTAGGAAAGCTTTGTATGGGTTAAAACAAGCTCCAAGGGCTTGGTATGAAACCCTGTCTACCTTCCTCATTGAGAATAAATTCTCAAGAGGAAAGATAGACAAAACTCTATTCCTTAGGGAATCCAAAGGAAAGATCATCTTAGTCCAGATCTATGTTGATGACATAATCTTTGGATCTACTGAAAACAACCTTTGTAAAAAGTTTGCCAAACTTATGCAAGGGAAGTTTGAGATGAGCAGTATGGGAGAACTTAAGTTCTTCTTGGGACTCCAAGTAAGACAGACTGATGATGGATTGTCCATATCCCAGTCTAAGTTCACCAAGGAATTAATTAAGAAATATGGTATGGAGTCATCCTCCTCCATGAGAACTCCTATGGGGACAAGTATGCCAATATGCAAAGATGAGGCAGGTAAACCTGTTGATGAATCATTGTATAGAGGAATAGTTGGGTCTCTACTATATCTCACTGCTAGTAGACCTGACATTATGTATGCAACATGTGTCTGTGCTAGGTACCAAGCCTGCCCTAAAGAATCTCATTATACTGCAGTCAAAAGGATTCTGAGATATCTAAAGGGCACTCCTACTCTAGGTCTTTGGTACCCTAGGAATAGAGATTTTCAACTAACAGGCTATTCAGATGCAGATTTTGCAGGATGTAGAGAGGATAGAAAGAGTACTACAGGTACTTGTCAATTCCTGGGAGGAAGACTAATATCTTGGAGTAGTAAAAAAACAGACTAGTGTGGCAATTTCCACAGCTGAGTCAGAGTATATTGCTGCTGGAAGCTGCTGTGCACAGCTATTATGGATGCAGCATCAGCTTAAAGATTATGGTATTCAGGTAAGTAGAACACCCCTTTTATGTGATTCTAAGAGTGCTATTTCTATTGCTAATAATCCAGTTTCTCATAGTAGAACTAAGCATATAGAAATCAAATATCATTTTCTTAGAGAACATGTAGAAAAAGGTGACATCTCATTGGAATTTGTAAAAACAGATTATCAAATAGCAGATGTATTTACTAAGCCTTTAGATGAAACCAAATTCAATAAATTCAAAATTGAATTAGGTATGTTAACCATTGATTAATGTATTAAACAAAATCATTAACAATGCTATTGAAATGGTTTATAAGTAAGTAAAAGTAGTAACAACATAATCAAGTGTTAAAAAGGACACATTGAAGTTACAGAAATTGGCTAAGTAAGAATGTGTCGACACATTCAGTAATAATGTGTCGACTCAGAGAAATTATGTCGACAAGTCAGAAATATTGTGTCGACACAGAGAATATGTGTCGACACTTAAGAGTTTTATTGTCGACTTAACCAGAAATGTAATGTCGACTCAACCAGAATTATGGTGTCGACACTTACAGAATATGTGTCGACACTTGTCCTTAGTGTCGACACAGAATTTCTGTCTTTCTACTATGTATCCAAGGTGTCGACATAACCACAAATTGGTGTCGACACATAGTAGGCTGAAGAAATGTCGAGTTAATAGAAGCCTGTGTCGACACATTCCGTCTGTGTCGACACATTTAGACTGTTTTTGGCGCCTTTTGAACTTCTTTCAACAGAAGCTATAAATAGGTCAAAAGCTCTTTGTGTCGACACGCTTTCAAGGTTTTCGAGACTCAAACTCTGTGTCGACAGTCTTTCTTTCTCTCTTCTCTCAAGCTTTCTCGACACAACGATGGTGCCAAGGATTAAGATAACATCAATGAAGGATATGAGTTAGTGCGCCAGGCCTTTGCAGAGGCGCCGCCTGATGTTCAAGGAGTTATCACCCTTCTCTCTGCATCAGGGTTAGAATTTCTCATTTCAGAACCAACTAAGATCTGGAAGAAGGAGGTGCACGAGTTCTTTATCTCTGCATCAGTCCATTCTACTGGCCTCAAGATTAAGTCCACTGTTCAAGGGACGAAGGTAAAGATTAATCAAAGAAGTTTAAGAAAGATCTTCCAACTGCAAGTGGTTGAGAATGAAGAGGAAGTTCCTATATCTAAGACAAGGGAAGCCCTTCAATGGTGTGGCCTGGATTCAGGATTGAAGATTGGAGCTGCATTCAACAGAAAGGGAATGAATCAGCAAGGGAAGTTCTTGTCTGAAGTAGTTGGAAAGGTAATCCTCTGCAAGACAGGTGGACATGATAGGATTTCTGCCTATATGTTCAGCCTGATGACCAGGATAGTTTTTACTATTCCTACTGATTGGTCAGGAGTGCTCTTTGACAAGATCAAAGAGGGAATCAAGAAGCCTAACATGGCTAGGATTATGAGCCTGTACTTCACTGGAGTGATTCCTGATGTGATGCAGCAGCTGCAAGGGAGTAAGATTAACCATATGAGAAGAATGGATATGAGACTTTTCTCCAGGTGGGATAGGGTGCTGTCCAAGGATGTGCCTGAAGAGAGCAGGCCAGACACCCCTGTGCAATCCCCTACACCAAATCAAGAATCTGAACAAGTACAAGAAGGGACACAGCTTGACTCAACTGTGGTCCAGGAAGTATCAACACCTGCACAGATGCAGGGGGAGCCAGTTTCCACTTCTGCTCCAAAGGTATCTACTCCTGCTTCGGTATAGGGGGAGCTAATGTATTTTACTATAAAAGACATTGCTCATATTCTTATTACTGCACAGGTTCAGGGGGAGCTAGTGTCCACACCTACTCCTGCCACTACAAATATTGAGGTGCAAGTCCAAGAGGAAGCACAGTTAAACATATCTCAAGATTTAACTGCTATAGAAGTGACCACTCAACTGGAATTTACTATGGAGGAGTTATTCCCAGATGTTGATACTGCTGCTGATAAAGAAGGAGGTGGACCAGATATTGAGAAGTTCATAGGAATGGACATTGATCAGGAAGCTGCTGTGGAAACACAGGTTGAGGATGAGCCTGTGGATGTTGAAGCTGAGCAACAACTCCCTGGAACAGATACAATTCATCATCCACAAGAAAGAATTCCTGTAGATACTTCCTCTGACACAGAAACTGAAGAAGCCAGGGTGGCTAAGAAAAGAAAACTTGTTGTCTTTAAGAGAAGAAGCAAGAACTATAAGCAGGCATTACAGACCACAACTCCACAAGTTTCTCCAGCCTTTGATTACAATAAATTTATGGTAGATCTTCAAGTAAAATTGGATGACCAAAGGATGGCTCTGGAGAAGTATGTTGATGAAAATAGCAAGTCAGTTCAGTTTGACTTAGCTCAGGATATCAAGTCCATCCAATTTCAAGTAAACTTGCATAAAACTGAAATGACAGATTGCTTCCACAAGGGTGGCAATGCTGTAGTTTATCTGGCTAAACAACAGGAGGCTATCTCTACAAAGGTGGATGATATTGCTTTGAAGCAAAGTTATGTTCTGGAAAATCAAATAAGAATGAATGACAATTTAACTGAATCTCATAATGAGATCATTAAAGAGGTGAAGAAGATTGTTCCAGGGATGCCTGCAGATAGAGCCAAAGAAATGGAAGAATTTGATAAGAATTTTCAGGCTGCTATTGCATCTGTTAAGACTGCCATCACAACCTCTCAAAAGGAAATATCTGAAAAGCTTCAAAAGTTAAGACCATTTTTCAAGGAGGGAGTGAATTATTTGGATGGCCAAATTCGATTTCAAAAAGAAGATCTTCGAGATCATGTCTCAAGAGAAGCCATAAAGGGGGAGAGGATGCTAATTCATGCAGGCTCTGAGCACACCAAGTGGGTGACCAATAGCATACGAGCCACTTTGGGATATCCCCCATTGTGTGATGATGTTATGGTAGCTGAGTCAGGAATACAATCTAATCTACTTGAAGGCAATCAACCTGAGGTTGCCCAAGTCATATACCCCCCTCCAGATTTTGACTTGATTGATCAAAAAGTTCAAGGAATGTATAGTCCTCCAAAGGAGGTTACTAATATTGTCTTTGGAAAAGTTGATAAGCCTGAGGCTACTCTGAAAGAACAGCAGGATGCTCTATTGGCAAAGAAGAAATTCAGAGAGCAGGCTGTACTGAAGCCAGATTATGAGCAGTGGAGTCCTACTTCAAGGAACATCATACTCACTGCATGGAAAGCTGTACAAGATAAAGTTCATGAGAGAGGAAAGTGGTACAATGAAATTGAATGGCAGAAGTATGAGGCAAGGCAAGAGGCAATTGTACAATTCAGAAGGAAAGCCAAGCTGGGAAGACTGCCATCAGATGCTAAGGAGCCAAGCAAATACTTCCCAAAGCCTTTTCATTATTTTGAAAGGCAAAGGATCAAGGAAGAAGCTCAGAAGAAGGCTGATCTTAAAGGAAAGAAGTTAGCTGAAGAATCAGAAGCTCCTGTGACAACTACAATTCAGTCTGGCAAAGGGATTATGATTAGAGAGCCTGATCAATCCTGATTTTGTTTTAAATATTTTGTAATGTTGTGATGTACTCATCAAATGTAAAACTTTGTAATCAAACATTACCCTGTTATAAACAAAATGTTGTTTGGCATATTATAATGTGCATTCTGTGATGAATTATTCTATGTTATGTTTTGTTTATATTTAAAGTATTCCTGCTATGTCATTAATCATCATTTAGTACTGTTTATAAATGGTGTATATCATTGGCTATAGGGGTTATGACTTCTCCAAATAGGGGGAGATTGTTGGGTACATTGGAAAATGTGTACCTGATTTGAAGAAGCCCAACTTAGCTCAATGATATACATCAAGGTGTATTTGATGTTATTTTAAGTTGACATGTGCAGGTGGAGAATTGATAAAGTATGCAGAAAAATTCTAAGTCCAAGTGTCGACACAAAGGAAGCAGTGTCGACACACAGAAGAAAATAGTCGACACAACACTGGGAAGCAGTGTCGACACATAGCAGTTAGTCTACAACTACACTGGGAAAAAGTGTCGACACAGAAGAAGTAAGTCGACACAACACTGGGAATTTGTGTCGACACAGAAGAAAAGAGTCGACACAATACTGGGAAATTGTGTCGACACAGAAGAAAAGAGTCGACACAATACTGGGAAATTGTGTCGACACAGAAGAATATAGTCGATCTCAAGATTGTCGACATCATCTGAATGTGTCGACACAGAAGAAAATAGTCGACCTCAAGTTAGTCGACACCAGCAGAATGTGTCGACACATTGTGATTAAGTCGACACATAATAGCAGAGTTAAAAAATGAATGTGTCGACACCTGAAGGCTAAGTCGACACTCACTAAAGTTATGATTCTACAACAATTATGTCGACACACAGGACTTGTGTCGACACACTGAAGAGTCAAGATCAAGTTATTTGCAGAAGAAGCTGTGTCGACTCAAAGGCAACTTAGTCGACATCACTGAAGACTGTGTCGACACCAAAGTCAATTATGTCGACACAAATAGACAGATTGTCTCGACACTTTCTGACAGACTGTTTCAACAACTTGTGATTCAAGACTAAGGCACAGGACTTGTTTGAAGACTTGACAGCTGTGGGTTATCACCGGTTAACTGAAGTTGTCAGACTTGTCAGAAAACGGTTAGAAACCGGATCAGCCGGTTACCATGAAGAATGTCTATAAATAGACAGATTCAGAAGGAGAAAATGATGAACAATATATAGAACTGACCTTTTGAAATACATTGGATCAGAAAGTGGAGAAGGATTACAATTCTACTCATTTCAAGAAAGTGCTAGGCACTTAAGAAGATCTTCTCCGGGAGATCTAAGAAGACTATCTAAGGATAGATCTAAGAAGAGTTCTAATCAGAATTCAGAAGAATCATTCAAAGTTCTGGATAGAGAGAGATCAAGTCAGAATTTGAAGAAGAAGAAAGAATCCACCAGTGGATTCTCAAGAAGCTGTTTGGAATCAACTCAGCTAAGTACATTTTCAAGAAGCTTTGAAGAAGGCTAAGAAACAGTTGATTGCATCAGCTGATCAAGAATTGTCATTGTCTTTTCTCTCTCAACTTTGGCAAGACAATTAAAACAATCTTTTCTATATTTCTGTAGGATCTGTTTATACAGATCTGAGTTGTAAGCCTATGTTATAAAGGCTGAGTGTAAGAGTGTTGAACTCTGAGTGGTAGGGCTGTTTGCCTGAGTGTAGGAGAAGGATATTCTCTGAGTTGTAGGCCTTGGGGCAAGGCTGAGGTAGGGCAGTTGTGCCTGAGTTGTAGGAACCAGTTGGGTTCTGAGTTGTAAGATCTATTGATCTGAGATAAGTGGAAGTTTGGCCGAATCTAGCATACTGCTAGATAGGTGAAGGGGGAAAGTGGATGTACCCAGACCTTGGGGAACCACTATAAAACATAGTGCAATCTGTGATGTTTTGTTTTCTGTGATTGCTGTGTTTATTATATTAGTTATTAAATTGAATTCTGCCTAGAAGTTTTAGAAGGAGAAGCAGAACCTATTCACCCCCCCCCTCTAGGTGTTTAGGCTGCCTTGAAAGTTAAACTATCATAGTCGATGCATAGCCTCATCGACCCATCTTTCTTCTTTACGAACAGCACAGGCGCACCCAAGGGTGACGAACTCGGCCTGATAAAACCCTTTGCCAACATCTCATCTAGCTGGATCCGCAACTCCTCCAGCTCTCGCGGGGCCATGCGGTACGGCGCCTTAGTAATAGGATGCGTAGCCGACTCCAAATCTATGACAAACTCGACATCTCTATCGGGTGGAAGACCGAGAAGATCAGCAGGAAAAACATCAGGGAACTCACAAACAATTGGAATCTCTTCCAACCGCGGCACACTAACATCTGCTCCTACCAGAGAGACCAAACAGGCAAAACAGCCCGAAACAAGCAATTTACGAGCACGTACCGCAGAAACAACCGGAGACTCCTGAAGTAGATCGGCATAAACGCTCCCGGGCTGACCGTTGTCCTTCACGAAGTCCAAGCGCTTACCCTTGCACTGTATAATCGCATCATATTTGGACAACCAATCCATGCCTAGGATAACGTCGAAGTCCTCTAGATCAATCACTTTAGGATCTGCCTTAGCTAAAAAGTTTCCCAACAAGATTGGGCAGCCCTGAATACCCAGGTATGAAATCACAGAGTCGCCCGAACAGAACTTGACGCAGAAAGCTCCACCAACACGATCTAGGCCCAACTGGAATCTCTCCACGAAAGCCCTAGCAACAAAAGAGTGTGTGGCGCCAGAATTGAAAAGAACGCGCGCCCAATGGTTCTTTACCTTAAATCTCCCTATATAGCAACCCACAAAACTAAGAGAAAACAAAAGCTAAACTATACAAGAGGTAAAAAAAAATTCAAGTTAGGAAGAAATCTAACCTAAAATGACCTGGGTCGAGGTCAACGCTTCTTCTGAAAAGATAACATTCAGCTTCCCCTTGCCTTCATCCACGCGTGGGGGTGGCGGCAATGCCTGCAATGGAACTACTGGGAGAACGGGCTACGCCTGAGGGCACCTCGTCTTGAGATGGCCCCTTTGCCCACACTGAAAGCAAGCTTTATCTTTCGACCAACAACGGGCCAAATCAAGCCCCTTCCTTCCGCACAAGGAACACACCACATCCCCTCTGGGAGCACCCTGGATAACATGGACTTATTCTTTCTTCTGTGCTGCCAATCTCTTGAAGCACTTCTCCAGGGGGTGTCCTGGCCGGCCGCAGAAGCTACACGTCCCCTTGGTCTTCTTCCTTGAAACTACATCAGGTTCCTGGGGGCCTTTCCCCCCAACAGACTTCCGCTTGTCTTGCCTCGCCTGCTGGCCTCAGTTCTTAGCATTCTCAATGGCCTCAACTTTCAAGGCAGCTTCCACCACTTCGGCATAACTGACTGCTCTGTAGGCATTTGCTAACTGCTGAACGTCGCTTCTTAGCCCACCTAGAAATCGCTTAACCCGGTCTGCTTCAACACTCACAAGTCCAGGAGTAAACCGACTCAGTTTGCCAAACTCAATCTCATACTCACTAACCGTGAGTTTCCTTTGCTTCAAATGCAGGAAGTCATTCATCAACCGGTCCCGCTCGATCGAGGGCAGAAATTTACTTAACAGCATCTCCTTAAATGACCCCCAGGTGCATCCTGCCACCATACTTTCCTTCTCCCTCAGCCACCAACTCTTTGCCAATCCCTTGAGCTGGTAGGAAGCGAGCATTACTTTCTGATCATCCGTGATCCCGGAATAGGAAACATCTCCTCTATAGAAATCAGCCAGTCATCCAAAATCTTGAAATCCTCCTGCCTGTCATAAGTAGGGGGCCTAAGTCGCTGAAACTGAGATATGAAGGCCATCTCCGGGGGCACTACAACTGGAGGCACAAGAGGAGCAGGAGGGGGAGGAACAGCTACACCCCCAATGGGGTCCTGAGCTCTCTGAGCCTGCCCTGCCACTACAGCAACCAAGGACTGGATCTGGCTCTGCATGTCCACCACCTGTCTCGATAAGTCTTCGTTACTTAACCGCAAACTTTCAATCAGAGCCTCGCTTTGGGATCCCGAAGACTCACCCGTAGATTGGGGAGTCGATCGCGTCGTAGGACGCTTCACCATCCTATAATCGCACCAGTCCTAGTTGAAAGTCCACCTAGTGCCAACTAGCTTCACCTATTGGGGGGGGGGGGTAGGTGACTTGCAGCATATTTGCGGAATTAAAAGTGTACCTGCAGAATCAAAACAAAACACACAGCACAGAGAATAACACAGGCAATTTATAGTGGTTCCCCGATTTGGGTACGTCCACTTTCCCCCTTCGACCTATCTCCCAATCCAGGGACGACTCGGTCACTTCACCAACAGGATTGAAATCCAATCCTTGCACTATCGGAAGGAACCCTTCCACACGTAGGAGTCAACACTCCCACAACACGGGTTGCACCCAACCCTACAACTAGAGACCAATCGGTCCTTTACAAAGAATTGAAAATAGCTTGTAAGAAATACAAACAACGTATGGAGACTAAGGTGTCCCTCTTCATTTGACGACGTGTTCTTGAAGTCAACGAACAGTCCACAACCCTAGATCTCACTTGGAGAGAATCTCCCAGAGACCGGCGGCGGCGACGAGCGGCGGTAAGGCTCTCGGTGTTGGCGGCGGCAACTAAAGACAGCAGCAAAGCACTTGGAGATTCAATCTTCTTAGCGAAGTCGGCAAGGTATTCCAACGGTCACACTAGGATCGATCGTCTCGATCGATTCGGACGGGGATGGATTTCCCTATCTCAAATTAAGAGACAAAAGATCTCTGGTTAGACACGTGAGACGCTATGCAAGACTTGGCTTCTATCACCGTAGATCTGGAGAAGATCAAGATCAGCAATGGTGATCACTGTACGAGCGGCGGCGACGGAGAAGATTCGCGAGATTAGGGTTTGACGGCCGCTTCCTTTCGTATTCTATATTCCGTGGTTTTACTGTACACCAATACTTGTGTATTTATACATTAGGTCATAAGGATGACCGTTGTGGGCCCCACCAAAGCAAAGACCTAAGTCCGGTTCGAAATACCGCTTGAAACCAGAACCGGTCCAGGAAATGTCGGAAATTTGCCCAAGTCAAATTCGGCGAGAATCGAATGTGATTCTCGACGAATCGGCGAGAATCACTTACGATTCTCGCCGAATTCTACTTAACGAATTCTGGCATCACAGGGTATACAGGCCGGGGAGAATCGGCGGGAATCACATTGGATTCTCGCCGAATCGTCGAGAATGCAAAGACATTCTCGACGAATCGGCGAGAATCACTTAGTGATTCTCGACGATTCTGCCTTAGAGAATTTTCTGGCGGCGTTGAGTCAGCTGGCCTCAACCGGCGAGAATCATATAGTGATTCTCGACGACTCGTCGAGAATTACAAGTGATTCTCGACGAATCAGCGAGAATCACTTAGTGATTCTCGACGATTTACACTTGGACGATTTCTCCTCTTTCAACCCGTGAGCTGGTCTTTGGCCCATCCTTGCTCCTTGTCTGCTCTTGCTTTATCATAGCCCTGTACTTGAAATTAAGTACACCCCAATAGAGAGAGTACACGTAGGCCAACACACTGATCTGCTCAATGAGGGATTACGTCGCGCAGACCCGTGTATATTGACCCACTGCACCCTGACATTGGTGTGTACTTAGCGTGGAATAACTGCAAGCACAACTTAAAAGATTTCATCAAACACATTGTCTATTTACCTTAGCTTGTTCAGGGGCTTCTTCAAATCAGGTACATTGTGGATACAATACCCAACAATCTCCCCCTATTTGAAGAAGCCTAAACCCTATAAGCTAAGGTGAATAGAGCAAATAGGAATGAAACTCATAAACTTAAAATTGAGTTGAGAGAGATATTCATTACCAATTACTTGAGAGCAAACTTGGAGCCACCTTAGCCTTAGCCGAGAGGGTAATCTCCCCCTTTTTGGGCTTCTGCAAATCGGGGTCTGGTGCATATGACCCCATGCTCCCCCTCAGTTCTTGCACCTATACTTACACTTGAGTGCCTGGCAGATGCTCCCCCTAGATGCACGAGCCATGAGCTTTTGTAGTCTTCATTCCTCATAGTTGAGCATTCCCAATTCAGTTTTGAAGAGACTGAACTTGGCTTCGTCTAAGGGCTTAGTGAAAATATCTGCAATCTGCTTGTCCGTGGGGACATAACAGAGAGAGATGTCCTTGTTCTCCACGTGCTCCCGAATGAAGTGGTAGCGTACTTCAATATGCTTCGTTCTGCTGTGCGATACCGGATTGTTGGCAATAGCAATTGCACTTGAGGAGTCGCAATACATTGGTACTTCCTTGAACTGGAGGTCATAGTCGGCTAACTAGTTTCTTATCCATAGGAGGTGTGCGCAACAGATGCCAGCCGAGATGTACTCAGAATCTGCAGTGGAGGTTGCTACACAATTCTGCTTCTTGCTGTTCCATGAAATAAGCCTTCTTCCGAGGAATTGACACGTCCCGGAGGTGCTTTTCCTGTCATCCCTACTTCCTGCAAAATCAGCATCTGAAAACCCTATTAGCTCGACATCATTGCTTCTCGGGTACCATAAGTCAAGATTAGGGGTACCTTTAAGGTATCTGAGAATTCGCTTTGCAGCGCCATAATGAGATTCCTTAGTGTTCACCTGATATCTGGCACAAACACATGTGGAGAACATGATATCCGGTCTACTCGCAGTAAGATAGAGCAGAGATCCAATGATGCTTCTGTATTTGGTTTCATCAAAAGGTTTCCCTTTCTCATCCTTATCCAGAGACATGGTGGATCCCATTGGAGTCCTCATAGAGGTTGCATTCTCCATTCCGAATTTCTTGAGGAGTTCATTTGTGAACTTCGTCTGAGAAATGAAGATTCCTTCCTCAGACTGTTTCACTTGAAGTCCCAAGAAATACTTCAGCTCTCCCATACTGCTCATTTCAAACTTTCCTTGCATAAGTTTGGAAAACTTTTTGCAAAGATTGTTGTCCGTTGAGCCGAATATAATGTCATCAACATAGATTTGCACCAGCAAAATCTTGCCTTTGACTTCCCTGAGAAACAATGTCTTATCTATTTTTCCTCTAGAGAACTTGTTCTCAAGAAGAAAACTAGACAATGTCTCATACCAAGCTCGAGGAGCTTGTTTTAGGCCATATAGCGCTTTATTAAGAAAATATACATGATTAGGATAAGTAGGATTGACAAAACCTGGAGATTGAGCAACGTATACTTCCTCTTTCAAATCTCCATTCAAGAAAGCCGATTTCACGTCCATCTGATAGACTGTGAATCCTTTGTGAGAGGCATAGGCTAGGAATAGCCGGATTGCCTCGAGCCATGCAACTGGTGCAAACATCTGGTCAAAGTCAATCCCCTCCTCCTGTCTGTATCCTTGAGCCACCAGTCTGGCTTTGTTCTTGATGATGACTCCATGTTCATCCAACTTGTTTCTGAAGATCCACTTGGTGCCAATCACATTTTGCGTCTTCAGTCTGGGAACCAGCGTCCAGACTTTGCATCTTTCGAATTGATGCAGCTCATCTTGCATGGCCAAAACCCATGATGCGTCTTTGTTCGCTTCGTCGAACTTCTTTGGCTCTACCTGCGACAGAAAGCTAAGATGCAAGATCTCGTTAAGAGTACCTCGGCGAGTTCTGACACCGTCTTGGGGATCTCCAATGATTTGATTTCTGGGGTGATCCCTCACGTGTCTGAGCTCTAGAAGTCTTGCATCAGGAGCTTTGACTACTTCCTGGGCATCTCCTTCTTCTAAAGGATTTGCTTCATTTTGATCTTCAACTTCTCCGATCGGCGTTGATGTGGAGACCTTGACATATTTTGGAGTTGCATCTTTCTCGGGATCATCCAGTTGTAACTTTTCGAGTCTAGCACCTGCAGCTTCAGGAAGACAGCTAGAAGTCTTGCAATTAAGCAAGCTTCCTTCATCAAATACAACATTTATTGATTCCTCTACCACTAGGGTTTTCTTGTTGAAAACTCTATAAGCCCAGCTGTGGCTACTATAGCCCATGAATATGCCTTCGAAGCATTTTTCACCGAACTTAGTACGAGGGTACTTCCCATTATTCAGTACATAACATTTGCAGCCAAAGATCCTCAGATAGGACATGGTTGGTTTCTTGCCTTTCAATAGCTCATAAGGAGTCTTACGATGGCTCTTGTTGATTAACGCCCGGTTTTGTACATGACAAGCCGTATTGACAGCCTCGGCCCAGAAGTATTCTGGAAGAGAAGCGTCATTCAACATTGTCGTGCACGCCTCAATGAGTGTTCTATTCCTCCTCTCTGCCACTCCATTTGTTGAGGAGTGCGAGGGGAGGAGAACTCATGAAAGATACCAAGCTCTTCACAGAACTCTGTCATAGCCCCAGACTCAAACTCTGTTCCGTGGTCACTTCTGATTTTGACCACTGAGCAGTTAAGTTTGTTCTGTATCTGCTTGACAAAACTGGTGAAGTTGTCAAACGTATCGGACTTGCGCTTTAAAAAGAACACCCACGAAAACCGAGAGTGATCATCGACAATTACTAGCGTATACGACTTCCCTCCTAAGCTATGAACTTGCATTGGACCAAACAGGTCCATATGCAGAACATAAAGACATCTGGAGGAGTCTTTGTCTGGGATGCCCTTAAAGGTAGCCCGAGTCTGCTTGCCCATCTGACATGCAGGACATGGACTATCTTTAATGCACTTAATAATGGGAGCATCCCTTACTAAGTCTTTGGAAAACAACATATTAATTGTCTTGTAATTAATGTGTGCCAATCTCTTGTGCCATTGTTCACAAAGAGATGCACTGCCTTTAGCAACGAGGCATACTGGGGTAGAAGAATCTAAACTAAGAAAATCTAAACAGAAAATATTTCTGCTCCTAATGCCAGTTAATACAGTTTCCGAAGAATCACATGATATTATCAGACATTTATCCTTGCAGAACTTAACGTCATACCCTTTATCACATAATTGGCTTACGCTGATCAGGTTATGATTTAATCCTTCAACATAAGCTACGTTAGTGATAGAGAGTATACCGTTGGAAATCGTACCGTAACCTCTGGTGACTCCCCGATCAGATCCCCCAAATATGACTTTGGGTCCATTCTCGACTTGAGAGTACTCCCTCAGCAGGCTTCTTGTCCCGGTCATGTGACGGGAGCATCCACTGTCCAAATACCAAATAGGAGTTTTGTTGGCCTTTGGACATTCCTGCAAAACAGAATTAATTTGCCTTAGGAACCCAATCGAACTTGGGTCCTAGATTCCTTGTTAGCATACTCCCCCTCGATTGGTTAACTCTACGAGTGGTCGGCCTCGCATTGCTAACATAAGGAGTCTCATTATACCTTGGATTAAACCAACAATCCACGGCAAAGTGACCAATTTTGCCACAGCACCAGCAGTCAAACCTGTTATACTTCCTCTTGGGCGCCTGCTTCACCCTTGAAACGTGGGGTTCACCCGGGGCCGAAGACCTGGAGGTGGAGGCAACATGATGACCACAGTCACATGACTTCTTCACCTCTTGGCTTTTCAGTATAACAGGCTTGGCCTTAGGTGCCTGCTTCCTATTATGGCCGCTAGAGAATTGACCATAATTTCCCAAGTGGATTTCCTCATAAGGTGCCTTGAAGACACTCTCACTGAAGTTATGGGGAAAGGTCCACCCATCATACCGGCTCTTCGGCTTTGCAACCGAGGGCCTGAAGTGATGCCCATATGTTGACTCAAAGTCATGTTGGTTACAGGGAAAGCTAGGCTTTCTGAACTCAACAGAGCTGAGTGGGGCCTTTCCTTTCTCATCAGCAGAGGCTTTCTTGGCAGCCTTATTCTTCCTCTTGTTCCTGTTTCTCCTGGATGAGGAGCTAGATACCCCTACATGCCCCAAGCCGGCTCCTTTGGCTTGAGCAGAGAAGGTATCAACTAATGGAAGAATAGTTTTTGGCATAGAGAAGCTCTTGACGATCTTCCTTTCTACCGCAAGTAGTTCTTCCAACTTGTCGACTTCCTCCTGCTTAAGATCAAGGAGCTTAAGAGACTCTGAATGCTTTGAAGTTAGGTCCAAGTGCTCCTGTCGGAGGGAGATCAAACTGGTGATCTCTTCCCTCAGGGATACACTCTCACCTTTAAGGAATTTAACTTCCTTTTTCTCAGCCTTCAGTTTCTTTCGACATTTCATGAAAGTATTAAGCAGAAGCTCATACTTATCGAGGAGCTCAGCTTCAAGGGCAGAAGGGCTATCCTCAGGGTCATCATCCTGAGACTCGGGATCAGAGTCAGAGTCGGAGAGAGGGGTGTGAGCTTTTACCTTCCCAGTAAATGGGGGGCATTCTCCTTCTGAGTCAGAGCGACCCATTAGCCCAAAGTAGGCTTCCTCATCATCGCTGGTGTCTGACGTGTCAGATTCACTCAGCGTCTTTGGCTTCTTTGCGATGTAACTCCTCTCCTTCTTCTTGTCTTTTGAGGACCTGTGCTCCTCTCCCTTTCCCTTTTCCCTCTTGCCTTGATGGCAGTCGGCCACGACGTGTCCTGGCTTGTTGCAACCAAAGCATATAATGTCAGAAGAGCGGTGTTTGTTTGGTTTGGAAATATACCTGTCAGAGGAATAGTTCTTCTTCTGATCACTTGAGGAGGAGCCGTTTCTCTTTCTCTGATTCCTCAGCTTGAGGAACTTCTTGAATTCCCGTGTGATAAGGGATAAATCTTCCTCTGACAATTCTGAGCCGGAGGAGCTTGGCTCAGAGTCTTCCTCTTCATCCCTCTTCCACGCATGTGAAGAAGCGGCACCCTTGCCCTTTCTGGATTGAATGGCTTTCAGGGCCACCGTCTTTTCCTTGGCCGCGGCTTTCTCTGCTTCCTCTTCAGCCATCCTTGTGTTCAACTGAAGCTCATAGGACATGAGCTTTCCAAACAGAATCTGTGGATCAGTTTCCGTAAGTCTGCCAAACTCGCGGATGGCGCAGATCTTTGTGTCCCATTCCTTAGTGAGGGACCTAAGGAACTTATCATTTAGTTCACCGTCAGTGAACACTCTTCCATATCCTTTGAGTGTATTGACGATCTTGAGGAAGTTTTCGAAGGTAACTCCGATCTCCTCCTTTGGCCCTTGCCTGAAGGCCTCATATTTCTGATTGAGGAGGGATCTCCGATCGTCCCTCACTTCATCTGTGCCCTCCATTAGGACAATCAGACAGCTCCAGAGATCCCTGGCTGTCCTGCAGTTGCTGAAGTTCTGCACCATAGAGTCGTCAACTGCGCTTACCAGGATATTCTGAGCTTTCTTGTCGAGTCCGAACAGCACTATTTCGTCCTTGTCCATTTTTGAAAGTTTCTTGGGCACTTTCCTGGTTGGATAAATGGTGGAGGCCTTGGTGGGAATGTAAGGTCCCTCCTCCACTATCATGAAGAGCCGGGGGTCGACTGCTTCCATGTAGAATCTGATTCTTTCCTTCCAGATAGGAAAGTTCAGTCTGGTGCATACTGGGATTTTGCCGGAGTGCTTGAGTCCGTCCATGGAAGATATCGGTCTTCTTCTTGACACTGGTGGCAGGATTCTACTCAAGGTGTGAACCTTTTTGATGAGCAACCTCCCTCTGATACCACTTGAAAGTCCACCTAGTGCCAACTAGCTTCACCTATGGGGGGGGGGGGGTAGGTGACTTGCAGCGTATTTGCGGAATTAAAAGTGTACCTGCAGAATCAAAACAAAACACACAGCACAGAGAATAACACAGGTAATTTATAGTGGTTCCCCGATTTGGGTACGTCCACTTTCCCCCTTCGACCTATCTCCCAATCCAGGGACGACTCGGTCACTTCACCAACAGGATTGAAATCCAATCCTTGCACTATCGGAAGGAACCCTTCCACACGTAGGAGTCAACACTCCCACAACACGGGTTGCACCCAACCCTACAACTAGAGACCAATCGGTCCTTTACAAAGAATTGAAAATAGCTTGTAAGAAATACAAACAACGTATGGACTAAGGTGTCCCTCTTCGTTTGACGACGTGTTCTTGAAGTCAACGAAGAGTCCACAACCCTAGATCTCACTTGGAGAGAATCTCCTCGAGACCGGCGGCGGCGACGAGCGGCGACAAGGCTCTCGGTGTTGGCGGCGGCAACTGAAGACAGCAGCAAAGCACTTGGAGATTCAATCTTCTTAGCGAAGTCGGCAAGGTCTTCCAACGGTCACACTAGGATCGATCGTCTCGATCGATTCGGACGGGGATGGATTTCCCTATCTCAAATCAAGAGACAAAAGATCTCTGGTTAGACACGTGAGACGTTATGCAAGACTTGGCTTCTATCACCGTAGATCTGGAGAAGATCGAGATCAGCAATGATGATCACTGTACGAGCGGCGGCGACGGAGAAGATTCGCGAGATTAGGGTTTGACGGCCGCTTCCTTTCGTATTCTATATTCCGTGGTTTTACTATACACCAATACTTGTGTATTTATACACTAGGTCATAAGGATGACCGTTGTGGGCCCCACCAAAGCAAAGACCGAAGTCCGGTTCGAAATACCGCTTGAAACCAGGACCGGTCCAGGAAATGTCGGAAATTTGCCCAAGTGAAATTCGGCGAGAATCGAATGTGATTCTCGACGAATCGGCGAGAATCACTTACGATTCTCGCCGAATTCTACTTAACGAATTCTGGCATCACAGGGTATACAGGCCGGGGAGAATCGGCGGGAATCACATTGGATTCTCGCCGAATCGTCGAGAATGCAAAGACATTCTCGACGAATCGGCGAGAATCACTTAGTGATTCTCGACGATTCTGCCTTAGAGAATTTTCTGGCGGCGTTGAGTCAGCTGGCCTCAACCGGCGAGAATCATATAGTGATTCTCGGCGACTCGTCGAGAATTACAAGTGATTCTCGACGAATCGGCGAGAATCACTTAGTGATTCTCGACGAATCGACGAGAATCACTTAGTGATTCTCGACGATTTACACTTGGACGATTTATCCTCTTTCAACCCATGAGCTGGTCTTTGGCCCATCCTTGCTCCTTGTCTGCTCTTGCTTTATCATAGCCCTGTACTTGAAATTAAGTACACCCCAATAGAGAGAGTACACGTAGGCCAACACACTGATCTGCTCAACGAGGGATTACGTCGCGCAGACCCGTGTATATTGACCCACTGCACCCTGACATTGGTGTGTACTTAGCGTGGAATAACTGCAAGCACAACTTAAAAGATTTCATCAAACACATTGTCTATTTACCTTAGCTTGTTCAGGGGCTTCTTCAAATCAGGTACATTGTGGATACAATACCCAACACTAGTTAAAACCAATCCCAACCACTAGAACAAGTCTACCCGGTACAGACAAGCATACTTAAATATGAATTGTAACTGCAAATCTTGTTCTGGGATTTGTTTTATAATGATGATGCTATGCTTAACCTAAGATGGTTCACTACCATCACACTAACTCATGTGCCTAAATCATGAATGCATGCTTTTATATTCGTTTTGACTCAAAACCATGTGTGTACATATGTCATCATGCAAATCTTTAGCCTGGCACGTTGTGCTTATGAAATGTTATGCTATGCATGCCGTGCTATGCATTCTAAAAAGGCCTTAATGCATTCCATGGGCGGCGTATACATGAAAAATGTTATGCATCCCATACTACATAACATTCCCATGCAACGAAAAAGAAAAACGTGCTAGCCGCATTCATGTGGTGAGGTTATGCATCCCATACTACATAACCCTCACATGTTGCCTCCTATTATGGATCCATATACGAACACATATTATGCATCCCATACTACATAATATGCCTCGTATACTTCTTTATGCTTATGAGTGTAGTGTTCGTGCTTTGGCCAAAACGTGTTGATGACATATCGGTGAGTGTAAACTTATGAAGCTAAACTTCTAATGCAATCAAAAGGAAAGGCTGCCCGATCAACTTGTCAAGTAAACCTCTCTCTGATACCAACTGTCACAACCCGCATTTTCCCCGAGGTTAAGGAGTATCAGAGTACGGGAAAACACGCGTTGTGATGCCACGTCGAGCAGGGGATAACTGCCGACGCTTAGGCAATGCAACGAGACCACAAATCACAAGTTTAATTTGGTAGAAAACTAGTTTATTTAAAGGCCGTATCGCTCAGCACAGTGGATCAGCTAGTCTACACTAGGAAAAATATATATTTGTTTACATCGGAAAAATACTTGATTTAATTAATTTGACACCCTAAATGAGTATAAGGGCTCTCAAGAGACCACTTATAGCGTGCACAACACCTAAGGTGAGTATAATATTTATATTTAAAAAATATGATTTATGCTTTAAGAAAATAGTGCTTTAGTCTCGCAAATATGTTATGCATGAGGTACATATAATAGTTTAGGGTTTTAAAATACCTAACATGAGACCTAGCATAAGACCTTCCCAAAAGAAAGTAAACAACCCCAAGAGGGCAAAAATAGCAGTTTCAATTCATATCCAGTAAAACAAGTAAGCCACCAGTGGGCGTCGACAACCCGACACGAACCCACCGGTGAGTGTGCATGTCCATACAGAAAAGAAAGATAACTACCTCACAAGGTGAATGATCTGCAACTCAGCTACCTTAGAGGCTACCATCAAGTCTACTAGAAGGAATCAGCCGCTTAATCGGCTACAACCTGGACCTGAGGCATTCAAGAAAAGAAATGCCTCAGCAAGGAAATAATCAAAAGAAAAAAAATACCAGATTACCTAATAAAGGATGGTTTTCCAACCCGGCAACAAGGTACCAAATAAGAAGAAGCAGGAAAAAGAAAGAACTATTGTTAAAAAAGACAATAAAGACAAATCACACCAAGTGTGAGCACAAAAGTTACCTGCTCTGTGGAAAGAATCAACCTGCAGCCGTAAAGTATCAGTATAATAGCAGGAAAAGCCAAAAACAGACAACGAGAGAGCTAACAATCCTAAGTTTGTGGGAAAATGACCGGGGTGTAAAAAAACAAGGGGCTGGAGCGTGTGGCAGTACCAGCACCAACAACCAGACCCCCCAAAAAATACTCAACGGTGAAACACAACCGGTGGCCTCCATAGGGTCCACACACCTAAACAAGTTGGCAACAATGTCCAAACTTAGTGGTGCCCACAGCTCAGCTCACACAATTCACCCCTCCAGAGTCCAGAAACAAACACCCCCTCCAGCCATAGCCCACGAGTCGGCGTGCAAAAACTAGCCGAACGCCCCCCAACAACCCCCTTAGGAAGGTAAAAGTCCTCTAATAGTCCTAAAGAAGCACACATCCCAAGGCTATAGTATTAGCCTAAAAAAAACTACGGCGTTGAGTGAGGCTGCCTCACTCAACGTCGTAGTTTAGCCCGATGGCGTTGAGTGAGTCGACCTCACTCAACGTCGTAGTCTACCCTCACTCAACGCCAAGGGCTAAACCGCAAGCCCTGGCTGTGGCATTGAGTGAGTCTACCTCACTCAACGCCAAACCTGCTTTGGCGTTGAGTGAGGTCGACTCACTCAACGCCATCGGGCTAAACTACGGCGTTGAGTGAGGCCTCCTCACTCAACGCCAAACCCATCTATGGCGTTGAGTGAGGC